>CM062293.1:278677641-279330807 GCA_031216915.1 Pictodentalium vernedei
GTTTTATGCATTCATTAAGAGTTTTATTGGATTTTACTTTTAGCGGTTTGCAGATTGAATTCTACTATCGGCTTTTTTTTCACAATAGTACTCAACACGTGTACATCGGACAACGTTTACAATTACCAGTGTAAATCAGAGGAAGAAAGAAAACTAACACAATAGCCAGGAAATAGAAGTTTATCGCGTATGGTGAAATCAAAATCCAGGCATTGTAAGGGCTTTATCGACATTTCCGACAAGTCAACGCGAATGGTCACCTTTTGCAGCGAGAACTGAATGAAAATGACATTATTCAAGCAGGTATATCTAAAGACCAATGGGGATGTATTCCTGTGTCACGTGGAATGCAGTTGGATTTATCTCATAATTATAACTTAGTTACCCAATGGGGATGTACGTCCGTGTCACATGCCATGCAGTTGGATTTATCTCATAATTATGACTTAGTTACCCAATGGGGATATACGTCTGTGTCACGTGGAATGCAGTTGGATTTATCTCATAATTATGACTTAGTTATCTCATAATTATGACTTGGTTATCTTGTAATTATGACTTAGTTATCTCGTAATTATGACTTATTATGTCATAATTATGACTTAGCTATCTCGTAATTATGACTTAGTTATCTCGTAATTATGACTTAGTTATCTCATAATTATGACTTAGTTATCTCGTAATTATGATTTAGTTATCTCATAATTATGACTTTGCAACCCAGGGTCATGACGCACACATTTACTGATTCATTTATCTTTTTGAGTTTTAACGAGACTATCAACAACCAGGGTCATATTGCGTTGGACAGATCTAGGGGTGAACGAAGCAGGAGTACTCGAGCCAGGGTCAGACATGCACACATTTATTGATTCATATATCTTTTTATTGGGTTTTAACGAGACCATCAACAGCCAGGGTCATATCGTGTCGGACAGATCTGGGGGTGAACGAAGCCGGAGTACCCAACCGAGGCTCATACATGCACACATTTATTGATTCGTTTATCTTTTTATTGGGTTTTAACGAGACTATCAACAGCCAGGGTCATATCGTGTCTGACAGATCTAGGGGTGAACGGAGCCGGAGTACCCGAAGAGAACCACCGAGCAATGGCGAACATCTGTGAGGCTCTCCAACTTACTACCCCAACCAGAGTAGGGTTAGAAGTTGAAGGCAAGCGCACCCGGCATGCAGTGCGTCTAAGTACACAGCGCCACCGTGCGCCCATGTGTTTTGCCCAAGGAAAGAACGTGAATGGTGTGGGTCAGGATGGAACCGTAGACCTATCAGTTCACACACACATATAAAGCGTCAATCCCCCCCCCCCCCCCCCACCCCACCTTCACACACACAAGTGGAGAATCACAAGCAGTGATTCAACATGCTCTTCAACACATGTTTGAGTCTCCCTTTTATTTTCACTTAATTTTAAATGCAGGTTTTGGGGAATGGGGGGGAGGGGGAGAGTGAGAACATTGAACTTGAAGATCAAAACATTGACCTTGATGCGAACTGCACGTCTGTTGTACATGTGCCTTCAACCGATGCTATAATTCTGCTCCTGGGGTGGGAGTGGGGCGCAGAGGTGGACCGAATGGGGTGCACACCTGGCGCTCATCGCCTCTATTTTTGCCAAAGCTATGTTGAAACACAGTACCGAAATTCCACTCAGGACATAAAACTTTTTGACAGCATAAACGGTGAAGATATTACAGCAACAATGTCCCTCTGCAAATTTGGATCGGAGAGTTGAATGTTTTCTCCAGTCAGACTGAAACAGACTAAATTCGAACACACAAATTGACACGATGTCATGTACCTCTGGCAAGGTTTACAACTATCAGTGTACGTCAGAGGAATAAAGTAAAACCCACACGATAGCCATGAAATCCAGGCTTTTTGACATTTTTAACAAGCTGACCTGAATGGTCACCAGTACAGCGAGAACTAAATGGAACTGACAGTATCGATGCAGGTATATCCGTGTCACATGGAATGCATTTTGATTTATCTCATAATTATGACTTAGTTATCTCGTAATTATGACTTATTATGTCATAATTATGACTTAGCTATCTTGTAATTATGACTTAATAACACGTAATTATGACTTAGTTATCTCGTAATTATGACTTAGTTATCTCATAATTATGTAGTTATCTCATAATTATGACTTAGCTTCCAAGCATCCCAGGGTCATACACGCACACATTTATTGATGTGTTTATCTTTTTATTGGGTATTAATGAGATTATCAACAGCCAGGGTCATATCGTGTCAAATAGATCTAGGGGTGAACGAAGTCGGAGTACCCGAAGAGAACCATCGAGCAATGGTGAACATCTGCCAGGCTCTTCAACTTACTACCCCTACCGAAGCAGGGTTAGGTGAAGTTGAAGGCAAGCACACCCGGCATGCAGTGTGTCTAAATACACAGCGCCACTGTGCTCCCAGGTGTTTTGCTCAAGGACAGAACGCGAATGGTGCAGGTCAGGATTGACCCGTCATCCTATCAATTCACACACACCCTCATGCACACATACCCACGCACAAGTGGACAGTTGCAAGAATCAATTCGTAATGCTCTTTACAACATGTTTGAGTCTCCCTTCTATTTTCACTTAATTTTAAATACATGTTTGGGGGAATGGGAGGGGGTGGGGTGAGGGCTGAGAGCATTGAAACTGGGGATCGAAACATTGACCCTGACCAACTTTGCATTCTTGGAAAAGATATTTCATCCCAAGTGCCTCCCGGGGAGATTCCTCAGACCCCACCAAAATGAGAGGGGATACCCCCTCTCGTACTCTCCACCATCGCGCATCTAGGCTGATGATGCTCATCATACCGTGAGGAAAATTAGCCCCCCCCCACTTTCAAGAAATTCTGGGTCCGCATCTTTGGGGGGGGGGGGGGGGAGAGTGGGGCATGAGGGTCAGTAACTCTGAACATTTGAGAGTTTCGTCGCTCTTTTGTGGTTCAGTCTAAATTCTCCGCCTTCCCCCACCCATAAAACTATCTTACACGAAAGACCCCAGCTCTTAGATGTTCATAACTATAAAATTTGTAAATAGCTGATTCAAAAAAAAAGTCTCTTACAGATTTTGACACAGTTTTTCATTCACAAATGGTGTGGTTACCAGTGATGGGGGGGTTAGGGAACAAGCTAGTCTTTAGTGTGTATAAACGTTTGCGATTGAACAAGTCATGTCGAAAAATTTTAGGACCACTGCGGTTTGGATGCAAAACCTTGGACAATTTGGTTGAAATATTATTTTTCGTCTTTAATAGGAAAGAAATTGCTAGATTTTCCAAAAAAAGGGGTGGCACCAGAAAACTCCCGACAGGGGGGGGCTAAATCCATGACACCGTCGGCTACACTCTCAGACAAGGGGGGAGGGCAGCGGACCTATTGAAAATAAGCCAATGAAAAATGCAATTTCCTCCCTTGGAAACAGAATTATTTTCTTGACCTCTTGAAATAAAGGATTTTCTGTCCAAAAGTCACTTTCCAAACATTCTTCGTGTTATTCAATGCAAAACTGAACGAACAATCCACTATGAAATTTCCAACTTTTTAGGGTGATCTGAGAGTCACGCATGGCAGTTCTGTGGGATCGCCACATGAGATGGTCTCCCTGGCGAAATGGCCAAATTCCCCGACTGGGATGTGGGGGGGGGGGGGGGAGGTTAGGACCCCCACCCTTGGAGCAACCCCTGTCCCAAAAGAGTATCCAGACATATATCCAGGCCCATATTATCATTGTGTTCTTGTTGTTTTTAAAAACTCAAACTTTTTAATTTTCGGGGAACAAGACATTAGCATTTACCCAGTGGCCTGGTCTCTGTTTGCTTTGCCTAAAACAGCAGATTTTAGATTTGTTTTGCTGTTTTTATATTTCAACTCTCGGTCAAACAGTGCTACCCACTGACATAGGATCCGAAATGTTGTTATGGCACGCTTACTTTGTGTTCAGAAATTTAAAATAATCGACTGGTGGAAAAACAACTTCCCCATGTGATATTGAAGTAATCCATGTTTCTCTGATTTGTTTGTCACATTTACCATAACAGGTTACATGAAAGCATATGCTTTCCCAACACAAAAACTTCAGAATCATTTTTCAGTACGACATGGCAGACACAAAGCGTGCGGTGCGTGAACCCGCTCAGTTGATCCCCCTACTAAGTCATAATTATGTGATAGCTATGTCATAATTACGAGATAACTAAGTTATAATTACGACATAGCTATGTCATAATTATGACTTATTAAGTCATAATTATGTGATAGCTATGTCATAATTACGAGATAACTAAGTTATAATTACGACATAGCTATGTCATAATTATGACTTATTAAGTCATAATTATGAGATAGCTAAGTCATAATTACGTGTTAAGTCATAATTATGAGATAAGTCATAATTATGACTTAGCTATGTCATAATTATGAGATAACTAAGTCATAATTTTGTGTTATTATGTCATATTTATGAGATAATATGCCATAATTACGAGTTAGCATGTCATAATTACGAGATAGCTAAGTCATAATTACGAGATAATAAGTCATAATTATGACTTAGGTATCTCATAATTAAAAAACAATTTCAACTGCCTGGCTCGAATACGCTTCCGCAACTGTGTGTCTTTTAATAATCAGGGTTATTATTTGAGAACAAACTTTTCTTTTGATGACGTATCCATTAACTGTGATTCGATACGAAGTTCGATTCAAAATGCGATTCGTTTTCACCAATTAATTCGATATTCGATTTGATCAAAATCGGCAATTTGCAGATCCCTGACCCATGGAATAATCACATCATCAGAGTACACTTCTTCAATTACATTTCTATGAAATTTGTGTACGGAAATCATCAAACTTCTACAATCTGTGAATCAATTATTTCTCAGGGATCGGGCAGGTCAGGGTGAATTTTTTAACATCTTGATTAATGTTTGGAAGGTTCCCTGGTGGAGGAATGTGGCCGGTTGACGGCCGCTGTGCTGGTATAGCAGAAACCCTGTACTCTTTCTACTCTTTAGATTATCACTGTGGATTTGGAACTTGTCCAAGACAATTTTAATATAAAGTAGTCTATCAAATTTTATTGAAGTATGAGGTTTACTTTTCAGTTATTGTATTGCTAATGGAATCTGGGGCAAAATTCACGAGACAAAGGGTGAGGACTCCTTTCAAGTTTCATCAAAGAATGGTTGATTTGAATTTTTTCAAGATATTATTAATATAAAGCAGCAAACTAAATTTACCTGAAATCTGATAACTGTTATTCAAGTTACTGTATAAACAAACTTTGGTTGGATGCACAAACAGATGGAGGGATTGATGGAATGACTGAAGGACAAAAATACCTCATTGCTGTCGCTTTCCTGTGAGGGGATAATAAACTGATAACAAAACAAATCCACATAAAGATATATTGCTATCAACAGTGACCTTCACCTAATGCAGTCATGACCCTAATGACCATGCCAAATTTCAGATCATGGGAGAGTACTGAAGGGAGAAAGCAGTAGTGACCACTCCTTTTAATGTAACTGATGAAAAACCAAGAAGTTTAAAACCACTTTGGTTTTAACAACACAATTTAAAAAAAAAAATTTTATTCTTCACTTGTGATAACCCAAATTAATCAACATTTCTCCCAGTTAATAAATGTTCCACACCAACACCAAAATATTCTCCATAAAAACAACTGCTGACATTTTACCCAACTTAGTGGCTATATCTGGTCAATGTTATTCATAAAAAAACACCCCACAAATTTTATCAACTATTTTCAATTTTTTCCATCATAATTCAGCTTATGAAACCTCACTGGAATGAGCACTGAGCTCATTCCAGTGAGCGGCCATCAGTTATGGTTTTGAGGCCAAAATGGATATTATTTAGTTATTTAAGAAATGATTTTTAAGTTTCAACTGCTTGTCAAGTTAGGTAAAATCTTAATAGAAGAACTAATGTAGGTGGATGGATGGATGGAAGACAAACACCGCCATTACATAATACAAATGCGAAATGGTTGTATAAAAAACAAAGACAAAACAAAGACAAATAGTTGGGCTGTTTTTTGATATTCACTGCGGAGTTACAGCCACTTTGTCAGATATGGGGTTTATGTCACACTCAGATTTACTGAGTGAGATTAATTAGTGCATCAAATACATTTTTGAAGTATAATAAAAGGCCGCTTGGCCACACATCATCCTCCCCCCTCCCCCCTCCCCCCCCCCCCCCCCCAAAAAAAAAAAAAAGTGTGCAATTCGAGATAATTGAAAAAATTGAATTTTTCAAAGTTGAAAAAGGGACATAACTCTGGCAAACATTCTCGGATTGTACCCCAATTCAAACTTGGCCTGTATTTTATGTTGATACACCTACATACCAAATTTTATTTGATTTGGCCAACACTAAATTTATCATCAGGAAACCAAAAAAAAGAAGAATTTTCAAAGTTGAAAAAGGGGCATAACTCTGACAAAAATTGTCGGACTGCAAAGTTATCATCGGGAAACCAAAGTGGGACGGACAATGGATGGATGGATGGACAGACACCAGCTATTGTAATAGTCCCCTGAATTTTTTTTTGGGGGGAGGAGGGGGGGGCAAAAACATGGTATCATAACAGATATCATATGAGTGAACTCAATACAAATTTTCCAAAAGTGTATCATACACAGACACAGATAATCAAAAAGAAACTGGATGATAATGCACTTAGTAACATACATTTTGACATGAAAAGGTATTCAAATTACTAAACATTTTCTATGAAGAAATAATTTTAAAATTCTATCTGTTAAACCTTTCAGTCTGGTATACATAATTTTTTTCCACAAACAAAAATCTGCTACAAATGAGCAGATGATGTGATCAACACTAAATTGATAAGAAGGTTCAGAAATAACTCCTCCAGCCCAGTGGAATGATGGATTAAATTACAGTGGAGCCCACTTAATTGGATAGCTCTTAATAGAATTACCCTGTTAATTCAATATAACTTCCAGACACAAAAACACCTACCATACCATGAGAGCCAATTTCTCCTATTCATTGGATATGGCTTATAGAGAAAACTCTTGTTAATTGAATAAAACATCTTGTTATATGTCAAGAAATTACCCCAACACTGAATGAATTTCCCTTGTTTATAAATGAATTTGGCCTCAGTTCATCCAATACAGACATTTAATCTATTATATCTTGCTTGACAGAGTTCCATGAGCTCTGTCAAATAAGATATAAAAAAATAGGCCGATGAAATCGTCAGATGTGTACCCATACGCGCAACTAGTAGAAAGCTGTATGACGGAGGGTCACCCAGGATGCCGACATTATGTACACCATACATGGTATGGGTACATATAGAAATGGATTGGAGGAGTGCCTAATTTGATGGATAAAGGGTTAATATCTCTGGATCAAATTATTAGATTCACATAAAAAACTATACAGCACAGCACATCAGTAACCTGAATACATATATAAAGTAACCTGATAATCAGATTAATATATTTTGAGTTATCGCATGCCAAAGAAATGGATTGGAGGAGTTCTCAATTTGAAGGATAAAGAGTTAATATCACAGGATCAAATTATCAAATTTACAACAAAAACTATACAGCTTGGCACATCAGTAACCTGAACACTTATAAGAAGTAACATGACAATCGGACTGATATTTTTTGAGTTATCTCATGCCAAAGGGATTGGAGGAATTTTCAATTTGAAGGATAAAGGGTTAATATCTCAGGATCAAATTATCAGATTTACACCAAAAACTATACAGCTCAGCACATCGGTAACCTGAACACAAATATAAAGTAACCTGATAATCCAAGCAATATTTTTCAAGTTATTGAATGCCAAAGGGATTGGAGGAATTTTCAATTTGAAGGATAAAGGGTTAATATCTCAGGATCAAAATAACAGATTTACACCAAAAACTATACAGCTCGGAACACCAGTAACCTGAAGATATATATAAAGTAACATGACAATTGGATTGATATTGTTTGAGTTATCTCATGCCAAAGGGATTGGAAGAATTCTCAATTTGAAGGATAAAGAGTTAATATCTCAGGATCAAATTATCAGATTTACACCAAAAACTATACAGCTTGGCACATCAGTAACCTGAACACAAATATAAAGTAACTTAACAATCCAAGCAATATTTTTCAAGTTATCGAATGCCAAAGAAATGGATATGGACGCTGGATGGACAGATGGATGGACCGACGCTCCAACATTTCGGGTTTATGGGCTACCCAAAAAACATTTTGTAAGTCGAAAACCTTATTTTACCCAGAACACCACCCCCTCCACCCTAGAACTTATATTTAACCCTAACCCCACCCCTCCATCCCAAAACCACACCCTAACCCTACCCCACCCTGACCCTAAAAGCCCACCCCTGACTCTAACCCCCACCCACCCCCCGGGACCTAACCCCACCCCCCCAACCTTAAGCCCTACTCTGGAGCTACCCCTAACCCTAACCCCACATCACCCCTGACCCAACCCCACCCTAGCCAAACCAATAGGATTAGGAGCTATTTTTTTGGTTTAGGAGCTACTAAAACTAAAACCCCACCCCACCCCTGACCCAAACCCCCCGGATCTAACCCTCCCCAACTTTAAGCCCTACTCTGGGGCTACCCCTAACCCCACCCCACCCCACTCCTAACCCTAACACTACCTTAATTTGGAGGTAGCGCCTAATAATAATATTCCGTAAACTCCCAATGTTGGCCCGGACAGACAGACAAAGGATGGACGAACGATGGATGGCCACCCCGGATGCCGGCATTATGTGTACAATACATAGTATGGGTACACATAACAAGAGGCCCCAAGGGGCCTGAGGGCGCTCACCTGACATGGTAGCCTAAATATCAACCCAGAGAATTAATTTCAACAAGTTGCATCTGCTCCTCCTAAGAAAAGCTTATACCAAATATCCAAAGATTCTGACCAGTGGATCTTAAAAAGAAAAGAAGATTTTTAAAGAATATTCCTCATATTGAACTAAGTTATAATTCGGGCTCCCACAGGGAGCCCATATATGAACCCAGGGACTTGGCTTTAACAAACTTTAATCTCACCCTCCTAAGGATGCTGCATACCAAATATCAAAACATTCCGACAGCTCGATCTGAAGAAGATTTTTTAAAGAAAATTCCTCATTTTGAACTAAGTTATAATTTGGGCAACCATAGTGAGCCCAAATATGAACCCAGGGACTTGGCTTGAACAAACTTGAATCTCACCCCCCTAAGCATGGTGCATACACGATATCAAAAGATTCTGCCTGCTGGATCTGGAGAAGAAGATTTTTTAAGACATTTGCCTGAAATGCACTAAGTTCGAATTCGAGCTTCTATAGTGAGCCCAAATATGAATCTAGGGAGCCGATTTGAACAAACTTGAATCAGATGCACCCCACAATGTTGCATACCAAATATCAAAAGATTCTGCCTGCTGGATCTGGAGAAGAAGATTTTTCAAGAAATTTGCCTGAAATGCACTAAGTTCGAATTCGGGCTTCTATAGTGAGCCCAAATATGAATCCAGGGGGCCGATTTGAACAAACTTGAATCAGATCCACCCCACAATGTTGCATACCAAATATCAAAAGATTCTGCATGCTGGATCTGGAGAAGATTTTTTTAAGAAATCTGCCTAAAATGCACTAAGTTCAAATTCGAGCTTCTATACTGAGCCCAAATATACACCCAGGGGGCTGATTTGAACAAACTTGAATCAGATCCACCCCACAATGTTGCATGCCAAATATCAAAAGATTCTGCCTGCTCGATCTGGAGAAGAAGGTTTTTTAAGAAATTTGCCTGAAATGCACTAGGTTCGAATTCGGGCTTCTATAGTGAGCCCAAATATGAATCCAGGGAGCCGATTTGAACAAACTTCATTCAGATCCACCCCACAATGTTGCATACCAAATATCAAAAGATTCTGCCTGCTGGATCTGGAGAAGAAGATATTTTAAGAAATTTGCCTGAAATGCACTAATTTTGAAATCGGGCTCCTATACTGAGCCCAAATATGAACCCATGGGACCGATTTGAACAAACTTGAATTAAATCCACCCTACAATGTTGCGTACCAAATATCAAAAGATTCTGCCTGCTGGATCTGGAGAAGAAGATTTTTTAATGTTTTCAACCATTGCCTACAGTGTTAAAAAGTGCTGACTCAGCACTTTTTCAAAGTCCTGAAAAAAGTACCTTGTGATCAAACCGATAGGGATTTTTTTTAACCATTCTATTCTACTGGATAAAAGTAAGCTTTATACAAAATAAGAATTCTCTGTGCCGTGTAGTTTTGGAGAAATCTAAATTTTATAGTAAATTTCCTTTCTTATTATACCTACCACAATTGTTTACTACAGGCTTGCACTACAGTGGAAGTCCCTAACTTGGATAAAATACTCTCTATTTTTGTCTTTCCCAAGCAAGTTGGGAAAGAAAAGTGGTGCAAAAGCACCAATAAAAATAAGCCAAAACTGGGTCGAGTGCAACCGGCGCAGACCCAGTACGGGGCGCTCTCTCCCAAGTACAACTCCACGACTTCCGTTGCCAGTGCGCATATACCGTCTCTAAAGACTCATTCTTTTTGAATCCGTAAACGTTAGAGTTATGTGATCAGCGGGGAGGAAAGATTCTTTACCCGTAAAGAAGACGGGAGGGCCTCCATGTAAACAATTGTGGTAGGTATAATAAGAAAGGAAATTTACTATAAAATTTAGATTTCTTATCAACCTACTCACAATTGTTTACTACAGGCTGAATAGACAAAAGGCTGGAGGGAATCGCATAACCAACCCCCACATAACCCTAGTGCACTGGAACCGTGAAGCAGAAGGAAGAGGTCCCGAGGCTTATCAACCATAATGTCGCAATCATTGGTAAAGGACAATGAAAAGACATATGAGCCTGTGTGACACACAGACAGAAAAAGGGCAGTAACAGCACAAGGCTGAAACTGACCTTCAAGAAGCCTAATGGCTATGGCAGACAACAGCCTGAGCAGAAGAAAGGGGACCCAAGGCAAAAAGGTCCTCCGACTGCTCCTGCAACTGGCGTAAATAAAAGGTGGAGAAAGTAGAAGCATTTCTCCAGTAGGCTGCCTGCATAACATCCGACAACTTGACGGAGTTAGAATAAGCCCAAGAGGTAGACAGTGCCCGCACCTCGTGGGCAGAAATACGATTGGTAATACAATCGCCAGCTGCTAAACGACTATAAGCCGTACAAATAGCAAGACAAATCCATCGAGAAATGGATTGAGGAGAGATCTTCTGTCGACCCGGAATGAGAGACAGAAAAAAACGTTTTCTGCCCTTCCGAATGAAACGTGTCCGATCAAGATAAATGCGAATAGCACGGACCGGACAGAGCAAAGGGCGAGTACCCTCAACAGAGGGAAGAGCCCTGATACAGATAGGAGGAGGAGTAGTATCTGGTAACTGATTCTTAGCCAAAAAGGAGCAATCAGTGGTAAAAGTAACACTGTTGGGAGAACTCCTAAAAAAGGCCGGGTCAACCGAGAGGGCGTGAAGCTCACTAACCCGTCTGGCCGAAGCAAATGCCATCAGAAAAGCCGTCTTGTATGTGAGAAATTGCATATCCACCTGGGATAAAGGTTCGAACGGCGCCCCTCCCCCCCCCCCCCCCAAGCAAAGCAGCACCCACGAAAGATTCCATCGTGGAGTAAGCTGCAAAGTCCGAGGCCTTTTCAAAGAAAAGTGCCGAACAAGCTTGGAGAGGTAAGGATTAGTGCCGATACGACGCTTCCCCACATAAGAAAAAGTCTCTGAAAGCATAGACCTGTAACCCTTGATGGTAACAGGCTGGAGACCCCGAGAATCAAACAGATATACCAGAAACTCCGCAATCTGTGAAATAGAAGGATTGGCATAATCAACAGAGTGATCAGCACACCATCGACAGAAGACCTTCCATTTAGCTGCATAAGCTAAACCAGTGGAGTGCCTCCTTGAAGAAGAAATGCACTCCACTGCTCGTCTCGAAAAACCTCTACAGAGGAGACAGGACCTGACAAAAGATATGCGTGAAGGCACAATGAAGTCGAGTCGACGTGAAACCTCCTCGGGCGACCTTGACAAAGAAGGTCGCGACGTAGCGGGAGACGTGCCGGAACCGCCGCCATCAGCGAGCGGAGCTGATTGATCACACACCCGCGGAGGAGACAGGGGAGCGATCAGAATGATTCAACAACTGCAGGTTCGAATTTTGGCGAGAACCTGAGGAAGAATCGGAACCGGCGGGAAGGCGTAGCCGACTAGACCGTTCCAATCGAGTGACAGAGCGTCCACGGCAAAAGCCAGAGGATCTGGACACGGGGACACGAAAGTGTCCACCTGATGGTTCCAACGAGTCGCAAAGAGATCGATGTGGGGACGTCCCCAGAGATCGCAAAGCGACTGGAACACTGCCCTGTGAAGCATCCACTTGGTGGAAATAACCCTGCCCTGTCGGGACAGGGAGTCGGCTAGGACGTTCAGACGACCGGGAATGTGACGAACAACCGAGATCGCTGGCATCTGCCGTCAGAACGCGATCGGACGTGGGTAAGTCCAGTGGAACACCCTGCGTAATCCACTGAACATCTGTCCAGGGAAGAAGATGAGGATACAGAGAGTCCGGAAACGGAAGCACCTGATCCAGAGAATCTACATTCGGTCTCCAACGACTGAGCAGAAAGTGTTGGAGAGGTCTGACACGCAGCCGACCTAGAGGAATGAGATCCGTCATCGAACCGCAGAGACCGATCAGCCGGAGAAAACTCCGAGCGGTCGCGGACCTGGACTGGGACAGAGTCAGAGCAAAAGCTGAGAGAATCACAGCCTTGGCCTGGGGAACAGCCACCAAATTGAATTTGGTTTGGAAAGACATCCCCAGATGACAAAACAACTGAGAAGGGACCAGGTCCGACTTCTCCTCGTTGACTCTGAATCCTAGCGACGTGAGCAAGCTCAACAGAGTGGCGACATCCGATTCCAGTAAGGCAGCATTGGAATGCCTCTGGAGGATATCGTCCAGATATGCCGAAGTAGTCACCCTGGACTGTGTGCGATGGAACGCTATCACATGCGACATCAGTCTGGTGAACGCCCAAGGAGCCAGGTTGAGGCCGAAAGGCATGGCCTTGAACTGGTAAACTCGCCCCAGAAAAACGAACCTGAGATACTTCCGTGACGCCCGATGCATCGGAACGTGGAAGTAAGCGTCTCGCAGGTCGATGCTGGCTGCGAAATCTCCCTGGTGAATTGATTGGCGGACCGACCTGAAAGTCTCCATGCTGAACTTGGGAGGAATGATAGACTGGTTCAGGATGCTCAGATCGATAACCGGTCGGAGTCGGCCGTCCTTCTTCGGCACCAAGAACAGGCGGGAATAAAAACCCACTGACTGAACGTTCTTGACGACCTCGATCGCCCCCTTTGCCAGGAGATTGGCAATCTCCGTGGACAAAAGTTCCCGACGTAAAACGTCTGAAGGAACTGTGGTTGGAAGAGGCACCCTTGACAGAGTGGGGTGCCGTCGGAAGGATATGCGCAGCCCGGACTGAACAACATCTAACACCCATGGATCGGATGTGATGGTGGTCCAATGGTCTGCGAACTCTGCTATCCTTCCTCCAACCTGGGACGAGTCGAGGTGAGGACCTTCATTTCGAGCCTCGACGAGGCCCGCGAGAGGAGAAACCACCTCCTCTGCTAAATGAAGAATCCTGAGACTTCCCTCGATTCTGCCGACCCCTACCTTTACCCCGTGAGTAAGAAGTAGAGGCGGCGGCAGAAGGACCAGCCTTTTGCTTCACAGAGGAAGCAGAAGGGTACTTGTTAGGCTTGGAACGGCCCTTGCCTCCCCGAGAAGGCTGATCAAGCTGACGAAACAGCAGCTGATCTTTGGAATGACGTAGGACGTCATCCCGGACCGTCGACACGGAACCATGGAAAAGTTGCGGACCTGCCAAAGAAGCAGATCGAAGAGTAGCACGCTGCTCCTCGGGAAGGGATCGTCCTGTGTCCAGCACAGCGTCCCTTCGAACTAATTCCAAATTGGCCGTGTTACAGGCATGGGTGTGAGTAAGGTGCATAAGCGCCTTGGACAGCACACGCAAAGGAACCTGTACCTCGTCAAACTTATCTGGAGGCAGATAAGCAGCCAAAGCTGAGACGACGTGATCTGAGAGAGAAAGCATGCCAAGCATCTCTCTAGATAAGCCCAACGTGGACTCCAGAGTCGTCATTGGAATGACGGCAGACTTGGGCTTGGAAAGCCCGAGGGAAGTGGAGTCCTGATCCAGAACCGTCAAAGTCTGGCAGTCTGACGGATTGGCGGAATCGTAGGAACGATAACGCACAGGAGGCAAAAAGGTGTCAACCCTGGTGAAGAACGAAGTCTTCAAAGCCTTGGAATTCAGCTTGGCATCCAATGCTGAAAAAGCCTCAACCACCTGAACCGACTGGCATGGTCGAAGGCGCCCAGAAGCAGGTTGCTCCATAGGCTGTTGGCGCGCGACCGATGATCGCGGCCAGGCTGACACTGTCGGCTAGTTAGCAGGTTTGAGCTCAGGCAGAAACCCAAACACAAAGTCAAGAGCCGCCCCCAAGTCCGAAGACTGCTGGCCCTCGACCTCAAGCATGTCGGACTCCTCCCCAGAGTCGGAAGACACATAGCCCATCGTGGGCAAACCAGCCGACGCCTCCCATGGTGTCGGGACACCAGAGGAATCGGAAACCGGCCTGTTTCCAATCCCGGGAGGCGGCGCCATAGGAGGCGCCTGGAAACCACCCATAGCCTCGCTGGAAGCAACAGGAAGGCTCTTAGAGAGAACCTGAGTGAGTAAGGAGAGGGCCTCCCTAAGCTCACTGCCTGTACCGACCGGTTCGACAGGGGAGCGAACCGGCAAAGTGGCTTCACCTCTGACCCTCTTAACCAGCGAAGGGTCACGATCCTCCAAAACACCTGACGCGGGACGACGGGCGGCAGCCAAAACATCTGAAGGCAGACGTGTATAGGGGTACGATGCACCCCGAGGATCAATATTGCGAGAACTCATGAGAGTCACCGCGGACCTCTGCGGGGCAGAAGGTCCAGGCTGCACAAAAAGCGTTGGTCCCCCAAAACTGGTCGTGTGACCAGAGTGAGTGGACGGAAACGCCACGGAGGTCATAGTGTTTCCACTACGAACATCCGAATCCAAAGACACAACTGTGGTACTCGACGGCGACGAGACTACAGCGATGGGCTCTGCCGGCAGCCCCTTCCGACTTCGCCGAGTTGAAGTCAGGGAAGGCTTGGGCCGATATCCCACGTCTACAGTATCGGACAGTTCTGCAGTCCCCTGCAGCGAAAAGCCGAGGCTGGCTGAAACAGACAACGAAGCAGACGGACCAGCAGCAGTAGTAGATACGTCGAGAGTCGTTGAGGCTGGTGAAATAGTGGAGAGAGCACACCAGCTCGGCTCCGAAGGAGGAGTCACAACCCTAGTGACAGCCTCAGATGTCGACTGGAGGGGGACCGTAGTCCCGGAACCAGGCATCTCTACACCAGAACACTCAACGGCTCCCGCAGTATCCACCTCAGGAAAAGACTGCACATCTCCCACGGAGGAGGAATAACTCTCACCAGACAATGTCGGCTCGGGAGGCGCCGAACGACCACGTTCTCCTTTCCCGCGGGAGCAGGAGGCACGGCCACGAGAACGAACGACACGATTTACAGACGCCCAAAAGGTGGAAGACCATGTTCCACAGACACCACCCGGCCGCTCGGCCGAACACCCATTACAGGAGGAACACGACGAATGTACATCGTCCACATGCTTAGGCAACAGACACTGCCCACAAGGAATTGTCCTAGGCATGAAAGAGGTGAGAGGAGCAGAGAAGGTGAGATCAGAAAACAGAACACCCCCAAAGAGAGAAAGGTGACAGAAACAAAGACCCCAGACGGTCGACCGGGAACCACCCAACAGGAAGACTACTCTCAACAGAAAGAAGGAACACTGTAGGAGTGGTACCCTGCTGACACCTAACTCTAACACAATTAGAAAATTTTGCAAAAAAAGCATTAACAATAATTGTGAAAAAATCTAAGTCCGAACCGCGTGGCCCGCGAAATTTGCGTGCGACTCGAGAGAGAGCAAATAAATATACATTATGGACATATAATAGAAAAAAGAGAATATAAAACACTGTTCCTGAGAATACAAAGGATACACTGTGGTATAATGAATCAGGAATCATCAAACATTGAGCTGGTGGAACACTGATAAGCGTGCAAAAACATCTCGACACGAAGCAGATTTTAAAAAGAATGAGTCTTTAGAGACGGTATATGCGCACTGGCAACGGAAGTCGTGGAGTTGTACTTGGGAGAGAGCGTCCCGTACTGGGTCTGCGCCGGTTGCACTCGACCCAGTTTTGGCTTATTTTTATTGGTGCTTTTGCACCACTTTTCTTTCCCAACTTGCTTGGGAAAGACAAAAATAGAGAGTATTTTATCCGAGTTAGGGACTTCCACTGTAGTGCAAGCCTGTAGTAAACAATTGTGAGTAGGTTGATAAGAAATGGCAGTTTTAAGGTTTTTCCTATTTTTAGCTCCCGAGGTTCCCACGGGGCAATGAGAAAATTTTTTTTTGCATCAATCAACTACTTATGACCCATTATCATCTCATATCAAATTTGGTTCAAATCGACCTCACGGTTCAGAAAATAGAAATTTTAGGCGTGGCCAAAATTTTTGCCCCTCCCATAACAAAGGCAAATAATGCCCGACAAACTTCTCTTGAACAAACTTGATTCTAAACCTCAAAAGGACTATGTATACCACATATCAAGTCTCTGCTACTGGTGGTTCATTAGAAGAAGATTTTCAAAAAATTTGGCCATTTTTTCCCCACACCTCTGCTCAATATGAGCCGAAACCTATTTTGGATAGAAAGCAAAATGCCCCTATATAACCAGTACTTACATGAAATTTAATTAAAATGGGGCCAGTGGTTTTGGAGAAAGAGGCTCAAACACCACCTTCACGCAGGACGACGGACGAAGAGTGATAAGAAAAGCTCACCCTGACTTTCAGTCAGGTGAGCTAAAAATAAATGCTGAAGAATACAGGAAAGTGACCAAATCCCTGTTAATTCAGTTCTCCTGTTCACTGAATAATTTTAATTGGCAAAGTGGCGATTCAAATAACAAAGTTACACTGTACATGTATTACGGAACCTTCCTGCAACTGCAGAGTTGTTTTTGTCTACTTCATTGCAGACAGTACTATGTAGGATGATACCATTCAGAGCTTCAATGTTGAAAAGGCTAAAATGCATGTATTAGGCCCCACAAATTAGATCTTCTGACTCTCAGGCCATTTTTTGTAAAAGTGCATGTGGCTGGGCATTTTTTTATTTTATTTTTTATTTTTGTAATTATTTCTTTGCCATCAAAAGTTCATCTTCTTGGTTTGTTTTATGTTTTAGGCCTCATAATCTACAGAATAGCATGGGTGGTGGTGTATTTCATCCCTTGAGTGCAAGAAGGCTTTGCAATGCTGAAGCATTGCAAAGCCTTCTTGCACTCAACAAGAGACAATTTATCAATGTTATTAACTTGGGTTAAATATCAGACATAAACCATTTAATTTTTTTAAAAGTTTGCATTCATTATAAAGAGAGAGCATGCGGCAGACAAAATGACCATTCGAGAGGGCCTGAGAAACAGATTCTTATATTTTTAGGCCTTATTTTTGATATTACATAATACAGTGGATGGAGTTCTGTTGATTACCAACCTTGCAAAAAAAAATAACTTGTGAAAGTTATAAACCTGATAGAAATACTAAGATGACATGAATTCTGTCATTTTCCTTTAAGTGATAAATTAAGCATTTATTCAATTATACTTTGTTTGACAGAGCTCAAAAAAATTTGAATGCTTATATTGGATGTACTGAAGCCAATAGGACTACAAATGGGGGAATTTAGTGTTTTTCATAGTAATTCAGTATATTCATTTATTTATTGGGGCTTAATGACACATTTGACAGTCAGGGTCACCTCATGTTGAACAGTTTTACAGGTAGAGTAAGTTGGAGTACCCAGAGAGAACCACTGATCGGTGGCAAACAAATGTCGGATTCTCCAGCGTATAAACTCTGCAGAAGCTTGATAAGCAAAGAACAGATCATATCTGTACAGAAGGTATATGGTAAGTAGTTTGGATGTTTGGTGTTATTAACCGGGTTATTCAATGAAAAATATCCCAATCAACTGGTTGAGTGCACAATCATGGCTTTACTGGAAAGTGCTGAAAGCTACTTTAGTGGTTTTACTCTGCATAGGTTTGCTTGTTGTTTTCTCAGCAGTAGAAAGAAAATGTTTATATAAAATTGTTTTGTGACAATTAATTGGAGAGTTCCATCTTGCTAATCTGAAGGTGCTCTTACTCTTAGTATGGTATCTTTGAAAAAAAATACTTATATTGCAAAACACCTTTAAAAACTAATTTAGCACTCTATCAGTTAAGTGGCCTCTATTGCACAAAAGTCCAAGGTACTACCTGATTTTACTTGACATAAAAATTAAAGCCAGCAATGTGTTAAAAATCTATTGTTACTTACATCCATATCATTAATCTTTTTCAAGGAAAAATGAGCTAATCTAAATAATGTATACAGTCTCCATAAAGTGAATTTTGTTACTGGATTCCCTTCAATATCAATTGTCAAGTTGTCAAGCCGTCTTATGTTAGACAGGCAATTTATCTGTTGAAGACTACGAATATTTGTTGAGCTGAATTTGAGAGTCTGTAAAAAATGAAGAAAATATTTAGATGATAAAACCACATACTGTATAAGCAGGCTTATTACAAATCAAGCACATCAAGTTCACACTCACCCAAAGTAGTCTGCATCCCATCAAACTTTCAAAATACACAAATTTTTTTATTTAGTTAACAGTTTAACCCTTTACCCAACGTAATGGCCAAAACTGGTCAGCGCTATTCACAAAAATTGCCAATTAATTTACATTATTTTTTCATTTTTTGTCTCAAAAACATAGGTTATGACCCCTCTTTGGAAAGAGCTCATCGAGCTGTCATAACCTATGTTTTTCAGACAAAAAATTTTAAAAATTTGTTATTCAAGAATTTTGTTTGCATGTGTCGTCTACTTTTCGTGTTAGGTAAAGGGTTAATGTACTTTTTACTAGGGTGAATAACCTCCATAGTTCATCACCATGAAACCATTCAACAGGATGCTTGTATTTCTCAATCTGAACTTACATGGAGAAACATAATCATTAAATCAGCTGGAAATATTGTGCTTAACATTGATTATGAAAGGTGTGCAGAAACATGATAAATTTAAAGTAATTTGTAGATTTTTTATACTTCCCAATGGCCCATACTTAGCTGGTGCAACCTCAATATTATCAGGGACCAAACACAAATTTTGAACCCCCCAAATCCCCCAAATTTGAATACAATACCGAAAATTAAAAGTCCTATCTGGCCCTCCATACGTTTAGTACTTGCCCATGCACAGTACCCAGGAAGAGACTGGAATTGGCGCCAACATCATTCTTCCTAGTTGTGCCTACTGAAGTGATAACTCAGCGGGGAGGTATGAGTGCCCACTCATGGGAGAGCCATCCCAATCTGGGCCATTGGTAAGTATAAAAAATATACAAGTTACTTTAGATTTATCATATTTTTATACTAAAACCAATCGCTCAGACTTAGCTGAATTGTAAAAAGGTGGAGGGCCTAGGACTTAAAGAAATAGCAGACCAAAATACAGCTCCTTAGCCTGCATTAGAACTCCCAAGGTGAAAAGGAGATTAAAAATTTAAGGAATTACCTATATGTCTCTCTATACAACAATAGCGAAGACATACCGGCGAAATAAGGAGCAATATCCAAGTAAATCCCTATTAGTTAGCATAATTGATTACGCTACCTGGGTGTAACGAGCCCCCAATTTTAAGGCTAGTCTGGAATAAGACACTTAAAATTAGGAAAAGCGTGTCCGAGAGTGAGAGACTAATGCCCACAAACACACGCAATATATAATGTATCAAGCTGTACATAAGATCAGAATAATCCACAGACTATAACAGCTTCACTCATAGTTATACACTTATTATAAGGCCAGAAGAAGTAAAGATAAAATCCTCCCTCCCCCTTTATTTTGAAGGAAGAAACTTCAAAACAAAGAGGGAAGCAGTCTGAAATCAGAGAAAAAGCGGTACAGAATAATATATATATTCATCTAAAAGGCACCCGGCTATTAATTATTATCAATTTATTGGTGCTCAATGCCACATCAGCAGCAAAGGTTATATCGTGGCGATCACGGTTATTAAAATCACAAGCTTCAAACCGTATGCCACATCCAGAATACGTAGATTGGTTGAAAACCAGTGATATCAACATGTACAACCTTAAACTTGTCCAATTGAATCCCAATGGAAAGTTAACTGATAGAACTTATACGCCTCTGAGCCAAAAGCGACCACGTTCAGGTGTACAATTAATTTCAATAATGAACCTCTGAATTATAACCGTACAAATATATAAGAATAGGAATATGCCTTGTGTACCGCTTCCGGTTGAAAACTGGATTCAGAACATGGAACAGGATACGATAAAAAAACCTGTCATGGACCGTCCCCAAATAATTCAGTGTTCCCTAGGTCCATTAAAATCAGTTATTCAGAGAAAGAATATACCACTCTGAATAATGATGCCAAAAATAGAGAACGTATGCATAGACGGCCTGTTGGAAACTCCATAACTGATCCAACTAGCCCCAAAATTCTCATAAGCTCTATACTAATGCAGAGCCAGAATTTAAGAGAATCTATTCTGTAATATGTCTGCCTAATAATATATACATATTATGCCCGCAATCAACAGAATCCCGCCTGCACCCTCATCTGAATACAACCTGTATCAAAGGCGTGACTGAGCGATATAAAAACTAAGCAGGAAACTTGAAGGAATAAAACAACGTTAATTCATATGTCGTAAGAAAAACAGACAACTCTGAGCGTAACTTCTCAGAGTGGACTAATTTCCACATTTGGAGAATGTCGCCCAGATAACCAACATGCCTGCCACACAGGATCATGAAGGCTAGCAATATCAACTGAATGTATTCATGATAGAACAGTTACTGTTCAGGAAACATATGCTCATATACAACTTATGAATGATCAACCACCGGAAGCAAACCAACTAGAGTGGATGCGCCCCTGATGTCGCCGTTAAACCACAACCCACCCGCCAATCGAAGAGCAATGACAGACATGAATATAAATGAACATTTGAGGCTTACAGGAAGGGCACTACGTCCTGCCCTATAATCGTCTCTTAACATATTGGCAGGGGGGGGGGGGGGAGGGGTTCAACAAATAAATCATATCGAACACCCCTCACCTGCATTACTGGAATCGCTAGATAAGTAAGCCCGGTGCAGTAGTTATTAAAGCTTGGAACAGTGACAAATTCCTTTTTCACTATATGAAAAGGAAACTTCACGCTACATTCCCAAGCTATACTGCTGCTGCTATTCTCAATAAAGAATAATACAGCTAAAAAGCTTATAGTTAGCCAAAACAAGCATAATGACACTAACCCGGTGTGACTCGTAACACTTTAGTGTTAGTTATCTAGAATAGTATAGAAACCATAGGGCTCCATAACGCCACTAAGGATGGAGGGGGATGTGATGAACATGGCACTATTGCAAGGAATATACCCGCTGAAACAGCATTGACATATCCCTTGAAATGAAGACAGTACACCATATTGTCAAATAATATACCATATAGGCATAATATCCAATCCATCGAGTGGAAATATAATCCACAATAATAGATTTCATAAAAATGAAGCAGGAGATGAAAACTATGTTCCGGCACCCATCATAAAAACCTACATGAACTCCTTGCACCTCATACTGATTATAGCAGGAATATAATCCCGAAAAGGAGTTAACTATAGGCATTCAAAAGAATGCTCATTAGTCACACTAGGTTAATATGGCATTATCAATAGGGCTAAAAGCCGCAGACAACTGACACAAAAACAATACCACTAAGGAGAGAACAAACTCTTCTCATGTAATGGTACCTTGTCCGATAGGACAGTGGTCTCAGCCTGGCTGATGCAACTAAAGGTCTTCCTATTCATGAAGACCATTAAATGGCCGATAACTGCGGTCCTAGAAGCTCACTAAAGGAGACTTACAACGCTAGCTGCTACTGATAGGGATAAAACACTGCTCATACTTCTAGCTAGGCTACTAAGGTGTCAAAAATAAGACTAAAGTCTTTGACACTTAAGAAAACAACACCGAGAAAGAAAAAAGCACTCTTTCCTTTAGCGGTTCTATTCCCAAAAGACAGCGGTCTCAGCCTAGCTAATGAAGCTTAGAAGACTTCATCTCTGTGAAGACAGATATCTCGGTGTAATTTTTGCGACTTTAGAGAGCTCACCAGATGGAGACTTACAATGTTAAGTCGCTCAAGATAAGGGGAAAATGGACCAAATTTGATTCTTATAAGGCGTCAACAAAAGGACTAAAAGCCCAGACACCAAAGAATACAACACTGAGAAGGAAACAATGTACTCTTTCCTTTCAACGGCCCTAATAAGTCTTCATCACGTGATGACAGATATCTCGGTGAAACTGTGACCTTGAAAGCTCACTAAACGGAGACTTACAACATTAGTTGCTCAAGGTAAGGAATAAGGACTGCTCTAATGACCAAAATTCCAAAGAGACAGTAGTCTCAGCTAGCAAATGCAGTTATATGTCTTCATCTCCATGAAGACAAATATCTGTATCACCTGCGGCCTTGGAAAGCTCACTAAACGGAGACTTACAATATTAGCTGCAATGTATAAGAAAAAGACCGCTGTAAAAATATATAAGGCCACTATGACATTAGACGCTAATGATATTATAGACAGAGACCACTCTTAATTCACATAAGGCAAACTAAGGCGACAACAATAGGACTAATTGCCTGTGATGCCTTGGAATACTACACCGAGAAGGAAAACGTAATCTTTCCTTCTAGCTGCCTTATTCCAAAAAGCTAGCGGTCTCAGCATAGCCAACACAGCCTAGAAGTCATATATCGGTGACAACAGATATCTGTGTGTTACCCTGTGGCTTTAGACAGCTCACTAAATGGAGACTTACAACATTAGCTGCTAATGTATAAGAAAAGACCGCTCTAACTGTACATAAGGTTACTATGGCGTCCACAATAGCACTAAATGCCTCGGACGCCTAGGAATACAACACCGAGAAGGAAAAGACGTACTTACTCCTTCCAACGGCTCTATTCCCAACAAGACAGCTGTCTCAGCCTATCTATCAGCTATCGATCTTCTATTCGTAAGGAATAGATCATTGACTTTCTTATACTATTTCTAAGCCAAGGGAGGCGTCGTTAATAGGACCAAAAGCCTTCAAAACCTGAGCCGAAAGATCCGGGAAGGAAAGATCTTCATCTTAAGCTGTTTTTTGCCTACCATACGCAGACTTTTGTTCAGATGGAACAAGATTCAAAGAGCTTATGAATAAAAATTCATAGTCTTAATGTGCCATTCCAGGAGGGAATCAACCTCCTTAGCCCTCTCACCATCTGAATGTTCCATCTGAAACATGGTCAACATCATCCGAAATGTACAGAAGACTGGACCAACCCAGCACCATCCGACAGCTCACTACCGGAGACTGTTGACGGCAGAACCTGCGACTACTGGGATGCTGCAATACGCTGCGCAATCTGTGAACGAGGCTTTTGCAGAGCAGCGATTATCCACTTCTTCCCCATGTGCTGCTCACAGGATGGAGACCTGTCCTCAGATCTTTTGATGCATGTCCCATATAAAAATGCCTCAAACGACTAGCTACAAGTTAATCTGACTTCGGTGGTGAAGACTGGGAACATCTCTGTGGAACAGCATGAACATGCGAAGTCGGATAGCTAGTCTGTGGTCTAACATGCTTCATCGATGAAGCAAAGGAAAAAGTCATAGTTGCAACCGGCCATGGCTGCAGTGTGGAAGGAGCACCCCAAACCGCAAGCAAGAACGGGTGTCCCAACTCACTAAAGTTTCTCGAAGCCAAAACAGTCGGCCCTGACTGACAGAATAGAGAGGAATCTCCAGCTCGCGGTCTGGCTCCAGACTTCGCTGAGCATTCCGTTTAGAAACTTGTAGGCTTCTACCCCTTATCATGCTTTTTCATGGAAGTAGAGGAAGCCATAACAACAGCCGACCCCGGCTGAAGTGTGGAAGGAGCATTGCTCCGACTCATTGAAGTTTCTCACAACGGACAAGCAATCGACCCCGACTGCTAACGGGACGGACACCGCTGTCCAACTTGCGATCTGGACCCAGATCTCGCTGAGTATCCCATTGAGAAACTTGTAGGCTAATTCCCTTTGCGTGCTCTTCCATGTAAGAAGAAGAAGCCATAACCACAACCGATGCCGGCTGCATTGTGGATGGAATATCCCGACACATGTTTCGACTCATTATAGTTTCTCATAATGGACACAGTCGACCCCGACTGCTAACGGGACGGAGATGGTTCTCCAACTCGCGATCTGACCCCAGATCTAGCCGAGCATCCCGTAGAGAAACTTTAAAGCTTCTTCCCCTTATTTCCGTCATCACTGGGTGAGCTTTATATTATAAGGTGCTCGCTCTACCCACTTTTT
This sequence comes from Pictodentalium vernedei, assembly GCA_031216915.1. Taxonomy (NCBI): domain Eukaryota; kingdom Metazoa; phylum Mollusca; class Scaphopoda; order Dentaliida; family Dentaliidae; genus Pictodentalium; species Pictodentalium vernedei. The sequence goes on from CM062293.1 coordinate 278,702,471, forward strand.
AATACTCGACCGCAATGGACCTACCTGGTGTCTCGGCTCCCTAGAAAGGGACCACCACTGCACCGGGCGAGCTAGCGGCATGCAGAGAATTAATGCTACACCGGCTTTAATCCTGTGCAAATATTATGAACACCTTGGCAGCTAGCTCTATTTTACTCATCAGCGCGGGGCTCATCCAAGTGCGACGGCAGCAGCATGTAACGGACAGGTGTCAAAGTACCATCACCATGTTCTTGTTCCTCTGAAAAAGAGACTGAAAGACTAGTATTAGCCAGTGGTGAAGGCTCCCATCGGAACTTCACCGCCCACCACACAGGTCGACAATCATTCCCAACGTTCGCATCCCATAGTACAAGTATAGAAGGAGTGCCAGCGACTATCGGCAAACAACAAGCCTTTATTCCGAGGCTTCCTGGAATTACACTAAGTACCAATTATTATAATGGCAACAATAATAATGAATAAAACATAAGTCTGCTGCACTCCCAAAAATAAACATCACAAGGATACATAACATAGATAATAACAAAAATTTTCGAATAAAATTTAAAAAAAAAACATTTTCAAAAAATTTGGAATGAAGCCTAAGTGTCCCAAAGGAACCTCATGAGCCCAAAGGCATCCCGATAGAGCCTAAGTGTGGACAACCACTAACTAATTAAAGCTAAACTACCAGAATAAGATATACTATGTATCCTAATAGAAAAACAGTAATTATTTTTAAAGTAAACATTGAATTAATACAAATTCAAAATGTTACTAAACAGACATCAAGAGGAACTAGAACTATCACTGAAGGTGATTAATACCCCCACTTTGGGTTTTTAGAGGAATGCAGCACTTCTGATCATGTAGGCGAAGGCCATAAGGAAATTGATTGATAAATGTAGGAGGAGTCGCTAACACAAGAATTTCATGTAGAAACCCATATTAAATCAAAGTTCAAGAGAGATAACCTGATTAAAATTGTCGCAGATCAGAAATTTTGGAATATGTGCATGTTCACTTAGTAGTGATGATGTTTGAAAGGTTTCTTCAAAATCGGTTCTTTAATGTAGGAGGAGTTGCGCACACAAGAATTTGTTCGGAAGGAAAGACGTACGGACAGACGTACGGACGTACAGGGCGCTTCCTATATAGCCCCCACTTCTTCGAAGCGGGGGTATAAAAACTGGAAACTAACCAACAACAGGCACAACAAAGGCCCAGAGTCAGTAACTGATCAACAACTACCTGATGCAAAGCTAGATCTTCATATGAAGAAAATACAATGCATCTGGTAGAAGATGCAAGAATACAAAAACGTCCTGAACGGAAATAGGACGTAAACATAGGGGAAAAACAGAATACCTATTCTGTTTACAACTTAAACTTCCAAGAATTTAATAAACAAGAGGCCCCAGGGCGCTCACCTGACATGGTAGCCTAAATATCAACCCAGAGAATTGATTTCAACAATTTGCATCTGCTCCTCCTAAGAAAAACTTATACCAAATATCCAAAGATTCTGACCAGTGGATCAAAAAAAAAAAGATTTTTAAAGAATATTCCTCATATTGAACTAAGTTATAATTCAGGCTCCCACAGGGAGCCCATATATGAACCCAGGGACTTGGCTTTACCAAACTTGAATCTCACCCCCCTAAGGATGCTGCACAACAAATATCAAAATATTCCAACTGCTGGATCTGAATAAGATTTTTAAAGAAAATTCCTCATTTTGAACTAAGTTACAATTCGAGCTCCCACAGTGAGCCCAAATATGGGCCTAGGGACATGGCTTGAACAAACTTGAATCTTACCCCCCTAAGGATGCTGCATAAAAAAATATCAAAAGCATTCATCTGCTGGATCTGAAGAAGATTTTTAAAGAAAATTCCTCATTTTGAACTAAGTTGTCATTCAGGCTCCCATAGTGAGCCCAAATATGAACCAAGGGACTTGGCTTGAACAAACTTGAATCTCACACCCCCCTAAGGTTGCTGCATGCCAAATATCAAAACATTCTGACTGCTGAATCTGAAGAAGATTTTTAAAGAAAATTTCCACATATTCACAAAGTTATAATTCGGGCTCCCACATATGGACCCAGGGACTCGGCTTTAACAAACTTCAATTGAATCCCCTCCCCCCCCCCCCCCCACCCCCCAAGGATGCTACACACCACATATCAAAACATTCCGACTGCTGGATCGGAAGAAGAAGAGAAACTTCCTCATTTTGAACTAAGTTACAATTCAAACTCCCACAGTGAGCCCAAATATGGACCTAGGGACATGGCTTGAACAAACTTGAATCTCATCCCCCTAAGCATGCTGCATACCAAATATCAAAACATTCTGACTGCTGGTTCTGAAGAAGATTTTTAAAGAAAATTCCTCATTTTGAACTAAGTTATAATTCGGGCTACCACAGTGAGCCCAAATATGAACCCAGGGACTTGGCTTGAACAAACTTGAATCTCACCCCACTAAGCATGCTGCATACCCAATATCAAAAGATACTGCCTGCTGGATCTTGAGAAGAAGATTTTCAAAGAAATTTGCCTGAAATGCACTAAGTTCAAATTTGGGCTCCTATACTGAGCCCAAATATGAACCCAGGGGGCCAATTTGAACAAACTTGAATCAGATCCACCCCACGATGTTGCATACCACATATTAAAAGATTCTGCCTGCTGGATCTGGAGAAGATTTTTTACAAAATTTGCCTGAAATGCTCTAAGTTCGAATTCAGGCTTCTGTAGTGAGCCCAAATATGAATCCAGGGGGTCGATTTGAACAAACTTGAATCAGATCCACCCCACAATGTTGCATACCAAATATCAAAAGATTCTGCCTGCTGGATCTGGAGAAGAAGATTTTTAAAGAAATTTGCCTGAAATGCACTAAGTTCAAATTTGGGCTCCTATAGTGAGCCCAAATATACACCCAGGAGGCCGATTTGAACACACTTGAATCAGATCCACTCCACAATGTTGCATACCAAATATGAAAAGATTCTGCCTGCTGGATCTTGAGAAGAAGATTTTTTAAGAAATTTGCCTGAAATGCACTAAGTTCGAATTCGGGCTTCTATACTGAGCCCAAATATGAATCCAGGGGGCAGATTTGAATAAACTTGAATCAGATCCACCCCACAATGTTGCATACCAAATATCAAAACATTCTGCCTGCTGGATCTGGAGAAGAAGATTTTTTAAGAAATTTGCCTGAAATGCACTAAGTTCGAATTCGGGCTTCTATACTGAGCCCAAATGTGAATCCAGGGGGCTGATTTGAACAAACTTGAATCAGACCCACCCCCACAATGTTGCATACCAAATATCAAAAGATTCTGCCTGCTGGATCTGGAGAAGATTTTTTAAGAAATTTGCCTGAAATGCACTAAGTTCGAATTTGGGCTTCTATAGTGAGTCCAAATATCAATCCAGGGGGCCAATTTGAACAAACCAGAATCAGACCCATACCAAGATGCTGCATACCAAGTATCAAAAGATTCTGCCCACTGGTTTGGGAGAAGAAGATTTTTTAATAATTTTTCTATAATTCATACGGTGCTATCAGAGTTTATGCTCCATACAGAGCCCCCAAGGGACGTGGCCATTTCATTTGAACATACCTGAATTTCCATATAGCAAAGAACATCCACATGAAGTTTCATGAAAATCGGGCCAGTGGTTTCAGAGGAGAAGTTGTTTGAAAACTGTTCACGACGACGATGACGGATGGCGACGACGGACGGTAAGTGATAAGTTAAGCTCCCTTTGGTGAGCTAAAAAGCCAAAAGAGCTTGGGAGTATAACAGGAGAGGGAAGGGAAGTAATGCTAACAAAACAACAGTGGAGTCATATTATAATGACGACGTTCAGGGGAATTGGGAAACATGAATAATTTTACATAAAAATTATAAAGTTACAACCCTGAACATCCGAAACCAACGTTATTCAATTCCAGCATCCTATTACACTGTTGATTCCATGAAAACCATCATTGATTTGTGTCTGGTATCTTCAATAAACAGCTGCGCCATGAGCGCATGATACGCCCGTTATTAATTACAAGAGGGAAGCACACAATATGAGTATACATGTATCACCCATATTTTGACGAATAAAGTCCCATATCTCTGGAATGACAAATTGGACAGCGACACAAATCGAAAGGGAGCTTCCTTCCATCAACATATACTTTCCACCAAAAAATCACAAAAATTGCTAAAAGCGTTTTCGAGTTATTGTACGACGAGTTTGCGGATGGACGGATGGATGGACAGACAGACAGATGGACGGACAGCAGTATACCATAATACAACCGTTTTTTCAAAACAGGCGTATAATGAAAGTGTCAATGACACTGTAGCTCAACTTGTCAAGACAAAGACATGTACATGTATAGTATGTGACACAGCAATGACAAACATCTAGGTAATGACCTGATAACAAAGGTACATATAAAGTATTGTAACGGTCTGTACAGAAATACTGACCGTTGCCTGTAACAAATGTATAGGTAAAGTATTGTAAAGGTGGGTGACAGTCAGATACTAAACTAGAAAAGAAATCTTTGAGTCCCAGAGTGGGTCTGACTGAACCCCAAAATATTTGTTCTCATAGCACAGTGATAACAAAGGCACCCCAAAACACACTCGTTCCTGTCCCAAGGTGAAAACAAAGGTACCCAAGAAGTTTTGTGAAGATCAGTTCATAAATACGAGCTGTATAGAACTTGTGACAAAAAACTGATTGGACCTAATTTCGGTACAAAATGGCCACTGGCAGCCTTCTTGAATTTTGGACCGTACCCAGAAACACTCATTCTCGTCCCAAGGTGATAACAAAGGTACCCAAGACGTTTCATGAAGATCGGTTCATAAATACAGACTCTAGCCCGAGCCGTATTGACATGTGTACTTACTGTGTGTAAGCGGCACTGAAAAAATCAAAGTTCATCTAATTTGCATAATTTCTGCACGAGAAAAAAACCCGTATTATATGTGATGTATTCCATGGTACTAAACATTCACACAAAAAATTATTCAAATCAGCGCTTTCATATGGAAGTTCTGTGAAATGAAAGTGTCAATGACACTGTAGCTCAACTTGTCAAGACATGTACATGTATAGTATGTGACACAGCAATGACAAACATCTAGGTAATGACCTGATAACAAAGGTACATATAAAGTATTGTAACGGTCTGTACATAAATACTGGCCGTGGCCTGTAACAAATGTATAGGTAAAGTATTGTAAAGGTGGGTGACAGTCAGATGCTAAACTAGAAAAGAAATCTTTGAGTCCCAGAGTGGGTCTGACTGAACCCCAAAATATTTGTTCTCATAGCACAGTGATAACAAAGACACCCCAAAACACACTCATTCCTGTCCGAAGGTGAAAACAAAGGTACCCAAGAAGTTTCGTAAAGATCAGTTCATAAATACGAGCTGTATAGAAGTTGTGACAAAAAACTGATTGGACCTAATTTTGGTACAAAATGGCCACTGGCATCCATCTTGAATTTTGGACCGCACCCAGAAACACTCTTTCTCGTCCCAAGGTGATAACAAAGGTACCCAAGAAGTTTCATGAAGATCGGTTGATAAATACAGCCTCTAGCCCAAGCCGTATTGACATGTGTACTTACAGTGTATAAGTAGCACTGAATAAATCAAAGTTCATCTAATTTGCATAATTTCTGCACGAGAAAAAAACCCGTACTATATGTGATGTATTCCATGTTTCTAAACATTCATACAAAAATTTATTCAAATCAGAACTTTCATACAGAAGTTCTGTATAAAAGACTGATTGCACTAATTTTGGTACAAAATGGCTGCTGGTGGCCATCTTGAATTTCAGACCACACCCAAAAACACTCGTTCTCATCCCACAGTGATAACAAAGGTACCCAAGAATTTTCATAAAGATCGGTTCATAAATACGGCCTCTAGCCTGAGCCGTATAGAAGTTGTGTACAAAAAACTGATTAGACTTAGCACTTGAAAAAAACCCGTATTATATGTGATGCATCCCATGGTACTAAACATTTATACAAAACTTTATTCAAATCAGAACTTTCATACAGAAGTTCTGTACAAAAAACTGATTTTTGCATCATCGGTACAAAATGGCCGCTGGCAGCCATCTTGAATTTCGGACCACACCTAAAAACACTCGTTCCCGTCCCAGGGTCATAACAAAGGTACACAAGAAGTTTCGTAAAGATCGGTTCATAAATACGACCTCTAGCCCGAGCCATAGCCAATTGTTGACGTACAGACAGATGGACAGACGGACAACGGGCCATGACAATAGCTCAAATTTGACTTTGTCAAAGTTGAGCTAAAAATCTGATTGCACCTAATTTTGTACAAAATGGCTGCCATCGGCCATCTTGAATTTCGGACCGGACACAAAAACACTAGTTCTCATCCCACGGTGATACCAAAGGTACCCAAGAAGTTTCGTAAATATCGGTTCATAAATACAGCCTCTAGCCCGAGCCGTATTGGCATTTGCACTTACAGTGCTGAAAGTAGCACCAAAAAACATCAAAGTTAGTCTAATTTGCATAATTTACGCACAAGAAAAAAATCTGTATTACATGTGATGTAATCCATGGTACTAAACATTCATACAAAAAATTATTCAAATCAGCGCTTTCATATGGAAGTTTTGCGCGAAAATCTGATTGCACCTAATTTTGTACAAAAAGGCTGCCAGTAGCCAACTTGAATTTCGGATCGGACCCCAAAATGCTCGTTCTCGTCCCATGGTCATAACAAAGGTACCCAAGAAGTTTCGTAAAGATCGGTTCATAAATACAGCCTCTAGCCCGAGCCGTATTGAATTGTTGACGGACAAACGGACAACTGGCTATGGCATAAGCTCAAATTTGGCTTCGCCAAAGTTGAGCTACAAATAATAAATAATTATTCAATATTTCAAGTTAGTTTCTTTCTTTCTCAGTTGGCTGATGTAGTCGGCCTATCAAAAAAACTCAAGACTGTACTAAACCCATCCAACAGCAAAGTTGTTCCACACTTGTCTACTAAAGAAGAATCTGATAAAAAACCTATCTATTTAGAACCAGAGGCTCAAATGAGCCTAAAATACTCACCTGGCTCAAGTTGTCAAAAGAGATGAGTTTATCAGTAAGTGATCGCCAGGAAGAGCAATTTTTGATTTGCTATGACACAACCAAAGGCAACATTTTTGGCCATTCATTTCTGCTGGTCCTAGGAAAGCTTCCTAGAAAGCTCTGTTCTGTGAAGTATTAGAACAACCAAACAGAATTTTTGTTTCGTTTTCAACTCCTAACCCAACCCCCCCCCCCCCCCCTCCCCCCACCCCACCAAAAAAACAAAACAAAAAACATTATGGGATAAATGAAGTACTTTTGACCCAGTTATATACTACATGACAAATTTGGTTCACATCTGCCCATTGGTCCTGAAAATAGAAATTTTGAGTGGAGCCATAATTTGAGAGCCCAAATTTTTGATCTACTGAGTTTCTTTGAAAAAAAGTGAAACTGCATCACTAAAGTAAGTTTCATACCAGAAATCTAAGCATTTAGCAAGTGGCTTATGAGAAGAGGATTTTTAAAGCAAAAGACAGTAACTTTTTGGGAAAAAAATCAGAACAGTAAACTCTACCAGCCTGAAGATGGCTGCAGCTTCATTTGCACAAAGTAAAAAAGGTATTCTTCAAGGATGGTCTGTGCCATAAATGAATGAATTTGGCCCAGTAGTTTTAAAGAATAAGAAAAGTTTCAAACTAGAGAAACAGAATTTACTACCACCAGTAAATTCAAGTCTGTGACAATGGTTAAAGCATCAGAAATAAACAAAATAGAAAGAGAATTTCTGAAGGCTTATTTTTGGGGGGTAAAATATTTTTAAAGAAATCAGAAACAGGTTTTCGTTACCAGTATTTAAACACATTCATACAGGAATCAGATAAATTTTTCCAAGAAACCAGAAAAAACATACATGTGTACAGCATTCAAAGGGTTCTATCAAGGAATCAGAAATGGACTAACTCCACTTCAGTAACTGTTTACATAGTCCCAAAGTATGAATAATATAACAGCTATAGTACAAGTCAAAATAAGTTGTAGCATAACCACAATAAACTAAGTATACAGCTGCTTTTGCACTGATAAAATCAGAATCTGACATCATCATTTTCTGTAATGATATTCTCCATATTGCACTAAGTTAAAATTCAGGCTCCAATACAGAGCCCAAATGTTAGAGATGTCACACACCAAATATGAAAAGATGCTGACTGGTGGATCCAAAGAAGATTTTTCAAGAAATTTTCTCACACGTTAAACTGTGAGCCCCAATTAAGAGCCCAAATATTAACCCAAAGCCCTGATTTGAACAAACTTGAATCTGACCCCACTAGAGATGTTGTATACCAAATGTGAAAATATTCTGACTGGCGGATGTGAAAAAGAAGATTTTTAAAAGAAATTCCCTCATATGGTATTATGTTACAAATATTAACCCAGGGACGTGATTTGAACAAACTTGAATCTATCCCCCATAGAGATGTTGTATACCAAATATCAAAAGAATCTGACTGGTGAATCTGAGGAAGATTTTTAAAGATTATTCCCCAAATTAACCCCCTACAGAACACCCTGATATAACTGATGGCAATTTTATTATGATTCCATTCTACTGGTCCTAAGGATGCTTCATACAAAATAACAGTTCTCTGTTCTGTGTGGTTTGGGAAATAAGAGCATTTGAATTTTTTTCTATTTTTAGCCCCTGGGCTCTGCTGGGCTGTGAAATTTTTTTTTCAGGCATCAATCAATTACTTAGGACCTACTTATACTACATACCAAATTTGGTTCAAATCGGCCTACTGGTTCTTGAAACACAAATTTTGGGTGGAGTCCAAAATGGATATGCTCCCACAGATAGGCCAAATATTGATTTACCAACTTCCCTTGAACAAACTTTAATCTTCAACACTAAAGGCTGTTCCATACAAAATATCAAGACATCCACTCTGGTGGTTCATAAGAAGATTTTTAAAGATTTTTACGCTTTTGGGGCATTAACCAAAGCCTGAAGATGGCAGCTGCTTCATTTGAACAAAATAGAAAGGGTATACTCCATAGATGGTCTGTGCAATATATGTTTGAATTTGGCCCAGTGGTTGTGAAGAAGACAAGTTTCCAAAAGATAACTGGAGCCAGACGATGGACACCAAGTGATGGCAATAGCTCCCTCTGACTTGCAGTCAGGTGAGCTAAAAATGTCTATCTGTGAGCTGTGTACCTGAGAAGCATCTGTCTGCACTTATCTGTTTAAAAATGTCTACATAAAAAACTTCCAAGTGGGATGTAATCAAATAAAATGTTTAGTTGACAAACATTACAACAGGCTGATTTTTTCTTTCTGAAGACCTTGTCAAAAAACCTTCAGTTTAGAACATACAGACCTTGAGAATTAGAATGCAAAACTCATGCTCTTTTAACCCTTTGAACCCGAGTGGCCCTTTTCCGGCCAGGAATACTGATATGTCATAATGTCATTAAATAGGATGGCTGTTCAGTAAATGCGTGGGGTAGACCAATCAATATTTTCAACGTGCAGCCCCGTGGCTTCATGTTGAAAATATTGATTGGTCTACCCCAAATAATGAATTTGGATTCTTCTAATTGCTGCCATTAAACTGACATGGAAGATACCACTAGAGTTCAAAGGGTTAATTTCAAGAAACTGCATAAAATGTTGCTTATCTTACCTGTACTCCAGGAAATCTTGTTCGAATCTTGTGTAAATGTTTTGAAATGTTATCAAAGTCTATAAATCTGAATATAATATTGATAACTGCACCAGCTGCCTGTACTCCCCAGCTCTTATCCAGAGATTCTAACGAACCACTGCCATAGAATGTTAAAGTGTCACCTTCCAAGTCAGCAACATTGTTCAAATCGGATCCACTTTGACTTGATTTTCTTTGAAAAAGAAAGAATACTACTTAAAGAATACTACTGTACAATATTTTTTTTCACTATGGGGAGTACAAAACACAGGACAGAATACCTCATTTAAACCCTTACTCAACATGAATAGCTGACAATACTTGCAAAAAAGCTTTCCTGAGTAACCAAAAATTTCCATTTTTTGCCTGAAAAACATAGCTGTTCCACTCCCATCATTGGTGTGAACTACATGTGCTTGTTCCAATGGGGAGAGGGAGGGGGTATAACATTGGTGGCAACAGGATTTCCCAGCCAAGGAGGCTTGTGTTCCTAGGGTATCCCCTGACAGTCACAAACCTACAAAAAAGGAGGAACTTCCCACGGGTCATAAGGTATCTTTTTCAGAGAGTCAGTACCCATTTTTGTCATTACTTTGGGTAAGGATTAAAACCTCAGTAATCACATTTGAGTATTAAAGTCACTCACACTAAAAAAACCCTGTTAAACTGGGATAAAGGCTATTAAATAATAAAATTCTTGTTTCTCAGGCAAACTTTACTGAATTTTTTGACATCTGAAGGAGGCTTTTTCTTCCCTTCAATTCTTGATAACAGTTTGAAATGTCTCAGAAATTTGATACGTTAACACTCCTGGAAATCATTATAGGTATCTCAGCATTAAATATTTCCCCATAGGTGACCATTATAATGTTGAACCGAAGAAAAATTATGGTTGCATCATTTTAATTTTGGCATTCAAATATCTTTGTCAAGTATAGCCCTTCCAACAACTTTTTCTGACCCGAAAACTGGGGGTCATGCAACAAATAAGAGAGAAAAACTGACAGGAAGGGAAGTACCGGTTAGGTGTACATATTTTTCTGGGAATTCCCAACAAAACCAAACCGAAAGTCAATTGTATTTTTTAGGTCCAAAAGTCATCAAATCACCCTCTTTATTTATCTGGAATATTCAACAATAATGCAAGATGTCATTAGAATGTTTCAAATGTTTATTGAAACAATATATTTTCCCAAGGCTGCTTATTTTTAGAGATTGCATCATTTCCGACTGCAACATTTCAAGGCAGGTAACTCTAATTCAAATATTTACTGCAGCGATACCATTAATCAGTAAACATTTGGGTTTTTTTGCAAATGGGAGTCCCCATTATATTTATTACACATCAAAGTTTGAAAAAGATCAGCTTTAATTTATGTTGAATTTGAATAATTTTTGGCAGAATTTTGACGATGAGGGAGGGGTTTTTTTTTGCAGAATTTTAATGATAAGGGAAGTGCCTGAGAATTTGAGAAATAACATTTTTTTAATAGCCCAATTTACCTAAGATTACTTGTTTGGGTTTTGAAAATCCCAACTTACTTGAAGTTACTTCAAAGTTGGCAGGATTTTAATTTTTGTTTTTTTACAAGGTCCTGTATGCTTAACTGACAATACAATGCAGCACACTTAACTGGATATTTCTAAAATGAATGACCATGTTTACTGAATGTAACTTCTAAACACAAAACCATCTGCCATACATTCAGTACAAATTTGACCTATTATCTGAATATAGGTCATAGAGTAAAGTCCTGTTGATTGATTAAACATTTTTGTGTTCTTTCAAAGAGTTACTCTTGACAACCACTGAATTCTTCTTGTTTATAGATGGACAAACAAGCAAACAGAAGCTTGGACAGGAAGAGCTCAAGCTTTATCCCTTCAGTGAGGCAGAATACATTGTTAACCCTTTGTCTAAGATAATGGCCATAACCAAAAGATTGCCATTAAAATTTAACTATTTATTGAAGTCTTTTTATTAAAAATGACCCCTTATAGGAGTAAACTCGAGAAGCCTGTTTCAAAGAAATCTCATAAGCTATGTTTTCGTGGCAAAAATTGAAAATTTTTAGTTATGGTCAATTAAAAAAAACTCTTGTTTCTCAGGCAACTTTTCCTCAATTTATGATGAGGGAGGGCATTTTTCTAGGTTCATTAACAAAACAATCCTGAAAATAGTTAAAATTATTGATTTAGCTCCTTAAACTATTTGGCGGAAAAACCAGTATCTTTAGCAGTGAACATTTCCCATACTTCAGGTGCAAATTTAACCAATTCAGCGAGTTCTGTTAAACAAGATATAATTGGTTAAATTTTTAGTCCAGCAGGTACAAAAGAGTATCATAGAAAAGACGAAAAGAATTCCTAATAGCCAGTTCAAGAATTATTTTTGCAAATATCGTCTGCTATTTATTTTAGCTAAAGGTGAATAGAAGAAACATACTGAAACTTGATCAAAATCTAATGAATATTCAAGTTAATGCAAAAATTAAAGTTCTAGTGAAACACAGAATACAAAGGACAATAACTTTGAATTTGAATGAATCAAAATGGTGTTCAAACTTGTCCAAGAAACAAGCATTATAAAGAATAACACCAAAAACTTATTCAAAACTGAGAGTTACTAGTGAGTTATTTACATAAACATTGAACTTTTAAGTAAAATACAGTAAACAAAGGGCAACAATTCTCAATTTTCAATGAATTGTAGTGGTTATTATCACTGACATAACTGAAGATAAAATAACACACCAAAATTATTTGAAATCTAATGACTACATTTTATTTATTGCATAAAAACTGGGATTTCACGTACAATATATTAAACAAAATTTAACACTTATGCTGCTGAAAAGGACTATTGTCACCTATTTTATGATGATTATCTGTACATTCTGGTATGTCCAGATCTAACCTACCATCTGATTAATTGTTGGAAAGGGCTCAGAGAGCCCTTTCTATCAATTAATCAGATGATAGAATTTTAAGTATGTCATAAATCTTATTAAACTTCTCGCATACATGTAGGTTTACTTAGAGGTCCTCCATAAATGGCTAAAGTAGGCTTGGCAGTAAAAGGGTTAATCACATTCAAAATTTTTAGCCAATCAAGTGGAGATCAAACTTGTCCAAGACATCAATATAAAGCAGCACACCCAAATTACTGAAATCTGGTAACGCCTGCTTTAGTTATTGCATATACTAAATTAGTCTGCATGAGTTGCAAAAACAAAATTGCTGCAGATGGACAGATGGATTGATGAATAAAGTGATAAACAAATGAAGCTTTTGGCTGTCTCCCTTTTCTGAAGGGGATAGGACCCGGGTAATAAGACCTGAAGAAGTGTGTTTATGACATACAGCAGATCATACAAAAGTATAGATTCTGTTTTGTTTCTGCACTGAAAGAAAATATAGTCTTTGAAAAGTGAAACTTTGTGCTTTATTAATACTGTGAAGCAGGAGATATACAGTCTTGTTTTATTGCACAATGCTTCAACTAATAAAAACTTAATCTTCGAATTTCTTGGTCATCAAAAGATATGTTGGAATTCCAGAGCCTGCTATTCCATTTTTGTGTTTGCATGTTTATACATGAATTTTACCAAAATTGACCCCCCCACCCCCAAACTTAAACTAACCCAGAGCATGAACCTTGTCGTCTAATTGGATACATTTAAAAAATAGTAAACAAGTGATAATACACATAAAAATTTAGACTTTTGTGATTAAACTGAAAGTTTTTCATATTTTTTTATTTCAGATACAAACTTGTGTACACAGATATTTAAATATATGTATATATAGGTAACAATATACAAAGCTGAACTGCTTAATCTTGGAAAAAAAATTAGTACAGTAGATAATGTTGCACAGGAAGTAATGTCTTTTGTATAACTTAAGAAATTCATTTATTTTCTGAAAAGGAGTCGGGGGACCTCATGGTTTTTTACATATTGTATTAGAGTTATATCTGTATGTGGCATTTCTTCTTACGCTCATTATTAAGCACAATGCAATAGGAAGAAGGAAATTACTTTTTATATATTTCTTAGCTCTGGTCCAAGCAAGGACTTAACCCAATGACACAGTTCGAAATTGGTTCTTTGATCAATCCCGAATTAAGCCACCCAATGCAGTCCATCTTGCTCACATTGCGATTGATTTTTTTCCGTGTAAGCATAGGTGGACAACAGTTCAAGACTGTGGTATTATTTCAACTGATGGATATAATTTTCCATCACTGGTAGACATTTTCTCAATCTACAGGAATAAATGAATTTTTTGTACAGAATTGCACACAGATAGCCCATATCAACAGAGATATCTTTATCTTCAATGCATTGGTCTAGAATGACATATTCGGGAGTTACTGGAAACGATATGTTGCATTTCTCTTTCAGAAGTTGGGACAGATTCAGTAAAATTGTTTTTGAAATGGAACAGTCAAAAAGAGATGCACGCCTGTCTCTTTTGTCTCGCCACAGAACGTGCAAAGCTCTGTTTTCGATAACTTACATTTATACAATTTCTGATTTGTATATAAGATCCTCTGTAACTGAAACTTACTTTAAATGGTAATTCACCAAGAAAACCAGAGGCTCAAGTGAGCCTAAAATGCTCACCTGGCTCAAACTGTCAAAAGAGATGAGTGTATCAGTAAGTGATCAGCAGCAAAAGCAATTTTTTGCATTGCTATGACACAACCAAAGGTGACTTTTTTGGCCATTCATGTCTGCTGGTCCTAGGAAATCTTCCTAGCAAGCTCGGTTCTGTGAAGTATTAAAAAACAACAAGCGAACAAAATTTTTGTTTTGTTTTCAACTGCTGTGGTTCTCTCTAGCCCCCCCACCCCCCTCCCAAAAAACCCAACAAAATTAAAAAAAGAAGAAGAAAAAACAAGTGACTCGATTTGAACAAACTTGAATTTGACACCCCTAGAAGTGTTACATACCAAATATGACAGGATTCTCACTGGTGGACCTGAAGAAGAAGAATTTTCAAGAAATTTTCTCATATTGAACTAAGTTATACTTTGGACTTCAATAAAAAGCCCAAATATTAACGTTGTGACCTGATTTGAACAACCTTCAATCTAACCCTCCCAGAGGTGTTGTACACCAAATATCAAAAGAATCTGACCTCTGGATCTGAAGGAGATGATTTTAAACGATAATTCCCCATATTGCACTAAGTAAATATTTGGACTCCCTTGGGGAACCCAAATATTAACCCAGGAACTCGATTTGAACAAATCTGAACCTTCAACCTCTAGAGATGTCACATACCAAATATGAAAGGATTCTCACTAGTGGGTCTGAAAAAGAAGATTTTTTAAGAAATGTTCTCATTTTGCACAAAGTTAAAATTTGGGCTCCAATAAAGAGCCCAAATATTCATACAGGTATCCCATTTGAACAAACTTGAATCTTACCCCAATAGAGATGCTGTATACCAAATATTAAAAGAATCTGACTGGTGGATCTGAAGAAAAAGATTTTTAAATATTATTCCACATATTGCACCAAGTTAATAATCGAGCTCTCACAGGAAGCTCAAATATTAACCCAGGGACTCGATTTGAACAATTCAAATCTTGCACCTCTAGAGATATCACATACCAAATATGAAAGGATTCTCACTAGTTGGTCAGAAAAAGAAATTTTCTCTCATTGTACGAAGTTAAAATTTGGGCTCCAATCAAGAGCCCAAATATTCATCCAGGGATCCCATTTGAACAAACTTGAATCTAACCCCCCTAAAGATGCTGCATACCAAATATCAAAAGAATCTGACTGGTGGATCTGAAGAAGATTTTTAAAGAATATCCCCCATATTGCACCAAGTTAATAATCAGGCTCCCATAGGAAGTCCAAATATTAACCCAAGGACTCGATTTGAAGAAATTCAAATTTTACAACTCTAGAGATGTCACATACCTAATATGAAAGGATTCTCACTAGTGGGTCTGAAAAAGAAGATTTTTTAAGAAATTTTCTCATATTGCTGATATTGCACTAAGTTAAAATTTGGGCTCCAATAACGAGCCCAAATATTCATCTAGGGATCCCATTTGAACAAACTTGAATCTAACCCCCCTACAGATGCTGCATACCAAATATCAAAAGAATCTGACTGGTGGATCTGAAGAAGAAGATTTTTAAAGATTATTCCCCATATTGCACCAAGTTAATATTCGGGCTCCCATAGGAAGCCCAAATATTAACCCAGGGACTGAGCAAACATCAATCTGACCCCTGTTGAGATGTTGTATACCAAGTATCAAAAGAATCTGACTGTTTGATCTGAAGAAGATTTTTAAAGCTTATTCCCTATAGCACCCTAAGTTAATTATTTGGGCTCCTGTATTGAGCCCAAATATGAATCGAGGGGCTCGATTTGAACACACTTGTATTTGACCGTTCTATGAATGCTGTATACCAAATATCAAAAGATTCTGATCAGCAGTTCTGAAGAAATTTTTTTTTTGCAATTTTTGCAAATATGTCGACTCAGCATTTTTTCAAAGTCCCCTACAAACACCCTGACACAACTTATGGCCTTTTTTTTTTAATCCATTCTACTGATCAAAAGGATGTTTCATACCAAATAACAGTTCTCTGTTCTGTGTAGTTTGGGAAATATAGGCATTTGAATTTTTTTTATTTTTAGCCTCTGGGGTTCCCACAGGGCTGTGAAAATACCCACAGGGCTACGAAAAAATTGCAGGCATCAATCAAGTACTTTGGACCCACTTATACTACATGCCAAATTTGGTTCAAAACGACCCATCGGTTCTTGAAATAGAAATTTGGGGCAGAGCCCAAAATGGGTATGTGCCCACAGAGAGCCCAAATATTGATCTACCAACTTCCCTTGAACAAACTTTAATTTTCAACACCAAAGAGTGTTCCATACCATATATCAAGGCAATCTCTCTGGTGGTTCATGAGAAGAAGATTTTCAAAGATTTTTAGGCTTTGGCATCATTGACCAGAGCCCGAAGAAGGCAGCCGCTTCATTGGAACAAAATAGAAAGGGTATACTCCAGGGATGGTTTGTGCAATATATGTTTGAATTTGATTGAATGGCTGTGAAGAAATCAAGTTTGCAAAAGTTAATGGACAACGGATGCCAGGCCCCAAGTGATGGCAATAGCTCACACTGACTTGCAGTCAGGTGAGCTAAAAAGAAGTTCAGTTTTGTTATCAACTGTCCCTTAAGGATATCGCAATTTGTTAGCTGAAGCTTTCACCATTATACATGGTTTGAGTGTGAGAAGTCTGTATTTGGGCTCCATTCAGAAGTGCACATAACTTAAAGGCTTTGTTTTCTGTGGATGTGCTTCATATTATCTTTGGTGTGGAATCAGACATGTTAACCTCAGAAAATATTTTTCAGGGAATTTGAGGGTGATTTTCAGGGAAATTGGATGAATTTCGGGAAAGGTACGAGAGCGAACAGAATACACAAGAACTGGAAAAATTTCAACTCTTCGACCAGCTCTGGCACATGGTTACACCCAGTGCAGGGATATAAGTGACCCGCTCAAAAAGTCCTGACGTTTTTAATTACATCTTTTCTGGCCAAGGATCTGGGGCAAACAAAGGACTTTCTATGAAAAATACAGCCTTCTTGAAGTCTTGAAGGCAACAGGCTTGTCCTGAGCCAGTTCCCAGCCTCTAGTATACAAAGTTTTCAAGATTGTTCTTCCCTCAGGATGCATCCCCACCCAGTGGTTCATAGGCTAAAAAATTGCTGATGCTCTTTATGTCATGTTAAACAAGAGGGGTGTGTCCATCCTCATTAGCTCACCAACAAATGTCAAGCAATAAATCTAGGCTTATTACAGATCTGCAAAAAATGTCCGGTCATGTACATGCATAGCAAAACAGGTAAGAAAGTCCACAGTGACAAAGAAGTCTAACATTGCATTAAAAAAGTCCCAAATCTCTGAAAAATGTCCGGCTAAGGGTTAATGTCATCTTATAATGATGCATTTGACACATATCCAAAATATAAAAGCCACAGCATACCAGTGATAACCTCCACTCATATATAGGAAAAGAGGTCAGAAATTTTCTAAGTCCACACTGACAAAAAAGTCTAACATTGCATTAAAAAAGTCCAAAATTTGCTGATGCCCTTTATGCCATGTTAAACAAGAGGGGTGTGTCCATCCCCATTAGCTCACTAACACATGGCATGCAATAAATCTAGGCTTATTACAAATCTGCAAAAAATGTCTGATCTTGTACATGCATAGCAAAACAGGTAAGAAAGTCCACAGTGACAAAGAAGTTTAACATTGTATTAAAAAAGTCCAAACTCTCCGAAAATGTCCAGCCAAGGGTTAATGTCATCTTATATTGATGCATCTGACACATATATGAAATATGAAAGCCACAGCATACCGGTGGTAGCCTCCACTCATATACAGCAGAACAGGAGCCCAAAATGAGTATGTGCCCACAGAGAGCCCAAATATTGATCTACCAACTTCCCTTGAACAAACTTTAATTTTCAACACCAAAGAGTGTTCCATGCCATATATCAAGGCAATCTCTCTGGTGGTTCATGAGAAGAAGATTTTTAAAGATTTTTAGGCTTTGGCATCATTGAGGAGAGCCCGAAGAAGGCAGCCGCTTCATTTGAACAAAATAGAAAGGGTATACTCCAGGGATGGTTTGTGCAATATATGTTTGAATTTGATTGAATGGCTGTGAAGAAATCAAGTTTGCAAAAGTTAACGGACAACGGACGCCAGACCCCAAGTGATGGCAATAGCTCACACTGACTTGCAGTCAGGTGAGCTAAAAAAGAAGTTCAGTTTTGTTATCAACTGTCCCTTAAGGATATCGCAATTTGTTAGCTGAAGCTTTCACCATTATTAATGGTTTGAGTGTGAGAACTCTGTATTTGGGCTCCATTCAGAAGTGCACATAACTAAAAGGCTTTGTTTTCTGTGGATGTGCTTCATATTATCTTTGACGTAGAATCAGACATGTTAACCTCAGAAAATATTTTTCAGGGAATTTGAGGGTGATTTTCAGGGAAATTGGATGAATTTCGGGAAAGGTACGAGAGCGAACAGAATACACAAGAACTGGAAAAATTTCAACTCTTGGACCAGCTCTGGCACCTGGTTACACCCAGTGCAGGGATATAAGTGACCCGCTCAAAAAGTCCTGACGTTTTTAATTACATCTTTTCTGGCCAAGGATCTGGGGCAAACAAAGGACTTTCTATGAAAAATACAGCCTTCTTGAAGTCTTGAAGGCAACAGGCTTGTCCTGAGCCAGTTCCCAGCCTCTAGTATACAAAGTTTTCAAGATTGTTCTTCCCTCAGGATGCATCCCCGCCCAGTGGTTCATAGGCTAAAAATTTGCTGATGCTCTTTATGCCATGTTAGACAAGAGGGGTGTGTCCATCCTCATTAGCTCACCAACACATGTCAAGCAATAAATCTAGGCTTAATACAGATCTCCAAAAAATGTCCGGTCATGTACATGCATAGCAAAACAGGTAAGAAAGTCCACAGTGACAAAGAAGTCTAACATTGCATTAAAAAAGTCCAAAATCTCTGAAAAATGTCTGGCCAAGGGTTAATGTCATCTTATAATGATGCATTTGACACATATCCGAAATATAAAAGCCACAGCATACCAGTGATAACCTCCGCTCATATAAAGGAAAAGAGTCCACACTGACAAAAAAGTCTAACATTGCAAAACAGGTCAGAAATTTTCAAAGTCCACATTGACAAAAAAGTCTAACATTGCATTAAAAAAGTCCAAAATTTGCTGATGCCCTTTATGCCATGTTAAACAAGAGGGGTGTGTCCATCCCCATTAGCTCACTAACACATGGCATGCAATAAATCTAGGCTTATTACAAATCTGCAAAAAATGTCCGATCTTGTACATGCATAGCAAAACAGGTAAGAAAGTCCACAGTGACAAAGAAGTTTAACATTGCATTAAAAAAGTCCAAACTCTCCGAAAAATGTCCAGCCAAGGGTTAATGTCATCTTATATTGATGCATCTGACACATATATGAAATATGAAAGCCACAGCATACCGGTGGTAGCCTCCACTCATATACAGCAGAACAGGAGCCCAAAATGAGTATGTGCCCACAGAGAGCCCAAATATTGATCTACCAACTTCCCTTGAACAAACTTTAATTTTCAACACCAAAGAGTGTTCCATACCATATATCAAGGCAATCTCTCTGGTGGTTCATGAGAAGAAGATTTTTAAAGATTTTTAGGCTTTGGCATCATTGAGGAGAGCCCGAAGAAGGCAGCCGCTTCATTTGAACAAAATAGAAAGGGTATACTCCAGGGATGGTTTGTGCAATATATGTTTGAATTTGATTGAATGGCTGTGAAGAAATCAAGTTTGCAAAAGTTAACGGACAACGGACGCCAGACCCCAAGTGATGGCAATACTCACACTGACTTGCAGTCAGGTGAGCTAAAAAAGAAGTTCAGTTTTGTTATCAACTGTCCCTTAAGGATATCGTAATTTGTTAGCTGAAGCTTTCACCATATTAATGGTTTGAGTGTGAGAAGTCTGTATTTGGGCTCCATTCAGAAGTGCACATAACTTAAAGGCTTTGTTTTCTGTGGATGTGCTTCATATTATCTTTGACGTGGAATCAGACATGTTAACCTCAGAAAATATTTTTCAGGGAATTTGAGGGTGATTTTCAGGGAAATTGGATGAATTTCGGGAAAGGTACGAGAGCGAACAGAATACACAAGAACTGGAAAAATTTCAACTCTTGGACCAGCTCTGGCACCTGGTTACACCCAGTGCAGGGATATAAGTGACCCGCTCAAAAAGTCCTGACGTTTTTAATTACATCTTTTCTGGCCAAGGATCTGGGGCAAACAAAGGACTTTCTATGAAAAATACAGCCTTCTTGAAGTCTTGAAGGCAACAGGCTTGTCCTGAGCCAGTTCCCAGCCTCTAGTATACAAAGTTTTCAAGATTGTTCTTCCCTCAGGATGCATCCCCGCCCAGTGGTTCATAGGCTAAAAATTTGCTGATGCTCTTTATGCCATGTTAAACAAGAGGGGTGTGTCCATCCTCATTAGCTCACCAACACATGTCAAGCAATAAATCTAGGCTTAATACAGATCTCCAAAAAATGTCCGGTCATGTACATGCATAGCAAAACAGGTAAGAAAGTCCACAGTGACAAAGAAGTCTAACATTGCATTAAAAAAGTCCAAAATCTCTGAAAAATGTCCGGCCAAGGGTTAATGTCATCTTATAATGATGCATTTGACACATATCCAAAATATAAAAGCCACAGCATACCAGTGATAACCTCCACTCATATAAAGGAAAAGAGTCCACACTGACAAAAAAGTCTAACATTGCAAAACAGGTCAGAAATTTTCAAAGTCCACATTGACAAAAAAGTCTAACATTGCATTAAAAAAGTCCAAAATTTGCTGATGCCCTTTATGCCATGTTAAACAAGAGGGGTGTGTCCATCCCCATTAGCTCACTAACACATGGCATGCAATAAATCTAGGCTTATTACAAATCTGCAAAAAATGTCCGATCTTGTACATGCATAGCAAAACAGGTAAGAAAGTCCACAGTGACAAAGAAGTTTAACATTGCATTAAAAAAGTCCAAACTCTCCAAAAAATGTCCAGCCAAGGGTTAATGTCATCTTATATTGATGCATTTGACACATAAATGAAATATGAAAGCCACAGCATACCGGTGGTAGCCTCCAGTCATACAGCAGAACAGGTCAGAAATTTTCTAAGGCCACATTGACAAAAAAGTCTAACATTGCATTAAAAAAGTCCAAAATCTCAGAAAAATGAAAAATTTAAAGTAATTTGTATATTTTTTATACTTACCAATGGCCCAGACAAGCTGGTGCAAACTAATTGTATTAAGGGGCAAACACAAATTTTGAACTCCCCCCCCCCCCCCCCCCCCCCCCCCCAATCCCCAAAATTTGCTTGCAAAACCGAAAATTAAAATCCTATCTGGTCCTCCATACTTTTACCCTCCGTGCATGCACAGCCATTAGGAAGTGACCGAAACTGGCACCAACATCATTCTTTGTAAATGAGCTTACTACATAATAACTCAGCGGGGAGGTATGAGTGCCCACTCATGGAAGGGCCATCCCCGTCTGGGCCATTGGTAAGTATAAAAAATATACAAATTACTTTCAATTTTTCATATTTTAATACTATAAACCAATAGCCCAGACTAGCTGAATCGTAAAAAGGCAGAGGGCCTAGGACTTCAGAATTAGCAGATCAACATAGTTCCTAAGCCTGTGATGCAAGGTGAAAGGAAAATTAAATTTAAAAAGAATTACACGTATGTCTCTCTATACAATAATAGAGAAGACATATCATAAATAAGGAGTCAAATTCCAGTAATTCCTTATTCTTAGCCTGAATGATTATGCTAATTGGGTGTAATGAGTTCCCCATTTAAAGGCTAGTTCGAACTAAGCCCCATAAATTAGGATGGCGTATTCGAGAGTGAGAGGTTAACCCCCACAAACCACGCCAAATACAAAAATAAAACAAGCTGTATCCAGGATTCGAAATAATCTACAGACAAAACAGCTTCATTCATAGTTACACGCTATCAAGCCGGAGGAGATTTTAAGAAATCCACCCCCACCCTTTTTTGAAGGAATCTTCTTTAAAAACAAAGAGGGGAGCACTCTGGAATCAGTAAAAGCGGTACCAATTAACAATATATATTCGTAGAACAGGCACCCAGATATTAATTATTATTAATAAAATAGGTGCTTCATGCCAC
Source organism: Pictodentalium vernedei (assembly GCA_031216915.1). NCBI lineage: Eukaryota > Metazoa > Mollusca > Scaphopoda > Dentaliida > Dentaliidae > Pictodentalium > Pictodentalium vernedei. Next base: position 278,725,085 of record CM062293.1, read on the forward strand.
TTCAGAAGCTGAGGCTATAGTGCCAATCCTGGTAATTAATTGCACGCTTCTTAACAAATACCGGAGTTGGCATACAAAGATAGGTCAAAAACTGGTGATAAATATATACAAAATACACTTGTTCAAAAGAATATCAATATACATGTACCGGAATACATAGAAATCTCCATTCGATTTCCATGTAAAATGTGTACTGAAACTATATAACATGGATTTAGAAATGGATCGAGATGTGATTAACAGACTCGTCACGGACCGCCCCAAAATACATTACTTTTACTGAGGTCCATAACATAAAATAATGCGTCGCATGTAATAATCAGAATACCAGTTAACTGACTTGTCAGACAAACTGGTACACAAAGGCTAGCAAATTTATTGATAATGAATCATATGCTCGTATATGACTTATAACGAAGAACCACAGGAAACAAATCAACTAAAAAGTGGATGTGCCCATAAGGTCGCCATAGAACATGACCCAGCCGCCAATCGATAAGCCATGAAATGCATGTAAATACTTAAATGCATACAAGGCTTGTGGGAAGGAAACGTCCTGTCCTGTAATCGCCTCTTAACACATTGGCAGTGGGAAGGGGGGGGGGGGATTCAATGAAAATTTATATCGAACCCCCCTCACCCGCATTACTTGAATCATTCTTGTGTTAGTCATAACAAATACACCATATTTTCATAATTACTCACACCAAAACATACCGTTTGGGAGAGAATAACCTCCTCTAACAAACGGTATTATGTCCTATAGGACAACAAACTCAGCCTAGCTAAGCAGGTAAAGGTCTTCATATACGTGAAGACCATAAAGCTAATAAGACAGATATATTGCTGTAAGCTGCGACCCTGAAGGCTCACCGATTGAGACTTACAACTTCATCGCACAAGGTAGGGAATGAAAAACCGTTAAATAAACAGCCCTAAATTTCCAATATTATAGACTGCAGTCTCAAGCGATTTTTAATTCAGTTATGTCACTGCATAATACTGAAAAAATCTCACTCATAATTCTAGTTAGACTACAATGGTGTAAACAATAAGACTAAAGTCTATGACACCTGGGAAAAAACAAACCGAAAAGCACATTACTTCTTTTCGGATTTATTCCCAAAAGACAGCGGTCAGAGCCTAACTAACGTAGCTAGAAGTCTTCTTCTCCATGAAGACCGATATCTCGGTGTAATTAGTGACTTATTCATCGTCACGCAATTAGGGAATGACGAGCCATTTTCCTAACAGCTATAATTCCCAAAAGACCGCTGTAACCGTACATAAGGCTACAATGACATCCATAATGACATAAATGCCTTGCTGCCAAGGAATATCTCAGCCTATCTATGCGCTATCCTTCCTGATACAGGATGAGAAACAGATGATTATAAAAAACAGAATAATTTCGACGACATCTAATGCTTTTCCTCAAAAGGAGCTTGGACCTCCAGAAGGAAAGCCTTTCTTGGAAGATTCTCCCACAAGTATTTCTTGTAAGTGGAGCTTGCTCGGGCTGATAGCCGCCGGCCTGCCGAGACTATTCTCATCCACTGATCTTCCGCAATATTATCCACATTATTGCGAGGCTGATAACCTACCGTGAATTTACCGAAATCTATTCTCGAAGACCTCAATTGTTCCCTTAATAAGAGAGCCTTAACCTCCATTAGGAGCGACTCTCTTTGAAGGAACTTCCATTATTAACATCCAGTTCTTGTGAAGTTGATAACCTTCCATCCACTGATAAACAATAAAGGTCATATCCATCACCTGTACGACTTACGAAGTTTATGGAAGGAGAAACTACGTTCTTCCCCTGAAGCAGCTCGTCTTGTCGAACTCAACAGTTCCCTTCAATAAGAGAGTTTTACCTTTACTTGTAGAGACTCTCTTTGACAGGAACTTCCGTGATTGACTTCCAGTCCCACATGGATACCTTCTGTTAATCGACGGCCTAGGGAGTCTGATCCATAGCCTTGATCAGACGTATGCCCCTTTTCCGAATTGCTATAATGACGACCTCCGGGGGAAATATAAGAGGGTTATCTCCCTCGTGAGACATTCTCTTGATCCTTTCTTAGAAGTGGAACAGCCTCGCTTACCCCAGTCTGCTGAAGTGTGTTGATGAGACGCCTACTTCAATAGCAGTGCTCTGGAAGCCTTCTTGTAGCCTGCTTATATAGCGGCGCAAGCTTGTGTATTTCCGGTGACCGGAGCGACTCTGAGAGAGCTTTTCACCTTGTCAACTAAAAGTGATGACCACGCAAGGGCAGCATCACGTCTTACCAACTCCAAATTTCCACTGTCAGTGCGGAGTTGAACGTGGCATACATGACTGCCCTGAAGAGAACTCTTAGCAAGGAACAATGTCCTCATATTCCTTCCCATTGAAACGTTGCGTCATAGCTCTGGTAAGGTGATCTGCGTAGGACACCATGTCCAGATTCGCTTATTTGATGAGATAACACATTCCATCAATTCAAAGTGTATATTAAATGATGCAGGTAGGAACATTTTTTCATCCCCGGCCTGCTCATTTAAATGCAGATGAGCTCTCTTTACATCTTCTCCAACCTTTATAAATGAACGTTGTCCAAGGAACGGTATATTTGTTGAAAATGTCGATAAGAAACTGCCTTCCTCCAAGCATTAGAGAGGTAGAATATGCTGTCGTCAACACGACCGAAGCCCTGCGACACCTGTCCAGATAGTGTCGAAATGGAAAGAACGTCCTCTTTCCTCGGCACCTAGTCTGCTTCCAGAGACGACAGCGCTTTCTCTCTGATAGACGCAGCATGCTGATCAGGTGTAACAGATGCAGGATAGTAATGCAGTCCATCGCTACCCTATGCTGTTCCGAAAGGGAAGGGTAATTCTCTTCCTCGTCCCTTTCATCATTCGACTGAATTAGCTATTACGTCCGGTCCCTTGCGTCTGCATGTTCAGATGACTGGACCGACCCAGCACCATCCTACAGCTCACCTCTGAAGTCTGAGGGAGGCTGCTCTTGCACTTGCTGGGATGCTGCGATTAGCTGCGCGATCAGCGACAGCATTTGCGTTACCAAGGCTTGAGGAGCAGCGGTCTTCTGTATCTTTGCCGCTGCCACTGAGACAAATATCCGGAGGTAGCACTTCGGAGCATAAATATAATGATGCAGATAGGGACATTTCTTCATCCCCAGCCCACTCATATCTTCTCCGAACGTCCCTGTACTTGAGGAGCAGCGGTCTTCTGTACTTCGTTGCTGCCCCTGGGACGAATATCCGGAGGAAGTACTTCCGAGCATATATCAAATGATGCAGGTAGGGATAGATCTTCATCCCCAGCCTGCTCATGTCTTCTCCGAATGTCCATGATCGATGCCTCGGATTGCTAGCTACTGGACGGTCAGACTTCACAGATGAAGAATGCTCTGTCTCCGGACAACTGTGGCTATACGAAGTTGGGTAGCTAATCCTCTATAGTAGTCGCAGCATGCTGATCAGTTTGAACTGATTCAAGACATTATTGATGAATGAAGTCCATAACTTCATAAACTGTTCCAAAAGGGAAGGGTAATCCTCTTCCTAGTCCCTTTCACCATCCGACTGAATGAGCTATGACGTCTGGTCCCTGGCGTCTGCATCTGCAGATGACTGGACCGACCCAGCACCGTCCGACAGCTCACCTCCGGAGTCTGTGGGAAACTGATCTTGCTGCGATTTACTGCGCGATCTGCGGTCCTTTACCGAAGCTTGTGGAGTAGTGGTCTTCCAACTTAAGCGCCGCTTGCTGCTCCGAGGACGAAGATCCGAAGGTATATCTTCTCCGAACATCCCATTGATCGATGCCTCGGAGCGCTAGCTACTGAATAGTCCGACTTCATGGATGAAGAATGGCTCTGTCTTCGCGCAAGTGGCTGGATATCTGAAGTCGAGTAGCTAGACTGCAGTCATGTGTGCTTAATAACGTAGTGGAGGAAGCCGTGACTGAAGCCGACCCCGGCTGTAGACTTGAAAGAGCGTCCCGAGTGGTGGTTGGACGTATGTTCCATTCGTACAAGTTTCTCAAAACATTTGGCCCCAAATGTTGTTGGGTTAGAGAGGGACCTCTCCCACTCGCGGTCTCATCAGACCTCGCCAAGCCTCCCAAAAAGAAAACTTGATCCCGGCTTGTGTAACATAGCGGAGGAAGCCCTGACTGAAGCCGACACCGACTGCAAACTAAACAGAGCGTCCCGAGCAACGGGTGGACGTATGCTCTGGCTTGTGCAAGTTTCTCAAAACAACATTTGGCCTCAAATGTTGTTGGGTTAGAGAGGAACCTCTCCCACTCGCAGTCTCATCAGACCTTGCCGAGCCTCCCGAAAAGAAAACTTGGTTCCGGCTTGTGTAACGTAGCGGAGGAAGTCCTGACTGAAGCCGACACTGGCTGCAAACTAAACAGAGCGTTCCGAGCAACAGGTGGATGTATGCTCTGGCTCGTGCAAGTTTCTCAAAACAACATTTGGCCCCAAATGTTGTTGGGTTAAAGAGGGGTATCTCCCGCTTGCGGTCCTATTAGACCTCGCCGAGCCTCCCTAAAAGAAACTTGCCGACTTCCTCCCTATTCCTCCCAATTTCCGTCGTCGCTGGGTGACCCTTTATTTTAAGGTGCTCACTCAACCCACATCTACACACTTCCCTCAACCGTAATGGACTTACCCGGTGTATACGGCTCCCTGGATGGAGTAACCGCTTCACCGGTCGAGCTAGCTGCTTGCAAGGGTCCCTTGATTATATATGAGCACCCTGCAACTAGCTCTATTTCCTTTTTAGCTTAAATGAGCGCGACGACGGTAACAAACTTGGTTAGATGTCACAGTATCATCACCATGTTCATGTTCCTCTGAAAAAAGAAACTGAAAAATATTATATCGCAGAAGAGGCCCCACATAGGAACCTCACCACCAACAATTTCCTGCGACACCAGTCTGCAACATTGTAGTCCCACTGTACACAAGTAGGACAAAAATCTGCAGAAGTGCATTGACTAAAGACGACAACACTACTACAACTCATATATATATATAGATACATGAATAATAGAAATCAAAATTAAATTTTCCAAAAAAAATATTTTTTTAAAAAATTTTGAAGAAAAGCCTAAGTTCCCAAAGGGAACCTACGAGCCCAAGGGCATCCCGATAGAGCCTAAGTGTGGACAAAATCCAATTTTTTTGAGCTACACTACCGGAATAATAATAATTGAATCTTACAACAATTATATAGCAATATAATATGAAATACTACACATATTGAGGACGTTGTCAATGTAAACAACGTCAAAAGAAAAACGGGAAACAAGACATCAGGCACACAACAAGGCTCAAAGTCAATAACCAATTTGATGCTACCAGGTGCAACGCTAGATCTTCATATGAAGAAAAAACGATACATCTGATAGAAGATGCAAGACTAAATGACCTAACACCCCTAAGGTGAAGACGTAACCATGGGGACAAACAGAACTAGATCGAGTTATATGTGTGCAAAGAACACAATGGTGTATCCCTGCATTTCCTTAGCAACACCTTAGCACAGGGGTCAGTCTGGCAGCTGATTTTAGGGAGAAGTGACTTCTCCCTCCAGAGACTTTAGGGAGTCATGTAGGTTAACATCCTCCCCCTCCCTACAAAAAATTGTGTCGTTCATGGTTTCTGAATACCCTAACTCTTTCCCTAACAGTGATGACTAGGGTTACCATGCAGTTGATTTTGTGTTTGCCTTAATGCAGTGGATTTGAAATTCAGCATTACCCATGGTGAGAGTGTTCTTCTCTGTTATAGAAGGTATATTCTTTTAAAAAAAAAAGTTGAAAGTATTTAAAATAAATTTCAAGTTCACATAAGAAGCTGGGTCATTCATAGTTTCTGAATGTCCTAATTGAATTGAAAAGCGTAGTTAAAAATGTTTTCAATATCCTTCGTAAATTAAGCATCATTAACAATTTGAGTTAATTTATTTCTAAGGTAAATGACAAAATATTTCAGTTGTCTCCCTTACCTGCTGCGCTGTGTGATGATGCACTGTTCAGAAAAATGACTATTTCTGTCAACCACCTCACATTGACACGTGCGATTGGTGCTATAAGGCCTGCCATTTTTATCCATCCTAATGTGTGTGATTTCTATCGTAGCCTTATTGCATTTAACCCCCTTCCAACACAAGTTTTCAAAGAAAAACTTTCAATGCAAATTGCGGGGCGAATTTCAATGCAACCAATTTTTCAGTGGAACAGAGCGTAACCGTAAGCTATATCGACGTTTTTATGGATGAACTGTCTCCTGCACATTTTTTTGGTTTTGAAACGCTGGTTAACTTTAATAAATTCTAATTAACACGATGCGTGTCATGTGTTTTTGCTGGCACTTTTGTTTTTAAATAGCATTTTGTGCTGGTTGCTATAAGTTGGGGTGTATTGTTCGAACGACGCCATTACAACTCTTTTCAGAAATATAAAATTGGGTTAGTTTAGGCTATTTTCAGAGCCGTATGACAGAATTTAACAGCAAGTTTACTTTTTTTGTGAATGTGGAAGCGTTTTTTTTTTTTTGGAAATAAAACATAAGAAAATACAGTAAACTGCCATGTCTCCTAAGGAAGTTTTGGAGGGCGACTTGAATTTTGCCCCCAATGTAAGCCAAGGCGACTTGAGGAATGACAAGGCGACTTCTTGGCCCCAATTGCCCACTCAGCTGACCCCTACCTTAGCATAGTCTTAACGTTTCAAATTAATACCCAGGGAGCCTTTCGATGAAAACTGATTTTCTAACGATAAAAGTGGTTCCACTGGAACCACCTGGGGCCAAATCAAAATTTCGAAACCTTCATGCACTTCTAGAGATGTTACCTGAACACATTAGCATTGCTTAAGCCTTTCGAATTAAATACCCTAGGAGCCTTTCGATGAAAACTGATTTTCTAATGATAAAAGTGGTTCCACTGGAACCACCTGGGACCAAATCAAAATTCCAAAACCTTCATGCACATCTAGAGTTGCTACCTGAATACATTAGCATAGATTAAACGTTTCGAATTAAATACCCTAGGAGCCTTTCGACGAAAACTGATTTTCTAATGATAAAAGTGGTTCCACTGGAACCACCTGGGGCAAAATCAAAATTTTGAATCCTTCATGCACATCTACAGATGTTACCTGAACAGTTTGGTATAGTTTAAGCGATTCAAATTAAATACCCTAGGAGCCTTTTGATGAAAACTGATTTTCTAATGATAAAAGTGTATCCAATGGAACCACTGGGGGCAAAATCAAAATTCCGAAACCTTCTTGCACATCTAGAGATGTTACCTGAACACTTTACCATAGTTTAAACATTTCGAATTAAATACCCTAGGAGCCTTTCGATGAAAACTGATTTTCCAACAATAAAAGTGGTTCCATCTGGGGCCAAATCAAAATTCCGAAACCTTTCATGCACATCTAGAGATGTTACCTGAACACATTAGCATAGTTTAAACGTTTCGAATTAAATACCCTAGGAGCCTTTCGATGAAAACTGATTTTCCAACGATAAAAGTGGTTCCACTGGAACCACCTAGGGCCAAATCAAAATTCCGAAACCTTTCATGCACATCTAGAGATGTTACCTGAACACATTAGCATAGATTAAACGTTTCGAATTAAATACCCTAGGAGCCTTTCGATGAAAACTGATTTTCTAAAGATAAAAGTGGTTCCAGTGAAAGTCCTGACTGAAGCCGACACCGGCTGTAAATCAAAATTCCGAAACCTTCATGCACATCTAGAGACGTTACCTGAACACATTAGCATAGTTTAAACGTTTCAAATTAAATACCGTAGGAGCGTTTCGATGAAAACTGATTTTCTAACGATAAAAGTGGTTCCACTGGAACCACCTTGGGCCAAATCAAAATTCCGAAACTTTCAAGCACATCTAGAGATGTTACCTGAACACATTAGCATAGTTTAAACATTTCAAATTAAATACCCTATGAGCCTTTCGATGAAAACTGATTTTCTAATGATAAAAGTGGTTCCACTGGAACCACCGGGAGCAAAATCAAAATTCTGAAACCATCATGCACATCTAGAGATGTTACCTGAACACATTAGCATAGTTTAAACGTTTCGAATTAAATATCCTAAGAGCCTTTCGATTAAAACTGATTTTTTAACGGTAAAAGTGGTTCCACTGGAACCACCTGGGACCAAATCAAAATTTTGAAACCTTCATGCACATCTAGAGACTTTACCTAACACATTAGCATAGTTTAAGCATTTCGAATTAAATACCCTAGGAGCCTTTCGATGAAAACTGATTTTCTAACGATAAAAGTGGTTCCACTGGAACCACCGGGGGCCAAATCAAAATTCCAAAACATTCATGCACATCAAGAGTTGCTACCTGAACACATTAGCATAGTTTAAATGTTTCGAATTAAATACCCTAGGAGCCTTTCGATTAAAACTGATTTTTTAACGATAAAAGTGGTTCCACTGGAACCACCTGGGGCCAAATCAAAATTTCGAAACTTTCATGCACATCTACAAATGTTACCTGACCACATTAGCATAGTTTAAGCATTTCAAATTAAATACCCTAGGAGCCTTTCGATGAAAACTGATTTTCTAACGATAAAAGTGGTTCCACTGGAACCATCTGGGGCCAAATCAAAATTTCGAAACCTTCATGCACATCTACAGATGTTACCTGACCACATTAGCATAGTTTAAGTGTTTCGAATTAAATACCCTAGGAGCCTTTCGATGAAAGTTAAAACATTTATAGTAATTTATATATTTTTTATACTTACCAATGACCCATACTTGGCTGGTGCTAACTCTTAAATATTCAGGGCCAAACACAAATTTTACCCCCAATCCCCAAAATTTGCATCAAAAACCGAAAATTACATGTCCTATATGGTCCTCCATACTTTTACTCCACTGCGCATGCGCAGTGTCAAGGAGGTCTCGAAACAGGCGCAATTATCATTCTTACAACCAGTGCCTGGTAAGCGTTATGTACTCAGCGGGGAGGTATGAGTTCCCAACTCATGGGAGGGCCATCCCCGTCTGGGTCATTGGTAAGAATAAAAAATAAATAAATTACTATAAATTTTTAAACATTTTTATACTGTACCAATGACCCAGACTTAGCTGAATAGAAAAAAAGGTTGGAGGACCTAGCACATAAGGAAAATCCAATAGGCTCAACTACATATAACCGAATTATCCTCTCGAGGAGAAAGGAGAAATAGGCTTTACATGTATCTTTCTTATTTGCATCAAAACGAGAAAGACACAACACCATTCTGTAATTGAGCACAATAACATCAATGATCTCTATTAACCTCCAGAATAACCCATTATGCTAATATTTTTAAAGGAAAGCCAATAAATAAAGGAAGTCCAGAGAAATGAGACTCTTTATACTCATTAAAAGTGTCCGAGGATTGTATATTAATGCCCGTATGACACGTGACATATACAAATGCTTCACACCGAGCTACACTTTAAAAATATTACATGGATAAGTAAACATAAGTTTTACACTTTAAAATCATCCCGGTACCGACTCGGAATTACTGACTCCAGGAGAGGTATTCCCATGCTTTACACTATAAAGAAGGTGACCTAAGGGAACACCCTCCCCCACCCCCACCACCCCCCATTCCCCTTGCCCTGGATCAAATACCCCAGAGCAAAGAGGGCAGCAGGACAGAGTCACTGCCGGAACAGAAAGCCTGCATAACTGTAGTTGCAACTGTTTAGTAGACGACATTCTGAGCAACAGATAACGGACCTAAACAATGCAGATCTCCAGAAATGGACTCAATATTTCTAAGATACAAATTCATGAAAATAGAAGACTGAGACCAATATGCAGCCCTCATTAGATTTGTAATAGCAACACTATTAGCGTACGACCAAGATGAAGAAAGAACTCTTACTTCATGAGCTGAAATCTTAAGCACAGTCTGCTGAGTTGAAGATATATATCATAGGCAGTACGGATAGTTAACTGAATCCATCTAGCAATAGAATGGACCGAAATGTGGAGGAAGCTTCCACGGCATGTCCTACAACAGACACCTGAGTAGATTAATCCATGGTCTCTGTGGAGATAGAGATGCTACCAACAGAATTGCATTGAGACTGTTTAACTTGAGCAATATCTGCTGAATCAATGGCGCTGGTATCCTATCATTCCGTCTCACGAGATCGATAGAGCATCTATTGCAAACGCTCGAGGATCTGAACACAGAGACACATACATTTGCAACTGATTGTTGAGATGCGTCGCAAAAAAGTTCATCATTGGCCGCTCACATTGGTAACAAATCTGATTGAATACTCGTTTGTTGAAAGTCCATTCTGGCAGCAAAACGCGGCCCCTCCGTGAAAGGGGAGTCCACTAGTCCGTTCAGACGACCCGGAATATGACGGACCGACAAGAGAACTTGATGTTCTAGTACAAACAGAAGGATTCATTCCGTTAACTTGAATAACAGAATGGAATGAGTGCCACCCTGGTTCCGAATATAAGCTAATACCGTCAAATTGCCGGACAGAATTTGCATGTGAGCATTCTGAATAACGTTCATCCAATGACGTAGCGCAAGCCAAATTGACATCATTTCTTTGATGTTTATGTGCTTGATTAGGAACTGCGGATCCCAAAGATCCTGGCACTTCAAATCCGTTGTGCTCAATGTTGCATCCCAACCTGTTTGACTGGCATCCGTCAAAACTTTAAACTCGGATCTGGCAATTGCAGTGGAACTCCCTGAGTTAACCACTGAATATCTGCCCAAGTCTGAATATCTTGTTCATTTGATTTGACAAGCAGATGTCCGTATCAAGCAAATAAATCTTCACCCTCCAATTCTGAATCAGAAAAATATGGAGAGGACGAGTGCGTAGCCGCCCCATTGGAATAAAATCCACGGCAGCTCAGCACAAACCTATCAGTCTCATGAAATCTCTCGCTGTAACTTTGTAAAGACAATAGCGAGCGTAACAACTGATTAATTTCGCTCTGGTTAACGGCAGACGAACGAGATTGTTGTGCATCTCGAAGCTCATCCCCCGGTGGGTGAATGACTTAGACGACCCCAGATCCGACTTCTCCTCGTTTACTTATGAAACCGAGACGTTGGAGCAATAGAAGCAGATTCTGCACATCGTTCTGAAGTGTTAACTCATTGCCATACCTCTGAAGAATGCCGTCCAGGTAGGCCGATGTTACTGCAGACAAATGAGCTCATTACCGAGTTCATTATTCAAGTGAAAGCCCAGGGCGCTAGATTCAGACCGAAGCACATTGCTCGGAGCTGATACACGACTCCTATGATGGCGAAGCGAAGATACTTTCTGAACGCCTGATGTACCATGACGTGACAATACGCATCTTTGAGAGCTATGCATGTAGCATAGTCGTTCACCCGAATACTCACTCTGACCGATCGGATGGTCTCCATATAGAATCTTGGAGCCACGATCAGTCTTGGCCAGTATTACAGCCCCTGAGTTGCTACTCTGATGGTCTCTAGACTAAGACCTAGAGGACGCATAGGAACCTCTATATGAACTTCCCTTGGATGTATTCGCCCCAGAAGTGCCTGTCCTACTCTTCTCCGCTGAATGCAACTTATTGGAAGCGGATTTGAATAGCAGAGAGTCTGAAGCTTTCTTATCTGATCATAGATTGCGAAAAGCTTGCCGTCGAAGAGAAGCTCTCTGGAGACCGGAGCAACTCTGAGAGAGTTTTTCACCTTACTATCCACACGCATGGATGTTGCCAGGGCCACGACACATCTAACCAACTCCATATTGCCACTAAATGGGCGGAGTTATAAGTGGAGAATGCTAAGGCCCTTGAAAGAACTCTTAAGGAGGTTGTACATCCTGGAATTCTTTTCCTTCGAGACGTAATGATAACGCTCTGGTAAGGTGATCTGCGTACGATAATGCGTCTAAGCTAGCCCTGTTAGACGATATTGTCGTTTCCAACGTCGTGGTTGGAATTGACATAGATGACGGTATAGACGATACTAGGTCTTCGGCCTGGTTGTCTAGACGCAGTGGAACTCTCAGAATGCTCTGTCCTGCCGTTTCGAATTATTTCTTGAATTGATGAAAGGCAGATGTAGAGCATTTGCCGATAAGAAACGAGACCTGCCTGTTTTGGTAGCAAGTTATGTATAGCGTCATTCAATAGTTCAAATGTCCGTGAGACATTTCTGGACTGTGTCGGAAACTCAGGGACGATGTCCCTAAACCGATTAAAGAATTCTGTGTCCAGTGGCGCTATCAGTCTCTTATCCGGCAACGCAGCATTTTGGTCCGGAGGAAAAATGTCAGATGATAATGCCAGATGCACTCTATGGCAATTTATGTTGTTCCGAAAGGGAAAATTACAACTCCTCCGTATCCCTTTCGCCATCCTGTCGGACTACTTAAAATTCTTGGTCGTCCGTGCCTGAACCTGCAGCGGAATGTACCGACCCAGCTTCCTCGGATAATTCCTGATCCGACAGAGTTTCTGTCGGATGCTGCAATAATTTGTGCTATCTGTGATAGCATGTCCGTAATGGAGGCCTGTGGAGCTGCGGTCTTACAGGATCTAGCCACTGAAAGCTCCTTGGACGTTGACTCCTGCTTACTTCTTGTATGCGAACGTCCGGAGTAAGAAGGCCTCGTATCCTTGGCTACCGGATGGCGCGACCTAGTTGCCGTAGAATCCCTGGTCGGTGATGTTGGTTGAATATCACTGGTCATGTAGCCAAGGTGCAGTCGTGTGTGCTGCCGTGAGGATGAGGAAGCCCAAAGAGCAGTCTCTCCGGACTGTCTATCTAACAGAGCGTCCCGAGCGGTGGACGTATGCTCCGACTGAGGAACGTTTTGTACCACAACATCCCTGTTGATGTTCCTTAATGAGGCCTGTGGAGCCGTGGTCCTACGTAATTATCTGCTGGAAGCTCCAGGGACGTTCATTCCTGCATTTATATAATATGCGAATGTCCCAACTGGAAAGGCCTCGTGTCCTTGGCTAGCAGATGGAGTGACCTGGTCGATGTGTATTCCCTGGTCGGTGAAGCAGGAGCACCATGGACATTCATTCCTGCATTTATATAATATGCGAACATCTCCTGGAAATCTGTGGTCACATAGCCAAGGTATGCTCGTGTGTGTTGACGTGAGGATGAGGAAGCCAATATAACAGCTGCGTCAGACTGTCTATGCGACGGAGCGTCCCGAGCAGGAGGAGTGGACGTAAGCTCCGACTAACGAACGAACATACAACAACATCACAGCGCAGATGTTGATGTAAGAGAGAGGGAGCCTCTCTCGCTCGCGGTCCTGGTGGACCTGGACGAGCTAGCTGCTGGACTGACAGGCTTCCTCCGTACTATCCTCGGATCCGTCGTTGCTGGGTGTGCACATTCCATGTTTTATAGTGCTCGCATCACCCAAACTGCTTCCCTGGACCGCAACGGACGAACCCGGCTGCCAAGCCATTCGATGAATGGTCGCTACACCGGGCGGACTAGCGGACGATCAATGCCTTCGATACTACTAAGGAACTCTTCGGCAATTGTCTTATTACCTTGAGCACTTTTCTGCTAGCCCTAATATTGCAACGACGGAGACACACTTGTTGAAGACATCACGGAAACATCACTCTGATCTTGTTCTTCTGAAAAAGAGACTGATAAATTAGAGTGATCCTGCGGAGAGAGGACCGGAATGGACCCCTCACCGCTAACAAGATACCGTGACACACGTCTCCAACATTGTCATTCCAATCAACACACAGAGCAAGAATTAGTGTGAATACACTGACTACAAGAAACGCATGAACCTGAGAATTAGAGGAAGAGTTCCTCGCATTACAATTTGAACAATATTTTTTCATCAAGAAAAAATATACACAGCCATAGTACTCGGACTAACCCTTGAAACAAAGATACATAATAATAATATAATCCATTATAACATTTCGAAAGAAAATAATTTAAAAAAAATTTGAAAAAATTTGAAAAAATTTTCAGAAGAGCCCGAGTTCCCAATGGGAACAATGAGCCCAAATGGATCCCAAAAAAGCCTAAGTGTGGACAAAAATTTTAAAACCATTTCAAAAAATTAATGTAACACTTATGGACAATATTAATGTATCTTGCTATGAACTGAACTGAGCAGAGGACAAGTAATCACTATCAGAAGCAACCGTTGTCAACAAAAACAAAAAGTGTACAAAAACCGGAAACATGACTCCAGGCACTGATAAACATGGCCCGAAATCAGTTATCTGATGCAAAACAGAGACTTCCAGAGAGAAGATGCAGACCAAAATGCCTAAACACCCAAGGGTGAGGACGTAAACATGGGGAAAAAACAGAATATTATTCTGTTACCAAGCCAAAACTCCCAAGAAATTTTAGTAATCAACATTACAAAAAATATGGCAAAAGCATGGAAGAATAGCTAGGGGGGAATAAAGGAAAGGGAGAGAGGAAACACTGAACAACAATGGTACATTCATAGCAAGAATGACAACATAAGGGCCATGCCTTGAAAATAGGCAACATGAAATAATTTCGTTAAAAAATTATAAGTTACAGCCCTGAACATTTCCTGTCACTGTTTCTTCCTCTCATCCTTCTATTTCCTCCTTAGATCCACCATTTCTCTCATAATTATGTGTCTGGCATCATTTAAACTGAGACTTACAAGCACAAATATCAATGAGATGTAACTGATGTGAGGGCCAAACAAAGAATGATAATTGTGCCAATTTCGAGACCTCCTTGACACTGCGCATGCGCAGTGGAGTAAAAGTATGGAGGACCATATAGGACATGTAATTTTCGGTTTTTGATGCAAATTTTGGGGATTGGGGGGTAAAATTTGTGTTTGGCCCTAAATATTTAAGAGTTAGCACCAGCTAAGTCTGGGTCATTGGTACAGTATAAAAATACTGATTTTCTAACGATAAAAGTGGTTCCACTGGAACCACCTGGGGCCAAATCAAAATTCCGAAATCTTCATGCACATCTGCAGCATAGTTTAAACATTTCGAATTAAATACCCTAGGAGCCTTTCGATGAAAACTGATTTTCTAACGATAAAAGTTAGAGGAGCAAAATCAAAATTCTGAAACCTTCATGCACATCTGGAGATGTTACCTGAGCACATTAGCATAGTTTAAACGTTTCAAATTAAATACCCTAAGTGCCTTTCAATGAAAATTTATCTTTCAACTATAAAAGTGGTTCCACTGGAACCACCTGGGGCCAAATCAAAATAATGGAACCTTCATGCACATCTAGAGACTTTACCTGAACACATTAGCATAGTTTAAGCATTTTGAATTAAATACCCTAGGAGCCTATCGATGAAAACTGATTTTCTAATGATAAAAGTGGTTCCACTGGAACCATCTGGGGCCAAATCAAAATTCCAAAACATTCATGCACATCTAGAGTTGCTACCTGAACACATTATCATAGTTTAAACGTTTCGAATTAAATACCCTAGGAGCCTTTCGATAAAAACTGATTTTCTAATGATAAAAGTGGTTCCACTGGAACCACCTGGGGCAAAATCAAAATTTCGAAAACCTGCATGCACATCTACAGATGTTACCTGACCACATTAGCATTGTTTAAACATTTCGAATTAAATACCCTAATAGCCTTTCGATGAAAACTGATTTTCTAACAATAAAAGTGGTTCCACTGGAACCACTGGGGGCAAAATCAAAATTCCGAAACCCTCATGCACATCTAGAGATGTTACCTGAACACATTAGCATAGTTTAAACGCTTCGAATTAAATACCCTAGGAGCCTGACTGGAACAACCTGGGGCCAAATCAAAATTCCGAAACCTTCATGCACATCTGGAGATGTTACCTGAACACATTAGCATAGTTTGAGCATTTCGAATTAAATACCCTAGGAGCCTTTCGATGAAAACTGATTTTCTAACGATAAAAGTGGTTCAACTGGAACCACCTAGGGCCACATCAAAATTTCAAAACCTTCATGCACACCTAGAGATGTTACCTGAACACATTAGCATAGTTTAAATGCTTCGAATTAAATACCCTAGGAGCCTGACTGGAACCACCTGGGGCCAAATCAAAATTCCGAAACCTTCATGCACATCTGGAGATGTTACCTGAACACATTAGCATAGTTTGAGCATTTCGAATTAAATACCCTAGGAGCCTTTCGATGAAAACTGATTTTCTAACGATAAAAGTGGTTCAACTGGAACCACCTAGGGCCACATCAAAATTTCAAAACCTTCATGCACACCTAGAGATGTTACCTGAACACATTAGCATAGTTTAAATGCTTCGAATTAAATACCCTAGGAGCCTGACTGGAACCACCTGGGGCCAAATCAAAATTCTGAAACCTTCATGCACATCTGGAGATGTTACCTGAACACATTAGCATAGTTTGAGCATTTCGAATTAAATACCCTAGGAGCCTTTCGATGAAAACTGATTTTCTAACGATAAAAGTGGTTCCACTGGAACCACCTAGGGCCAAATCAAAATTTCAAAACCTTCATGCACATCTAGAGATGTTACCTGAACACATTAGCATAGTTTGAGCATTTCGAATTAAATACCCTTGGATCCTTTCGATGAAAACTGATTTTCTAACGATAAAAGTGGTTCCACTGAAACCACCGGGGCCAAATCAAAATTCCGAAACCTTCATGCACATTTAGAGTTGCTACCTGAACACAGCATAGTTTAAATGTTTCAAATTGAATACCCTAGGAGCCTTTCAGGGTGTGACGTACGTACGGACGGACGGACGGATGGATGGACGGACATATGGATGGACAGACGGACAGACTGACGTATGGACGGAGATCACAACTATATCCCGCATTTTTGAAAATGTGGGGATAATAAATATTCTGTAATACAAGTTAAACTCCCAAGAAATTTAATAAAAAATTTCAATAAAAATTAACCAAAGCTTAAGATTTTAACAGGAAGGGTTCATAGAAGGATAGAGAAGGAATAATCAACAAACAGTGGATAATTCATTTGTAAAAATGATGACATCAGGTGAATGTCCCGAAATTGGGAAATATGAAATAATTTAATAATTATTATAAAGTTACAGCCCTGAACGTAGGAAACCACCGCTGTTCACTTCCATGATCCAATAACAGCCTTGGATCCACCAATTCTTGCATTGATTTGTGTCTGGCATCCTCAAAATGTAGATTTTCAAAGCACAGATGTCAAAATGTTGTTATTGACTGAAGGGCCAAACAAAGAATGATGTTGGTGCCAGTTTTGGTCACTTCCTCGGTATAAGTATGAAGGACCAGATAGGACTGGTTTTGCAAGAAAATTTGAGGGATTGGGGGGGGGGGGGTTCAAAATTTGTGTTTGGCACTTAATACAATTAGTTTGTACCAGCTAGTCTGGGCCATTGGTTTATAGTATAAAAATATGTCTGGCCAAGGGTTAATGTCATCTTATATTAATGCATTTAACACATATATGAAATATAAAAGCCACAGCATACCAATGGTAGCCTCCACTCATGTATAGGAAAAGAGGTCAGAAACTTTCTAAGTCCACATTGACAAAAAAGTCTAACACTGCATTAAAAAAGTCCAAAATCTCTGAAAAATGTCCGGGCCAAGGGTTAATGTCATCTTATATTGATGCATTTAACACATACATGAAATATCAAAGCCGCAGCATACTGGTGGTAGCCTCCAATCATGTATAGGAAAAGAGGTCAGAAATTTTCTAAGTCCACACTGACAAAAAGTCTAACATTGCAAAAAAAAAGCCCAAAATCTCCAAAAAATGTCTGGCCAAGGGTTAATTTCATCCTATATTGATGCATTTGACACATATATGAAGTATGGAAGCCACAGCATACCGGTGGTAGCCTCCACTCATATACAGCAGGACAGGTCAGAAATTTTCTATATGAAGGTCCAAAGTTGTTACGAACAGAAGGACGGATGGACAAACGGATGGATGGAACACATTTCTATATCCCCAGCAAACTTCGTTTTGTCGGGGAGATAATAATTAAGTGACCCATCATAAGAATGAAAAATCAGATTTCCCATGTTTCTAGATTTATGTAGAAAATTTTCTTCAGTAGGAATAAATATAACTTGAATAAAAAATTTAACAGTTGTTAAATACTTACGGAAAAATCATAGTTTCTTTAAGAGGTGCTGGTTTACTCTCTTTTTTGCTGCCTGATTTTTGTTTGTCAAGTGAAATTCCTGAAAAGGTTTCTGTTAAACCACTTTTAGAACTTCCAGGTCGGCTTCCTTGTTTTTCACTTTGAAAATAAAAGAAAGCATTAAAACTGTTTTGCACTATAATGCATTAATCCACAGCTACCTAATATTTCTTTTGTCCTCTGTCATGAAAACAAGCCCTATAAAATCACACCAAGTACGGTTTTGATGAGAACAGCTCAGTAAAACAGTACCAATATCTGGATACTGGGACGGTTTTGAAACAGTCCCAATAACTAGATATTTGTACGATTGTCACGGTACTGTAATCATAACCATTCAAAAGTAAAGATGCTGTAAAGGAGGTGTGAAAAACTTTCTAACACATGAATTATCGACAAGCTTTTCTCGACTGAGCTACTGAATTGAGTGTGCATCGTGTCCAAATTATAATGTACTTTTTAATTTTTTGTTGCTTTTAATAACCAACAGCCCTGGTAACCTAAAAAGGACTCCTGTGGAAACCTCGGAAGTGAAGCAGTGCTTGTTTGCTGTGGTAAACAAGTTCAGTTTTATTGGTAAAATAGGACCTGGTCACCAGTGCCTGGGGTAGAAGTCCCCTAAAATGGGCAGCATGGGTGTAAACGATTGGCTAAGCTTGACTTTACACCTTTTTTTTGCGGTCACAATTAGCCATAGCTGCAGAAAAGTGACCTTAAACTCCAGTAAATAAATAAATAACCTAAAAAAAACGCCCTTTTTCAAATATTAAGACAGTAATTAGGCACCACCACCCGCCACCCCTGAGGGAAAGCGAACCTCTTCTTCAGATAAAAAAAAGAATTATTCTTCCAAATGCTTTAAAAATGAACGATTATTAAATTTATCTGCTGCACTTTCGATGAGGGATTGAATAAGTGTTCCACCCTTGAGCTGAGACATTATATTAGCGGGAGAACAAATTACGTCATGATGTGAGTTCACTTCGAAGCCACAGATCTGTTCACAATATCTGAACTCCAGATGCGTGTCATAACTTCAATCGACTTTCTAGCAAGCAAACAATGGGTTATGCCCATTTTGTTTTTCAGGGGTAGAGCAAGCAAAAAGTGTTTTAAAATGCGGTTTTACTGGTGTCAAACTTTCTAAAATATAATTTTTTTGACTTTTGTTAACATTGAGGGGCTGTGGATTAAATCACATATATCAGTATTTTGTGTACTATATGGGTAAATAATTGTACAGTTGTGTAGGTGTCCTCCAATATTTGGACTCGGCTTCGCCTCGTCCAAAATATCTCCGGACACATGCACAACTGTACAATTATTTACCCATATAGTACACAAAATACTGATATATCTATTACATAACATGCTGAGATATATTATTATAATTTCATTCTCTGAAAATGATAAATTTAAAGTAATTTGTATATTTTTTATACTTCCCAATGGCCCATTGAATGCTGTATACCAAATATCAAAAGATTCTGATGATTGGTTCTGGAGAAAAGATTTTTTAAAATTTTTGCAAATATGCTGACTCAGCATTTTTTCGATGCCCATTACAGAACACCCTAACTTAACCGATGACAATTTTTTTTTACCATTCAATTCTACTGGTCATAAGGATACTTCATACCAAATAAAAGCTCTCTGTTCCGTGGGGTTTGGGAAATATGGGCGTTTGAAAATATTTCTATTTTTAGCTCCCAGGGTTCCCATGGGGATGTGGGAATTTTTTTTTTTTGCATGGGTCAAGTACTTATGACCCTAGACTACCACAAACCAAATTTGGTTCATAGAAATTTTGGGCGGGGCCAAAAATCTTACCCCTCCTATTACAAAGCCAAATATTACTTCACGAACTTCGTTTGAACAAACTTGATTCTACACCTCATATGGAAGCGCCATAGCAAATATCAAGTCATTGTACACACTGGTTCTTGAGAAGAAGATTTTAAAAATATTTTGGAGCATTTTCCCCCACTCCCTCCCTATGGGGCTGGGCATGCTGACTTGAACAAAAATGAAATGCCCCTTTGGGACCATCACTCACACAAACTTTCACTTGAATTGGCCCAGTGGCTTTGGAGGAGAAGACCAAAACATGGTGTTATATTTTTAAACTAAAACCAATGACCCAGACAGAAAAGTAAAAAAGGTGGAGGGCCTAGGACTTAAGGAAATAGCAGGCCAAAATACAGCTCCTTATCCTGCATTAGAACTCCCAAGGTGAAAAGGAGATTAAAAATTTAAGGAATTGCCTATGTGTCTCTCTATACAATAGAGAAGACATACCACCGAAATAAGGAGCAATATCCAAGTAATTCCCTATTACTTAGCATAAATGATTATGCTACTTGGGTGCAACAAGCCCCCAATTTTAAGGCTAATCTGGAATAAGACACTTAAAATTAGGAAAAGTGTGTCCGAGAGTGAGAGACTAATGCCCACAAACACACCCCATATATAATGTATAAAGCTGTACACAAGATCAGAATAATCTACAGACAGTAACAGCTTCGCGCATAGCTACCCACTTATTATAAGGCCAGAAGAGGTAAAGATAAAATCCCCCCCCCTTTATTTTGAAGGAATAAACTTCAAGACAATGAAGGAAGCGGTCTGGAATCAGAGAAAAAGCGGTACCGAATAATATATATATTCATCTAAAAGGCATCCGGCTATTAATTATTATTAATTTAATGGTACTTAATGCCACATCAGCGGCTAAGGCTATGTCATGGTGATCCCGGTTATTAAAATCACAAGCTTCAAAACGTATGCCACATCCGGAATACGTAGATTGGTCGAAAACCAGTGATATCAACATGTACAACCTTAAACTTGTCCAATTGAATCCCAATGGAAAGTTAACTGATAGAATTTATACGCTTCTGAGCCAACAGATAGGCGACGACGTTCAAGTGTACAATTAATTCCAATAATGAACTTCTGAATTGTAACCGTACAAATATATGAGAATAGGAATATGCCTTGTGTACCACTTCCGGTTGAAAACTGGATTCAGAACATGGAACGGGATACGATTAAAAAACCCATCTCGGACCGTCCCCAAATAATTCAGTGTTCCTTAGATCCATTAAAACCAATGACTATTCGGAGAAAGAATATACCACTCCGAAAAATGAAGCCAAAAATAGAAAATGTATGCATAGACGGCCTGTTGGAAACTCCATAACTGATCCAACTAACGTCAAAATTCTCATAAGCTCTATACTAATGCAGAGCCAAAATTTAAGAGAATCTATTCTGTAATGCGTCTGCCTAATAATATATACATATTATGCACACAATCAACAAAATCCTGCCTGTATCCTCATCTGAATACAGCCTGTATCAAAGGCGTGATCGAGCGATACAAAAACTAATCAGGAAACTTGAAGGAAAAAAACAACTTTAATGAATAGACTCATATGTGGTAAGAAAAACACACAACTCTGAGCATAACTTCTCAGAATGGACTAATTTCCACATTTGGAGAATGTCGCCCAGATAACCAACATGCCTGCCACACAGGAAACCGAAGGCTAGAAAAATATCAACTGAATGTATTCATGATAGAACAGTTACTGTTCAGGAAACCAACTAGAGTGGATGCGCCCCTGATGTGGCAGTTAGACCACAACCCACCCACCAATCGAAGAGCAATGAAAGACATACATATAATTGAATGCATACAAGGCTTACAGGAAGGGCTCTACATCCTGTCCTGTAATCGCCTCTTAACATATTGACAGGGGTGGGGGGGTGGGTCGACGAATAAATCATATCGAACTCACCTCACCTGCATTACTTGAATCGCTAGATAAGTAAGGCCGGTGCAGTAATATTAAAGCTTGGAACAGTGCCAAATTCCTTTTTCACTATATGAAAAAGCAACTTCACGCTACTTTCCCAAGCTACACTGCTAACTATAGGCATTCGAAAGAACACTCATTAATCACACTAGGTTAATATGGTGTTATCAATAGGGTTAAAAGCCTCAGACAACTAACACAAAACCAATACCGCTAAGGAGAGAACAAACTCTTCTCATTTAACGGTACCTTGTCCAATAGGACAGTGGTCTCAGCCTGGCTGAAGCAGCTAAAGGTCTTCCTATTCATGAAGACAATTAAATGGCTGATAACTGCAGCCCTAGAAGCTCACTAAAGGAGACTTACAATGCTAGCCGCTAATGATCGGGATAAAACACCGCTCATACTTCTATCTAGGCTACTAAGGTGTCAACAATAAGACTAAAGTCTATGACACTTAAGAAAACAACACTGAGAAGGAAAAAAGCACTCTTCCTTTAGCGGTTCTATTCCCAAAAGACAGCGGTCTCAGCCTAGATAATGAAGCATAGAAGACTTCATCACCAGGAAGAAAGATATCGCGGTGTAATTTTTGCGACTTTAGACAGTTCAATAGATGGAGACTTACGTTAGTCGCTCAAGTTAAGAAAAAAAAAGGACCACACTTGATTCTTATAAGGCGTCAACAAAAGGACTAATAGCCCCAGATGCCTAAGAAGACAACACCGAGAAGGAAACAACATACACTTTCCTTTCTAATTGCCTGTGATGCCTAGGAATACTACACCAAGAAGGAAAACATAATATTTCCTTCTAACAGCCTTATTCCAAAAAGTTAGCGGTCTCAGCGTATCTAACACAGCCTAGAAGTCATATATCAGTGAAGACAGATATCTGTGTGACAGCTCACTAAATAGAGACTTACGACGTCAGCTGCTAATATATAAGAAAAGACCGCTCTAACTGTACATAAGGCTACTATGGCGTCCACAATAGCACTAAATGTCCCAGACGACTAGGAATACAACATCAAGAAGGAAAAGACGTACTTATTCCTTTTAACAGCTGTATTCCCAACAAAACAGCTGTCTCAGCCTATCTATGAGCTATCGATCTTCTATTCATAAAGAATAGATCATTGACTTGCTAAGCCAAGGGAGGCATCATTAATCGGACCAAAAACCTTCAACACCTGAGCCGAAAGATCTGGGAAGGAAAGATCTTCGTCTTTCCTTCACTCAGTACCTTAAGCTGTTTTTGCCTAGCAAATGCAGAATTCTGTTCAGATGGAACAAGATTCGAAGAATAAAAATTCATAGCCTTAATGTGCCGTTCCGTGAGGGATGGAGAATCAACCTCCGTAGCCCTCTCACCATCTGAATGTTCCATCTGAAACATGGTCAACACCATCCAATCGTACAGATGACTGGACCAACCCAGCACCGTCTGACAGCTCACTACCGGAGACTGTTGACAGCAGAACCTGTGACTACTGGGATGCTCCGATATGCTGCGCTATCTGTGGCAGCAGGTCCATGAAAGAGGCTTGCAAAGCAGCAATTATCCGCTTCTTCACCATATGCTGCTCACAGGACAGAGATCTGTCCCCAGATCTTTCGATGCATGTCCCGTATAAAAATGCCTTGAATGACTAGCTACAGGTTAATCTGATTTCGGATCTCCGTGGAACAGCATGAACATGCAAAGTCGGCTAACTAGTCTGAGGTCTAACGTGCTTCATCGATGAAGCAGAGGAAGAAGCCATAGCTGCAACCGGCCCCGTCTGCAGCGTGGAAGGAGCGTCCCGAACCGTAACCGTGAACAGGCATCCTAACTCACTCAAGTTTCTTGAAGCAAAAACAGTCGGCCCTGACTGCTGACGAAACGGGGAGGGATCTCCAGCTCATGGTCTGGCTCCAGACCTCACTGAGCATTCCGTTTTGAAACTTGTAGGCTTCTACCCCTTAGTGTGCTTTTTCATATAAGTAGAGGAAGCCGTAACAGCCGACCCCGGTTGAAGTGTGGAAGGAGCATTGATCCGACTCATTAAGTTTCTCACAACAGAGAAACAGTCGACCCCGACTGCTAACGGGACGGAGAACGCTCTCAAATTCATGATCTGGCCCCAGATCTCGCCGAGTATCCCGTTGAGAAACTTGTACGCTAATCCCCTTTGTGTGTGCTTCCATGTAATAAGAAGCCATAACCGCAACCCAACACCGGCTGCATTGTGGAAGGAACATCCTGACATGTGTTCCGACTCATTATAGTTTCTCGCAACGGACACAGTTGAGCTCGACTGTTAACGGGGCAGAGAGGGTTCTCCAACTCG
Organism: Pictodentalium vernedei; assembly: GCA_031216915.1. NCBI lineage: Eukaryota > Metazoa > Mollusca > Scaphopoda > Dentaliida > Dentaliidae > Pictodentalium > Pictodentalium vernedei. The sequence goes on from CM062293.1 coordinate 278,749,503, forward strand.
CAAGCATCCCGTAGAGAAACATAAAAGCTTCTTCTCCTTACTGCCATAGTTGCTGGGTGAGCTTTATATTATAAGGGGCTCGCTCTACCCACATTATACTACCTGACCACAACGGACCTACGCGGCGTCTCGGCTCCTTAAAAAGGGACCATCACTGCACCGGTTGAGCTAACTGCATGCAGAGAATTAAGCTACTCTAGTTTTAATCCTGTGCAAATATCATGAGCAACTTGGCAGCTAGCTCTATTTTACTCATCAGAGCGGGGCTCATCAGAGTGCAATGACAGCAGTACGTAACAGACAGGTGTCAAAATACCATCACCATGTTCTTGTTCCTCTGAAAAAGAGACTGAAAGACTAGTATTAGCCAGCGGTGAAGGCTCCTATTGGAAATTCACCACCCACCACACAGGTCGACACCTGTTTCCAACGTTCGCATCCCATAGTACAAGTATTGAAGGAGTGCCACAACTATCGACAAACAACAAGCCTTTATTCCGAGGCTTCCTGAACTTACACTCAGTACCAATTATTATAATGGCAACAATAATAATGAAGCCAAAAACATAAGTCCGCTGCACTCCCAAAAATAAACATTGCAAGGATACATAACATAGATAATAACAAAAATTTTCAAATAAAAGTTTCGAAAAAATTTTGAATGAAGCCTGAGTGCCCCAAGGGAACCTCATGAGTCCAAGGGCGTCCCAATAGAGACTAAGTGTGGACAACCACTAACTAATTAAAGCTAAACTACCGGAATGATATACTATGTACCCTAATAGAAAAACAGTAATTGTTTTAAACTAAGCACTGAATTAATACGAATCCAAAACGTTATTGAACAGACGTCAAGAGGAAAAAATGGAAACTAACCAACAACAGGCACAACAAAGGCCCAGAGTCAGTAACCGATCAACAACCACCTGATGCAAAACTAGATCTTCATATGAAGAAAAAACAATGCATCTGGAAGAAGATGCAAGAATACAAAAACGACCTGAACAGAAATAGGCACGACGTCAACATAGTGGATAAACAGAATACCTATTCTGTTTACAAGTTAAACTCCCAAGAATTTAATAAAAAATTCTTCAATAAACAAGAGGCCCCAAGGAGCCTTAATCACTCACCGGCCAAAGTGGTTCAAAGAAGTATTTGGGGGTCACATTCAGTTAGACATGGTTCATCAACACTACAAAGGAATGAAGTCATGAGAGACAAATTTTATGGAACTAGGGCCATGGCTTGAACATACTTGAATCTTACCCCCCTAAGGATGTTGCATACCAAATATCAAAAACATTCATCTGCTGGATCTGAAGAAGACGATTTTTAAAGAAAATTCCTCATTTTGAACTCCCACAGTGAGCCCAAATATGAACCCAGGGACTTGGCTTGAACAAACTTGAATCTCACCCCCTAAGGATGCTGCATGCCAAATATCAAAACATTCCGACTGCTGAATCTGAAGAAGAAGATTTTTAAAGAAAAATTCCTCATATTGACTAAGTTATAATTCAGGCTCCCACAGGAAGCCCAAATATGGACCCAGGGACTTGGCTTTAATAAACTTTAATCTCACCCCCAAAGGATGCTACACACCACATATCAAAACATTCCGACTGCTGGATCTGAAGAAGATTTTTTAAGAAAATTCCTCATTTCGAACTAAGTTACAATTCAAGCTCCCACAGTGAGCCCAAATATGGACCTAGGGACATGGCTTGAACAAACTTTGAATCGCCCCCCCCCCCCCCTCCCTAAGGATGCTGCATACCAAATATCAAAACATTCCGACTGCTGGATCTGAAGAAGAAGATTTTTAAAGAAAATTCCTCATTTTGAACTAAGTTATCATTTGGGCTCCCACAGTGAGCCCAAATATGGACCTACAGACATGGCTTGAATAAACTTGAATCTTACCCCCCTAAGGATGCTGCATACCAAATATCAAAACATACCAACTTCTGGATCTGAAGAAGATTTTTAAAGAAAATTCCTCATTTTGAACTAAGTTATAATTCGGGCTACCACAGTGAGCCCAAATATGAACCCAGGGACTTGGCTTGAACAAACTTGAATCTCACCCCCCTAGGCATGCTGCATACCCAATATCAAAAGATTCTGCCCTCTGAATCTTGAGAAGAAGATTTTTAAATAAATTTGCCTCAAATGCACTAAGTTCAAATTGGGCTCCTATACTGAGCCCAAATATGAACCCAGGGGGATGATTTGAACAAACTTGAATCAGATCCACCCCACAATGTTGCATACCAAATATCAAAAGATTCTGCCTGCTGGATCTGGAGAAGATTTTTCAAGAAATTTGCCTGAAATGCACAAAGTTCGAATTCAAGCATTTATAGTGAGCCCAAATATGAATACAGGGGGCCGATTTGAACAAACTTGAATTAGATCCACCCCACAATGTTGCATACCAAATATCAAAAGAATCTGCCTGCTGGATCTTGAGAAGATGATTCTTGAAGAAATTTGCCTGAAATGCACTAAGTTTGAAATCGGGCTCCTATACTGAGCCCAAATATGAACCCAGGAGGCCGATTTGAACAAACTTGAATCAGATCCACCCTACAATGTTGCATACCAAATATAAAAAGATTCTGCATGCTGGATCTGGAGAAGAAGATTTTTTAATGTTTTTCCCATTGCCAACAGTGTTAAAAAGTGCTGACTCAGCACTTTTTCAAAGTCCTGAAAAAAGTACCTTGTGATCAAACCGATAGGGATTTTTTTTGACCATTCTATTCTACTGGATAAAAGTAAGCTTTATACAAAATAAGAATTCTCTGTGCCATGTAGTTTTGGAGATATGGCAGTTTTAAGGTTTTTCCTATTTTTAGCTCCCGAGGTTCCCATGGGGCAATGAGAAAATTTTTTTTTGCATCAATCAACTACTTATGACCCATTATCATCTCATATCAAATTTGGTTCAAATCGACCTCACGGTTCTGAAAATACAAATTTTAGGTGTGGCCAAAATGTTTGCCCCTCCCATAACGAAGGCAAATAATGCCTGACAAACTTCTCTTGAACAAACTTGATTCTAAACCTCAAAAGGACTCTGTATACCACATATCAAGTCTCTGCTACTGGTGATTCATAAGAAGAAGATTTTCAAAAAATTTGGCCATTTTTTCCTCACCCCTCTGTTCAATATGAGCCGAAACCTAATTTGCATAAAAATCAAAATGCCCCTATATAACCACTACTTACATGAAACTTAATTAAAATGTGGCCAGTGGTTTAGGAGAAAGAGGCTCAAACACCACCTTTACGCAGGACGACGGATGACAGACGACGGATGACAGACGTCAGACGACGAGTGATAAGAAAAGCTCACCCTGACTTTCAGTCAGGTGAGCTAAAAATGGTGGTCATTCTGAGATCTGAGAAACGTTTTAATACTTCCCTATTTTTATTTATCAAAGACATGCGGAATGTTGCCCCGTTCCTTATTTTCATTTACACACGTGACACCTGTCATTCCAATTCACCAGTGACACGAATTAATGTGCCTAATTTGGAACGTATGCATCCATTTTCCATGATTTTAATAACCTGCCATTTAAAATCCAGAAGTAATTTTAGTGGGTTATATATTTTCACCGTCAAAATTTTCATCCGTGTTCAGTTGTATTCATACATTCGATTCGAAGGACACTTGTCAATGGAATTGCGAAATAAATATTTGTACATGCCATAATATATAGTTCACTTCAGATTATCTAGATCTTACAAGATAAAAGTTCATTTAATAATTCCGGTAATACATTTAATAAACAAACACTAGATTTCAAGCTTGCAATTTTATTTTGAACCACAGGCAAACAATAACATTAACTTAGCTTAATTTAGAAAAAAAATACACTTTGAATGTACAATTCAACAGTATTAGAAAAATGAAAATAAACCTTGAATCAAAATCACTCTCCTCACATTTTTCACTCTCGCAAACTTGATTGGAGGTGAGCGATTTTCCACTCGCCTCCATTTTGCTCCCATTCGTCACTGCTGTAGACTGCTAAACAAATCTAGGTTACATGCCTGTGCAGCCATCACAGTTGACCGATCACGACCAAAATAGGATGTTCTAGACATCATACCGGGTAATCCTACCAATTTATAATTAAATCCCTTCATAAATGGAAGCTGTAGACTGTGCTAAAGGAATCTAGGTAACGTGCCCTGCAGACGTCATGGTTGACTGAACCCAACCAAAACAGGAAGTTCTCATCTAGACATTATATGGAGTAATCCCACCAAGTTACAATGAAATCCCTTCATAAATATGACCTGTAGACTGTGATAAAGGTTTTTGGGTTTTGGACTCGTGCAGTCATCACTGTTGACCGATTGTGATCAAAAGATGTTCTCATCAAGACATGACCTCGAACCTGCAAATGAAATTTTGTGATGATTGGACAAGAACTACGGGGTGTAGCCTGTGCAAAAGGAAATGTGAACAGACTGACATACCGACAAACTTTTGCACACGTGATGGCAATAGCTTATCTTGACTTTGTCAAGAGAAAGTAAAAATGAACAATGGAAACTCATATTACCCTAACAAACGCTGTGCATGCACACTCATACCACCCATCATAAAGTTCCCAAAACAGTAGGCCCCCCCACAATGGTCCCTGCTAGTCCCCAACAAGTGGTTCCAACTAGTCCCCAAACAGTGGATATACCTGCCTGTATAATGTGCATGTGCTGTTGTGTACACATTGTGCACAAAATCAACAATACATCTGAAATATTGTAGGAGCTAGAAGCCAAAAAGATGCAAGGAGTTAAGAAGCTGTGGGACGATATAGGAGCCAATAACCATATGTGCTGCATGTGTTGTGTGCACATTGTGCACTTACACATAGGCTCGTGTTGACATTTTAGGCCAGTTTCTTTGTGCAGCATGTGTTGTGCTGTGCATAAGTCAAGAGATCACAAACACCTTTTTGTCAGGGGACTGTATAGAAAGATGTAGGGGCTAACTTAAATAGAACAATCTGAATGGCTGTTTAATCCTGTTGAAGCAATTTGACTGGTCAAGGGTGGGGAAGAAGGGAACTCGTAACACAGAGAAAAAGTATAAAACACTAAAAATCCTTTCTGTTCAGACCGATTGGTTATAGCATTTTGAAAAACACTAAAAGTCCTTTCTGTTCAGACCGATTGGTTATAGTATTTTGAAGGTGAATATCCAATGGATTTAACATGTGTTGTGCTGGTATTTTGTATAATGTTTTTCAGCATCTGAACATGCTAAACAAAACCAGTAAGGCAAAACACATCAAGCAACAAGATACAGGATCACTACAGACTAAGATTCTCTTCAACTCATAAGTATAGTTGGGATAATGTTGAGAGAAAGCAAAACCTTGAAAATGCTTCAAAATTGAAACTCTTCTCTAAGAAGTGTCTCCTCCTGAATAATCAAACCCATAACCCCAGGAGAAAGGAAGAATAGGCAGTAAGGGTTGATACTGGTGAGAATAAGGATTTGGAACTGAGACAGAATTTAAGGGAGATAAATGGCAAGAATAGGGTCTGGAATAGGTACAAAAATGACCCTGGATAGCATTCTGTGCTCCTCATATCAATCAAATACTATCCAAAATAGTGGATTTCTAGAAGTGGGTTGGGGTAATTTGGGGTAATTAACATTGTTGTTAGCTTATTTTCAGTCTTTAAATATACTCCCATAGAATCGAACATGTTGTCAGGTCATTTTCAGTCGTTAGAAATACTCCCATACAATCGAACATGTCCCTAGAACACACCTTCTCTTCATTAGAGTCACTCAACTACATGGAAAGCATGTGCCAACATAGAAATCCATCATAGCAGACTCCATTAAACAAAGTGAACAATGGAAACACATAATTACCCTAACAGCATGCACACTGCAGACCACTTCTCGGAATTCTTTGTCCACCAATCACGACAATGATGTCGCATCACAACATGGCCATTCACCTGGGCTACTATAAGAAACACCTGACAGAAAGTTGACACTCATCATGCATTGCTGCATACTATGTCCAAAAGCCTAGTCCAGAGGAAAAGGGTCTGAATGAACATGTTATACTACTTGCCTTCAAATCTGAGGCAGACTAATGTTAGACCAGCTTTAAATCTCTTGCATGAAGATACCAAACAAATGACAAAGGTCATATCCAAACACACATCCATTTCATTTCAAGTCCAGCACATTAAACAATAAGGCAATTCATCCTCTATATATCAGGATATTACAATTCAATTAGGGCTTCACAGAGGAATTTTATCTTATTTTAATGAGATATCCTTTCTACATTTTATAGTTGATAGAATGAATTTATTTATTTCTTGGTGATTAACCATTTCCCAATGTACACGATTTCCAAATTTAAAAAAAAATTATTTTCAAATGCTTCAAATCGTTTCACCAAAGCCATATCAAGTGACCCCTTACTGGAATGAGCACATTCCAAAGAGGGGTCACATGATATGATTTTGTTGAATTTTTTTTCAATTTTTTCCAACTGCTCAATTTGTAAATTAGGTGGCAGAAAGGCCGATTCGTTAAGTACAGGGGTCACTTTCAATCTCTATGGTTACATCATGACAGCAACACAAATATCAGTCAAGTTTAGCCAATTGTTTTTACCGGTGCTACCCACTTTAGAGGACTTCAAACATTGATTACCAGGCACTACTTTACCAGTAAAACAGCACTTGCTTACCACAGAATAGGGGGCGCAGTGGCCCAGTAGGTAGAGGTGCAGGCTGCAAGCCAAGAGGTCCTCGGTTCGAATCCCACCTGCGGCAACCACGTGGTGTCCTTGGGCAAGTCATTTCACCCCCATTGACCATGTAGGGGGCACAGTGGCTTTGTGTACTAAGGCACACGGCATATCGATGGTGCACCTGTCTTCAATGATGCTAACCCTACTTGTGTGGAGTTAGTATGTTGGGGAGCTGACAGTTGCTTGCCATTGCCTAGTGGTCCTCGCTGGGTACTCCGGCTTCCTGCACCCATAAAACTGTCGTTGTCATGATTAGCCATTGTGCATAAATATGTGATCTTAAACTCCAGTAAATAAATAAATTACCACAGAATAGCCCGGTACCACTTCCTGGAATTCACATTGGGAGACAAAATGAAAAACATCAGACATTTTGTCTCTCAACATTGTGCAACAGAAAGATTGAGATGGATTGAAGGATACATATGTGTTATGTGCACATTGTGCTTGTACAAAATCTTTTATCATGATGACTGTTTTTGGGGATGCATAGCTACGATTTGCACTTGTGCAATGAGTAGCTATACCTCCCCAAAAACGAGACGAGTTGCAATAAATGATTGTATACAAGCACAATGAGCGCATAAAACATTTATCTACCCTTCAGTCAAAAAAACCTGATAACTCAAAAATAACTATCAACAAACAAAAAGCCACACTCAACTGATCAAAATAATAGATCTCCATTTTCAATTCTCTCAACCCGACGATACGTGAAGAAATTCCTTCAGCTTGAATGAAATTGTACATTGTGAAAAAAAATAATCAAACTCAGTCCAAGTACGCTTTTTCTGACAAGCAATGATATTTTGAACCAAATTCAATTCATGTCATGAGGTCACCCAAGGCACAGATGGCTGGTTTATCAAAAAGAACTAGGGAATTATTTTTTTGTAGAGTGCAAGAATTGCTTTGAATACATGACGTTACTTCATTCATAATTTTTGAAGCGATCAAATCACAATGAGATTGACGTTACGTTTCCATATTTTCTCATTATAACTTTCAATTTTTGTGATTCAGCTCCATTTTTTTTTTGTTTTGGTGTTTTGCATGGTGGATTGTTTATGTAATGTATCGTGCAATGCCCTGCATCGTGGAATGCATGCTGTGGCAAACTTCATGTATCGTTCATTGCAGCATTATAAGTTTTTGAAGGAAATGACTACATCAGTACCACTAAAATTAGTCTGCCAGGTGCTCGGGCCTTCTTTTCATGTGATGTCATGTGACTTTTATCACCACTGCAATAGCAATACAAGATCTTTTATTGTCAAATTTTATCACTACTGATATTGCTGTTGTGATTGCATTTTTTGGTAAATGGTAGATAAAAGTTTTTACAAGCAGGAATATACCAAGAAATATAATGGATACATTTCAAGTACATGTACTTTTTAAATATAAAATTTTATAATTTACCACACATTTATGTGGGGAGGATTCGATTTTTCAACCATAGTATTTGGATTCAATAATTGAAAAAACTGAATAAATGAAGTTTTTAATCCAATATCATCTGCTTTCTGACCTCTGTTATACAAGATGGACAAATTTAAATCATTTCCTAGTTTTCCAAATACAGGTAATTTTCACAGGGCTGAAGAATAAAATTTCTTGATTTTTAAAAAAAATTTTTTTAACTAACTCTTCAATAAACAGGTTCTGTTGTGAAAAGTAATCATAAGATATTATCAGTAACAAAATAAAACTGATATCCATTGTGGATCAAAAAATTTACATTTATCATGGTTTCAAGAATACCAACAAAACCCACAAATTTCATGGTTCTCCATTCCTACATTTCATAATTAATAACTTGGAGTGTGGAGTTGGGTTTTCTCATCTCTGATGTCTAATACAGCAGATGCTTGGATACTGACAGTTAGGAAAATGAAGTGCAGGAAAAGTCATATAACTTGCCTTAACACACAGTGGTTTAAAGATGAGATAAGACAATGCAAATCTCTCTGAGGTAAACTTGAACTCCAGTGGCATACATCTAAACTAACTGTCCATAGGGAGATGAATATTTGTTAGAGGAACTGCATAAATACAATAGCAGAGGCTAAGAAAATTACTTTGCCAGTGTTGTTGGAGACATCAGTAAACCAAACAGCCTAAAGAAAGTGTCAGTGACACTGCAGCTCAACTTGTCCAAGAAGGGACTCAACTAAACAGAAAGATCCAGTAATGCCAAGTCATTCACTCAAGTTTCTACAGAAAAGACATCACACCAAAGCTACTTATGAAATCTGAAAAAAATCGGACTGTTGATTGTACTAATAGAATTGTTGACAATTAATATGTCAAATCCAAGATGGGTGGTGGCGGTCATGTTTTTCAACAAAATGCAGAAAAATTTGATAACTCCATCTAGACATCATACCAAAGTTACATATGAAATTCGAAAAAGATGGGGTGTGGGATGCGGCCTGTAGGGTGTGCCAATGGGATTGTTGACAATTTATATGCCAAATCCAAGATGGCCACTGGCAGCCATGTTTTTCAACAAAATTAAAAAAAATTTGATAGCTCCCATCTAGACATTACACCAATGCTTCATATGAAATTCAAAAAAGATTTGGTGTGAGATGCAGCCTGTAGGTGTGTGCTAATGTAATTGTTGACAATTTATATGCAAATCCAATATATTTCTGGCGGCCATATTTTTCAACTGAATTCAGAAAAATTCAATAGCTCCTATCTAGACATCACATCAAAGGTACATATCAAATTGGAAAAAGGGTGGGAGAGAGATGCGGCCTGCAGAGTGTGCTAATGGAATTGTTGACAATTTATATGCCAAATCTAAAATGGCCATTGGCGGCCATGTCTTTCAATGAAATTCAAAAAAATTTGATAGCTCCCATCTAGACTTTGCCCCAAAGCCATGTATGAAATTTGGAACTGATCAGGTGAGAGCTGCAGCCTGTAGGGTGCGTAAAGGAATTGTGAGTTCGTACAGACATTCAGATGGATGGATGTACGGATATACAGATGGATGACGGATTGCAACCCATCCCAATAGCTCATACCTGACATTGTCAAGTTTAGCTAAATACTTGACATTGTCAAGTTGAGCTAAAAACTGTTGTCAACAAACTTCTACACCACACAAAGGCATCCCTCTTGCAATACATTCAGCAGAAAATAAAATTGAGCTTATTTGAGCAAGTATGGATATGTGTAGTAATAGAATACCGACTGAAACCATAAATCCCACCATCAGTGGCTCCTCACCTTAATGCTTTCAGGCCATTAACTTTGGATAAGACCAAATGTATTCTGTCAAAAACTCCAACAAGTGTACCCTACATGGTTACTTAAGGCATGCATGTCAGACATAGTGTCATGGACTCTACAAACTGTTAACTCATTTCTTCTATCAGGAGTTTTTTCCCTGAATATGAAACATGCCCTCATTACCCCACTGCTCAAAAAATCTGGATTAGATCCCAATGTCCTGAAAAATTACCAGCTGGTCTCCAATCTGTCATTCATGTCTAAAGATTGTAGAATGTGCAGTGGCTTTTCTGCTTAACTGGTAGAATGCTGAAAGTCCATTTTGGGCTTTTTCTGAAGTACAGGTGCCACAACATCAAAGCTTCATACTCAGCAAATGTGCTTAATATTATCTTCAAAGTAAAATTATTTAGTCTGCAAATATTTATCTTCTTACAATTTACGGGAGAGTACCTTTGGGCACTTTCCCATAAATTGCAAGAAGGCAAAGGCATGTCAACAAATTGTGAAGACAAAAAATAATTTAACACTCTACTAATTAAGGAACATGTTGTAAAGCATGGACTTTTGGAAGTTTTCCAGTGAGCATACAAACCAAACTACAGCATAACACTCCTCATATTCATGTCAATGGATAAGCATCAACTCTCCTGTCTAGGTTTACTAGACTAAAATGTTGCATTTGATACCATTGCCCACAGTATTCTTCTTAAAAGATTAGAAAGTTGGACTGGCTTCTCCATCAGCGTTCTCTAATGGTTTTCATCATACATAACTGATCTCACAGTGTTTGTATTATTCATCTGCCACTAAACACACACTGAGATGCAGTGTTCCACAGGGTTCAGTGCTCTATCTTATTTATGTCCTTCCTCGAAGTGATGTCATCCACAGGCAATTGTCTCCAGTATCATTTTTGCGCCGACAACATTCATTTGTGCATTCATTTTACATAGGATTCAGGAATTGTACCATGCAGAATGCTTGCTGGAAAAGTCTGCCTCCGACATTAACAAATGGATGAACAGCAATTATTTAAAGTTAAATGTTGAGATAAGTGAGGTCATATATATTGGTCTTCCCCATCATTTGTCTACCTTCCCCAAAATATCACTAGTTATGGAGGGTATCAAAATCAAACCAAATAGCATCCTTGAAGATCTGGGATATTTCTTAGATGAATACCTGAATGGATGTGGCGCAGGTTTGCTGCACAGCCTTTTTTCTTTGGAAGGCATATTAGTAGGACCCAACAGCTCACCCATGCATTTATAATGAGTTGCCTTGACTACTGCAACTCATTACTCCTCAGCAGTAAATACAAAATCCCTCACTGACAAGCTCCAGAACATTCAAAATTATGCTGGTAGGATTGTAACTAGGAATCGCAAATGCGGCTGAAATGACTCCAATCATCATATTGTACTTTCATTGGCTTCCTATTCAGCAAAGGATAAGGGTGTCTGGTCAAAACATAACCACACCAAAATGTAACATTTTATTTTGGTCAAAATGTAACATATTTTGATCAAAATGTAGCATATTTTGGTCAAAATATAACTTTTTCTGGTCAAAAAGTAACTTTGGTCCTGGTCAAAATGCAACATTTTCCTGATCAAAATGTAACATTTTATTGGTTGAAATGTAACCTTTATTGGTCAAAACAAAATCTTTTTTAGTCGAAAAGTAACATTTATTTCTAATGGTCAAGATGTAACATTCTGATGGTCAAAATGAAACATTCTGATGGTCAAAACATAACATTCTTATGGTCAAAACATAACATTTCGATGGTCGAAACATGCGTGAACATAGGTGGAAATTTTTATTTTGCAGATTTTTTGACCCACCCACCCTTTTCTGCATAGTTTTTCCCATGACAATTTGGAGAATCCACCCCTTCTCATACATTTTATACTACTCAAAGTTTGCTAAGCACCAAGTATATCCAATTACCTGTTTTACGTTTTAGTTGTAATATTGTAATGAAAAGTGTATATATTTTTTATTTAATTATATCTTTAAGGATTTAAGTACAGAAATTAAAATTTTATTTGTGTTTGACATTATTTTTTAGCTTTTGAATACCATAACCATGGAAAATGGATATTATTGGTAAAAGAGGAAATTTTTCAATTTGCCAAAAAGTTGACGGAGTGAACTGGTATGGGTTCAATATCGAGTATGAGACCCATTACTGTTAATTACAGCTTGACAACGCCTTCTCATGCTCACAATCAGGTTCCTGGTGGTCCTTTGTGGGATGTTGTTCCATTCTTGGACCAGCATGGCACCAAGCTCCTGGATACTTCTTGGCTGGACTGGACGAGCTGAAATTGCAAGCTGCAACTCATTCCAGACATGTTCGATTGGACTGAGGTCAGGGGATCTTGCTGGCCAGTCCATACGCTCAATCCCCTCCCTCTGTCGGTACTCCCCAACAGCATGGGCAACATGAGGATGGGCATTATCATCCATCAGAATGAATCTATCACCCACAGCACCTACATACAATCTGACATGGACATCCAGGATCTCATTAATATACCGTTGTGCAGTCAATGTACCACGTTCAAGGACACAGAGCTCTGTATGTCCATCCCTGCTGATGCCGCCCAAGACCATGATTGACCCTCCACCATAGCGGTCATGCTCAGCAATGTTGGCTGCATGGAATCACTCTCCTAGTCTTCTCCATATCCTAGAACAGCTATCTGTATGGTCCAGGCAGTACCTTGACTCATCTGTAAAAAGGCCAGGTCGCCAATCTTCTCTGATCCATCCAACGTGGTCCATGGGCCATTCATATCGTGCCTGGCGGTAGTTCTGGGACAGCGGAATGCGAATACATGGTCTTCTCAATCAGAGACCACATTCATGCAACCTTGCATGGATTGTCTGCGTCGAAACATTTACCCTGGATGCATTTTGAAGGTCACTGCGAAGCTGAGTTTCTGTGGCAAAGCGGTTCCTACAGGCCTGAATGATCAAAAACCAGTCTTCAGCTGCAGATGTTGTCCTGTCTCTGCCACCACCATGCCGTCTTACTGGTGTGCCATACTGATGAAATCTTGCCCAGGCTCTGGTGATCACCATATGGTGCACACCAAGGGATTCACCAACCTGACTTGCATTTGCCATTTTCAATCATTAAATCACAAGGGATTGTGTTGAAATGAAGATTGAATACCCTACACATGTCATGTACATGTAGACATTACACAAAAATATCATGAAAATCAAGGGGTACATGCTTTCCATGACTGTCACGAAAAGCCTGCCTGACAAGAGAGCTAATGAAAAGTATGGGGACCATCTCATATCCACCAAAAATATCGCAAATATGTCACAAGCAAATTTCACAATGATGAGTCTAATATTTGGTGCTTAGCAAACTTTGAGTAGTATATATATACAACTTCAGCACTCGAACACAAACGAAGCGCGTAATGCACATTGATTCAATGCATATTTTTATATATTCAGACATGTTTCCATTTTCTATATCAGATGCATTTTTCAAAACTTACCAGATTCACATCAGTTCACAAAAACACATTACTGTATAGCTTGAATCCTGTGTGGGCCTGGGTATAATAGGTCCACATTTGGTAGCCAGGTTGTTAATGCATGGCAGCAATGGCCTGGCTGTTCACATAGAACATTTTACTGTATTGATGTAGCGAATTCTAAGGAATTTGTTTTATCTTTATACTGAGGTTTCACTATATTGATGTAGCAAATTCTAAGGAATTTATTTTATCCTTATATTGAGGTCTCTGTGTGCATGAGCTTGTTAGTTCCTCCTCAGTGGTTGGTGGATTCCTTAGGCCGTCCAGTGGATCTGTTTGAGTACTTCTCCTTTTATCTTGGGAACTAACAATGTTGTGATATAGGCATCATATAACCATAGTTGTTGAAAGCGATGTAAAACCCCAATCAAACCATATAAGACAAACTAAATGTATAGCTTAATATTCTTACAAATGTAGTTTCTTGGTGTTTAACTTCCAAATGAAACTCAATTATTCTTTTTCCCAGAAACCTTTGATTTTAAATCAAATTAAATTAAGCTTTTCCAAATTTTGATATGCAGTGATATGCATTTCTAGTTTCTGTAAATCATGGCATATGCTGGTATATGTGAGCACTGTGCCCATAATTAATTTACTACTGCTTATACCATAACTATGTATTGCAAATATTGGTTGCATAAAAGGGAACTTGTTTTTGTTCTGACTCTAGAAGAGCAAACCTTGATTTTTTGTTTTTGTTATGGCATCTACAAAGCAGGATTGCTGTCAAAAAGTCTTTTTTGTTTTTGTTAATTCAAATTTTTGGTTTTTGTTGAAATAAAAGTTAATATTTTCAATTTTTTTCATTTTGAAAAACCAATGCCACCTAGCTATTATGACTCATTATACAGTATTATATACACTATGCTTCATTTTAAAGAATATTCCATGAAACAAACCTTGAATATGAATGAATTATGTTGTGAACGGATGTTTTAGTCGACTTTAGGAGAAAATTGTCAGACAATTTTTTTGCGTTCAATATTGGACACCCACCCCATCCTCAAGTCAGTTTTTGATGAAATTCTCCAACATTTTTCATATTTAGGGGGTTACTTTTGTTAATAATGCTTGTAAATGGGCTTTTATGGTCAATTGATGACATTTTGTTACTGTTTGGGAGACAAAAGATGCCATAATAGTGAAAAAGGAAAAAAATGCATTAACTGTTTACACACTGTTTTTTTTGGCACTTGACCACCCATCTACCCCCACCTATGTTCACGCAATATTTTTCTGCCAAACCCCCCCCCCCCCCACATTTCAGTACTCAACCAGTTAAGGAACATCAATCAACAGTTCAAGAGGTGTGTGTGTGGGGGGGGGGGGGGATATTCTCTTTAGGGATCTACATGAAAGCAATGGCATGACGAAATGCATCTCTTCCATCATAAATGTTATCTCTGATAGATGGAACAAACTCGTGTTACATTCTGACACAACTGCTCTTTGACCAAACGTATATCTTGTGCCAAGTAACATTATTATGAATTCCTAGGAGAAGAATGAAACATTTCATCAGGACATTTTTCAAGTTTTGACCAATTAAAGATTAAGATTCTGCTCTACAGTTTCCCACTTTTGCACTGGAGTAAAATTCTAAAGTAAGGGCATTTGTTGGAACTAATTTAAAGCGGAGATATATCTTTAGTATCAGATATATTATTACATTAGGCTATTTGTTGGACAACAGAATTTGAAGTTTTATTAGACACAGAGTTTGAGTCTGATGCATAGGGGTAAATTACTAGAGGAATTATGGGAAACAGTGGCTTCGAAAAATTGACTATTTTTTAAAATGTCATTTTTACATGGAGCTATTACTAGGCATGTAACTAAGAAATGAGATGGAAAAATATTATTTTTTTCTTTACATTTTATAAACAGAAGCCGATATGCTACAGGTTTGGTAATCCTGCTTTTGAGGCTGCTGGGAGGCTGAAAATAACTGATTTCGGCATTTTGTCATGCAATTTTCCAAACTGAAACTTTAAAGTTGACAGTAAATTATTTCACCCACATTCAGATTGTTTATTTCTACTTTGTCCGATAGTGTTGTATGTTTTTAGTGGATTTGGAAAATGTAATACATGTAATGGGTTGGATAACTAATTTAAAGAATATTTGCATTTGAAGAGAGTGTATGGCATGTCATTTTTGGAAATGCCTGGAAAACTGCAGAGCTGAACCTAAGTTTTTAGCAAGAAAATATTATGTTTTGACCATAGAAAACTTGCGTTTTCATCAAGAAATTGTAATGTTTTGTCCAGGGAAATGTTACGCTTTAACCAGGAAGTTGTTACATTTTGACCAGGGAAATGTTACATTTTGACCAGAAAATGTTATGTTTTGACCAGAATAACGTTACGTTTTGACTAGAAAAAAGTAAAGTTTTGACAAATTTTTTTTACGTTTTTATCAAAAATGAAATGTTAAGTTTTGGCATGGTTACATTTTGATAGGTATTCAGGATAAGATATAAAACTATTCTGATTGTGTACAAATGTATAAATGGACTGGCACTATTGTATTTCTAGAGCGATCTCTTCTTACACACCAATGGGAAATCTATGTTCCTCAGACTCAAACAAAAATCTTGCCATACAGACACCAAAATTAATCTTTTCTGGATGATGGGGGCTTTCTCAGTTGCTGTCCACAGTCTCTAGAATTCCTTGCCTAGTCACCTAAAAATGGAACTAACCATCAAACAGTTAAAGTCCCACTTGAAGACATATCTATTTGCCCAAGTATTTGGCTTGGCAATGTTGGTATGATCCCCATTGAATCTTGTACAGTGCAATGCAAATCTAAAGAGCATAACATGGATTTCAGACTCAAACATTATAATTATTATTGTTGTTGTTTCTAAAACATGAGGACAACACTTGAGTAGAAACAATTGCTAAGCTAATAGTTGAGATAATTTTTTGGGTCAAGCAAAGATCACTCTTATTTCCAAAGTTTGTACATGTTGAATATTCAATGACACTCCAACACTCTCTTTACTAGTAGTTTGTTACATAATCACCAAATAGCTCATTATAGAAAATATCGTTCACAACACATCTAATAAACATGTGACGTCAGAAGTCAATGTTGTAGTATTGTGAGTTGGTTTCAGAAGTAGAATTGAATCAATATTCTCTTATATTTCATTATTTCTTTAACTGTTTACCTAATATGAATAGCAAATGACGTAAAAAAAAAAAAATCCTGAATAAGTAAATATTTTTATTTTTGGCCAAAAAAAACATAGCTTATGACCCAACATTGGAACGATCATGACACAATTGTTTCAATGAGGGGCCATAAGCTATGTTTTCAGAGCAAAAATTAAAAAAAATAATAAAACTTGGTTGTCGATTTTTGTGAAGAGCTGGCCAGTTTCAGTTGATGAGTTACGAACAAGGTTAAATTAAACATTATATGATAAAAAGAACCTTAACTTCATCATGATTTGACATGAAACCTTGTCTTGGGTCAGTTTTAGTGAACGCGGTTCAGAAAGTTTATATCAAATCGTGACTCACTACATAGCCTCTAGTTCTTGTTCAATTAAATAAAATAGAAAATCTGAATGGTCAGAAAACAAGACACACCTTGTAACTGATTCTAGTTCTGCACCATCATCTATTCTATAACCATTTGGACTGGGAGACTTCAGATCACAATTTGAAACTGTGCCCACATGATTAGCATATATTTCTGGCATTTTCACTAACTGACTAGTTTTACTGATACTGGAGCCTTGCATAGTTTCCCATTGTCGTTTGGCATTGTTTATTGCTAATCGTCTTTTCTCCTGTAAAAAATTAAAACATAATGATATTTTTTGATGTGCTTTATTTAGAAGTAAACGATTTTTCATCTTGATTTGTTTTGTTGTAAATGTAAGAGAGCTTTGAGAAAAAGAAACAAGAGGCCCCCAAGGGACCTTAATCGCTCACCTGACAAAGTGGTTCAAAGAAGTATTTGGGGTCACATTCAGTTAGACATGGTTCATCAACATTACAAAGGAACAAAGTCATGAAAGGCAAATTTTATGGAAAAACACAAAGGAATGGATTTGAACAAACTTTAACCTAACCTGCTCACCTCCCCCTGCCCCCCCCCCCCCCCCCCCCCCCCCCCACACACTCCACTTAAAGAGCTCAAATATTAAGTCAAGGACTCAAACTGAACAAATTTGAATCTGATCCCCCTTGAGATGTTATATACCAAATATGAAAGAATTCTGACTGGTGGATCTGAAGCAAAAGGTTTTTAAAGAAATGTCCTCACATTGCACTAAGTTGATATTTGGGCTCCAATGGAGAGCCAAAATATTAACCCAGGGACCTGATTTGAACAAACTTGAATCTGACCCACCCAGAAAAAGGTTTTTAAAGAAATTTCCTCATATTGCACCAAGTCAAAATTCAGGTTCCCATAGGGAACCCAACTATCAACCTAGGGTCTCGATTTGAACAAAC
Source organism: Pictodentalium vernedei (assembly GCA_031216915.1). NCBI lineage: Eukaryota > Metazoa > Mollusca > Scaphopoda > Dentaliida > Dentaliidae > Pictodentalium > Pictodentalium vernedei. Next base: position 278,767,611 of record CM062293.1, read on the forward strand.
GTGAAGCTGACTCCTTTAGAGATGATGTATACGAAATATCAGAAGATTCTAATTGTTGATTCTGGAAAAGATTTTAAAAGAAATTACTTCCTATATATTGCACCAAGTTAAAATTCAGGCTCCAATAGAGAGCCCAAATATCAACCCAGGGATCAGATTTGAACAAACTTGAATCTGACCCCCTAGAGATGTTGTATACTAAATATGAAAGCATTCTGGCTGCAGGGAAAAAGATTTTTTTTTAAATTCCTCAATATTGCACTAAGCTGATATTCGTGCTCCCATAGGGAGCCCAAATATTTACCCAGGTAACTGATTTGAACAAACCACTTTGAGATGTTGTATACCAAATATGAAAGGAATCTGACCCTACTAGAGATGTTGTACACCAAATGTGAAAGGATTCTGACTGGTGGATCTTAAGAAGATTTTTAAAGAAATTTCCTCATATTGCAATAGAGAGCCCACATAGTAACCCAGGGACCTGATTTGAACAAACTCGAATTTGACCCCCAAGAGATGTTATACACTAAATATCAGAAGATTCTAATTGATGGTTCTGGAGAAGATTTTTTTTTATTTTGGAAAACAATTTATGAGTGCTATCAGAGTAATGCCCCTTGTGGTGCCCCCTGTGGGCGAGACAACTTTATTTGAACAAACTTGAATTGACATATGATAAGGATCATGCATATCAAATTTGGTTCAATTTGATCCAGTGGTTTATGAGAAGTCGATTGAGGTAAAGTTCACGCCAGATGGATGACGGACAGATGGACAACAGACAGAAAGTGATCACTAAAGCTCCCCCTGACTTTCAGTCAGGTGAGCTAAAAAAAAATCTGCTTTCCAATAGGTTTACATGTGATTGGGTTGAACAAAGGGCCAGAAACAAAGCTATATATTTTCATTTACATCACCAGTGTTATTTAAATAGAACAGAAAATTTATGAATGTGGTGAGCTGTATGGACCAGCAATTATCCAGCCTCTGCAGGATTCTCACCAAGTCCATCAGATTTCCAAGACCAGTTAGTACTTGGTTGGGAATGAATCTCACAAAGACCAGCAATTTTCCTGTTGTGTTATTATTTAACTTTGAGTGTATAAAAAGCGTCATTTTCAAAATAATTCTCAAATATATTTCCAATTGTATTTGTTTTCCAATGTTAATACTTTCAACAGCCAGGCTCACATCATCTCAGACAGTTTTATGGGTGGCAGAAGCTGGAGTACCCAGAGAGAACCAGCAAGCAGCAGAAAGCAACTATCAGAGTCTCCAACTCTACTAACTCGGCACAAGCAGTGCAAAATGTGTTAGTACATAGTGCTACTGTGCTACCACATGGCCAATCGGGATTCAGTGTCTTGACCAAGGATACAATACAATTCCTACTGTAAAGTCCAGTGCTCTAACCCTAAGCTCCTCTTTACCACAGTAACAGGTTTAATTACCAATAAGTTAACACGAGCAAACTGATGTGGTATTGAGCCAGTCTGTGTACTCATAAAGGGTTCATAATAAAAATAAATCTGATAATTATTAAGTGGTTAACTGTCTGTTACTTGGTTTTAGCCAATCTCCAATGTGTACCATAAAATTTTACCTAACGTAATGACCTTAACTGTCTGGTGCTATTCACAAAAATATGCTTTCAAATTTTATTATTTTTTAATTGTTTGCCTCAAAAACGAGGTTGTGTCAATAAATAAGGATTATATTTAAGAAAGGTTTTTGAGGTCAAAAATGAAAATGTTGATTTGTTCAAGAATTTTGTTTGTAAGTATCACCTGCTATTCGTGCTGGCTGCTATTTGTGTTTGGTAGAGGTTTAAACCTGGAAAAAAGTAGTTATGTGAAAAACTCTGCTGAAGTCAGTACATTTCCAAACAAAACTGGTGGAGATTTTTAAAACCCTCTACACACTGATTTCAAAATACCAACATTTCAAATGGCATTTTATTCCCATAATGCATCTAGGAATTTAACCAATTCAATCTTGTTTGATATCCTGGATTGGTTCAATCTGCAGCTTTAAATTTCAAAATTTCAAAATCAGTATGCAGAGGGTTAATGGTGGTCTACCACCGAGAAGTTTTAAAATCTTTTCTCTACATCTGCTAGATCTTCAGTTTTTTAATAGAAGCTTACACCTACATTCTTTCTGCAACAAGAATTTGAAGCTAGACTCTTCATATTATTTTTTGTTGTTGCTGTTTAACATTTAAATAAAGTATTTTTCGAATAAAATCAGGCCATGGCTAGTGTGTTGCTTCAGTGGGCAAAAAACACACCCATGAGTATGTCGGAAGTTAATGAAAGTGTCAATGACACTGTAGCTTAACTTGACTGTGTGTAGTGTTTGATGAAAAGAATAATGTTCCAATGTTTATGAAAGGATTATGAAATAAGACAAGAATTGTGATAAATGAGAATAAGTTAATTTCTGTTCCCTGCAGGCTACGTTTTCAATGAGAATAATTTGAGTGTAGATTGTACTAAAGAATTAAGACCAGGGTTGATGTGGCCCTAACAGTTAACAAATGTCAACCAAAGTTACCAAGTTATAGTAAAACATTCCAAAATGAGTCATCCTACCAAGTTACAATGAAATCCCTTCATAAATATAACTTGTAGACTTTACTAAAGGAATCTATTTCACGTGATGCTTTGGTGGTCACAGTTAACTGATCATGAACAAAATAGGAGAGTCTCATCTAGATATTATACCCAGTTATCCTACCAAGTTACAATAAAATCCCTTCATAAAAACAACCTGTAAGCAATGCTAAAGGAAACTAGGTCAATTGACCAGGGGGGGGGTAAGGACTGACCGATCGTGATCCAAATACGATAGTCTCATCTAGACATCATACTAAGTTATCGTTCCAAGTTACAATGAAATTGCTTCATAAATATGAACTGTAGACTGTGCTAAACAAATCTAGGTCACATGCTTGTGTGGCTGTCACACTTGACCGGTCATGGCCAAAATAGGACATTCTCATCTAGACATTATACAGTCATCCGACCAAGATACAATAAAATCCCTTCATAAATACGACTTGTAGACTGAGCTAAAGGTTGTGGGGTTTTGGGCCCACATAGCCATCACAGCTGACCGATCGCGACCGAAAGGGGACGTTCCCATCTAGTCATTATTCAGAGTTATTCTACCAAGTTACAATGAAATCCCTTCATAAATTTGACCTGTAGAATGTGCTAAAGGTTTTCGGGTTTAGGGCTCTCGCAGCCGTCACTGCTGACGAATCGTTACCAAAAGGGGACGTTCTGATTTAGACATAATAGGGAGACATCCTACCAAGTTACAGTGAAAACCCTTCATAACTACAACCTGTAGACTGTGCTAAAGGTTTTTGGGTTTTGTGCTCTTGCAGCCGTCACGGTTGACCGATCGTGAACAAAAGGAGACGGTCTCACGTAGACATTATATGAAGTCACCTACCAAGTTACAATGAAATCCCTTCATAAATACGACGATCTGCAGACTGCACTAAAGGTTTTCAGGTTTCGGGCCCTTGCAGCAGTCACGGATGACCGATCACAACCAAAAGGGGACGTTCTCATCTAGACATTATAAAGAGTCATCCTACCATGTGACAATGAAATCCCTTCATAAATACAACCTGAAGGCTGTGGCAAAGGTTTTCGGGTGGGGACGATCTCATCTGGACATGACCTCGATTTTGTATATGAAATTTTGTAACGATCGGAGAAAAACTGCGGGGTGTTGCCTGTGCCTAAGAAAATGTGAACAGACTCACAGACTCCTCCCCCTCCCCCCACCCTCCACTACCAAGCATTAGTTTCTAGTCATTTATCTTTGTTGATATTGAAGTAATAAATATCTTATCTCCATCAAACAACAGCACCAATACATCAGGTCACCAAATGTGTCCATGGGACACCAATGAACCCACTTTATGATAAACTATATTTAGCAGTTAACAAAGTCCAAAAATGGACCAAAATTCAGATAAAAATTATCGCACCACACTCAAAATCAAACCTGTATGGTATAGTCTACAGTAGGCTATATTCCCAAGTTTGATTGAAATCGAGCACTTATAACTCAATTTACCATCCGAAAACCAATATCAACATGTCTTGTAATTCGGAAAAGAGCCATAACTCTGCCAAAAAATATTGGACTAAGCCCATTATCAATACCAAACTGTATTGTGTGGTTATAAACCTATGTAAATTTTTTTATTCCATTTCATTCCGTCTAACTAAAGTTAGCGCCCGGAAACCATATTTGGGATGGACATATGTGATGTTCGTACGTATATACATACGTACATATGGACAAGGGGAACACTTAATGCTCCTCACCAGAATGGCAGGGGCATAAAAAATCAGCAACCAAACTTGAAGGAAATGCAAATATTAAAAAAAAAAATTCAAATTTTATTTTGTCACAAATAGTACCTTCATCACTGTTATTTTGTTCATCTCTCGTCTTTTTTCTTCTTCTTTTCTTGCCATCACCAGGGCTATTCTTCTTTCCTCTTCCTTGAAACAAAGTTTTTCAGAAAGCTGTATCATTGGTAAAGAACACAAGCCACATGCAAACAAGAAATCACCAATTAAAGGGCAGAAACAAGCAAGTCTTAATACCTTGTTAACAATATATTACTGTGAGCAACAAGCATAAAGTTTCTCAGTTTTCAAGTATTTTAACCAAAAGATTGCAAATGACATTTCAGAGGAACATACATACTGGGCTAGTTTTCAAAGATGAATATAGTTTCATTCATGGCAAAATTTTCTTAAAATGGTATCGAGAAATTTTTTTAACCCTTTAACCAATAAACATGACATCAAAATTTGCTATTTTAATTTTTTTCCCCAAAAATTTCAACATATCCATATCATGTGACCCTCCCTCTTCTCATTGTCTAGAAAGTGATGTGCACGTTCCAATGAGAGGGTCACATGATATGGTTTTGTGAAATTTTTAGAATTTTTTTTTTTCAACTGCTCAGTTTGTAAATTAAGTGGGTGGATGAGGTAGATTCATTAGGTAAAAGGTTAAGCAATCCTGCAAATAACTTTTCACATGAAATGTAGTCAAAAGTATCTGTGGGCAGGACCTACAAGATATTATGATCAGAGAAGTATACAGCTGTTTATTAAAATTCAGCTGTTATAATCATCAATAAATATATTTTTATACCAACTTGAAATGACACAGTCATTTTCTTATATTCGAGGTATCTTTCCCATCTACGATGTTGGAAACAAACCTGTTGCAACTACAAATGTCACCTGGGGGTGGTTAACACTCCCCCTTCACTTGAATCAGGAGGGCTTGTGGTATATTCAATACGCCCTGACAAATCTCAAATTTTGTTTCAAATGGAATCCTAGATTGAATCCAAATATTTTGAATTGAATCAAATCGAACTGAATCTCACCACTCTTCAAATTGTATATATTGCACCTTTTAAATATTGTTAGTCTCTACTCTATTATTGTATGCAACAGCATCTCATCTATTTGAGCAAATCAATAAAACAAGAGGTCCCAAGGGGCCTGAGAACGCTAACCTGACACTGACAACTGTCAACCTAGGGTCCTGATTTGAACAAACTTGCATCTGTACCATTAACTCCTAGCACTCTGGTAGTGTAACAGAATTTTCTCCAATCACTCCATTTTCCTCTTGTTCAACTATGAATTTAACCAATTATATCTTGTTTGACAGAGCTCAATGAGCTCTGTCAAACAAGGTATATTTGGTTAAACATCCAACTGCATTATGGGAAATATTTGCTGCTGAAAACTTTGCCATTTTGACATCAGAGTGCAGAGGGTTAAGAAAACCATATACCAAATATCAAAACATTCTAACCAGTGGATCTGAATTTTTTTTTTAAATACTCAGGGAGCCCAAATAAGAACCCAGAGACTTGGCTTGAACAAACTTGAATCTGACCCCCTAAGGATGCTGCATACCAAATATCAAAAGATTCTGATTGGTGGATCTGAAGAAGAAGATTTTTAAAGAATATTCCTCATACTGCACTAATTTAAACATTTGTGCTCCAATAGAGAGCCCAAATATGGATCCAGGGATTTGATTTCAACAAACATGTGAAACAATCTTCCAAAGATGTTATATGTGAAATTTGAAAGCTTTTGGAGCAAAGGTTTGGGAGAAGTGTCTTAAATGTTTTCCCATTACTCAGTATTAACAAATGCTGACTCCGCAATTTTTCAAAGACCCCAAAAAGTACCCCATGATAAAACCGATAGCAAATTTTTTGGACCATTCCATTATGTTGGTCCTAAGGAAGCTTCACACCAAATAAGAGTTCTCAGTGCAGTGTAGTTTTGGAGATATAGGCATTTGAAATCTTTTCTATTTTTAGCTCCTGTGCTTCCCACAGGCACTTGGAAAAATTTTTGGGCATAAATCAAGTACTTACTTATGACCCATTAATACTTTATATCAAATTTGGTTCAAATCGGCCTCTTAGTTTGGAAACTAGAAAGTTTGGGCGGGGCAAAAATTATTGCCCCTCCTGTAACAACAACACATATTGCCCCTTGGACTTCTCTTGAACAAACTTGAGTCTATACCTCAAAAGAAAGCTGCAAACAAAATATCAAGTCTCTGCTACAAAAAAATGAGGCATTTTGGCCCCACCCCCTCCTCAATATGAGCAGAAACCCCAATTTGAAGAAAAACCCAAATGCCCCTATATAATCACTACTCACGTGAAATTTCATTAAAATGTGGCAAGTGGTTTGGGAGAAAAAGACCCAAACACCACCTTCATGTCGTATGAGGGATGAAAAGTGATCAGAATAGCTCACCCTGGCTTTCAGTCAGGTGAGCTAATAAAGTACAAATAAATCTTTAATCAGTTTCAAAATCTAGGATATGCTGTGTACACAAAATAGTTTGTCGCAACCTGAATATATGGGAGTTTGTGCATGTATTGTTTCCAATTATCACATTTAAAAAGTTGCATCAAAAGTGGATAATCAACCTTGGAGTAGTGCACACAAACTTAAAAAGAGACGTGAAAAGACAGAACAAATAACTTGTTATTCAATTCCTAAATCTATGATATGTTGTGTACACAGTTAAATATTGTCTCAACTTGAACATTTAGGAGTTTGTGCAAGTATAGTTGCCAGTACATTCTAATTACATGTACAAAGTTGCATCAAAAGTGGATAAACATTCTTGGAGCCAAACACACAAACATATTGGTGGACATGACAAGGCAGCACAAATAAATCTTTAATCAGTTCATAAATCTAAAATATGTTGTGCACACAATTAAAATTGTTACAACTTGAACATTTGGAAATATATGTAAGTATGTTTGCCAACAAGAGGCCCCAGGGGGCCTGAGGGTGCTCACCTGACATGGTAGCCTAAATATCAACCCAGAGAATTGATTTCAACAAGTTGCATCTGCTCCTCCTAAGAAAAGCTTGTACCAAATATCCAAAGATTCTGACCAGTGGATCTAAAAAAAAAGATTTTTTTAAAGAATATTCCTCATATTAAACTAAGTTATAATTCGGGCTCCCACAGGGAGCCCATGTATGAACCCAGGGACTTGGCTTTAACAAACTTGAATCTCACCCCCCTGAGGATGCTGCACACCAAATATCAAAACATTCCGACTGCTGGATCTGAAGAAGATTTTTAAAGAAAATTCCTCATTTTGAACTAAGTTACAATTCAAGCTCCCACAGAGAGCCCAAATATGGACCTAGGGACATGGCTTGAACAAACTTGAACCCAAGGATGCTGCATAAAAAAATATCAAAAGCATTCATCTGCTGGATCTGAAGAAGACTTTTAAAGAAAATTCCTCATTTTGAACTAAGTTGTCATTCAAGCTCCCATAGTGACCCCAAATATGAACCAAGGGACTTGGCTTGAACAAACTTGAATCTCACCCCCCTAAGGTTGCTGCATGCCAAATATCAAAACATTCTGACTGCTGAAGCTGAAGAAGAAGATTTTTAAAGAAAAATTCCTCATATTGACTAAGTTATAATTCAGGCTCATAGTGAGGCCAAATATGGACCCAGGGCTTTAACAAACTTGAATCTCCCCCCCCCCTCCCCAAGGATGCTACACACCACATATCAAAACATTCCGACTGCTGGATCTGAAGAAGATTTTTAAAGAAAATTCCTCATTTTGAACTAAGTTATAATTTGGGCTACCACAGTGATCCCAAATATGAGCCCAGAGACTTGGCTTGAACAAACTTGAATCTCACCCCCTAAGCATGGTGCATACCCAATATCAAAAGATTCTGCCTGCTGGATCTTGAGAAGAAGATTTTCAAAGAAATTTGCCTGAAATGCACTAAGTTCAAATTTGGGCTCCTATAGTGAGCCCAAATATAAACCCAGGGGGCCGATTTGCACAAACTTGAATCAGATCCACTCCACAATGTTGCATACCAAATATCAAAAGATTCTGCCTGCTGGATCTGGAGAAGAAGATTTTTTAAGAAATTTGCCTGAAATGCACTAAGTTCGAATTCGGGCTTCTATACTGAGCCCAAATATGAATCCAGGGGGCTGATTTGAACAAACTTGAATCAGATCCACCCCACAATGTTGCATACCAAATATCAAAATATTTTGCCTGCTGGATCTGGAGAAGAAGATTTTTTAAGAAATTTGCCTGAAATGTACTAAGTTCCAATTCAAGCTTCTATAGTGAGCCCAAATATGAATCCAGGTTGTCGATTTGAACAAACTTGAATCAGATCCACCCCACAATGTTGCATACCAAATATCAAAAGATTCTGCCTGCTGGATCTGGAGAAGAAGATTTTTTTAAGAAATTTGCGTGGAATGCACTAAGTTCGAAATCGGGCTCCTATACTGAGCCAAAATATGAACCCAGGGGGCCGATTTGAACAAACTTGAATCAGATACACCCTACAATGTTGCATACCAAATATCAAAAGATTCTGCGTGCTGGATCCGGAGAAGAAGATTTTTTAATGTTTTTCCGTTGCCTACAGTGTTAAAAAGTGCTGACTCAGCACTTTTTCAAAGTCCCGAAACTGTACCCTATGATAAAACCGTTGGCTACCAATCCTTTCTGTTGGTCCTAAGGAAGCTTCACACCAAATAAAAATTCTCGGTGCCCTGCAGTTTTGGAGATATGGGCGTTTTAATTTTTTTCTATTTTTAGCTCCTGCGGTTCCCACGGGGCTGCAGGAAATTTTTTTTTTGCATAAATCAAGTACTTATAACGCAATAATACCTCATATTAAATTTGGTTCAAATTGGCCTCTGGGTTCAGAAAGTAGAACAAGTTTTGGGGTGGGGCCAAAATTCTTGCCCCTATCAGAACAAGGATAAATCTTGTCCGTCAAACTTCCCTTGAACAAACTTGAGTCTACACCTCAAATGGAAGCTGCATACCAAATATCAAGTCTCTGCTATGACTGGTTCATGAGAAGAAGATTTTTTAAAATTTTGTGCATTTTGGCCCCACCCCACTCCACAATATGAGCAGAAATCTAATTTGAAGAAAAACCCAAATGCCCCTATATAACCTCTACTCATGTGAATTTTCATTGAACTGCAGCCAGTGGCTTGGGAGAAAATGACCCAAACACCACCTTCACGCAGGACGAAAGATGACAGACGGACAGATGATGGACGAAGAGTGATCAGAAAAGCTCACCCTGACTTTCAGTCAGGTGAGCTGATAATCACATGTAAAAAGTTGCATCAAACTTGGATTATCGACCTTGGGAAAATACACACAAACATAAAAGGGACGTAACAAGACAACACAAATAAGGTTTTAATCAGTTCAAAATCCAGGATATGTTGTGCACAGTAACAGCCAGAACTTGAACATTTGGACCATTAAAAACTGTCACAACTTGAACATTTGGGAGTTTGTGCCTTTATACTTATCAATAATCATGTGTAAAAAGTTTCATCATAATTGGATAATCAGCCTACAAGCAATTCAGATATAAAAGGGAATGCAACAGGACAGCACACATAAATTTAAGTTCAACACATGATAATTCATTTAATAATTGTCGTAATCTGTAAATTTAGGAGTATGTGAATGTGTGCTTACCAATGATCGTGTATGAGAAGTTTTATCAAAATTAGCTCTATCAACATAGTAGGAAGAACAGAAGAGGATGGATAGTAAGAGATTGGGTGGAGGGATGATATAGGCATTTATGACATTTCTATATAGTCTCCACTTTTAAAACAAGGGCAATGAGTTGGCACAAAAAACTATATTTTAGTGGTTAACAAAGTCCAAAAAAGAGGTCATAACTTAGATAATGAAAGTGTCAATGACACTGTAGCTTAACCTGACTTTGTGTTGTGTTTGAACAAAAGGATAATGTTCGATGTTTATGAAAGGATTATGAAATATGACAAGAATTCTGGTAATTGAGAATATGTTAATTTCTGTTCCCTGTATGCTATGTTTTCAATAAAAATAATTTGAGGAATAGACTGTACTAAAGAATTGAGGGGTGAGTTAATATGACCCTCACAGTTAATGTATGTCAACCAAAGTTACCAAGTTACAGTGCAATTATTATTGAGTCAGCCTATCAATTCATAAATACAGCCTGTAGACTGTGCTAAAGGTTTTCAGGCCTGTGTACCCATCAAGACTGACCGATTGCAACCAAAAGGGGACGCCAACATCAGGATATTATATGGAGTCATCCTACCAAGTTACAATGAAATCCCTCCGTATTAAATATGACCTGTAGACTGTGCTAAACGTTTTGGGGTTTCAGGCTTGGGCAGCCATCATGGTTGACAGATCATGACCAAAAGGGGACATTCTCATCTAGACATTATACAGAGTCATCCTACCAAGTTACAATGAAATCCCTTCATAAATACGACCTGTGGACTGTGCTAAAGGTTTGTTACAACCAGTAGTAAAATTAACCAGTAATGTCGAAATCAACCAGTAATGTCGAAAAAATCGACAAGTAATGTAAAAATCCGTAATGTCGAAAAATTAACCAGTAGTGTCAAAAAGTGACGACCACAATGAGGAGCACTAACACTTGCCGACGGGGAAGGGGGTATAGCCCCCCTCCCCTCCCCTCCCCCCCCCCCCCCCCCCCCGATGACACCCCTGGTCGTGTGCTTTAATGACTGACTATTATAATGTCAGTCACTACCCGATATTTGCTACATGTCTATCATCTAGTTCTACCAATTTGCTACCTGTCATTTTACCTACATCCATCAATCAGTCAGTCTGCGACACCCGCATGTACCCGCATGTACGTGGTGAGCACTATTAGCTCAATCGAGAAATTGCCTCGCAATTCAATTTGATGAATATCCAGGTTCTATACCTGATGAAGTCAGTTAAGTTGTGTCCTTGGGAATGACACTTTATCCCAGGTGCACGTTGACTTCGTGTGCCAAGCCACATGCCGAAATGAAACGTGTATGGTGCGCGTGCTTTAAACTAAGTGTCGTAAACGAAATCAATCAATCAATCAACCAACCAATCAATCTTTGTATGTAGGTCTGCCTGTCTTTCCGTCACTCAGTTGTCTATCCACGTCTAGGGGTTATTTTTCACACGCCACATTGCTATCTGTCTGTCTGGATTTCTGTCCGTCTGCCTGGATGCTGCTAACCTGCCTGCCTACACACTTGTCAGCCTACATGTGTGACTGTATGTCTACCTGTGCGAGCGCTAAATACTAGACTAAATATTTCAGCTTCGTATCAATTCGTTATCTATCCAGAGAGAGAGAGGGGGAAGGAGGGGGAGAGAGAGAGAGAGAGAGAGAGAGAGAGAGAGGGAGAGAGAGAGACAAAGAGAGTTGGACAAAAACAGAGGGAAAAGGGGATAGGGAGAGAGCGATAGAGAGAGAAAGAAGGGGGGGAGAGAAGGAGAGATAGAGGTAGGGGCAGAGGGACAGGGGATGGATGGATGGATGGATGGATGGATGGATGGATGGATGGATGGATGGATGGATGGATGGATGGATGGATGGATGGATAGATAGATAGATAGATAGATAGATAGATAGATAGATAGATAGATAGATAGATAGATAGATAGATAGATAGATAGATAGATAGGGCAAAGGCAGTGTGAGAGAGAGAGAGAGAGAGAGAGAGAGAGAGAGAGAGAGAGAGAGAGAGAGAGAGAGAGAGAGAGAGAGAGGGAAAGAGAGCTGGGCAAAGACAGACGGAGAGGGGGATAGAGAGAGCGAGAATGATGGAGAGAGAGAGAGAGGGGGAAAGGCAGAGGGACATGGGATAGAAAGAGAGGGGAGATAGAGAGAAATAGGAGAGAGAGAGAGAGAGAGAGCAAATAGGATGGGATATGTTGTGCATATGAAAGAGGGAAATAATTGTTAAACATAACATTCCATATTTACTGTGGTAAATGTGTTTAAACTTGTGCGAAAATGGTTAAAAGTCGATAACTATAGGCAAATGTACAATTTGAGTAACCCGAAAAAATATTGAAATTTTTGCGAAAAATTGTCATTTTGGTCGTCACTTTTTGACACTACTGGTTAATTTTTCGACATTACGGACTTTTACATTACTGGTCGATTTTTTCGACATTACTGGTTGATTTCGACATTACTGGTTAATTTTTTCGACATTACTGGTCGATTTTGACATTACTGGTAAATTTATACACTACTGGTTGTAACAAGGTTTTTTGGTTTTTGGCTTGAGCAGCCATCACGGTTGACTGATCGTGATCAAAAGGGGACATTCTCATCTAGACATGACCTCAAACCTGCATATGAAATTTTGTGATGATCGGACAAAAACTACGGGGTGTAGCCTGTGCTAAAGGAAAATGACTCACAGGCAAGCAGACTTCTGCATGCGTGATGGCAATAGCTGATCTTGACTTTGTCAAGTTAAGCTAAAAATTATTGAACCACACTCAAAATCAAACCTGTCTGGTATACTGTCTACAGTAAGCTGTATTCCAAGTTTGATTAAAATTGGACACCTGTAACTCAAGTTACCATCTGGAAACCAATATGAATATGTCTTCTAAGTGGGAACAGGGCCATAACTCTGCCAAAAAATATCAGACCAGGCTCACCATCAATCCTAAGCTGTATTGTGTGGTTATAAACCTATGTATAAAATTTTGTTTCATTTCATTCAGTCAAACTAAAGTTATCGTCAGGAAATCATTTGATTTTTGGATGGATGGACAGATGGACAGGCAAACAGGGCAGCAATTATATGCTTCCCCAAAATTTTTCTGGGGAGCATAATAAGGGGAGAAGGTGTGAGTGTGGAGGTGTATAATAATATATTTTAAATCACTGCAAACTGATGTCAGAGATCAAAAGCAAATTATTCCAACAATGCATTGTGGGAACTTAACCAATTATGTGATTAGCTTAAGGGGACGTCCAACCTAACTTTGGTCAAATTTCATGTAATTTTCTTTCAAGTCTAAAAAGGCCCAAAATGAATAACCCCAATAAATTATATTCCAAAATGCTTGGAATGAAACATAGAACATGTGGAAACTGAAATTTGCAATGGAACTGCTGCCATGTGTAAATAGCACCACCTGAAAGTCTGCTATGGCATGAGTAAGAGAATACAATTTTTACAATAAAATACCTCAAAATAAAATAACAGCTGTATTCTATAAACATTGAAGCACATACTCGAAGAAATCTTTTCCTAATTCATGAAAGCAATAAAGACTGAGACCAAATGTTATAAGTGGAGTGATCACTGACTGAAGGCAGACATTTTCTTTTGTTTTTGTTTTGATTTGGGGAGTTCAATAAAGGTCAACTTGAAGGAGTCCACCAGAAGAAGTATGGAAGGACAAAAAGAGTGTATCCCAATATAAAGATGTATGTGTCACTGTGGTGGTTTGGAAAGAAACTATGATATTCTCCCATGTAGAATGCACTGCAAAGTCATACCTTGTAGTTGAATAAATATATTTACAAACCCCTTGCACTGTAACCCCCTTTATCCCATGCATCAATTTGATAGTGATTAAATTGTTAAATTTGTCTGGTTTATCGATAAGTGTAATAGCTTTGTTTACTCTTGGACACCAATACACTCATGATATCTGTTGGAGAAGAAATAAGGGTAACTGTAACCTGTCACTGCAATAAACCATCTAATGTACTTAAAAGTACATTGTTATTCAAAACACATCAAATCAACCTTACGTAACCATTATTGCATGTACTTTCCCAAGGAGGCTTATTGGCAAACTGAGATCAGAAGGGCACATGCAGAAGGTCTCACATACTTTTTTCAAGAACGCAGTACACAAAGCAGTCCCCAAAAGGTGACAAGTGAGCTCCATTTGATACAAAAAATTTTACGGGTGGGGGGGGGGGGGGGGGGGGGGGGTCTCTCTCTTCCTTGTATGACTCTAACTCCGGCTCTCAAGGCATATGCCTTTTTTCTCAAAATTTAACTCTTTTTTCTTTTTGAAGATCCTGACCACACATGTTCCAAACACTATCAGACAGGTAACCTTCCAAATAATTGTATCTACAAAAATCATGTTACATTGCAAAACATTCTTTTTAGACTTTAAGTTCTGGACCTTTCATGCTTCTTACTTCCAACTATAACACTTAATTTATCGATTAATGGGTGAATAGAAAAGTCCTGCTATAATCAACATTTTGAGTTCCATAAGCCCTCATAACAGCTCCGTTAAAAGTGTCAAACATCAGATTGGTGCCTTTATACAGAATATTCATTAGGTTGTTGCTTGATAAGTAACAGGAACAAAATCTTCACCAGAAATATTTCGTAGCAATACATTTAAGGGTATCAGCAGGCACTTTCCAACAAATTGTAACAAATCAACTAGTTATAAACAAAATTTTCTGTCTCAAAAGAGTGAAAAAGTACCACAACTCTGAAAAAATGTAGGAAGAAACACATGCTACAGCAGCTACACAGGCATTGTTTCCCCATGATCCTTGATCACAACACCAAATATCCTTCAAATTGGAGTAGCAGTGGTTGAGATACAAGGGAGAAAGTTGGTACATGTAATGATGAATGGGTAAGACATAGAGGACAGAGGTCACCACTGCACGGCCCCAGATGCACCTTTCATTTTACAACTTCCAGGTCTGGGGCATAATAATCGCAACACACCCACCTTATCAATTCATAATTTCAGTAAAATAAAAGGAATTATCAATTTTAATTAATTTATTGATGATGGAAAATATTTGGCTTCTTTCGCCTTCTCGTACTATTAATTACCACAAACAATATCAGTTTGATGCCGACAAACGAAATTGAATGCATGTGCTCTGGTTAAAAAGTAAATCGGCATGGATAATGAAGAAATTGCGAATATTTTGTGTATTTCATTTGTTTAAAAGCCAATTGCAGCTAATTTTGACTGTGGATTCGATAATTCATTTCGGTTTTGACCACACGGTCCCGCTGACAGCGGTTATGTTTATTGTGATATGCAAATTGGGAGATAGTTTCCGGTGAAGAAGATTTGTCACATTTGTCAGTGTAAAACGATGACAAAAGACACTGATCGATGCTTGTGTTAGTATGGTTGGTTGCAAGAAAATCTAAATTCTCAGCATCGTCCAAACGCACCTTATTTAAAAGCTCGAATGCATCATTTTCAACCCATCTTGAATCGGTCCTTAACTGACATCAACAAGATCCATGGTAACTGTGAAGTAAATAACTTCACAACATCGGGGGAAATCAGCACGCTCAATATAGTTCCAGGTCACTTGGAATATACTTCGTGAAAAAGGGATTTCTGAAGCATTCTGCTTACTTTGTTATGAATATTGCCTTATTTTATGTGTATCGTCCTGATTTTATACACTCGGTTATTTTTTACAAGTGGTTCATGTTGTCTTTCTAGTGCGCAATAATTCAGATTTTTTGCCAACAAAAATGTTCAGACGGCCTGTAAACACGAGAGGGAATTTCGAACCATATTTTGCAGTTATGATATTAACAGCTCAAGTATTTGCTGTCACCTGTTTGCAAATCCGCTCATACATTGTCTCGAACAAATAAAGGGCGTGATCACGTCCTTGCATTCTTATGATTGCCCAAATTGAGTATTTCTGCAAGAACCACATCATAATCACATGACTGGAATAAACATCATTGAAACATGGCCACATCCGGAACATCCAAAATTTGTGTTGGTGTTATTACATTCAAACATCAAAACCCACCAGAGTGTGTGTCAAAAAAATGCTTTCTCTGAGTCTGTAGTATGTTATCATTATATTGAGGACAAGGCTTTCGAATTTCCGATTATTTCGTGGTTTTACCGGTTCGTTACTTATGCCATTGGCAAATTAATCTTCTTCAAAATCATAAAATTCACTTTATTTCCTGAAAAAAATTATATGTACCTTTTCTATGCACTTTACTCATTATTTTGATATATAATTTGCCTTTCCTTACTTCTCTTATCTGTTTCTGAGGCATTGGGAAAAATGTCAACAAACTGACCAAAGTTAGGTTGGACGACCACTTAATGATAATCAGTTGAATATTTTATCTTGGATGCAGAACTGAAGTGCTTTACAGCTACCAGACTACTGAGAATTAAATGACAAAAGTATCCTTAAGAGCATGATCCCCAAAAAATTTCTCACAAACTCTGTATACAATATATTCTTTCACTAATGGTTCTCATAAATTCATGTGACGGCACAAAATAAATCTAAATTCAAAAAGAAAAAATTCAGAGAAGTGTAGCAATCTGAAAATTAAGAAGTTAGAATATGTCATATACAAGACGTTCCATCAAAAATGGTTTATAAATCTAGGAGGGGTTGCACATAGGAATTTCATTTAGAAATCAATGAAAAATCAAAGTTCAAGAGTAGATAATCAGTTACTAACTGTTGCAACCTGAAAGGTTAGGATGTATGCATGCCAATGATCATGGATGGGAAATAGGTTCATAAATCTAGGAGCAATGGCGCATAAGAACAAATGCGGTATGATAGGAAGGGACAAGATGGATGGATGGATGTGACAAGACATTTGGGTGATTTCCGAGTCCTCTCTTTTAACACTTAAGGGCCCAATTCTGAATTTGCTCACTTGTTTCTGGAACAGAACTGGTGCCCCAACATCTGTCTCTGGGTAAACATACATGTTACATCTTAAGTACCTTGCTAGTTGTTTCTAGGCAAGTGTTGGCTGCCTATATAGGCAGCCAAGACTGACCTAAAAACAACTGTAATGCCACAGGAAAAAGAATGTCAAATATAGCAAAAGTGTTGTATCAACAGAAAAAATCCAGGTCTTTTACGGGTTGAAAGAAGGGTGTCAAGGTATAAATACATATTTTAGATCTCTGTACAGTGGTAGACTGTTGGACTTCTATGCTGGAGGTCCTGAGTTCGATCCCCATCCGGGACAACCTGCATTATGTCCTTAGGCAAGGCACTTTATCCTGGTTGATTACATGGGAGCGCGATGGCACCGTGTACTAAGGCATACTGCATGTCGATGGTGCACATGTCTTCAACCGCTGTAACCTTGCTTGAACGGAGCTTGAACAGAGTTAGAATGTTGAGGAGCTGACAGTTGCCTGTTGATGCTTGATGGTTCTCTCTGGGTACTCCGGCTTCCTCCACCCGTAAAACAGTCATGGTCACGATTAGCCATTGTGCATAAGTATGTGACCTTAAACACCAATAAATAAATATTGTACACTCATGTCAAAATTCATAGTTTTCAGCAGCAAAATATTACAATGTAGTGTGAGAACTTAACCAATTTTATATCTAACAGACCTCACAGATCAGTTGCAAAACTTAAAGATAGAAAAAGTTTTGTAAGATGAGCAACTTCATCCATGATCCATACAAAAACTATAAAATTAGTGAACAACATGCCAAATACAATAAATTTTCTAAAAATACTATTTCTTTATACCCAATTCTTGCTTATCAGCATGCATTGAAATAACTTCACCCCATGTCCCAATAAAGAATTTAGCTACATTTTGAAAGTAAAAGTTAAATTTTAATGCTTTGCAATGATCGATATTGGTACTACTTTATGAAAACTATGCTGGAAAAATGTTTAATACATTAACACCCTCAACATGAGAGAAAAAAAACTTTTTTAATAACTTACTGTGACCCTTTTCATGTCCAGTTGTTTTATCTGCTGCATGTTACGCAACACAATCTGCTTATAATACTGTTCTTGAGCAATTGGATTGCCATCTAGTGAGATCTCGGATAGACTATTGGAATCACCAAGACAAACTATATCCTCAAAACTGCCAAAAAAGATAATAAATTATTGCAAAAACATGCAACATTGTAATTAAGTTAATTGAAACCGCAATACTTTGTATTCAGAATTACTGGATTGCTTGTGACACTAAATTGCTCAAATCTTTGGTGACTTGATTCTTTGAAATCTGACAAAATAAAAGATTTCTCTTAACCATTTACCTAACAAATCAGCTACATCTGCCTGCATAATTTACAAATTAAGCAGTTGAAAATTTTTTTTTTCAACAAAACAATATCATGTGACCCCTCATTCATGGTTCATATGAGGGATAACATATGGTTTTGTTGAAATTTTTGAAAAATTTGAAAAAACAAATTTAAATAAATTTTGATATTCTGTGCATTGGGTAAAGGGTTAAGCTGTGGCAAATTCTTCATAAAAGACCAAAAATTTCACCAACAGCTCTGTGAAACAGGATATCATTATCAAATTTGTAATTGCATTACAGTATCGGAAAAATTTTCTTCAGAAAACAATGATATCTGGCATCTGTGTGCAGTGAGTTAACTAGCACATCCAATACCAAACCAACCTTCAAAATTCTGGATTTAATTTCCTTAAAATACTTCAGCATGTATAAACCCTTTAACCAACTGACTTCTTGGTAAAGAGGGCAAAACTAGGTCTTAAAGATAAAAATAATAAATCTGATTTTTCAGTAAGAAATATAGCTTAGGCCTAAAAAAGTTAAAAATCTGTTTCTCAGACCCTTGCGCATGGTCCTTTTGGCTGCCGCATGCTCTCTTTTTATAACCAATGCAAACTTAAAAAAATAAAAAATAATTTACCCCAGTTAATAAAATTGATAAATTTGTCCCTTGAGTGCAAGAAGGCTTTGCAATGCTTTGGCACTGCAAAGCCTTCTTGCACTAAAGGGATGAAATACACCAGTACCAATACTATTCTGTAGATTATGAGGCTGAGGCCTAAAACATAAAACAAACCAATAACATGAACTTTTGATGGCAAAAACATTGTCACAAAAATAAAAAATAAAATAAAAAAATGCCTGCCCGCATGCAATTTTACAAAAAATGGCCGGAGAAACAGAAGATCTACTTTGTGAGGCCTTATGAGTTTCATTTTTATTGGTGCTTTATGCTACATCAGTATCTAAGTCTAAAGTATGCAATATACTTTATGATACCTTGAAACAAGGTCGATCAACATGTTCCTTTTCAAGATCAAAAAAAGAAGGCAAAAGATAGAAAACTGTTGGTGACTGAGATCCAAAACAGTTGGTGAATGAGATCGAGGTATTAAGTAAAATCATGTTACAGTGCTATCTGTTTTGTTTTGTTTTGATACTGGGTATAGTACAACAAAAATTTACTTAACCCCTGCACACTGATATCAAAATATCAAATTTTCAACCAACAAATTTGGTTAAATTCCTAGTTGCATGATGGGAAAATTTTGCTACTTGAAATTCCAGTATTTTGACATCAGTGTGCTGGGGATTAGGCCTTTTCCAGTGGAATGGTGCAATTCATATTCCTTCTATTACATTCTTAATTCATTTTAGAGAGATAATTCAATATTGTATTTGTAAAATTAAGAGTAAAATACAAAGAGCTTGTTTTTCATGATGGTGGTTCTGGAGGTTGAATAAATACTGTTCTTTTAATGTATGAGACAGGTGAGAATTCAGAACAGTAAACAGTGGCATGCAAATATTGGAACTGGCTCATCCATTCATATATGTTGTCGACCCTTAGAAGACTTAGATAAACAAATGCCAGATAATACAAAAGGAAGTGAAAGATATTAAAAGTTTATCACGTTTCTTATTTCACAGTTTGTTTGTTTGCTTTATTGGGTTTTAATGACACTTTTGACACCCAGGACATCATATGGGTGGAGGAAGCTGGAGTACCATGAGAGAACCACCAAGAAGTGGACAGCAACTGTAAGACTCCCCAACATACTAACTCTGCACAAGCAGGGGTAGCATCACCTGAAGGTAAGTGCACCATTGATCTTATTACCCCCACCTCTGACAGGTTTGTTGATATATCCTCAAATAATTGGCTAAGAATATCACATGCATACCGGTGGTAAATCCCATACATGGTGGTTGTCACTTTAATACATGGTGACCGAGAGTTATCTTTCTCAAGTGAGTAGCCACCATTACTTTTTTGATGCATTTCCACTCACTTTGAATTTTCAAAATTTGAATTAAAACAAAATAAGAGAATTTAAGTTCCAAAAAAGATTTTCAAGGTACCATATTTATTCATTAAAAACATTAAATATTTGAAAAATGGACAGAAAATATTATTTGTAGTCTCAAAAGTTCTTTGTTCTTTTTATGTTTCTATTGATTTTTTTTACGCTGAAGCAGACATTTTTTTACAGTTTACTCAATAGATTAAAAGTGATTTTTTGAACATTCAAAAGTACTTTATTAACCCTTTTTCAGGTGGTAATCACAGTAAATGTAAATATATATAAAATTGTTGGTTTTTATTCATCTTTTCATTAATCTTATTCCTGAAGGTCATCGGTGGGGTAAATTTGAAACATAGTCAGCAAGTGACCAGGTATGGGATGGTACCTGGTCTGTAGGTTTTATACCAGGCTCGGCATTGCCTCACCTGGTATAAAACCTACAGGACAAGTGCCAAAATCAGTAACAAAAGTCCATGAAGTTGGACTAGAAATCATAGCTATTATGATGTTTACAGATTATTCTTTGAAATTAAATATTTCGAGCCCTTAAATACTCAAGTGTAACCTGCCCCCTCGGACATCTGCCCTCCCATTAAAATTAACATAATAGGACATCTGCCCTCCCCAATCATTTTTGTACCTAGGACACCTGCCCTCCCGGGTGTTTTTTTGGGGCCTTGGACACCCAGTATTTTTCATATGTAGAACACCTGCCCCCCCCTGTTTGTTCAATAAGATAACATAAATGTACACAGCATAGAGATGGCATAGCAAGGAAATGAGCCATACTATTATTTTTTTAAATAAAATTGTCAATGACACTGTAGCTCAACTTGTTTAAGACATGTACATGTATAGTATGTGACACAGCAATGACAAACATCTAGGTAATGACCTGATAACAAAAGTACATGTAAAGTATTGTGACGGTCTGTACATAAATGCCGACCTGTAACAAATATATAGGTAAAGTATTGTAAAAGTCGGGTGACAGTTAGATGCTAAACTAGAAAAGAAATCTTTTGAGTCCCAGAATGGGTCTGACTGAACCCCAAAATATTTGTTCTCAAAGCACAGTGATAACAAAGGCACCCCAAAACACTCGTTCCTGTCACAAGATGATAACAAAGGTACCCCAAGAAGTTTCATAAAGTTTCATCCATAAAATGTGTACTTTTTACAAAATAGTTAATAAGATGTCCCCCGATTTTCTTGTTGACCTATTGCCTCCTAGGTTCGAGAACGTAACTCAGTATAATTTGCGAAATTCATCCGACTTTATACAATATAAGTCAAGGACCGAATTGTTCAAACGGTCATTTTTTCTATCATGTGTGGATGCTTGGAACAAATTACCAATAGCAGCAAGAATATTACCGTCAATCACTGCTTTTAAAAGAATGATACCTAATGATATTGTCAAACGGCCTCCATATTTCAATAAAGGCAAACGAAAACTGAATATTTTACATTGCAGAATTAGGTGTGGCTGTAGTGATCTTAATGTCGATAAATTCCAAAATCATATTTTAGAATCACCACTCTGTCTATGTGGAGAAGGTAACGAAGATGCCGAACACTATTTTTTCTATTGCCAGCGGTTTAGCTTCCCTAGGTTTCAGCTAATGCGTGACCTGGAAAGCTTTCATATTATTTCTATGGATACCCTTCTATTTGGTAGCATGACATTGCCAAATGAGGCTAATGCATGCCTATTCAAGTATGTACAAAAATATATCAACGCAACTAAAAGATTTGAGTGACAGTAGGCAGTAGTGTCTTGACTTGATTTATGTGTTTTTGTGCTGGTAAAGATGCTGATGCCTATGCTGGTGGTGCCGCATGGACATAACAGACAACACCTTTTCACAACTTCTTTTCTTTTTTTTTTTCCTTTCTTTCTGACTCTTTTTCTCTGTTTTCCTTTTCTTGTATTTAATTCCACAACTCGTTTTTCAATTACTGTTAAAACTGAATTTCACAGTTGCTGTCATGTAATTAATATGTTTTGTTGAACCATATGTTTAAGGAAAGGAGTGTTATTAAGTGGTAAGCACTTGTTCTCCAATCCTTTTTGTACTTTTTTCAACAAATAAAATATGTTTAAACTAAGAAGTCTCGTGACGATCAGTTCATAAATACAGACTCTAGCCCGAGCCGTATTGACATGTGCACTTACTGTGTATAAGTAGCACTGAACAAATCAAAGTTCATCTAATTTGCATAATTTCTGCACGAGAAAAAACCCATATTATATGTGATGTATTCCATGTTACTAAACATTCCTACAAAAATCTAATCAAATCAGAACTTTCATACAGAAGTTCTGTACAAAAAACTGATTGCACTAATTTTGGTACAAAATGGCTGCTGTCGGCCATCTTGAATTTTGGACTGCACCCAAAAACACTCGTTCTCGTCCCACAGTGATAACAAAGGTACTTAAGAAGTTTCGTAAAGATTGGTTCATAAATACAGCCTCTAGCCTGAGCCATATAGAAGTTGTGTACAAAAAACTTATTGGACCTAATTTCGGTACAAAATGGCCACTGGCAGCCATCTTGAATTTTGAACCACACCCAGTAATACTCGTTCTCATCCCAAGATGATAACAAAGGTACCCAAGAGGTTTTGTGAGGATCGGTTCATAAATACAGCCTCTAGCCCGAGCCGTATTGACATGTGCACTTACTGTGTATAAGTAGCACTTTATACATCAAAGTTCATCTAATTTGCATAATTACTGCGCGAGAAAAAAACCCGTATTATATGTGATGTATCCCATGGTACTAAACATTCATACAGAAATTAATTCAAATCAGAACTTTCATACAGAAGTTCTGTACAAAAAACTGATTGCACTAATTTTGATACAAAATGGCCGCTGGCAGCCATCTTGAATTTTGGACCGCACCCAAAAACACTCGTTCTCGTTCCAAGGTGATACCCAAGAAGTTTCATGAAGATCGATTCATAAATACAGCCTCCAGCCCTAGCCGTATTGACATGTGAACTTACAGTGTATAAGTATAGTATCAATAAATCAAAGTTCATCTAATTTGCATAATTTCTGCACGAGAAAAAAACCCATATTATATGTGAGGTATTCCATGTTACTAAACATTCATACAAAAATTTATTCAAATCAGAGCTTTCATACAGAAGTTCTGTACAAAAAACTGATTGCACTAATTTTGGTACAAAATGGCTGCTGGTGGCCATTTAGAATTTTGGACTGCACCCCAAAACACTCGTTCTCGTCCCACGGTGATAACAAAGGTACCCAAGAAGTTTTGTAAAGATCGGTTCATAAATACATCCTCTAGCCTGAGCTGTTTAGAAGTTGTGTACAAAAAACTGATTGGACATAATTTCGGTACAAAATGGCCACTGGCAGCCATCTCGAATTTTGGACCGCACCCAGAAACACTCGTTCTCGTCCCAAGGTGATAACAAAGGTACCCAAGAAGTTTTGTGAAGATCGGTTCATAAATACAGACTCTAGCCCAAGCCGTATTGACATGTGCACTTACTGTGTATAAGTAGCACTGAATAAATCAAAGTTCATCTAATTTGCATAATTTTTGCATGATAAAAAAACCCGTATTATATGTGATGTATTCCATGTTACTAAACATTCATACAAAAATTTATTCAAATCAGAACTTTCATACAGAATTTCTGTACAAAAACTGATTGCACTAACTAAAGTACAAAATGGCTGCTGGTGGCCATCTTGAATTTTGGACCGCACCCAAAACCACTCGTTCTCGTCCCACGGTGATAACAAAGGTACCCAAGAAGTTTTGTAATGATCGGTTCATAAATACGGCCTCTAGCCCGAGCCGTATTGGCATTTGCAGTTACAGTGCTGAAAGTAACATTAAATAGATCAAAGTTAGTCTAATTGGCATAATTTATACACGAGAAAAAAACCTGTATTATATTTGATGTATCCCATGGTACTAAACATTCACACAAAAAATTATTCAAATCAGCACTTTCATATGGAAGTTCTGCGTAAAAATCTGATTGCACCTAATTTTGTACAAAATGGCTGCCAGCGGCCATCTTGAATTTCAGACCGGACCCAAAAACACTCGTTCTCATCCCACAGTGATAACAAAGGTACCCAAGAAGTTTCGTAAAGATCGTTTCATAAATATGGCCTCTAGCCCGAGCCGTATTGGCATTTGCACTTACAGTGCTGGAAGTAACACTAAATAAATCAAAGTTAGTCTAATTTGCAAAAATAAACCTGTATTATATGTGATGTATCCCATGGTACTAAACATTCATACAAAAAATTATTCAAATCAGAGCTTTCATATGGAAGTTCTGCGCAAAAATCTGATTGCACCTAATTTTGTACAAAATGGCTGCCGCAGCATCTTAAATTTCGGACCGGACCCAAAAACACTTGTTCTCGTCTCACGGTGATAACAAAGGTACCCAAGAAGTTTTGTGAAGATCGGTTCATAAATACTGCCTCTAGCCCGAGCCGTGTGTACAGCACGATGGATGGACAGACGGACGACGGACCATGACAACTCCTCAAATTTGGCTTCGCCAAAGTTGAGCTAAAAAAATGAATGAATGAAAAGTTTCAGTGCACCAAAGGCGTACAGGGACAATGTGAGATTTGAAATCCCTTGCAATCCGAATAACTTTATTTGCCTTTGAATCCATGAGAGTCGGAAGCGAGGGCCAATAATCTTATTTGGTTGTTGTGTGCGCACTGGCAGTAGGGTACTGGGGACAGAACCCCGAGAACCTCGAACTGCAAGGTGACTAGGAATTGTGCATAACTACAAGAATTCTGCGCTGTATTTTACTTAGAAATGTGGGCATATTTATGGTAATACTGAAACTGCAGTTTGATGGTTGTTTTAGATAAAAAGAAAAGAAACCCAAACAGCCGCTGTTTGGGAGCAGCCCCAGCATAATATCCATAACAGTTATTAAAAAGGAAAAATTCCACCAATATGTGTTTTTGAAAGCTGGGAGTCATCCATCTGCCTAAAGGGGAGAGTGGATGCTGAGCCTTGGCCATCTGGTCTGCCTTTAAGTTTCCCCTCAAATTTGTTTATCAAGCGCAGGTGCACTGAACAGATGGTTATATAAACATAAGCAACATGTCCAATCACAACACAGGACCATTGCTTAATAAACACAAACTGCATCAACATGAGTACTTACCCATTTTACATGTTAATAATACTTAATTTATGACAAAATAAAAATTTGTGTCATGATACATTTGTACCTTATAAATTTTTAAAAATGGTAATAAAACAAATTAACATTTCTGAGGTTTTGACTTTGTTAATTAAGATGTCAATCTCCTTGGTATCATTATTAGCAAGAGGCAGACTTCCTACCCCACACAAACCATGGGAGGGCAGATGTCCTGCCGAACACAAACCACGGGAGGGCAGATTCTCACCTTACACAACCTATAGGTGGGCAGATGTCCTACCTTACAAAATCTAAGGGGGCAGATGTCTGGTTGTGTCAACTTTGTCAGGGGTGCAGATATCCAGGGAGCAGATGTCCCGGATTCGTCTATGTCATACTTGAATGCGCATATGTTAAAAGGTCCATACCTCACACAGAATTTGTACTGAACTCCATTTCAAACCTGACCTGTAGTTTGGTATAATTGAGAGTCACATGCCGAATTTGGTTAAGGTCAAATAAGCAGAACTAAAGTTATTATCTGGAAACCAAAATGTTGATGGAAATGTGCAATTTCTAAGTCAAAAAGGCCCATAACTTTTGCAAAACTCAGCACACCAAGTATTTAATGTTCATTTTAACTCATCATCTGGAAACGGAAAAGTTTATGGATGGATGGACAGACCAATCATTTAATATGACCATTTTTTCAAAACAGGCGAAAAAAAATTGAACAAAATCAAATTTCTGGCAATATGCACACCACTGGTATATGTATAAACAACCTGTAACATAAAAAGGTTCTAGCTTGAAAACTATGAGAGGAGTTAGGCGGACAAACCTTGTACCCTATATTTAAAATTTCACCAAAATTTACTAAGTTCAAAAACCCATAGTTTTGACAAAATTGAACAAAATCAAACTCAATAAGCACACCTTTTGAATATGTAATAATACCTTGTAAAATAAAAAGATTGTAGCTTAAAAACTGTGGGAGGAGTTAGCTGGACAAATCAAGGACCTATATTTGAAATTTCGCAAATCATTACTAAGTTCGATAACCTGTAATTTTGTGAAAAATTGAACAAAATCAAATTCCTGGTAATATGCACACCTTTGGTATATGTATAAATACCCTGTAAAATAAAAAGACTGTAGCTTGAAAACTGTGGGAGGAGTTTGGCAGACATGTCTTTTACCCTATATTCAAAATTTCACAAAAATTTACTAAGTGCAATAACTGAAATTTGGTGAAAAAATGAACGAAATTAAATTCCTGGCAGTATACACACCTTTGGAATATGTATAAATACCCTGAAAAATAAAAAAGTTCTAGCTTGAAACTGTAAGAGGAGTTAGGCAGACAAACCTTGTTCAGACAGATAGACAGGGGTAAAAATATTTTTACAAATAAGACAATATCAGCACAGCCGTTGGGTTCTCAATGAATATGAGCCCAGAAGGTAAGGCATCACAGAGATCTGCCCATAGAATTATTTTCAGGAAAAAGTTACAATGGATGAGAATTATATGTACTTCCAGACAAAATTATACATACAAACCTAGATTGTGCTTGTTTACATGCAGAAGATTAATTCCAACTTGAATCAATATTGTTAAATGCATGTAACAGGTGCTCTACAATGTAGTCTCCTGATATTTCTTTTAATAGAAATTAGTGGAAACTCCAAGTCTTGCTTGTAATCATTAGCTCAAATGAGCTCCAAATTCTTTACCATTAACAAATTTAACAAGGCTAAATCTCAAAAAAAAAGTTCCAATAATTGTTGTGTACATGTAACAATTTGAGCAGGGATCTTATTTTCAGTCAAATGAAACAAGGTATTATGTTTACAAAAATATAATTACAAAATCCTTTTAGATGCTTCTCCTCTGAGCAACTGGGTTAAAAAGCTTATACAAAACAAAACTATTCTTAAAACCTTTCAAATGCAACTCACGACATGGCTGTGAGACACATGAATATGCTGAATGTGTGAATTAATGAATATCAAAGATTTGATTTGAACACCTGAGCATACATTATACATATCCATTATTAACTAGCTGAGTGCTACTTTAATTTAGAACGTTATCAGAAAATGGCAGATCTGTACCATGAGAAACAAAAGGCCCCAGGGGCCTGAGGTGCTCAACTGACAAAGTTGGTCAAAGATGGATTTAATTAACATTTACAGCTAGTTAGAGGAATGTAATTATTTATAACTCTGTTGTCCATGGCAGATGATTTGTTCTAATATTCAAATGCTACTAAAGAAAAAATGACTAGATCTCTCCCCCCCCCCCCCCCCCTCCCCTCCCCAGGATGTTGTATACTAAATATCAATGGTTTCTGAATGGTAGGTCTGAAGGAGGAGATTTTTAAAGATTATTCATCATATTACATGAAGTTAAAATTTGGCAAATGTGAATCAAGAGACTTAATTTGAAGAAACATGAGTCTGGGCATGGCTAAAGTGTTGTGAACTAAATAAAATATTCTGAATGGTGATTCTCATGATTTTAAAGAATATTCCACTTTTGGACAAGTTAAAAATCTAGCTCATTTTGGGAATACAAATATTAATGCAGGAATTTTACTTGAACAGCTCTGAAATCAAGGATGTTGTATACAAAATATCAAAAGATTCTGACTGGTCTGGAGGAGATTTTTAGAGAATATTCCCAATATAGCACTAAGTTAAAAATTGGGCTACCACTGGAAATTAAATCTGACCCCACTAAGGATGCTGTATACTGAATACCAAAAGATTCTGACCAGTGTATCTGAAGAAGTAAATTTTTTCAAGATTTAAACAATTAAATCAATATCAAACTTTAGTTGTTCAAGATAATCCTTCTCAAATCATTGAAGAATTTTAAATTGCCTGCGGTTTGTTGGTTCTTGTTTTAGGTCCGTTTCAGCATCTATGGCTATTTCAGACCCACAACACAGTTAAAGAGTCAAGTTTAGCCAATCGATCAAACAAATGATGCCCATTTTAGAGGACTTGCATCATAGGTATTTATTTATTTATTGGTGTTTAAGGTCACATACTTATGCACAATGGCTAATCATGACCGTACATCACAGGTATTTGTTAAAGGTCCTATTATAATGGTAAAGCATCTGTTAGAAATGGGTGGTATTGGAATTTTGAGTTCGGTATTAGTTTCGGTATTTTTAGGGGTATACCACATTATCAGATTTGATATTCAGTATCTATTTATTTAATTATTTATTGGTGTTTAAGGTCACATACTTATGCACAATGGCTAATCATGACAGTTTTACGAGTGGAGGAAGCCAGAGTACCCGGAGAGAACCACTGAGCATTGACGAGCAACTGTCCACTCCTCAACATTCTAACTCTGTTCAAGCTCCACTCAAGCAGGGTTACAGTGGTTGAAGACATGTGCACCATCGACGTGCAGTATGCCTTAGAACACGGCGTCATCTTGCTCCCATGTAGGCAACCGGAATAAAGTGCCTTGCCCAAGGAAACAACGTGGGTTGTCCTGGAGGGGGATGAAACTCAGGACCTCTAGCATAGAAGTCCAACAGTCTACCACTGAGCCACCGCGCCCCCATTCAGTATCTGACTTGGCAGATTCGCTGATAGCACCAACGGAAAATTCACCTGGAAAATACAGAATAAGTTCTTCTATCTTTCTAACAGAGCGTCACAAATGCCACTGCTAATGAACTCATCACTGGCATTCTTTTTGCCAACATAAATCATATCTACAGTAATTTTGTGACTTCTTCCAAACACACTTTAACCCTCAAAGGCCTATTTCTGGCTTTTGCAATCTCAGAACATGTGCCATTAACATTCCATCATTAGGAGGTCCTACCAACAATAGATAAATAACCTGAGCAGTGATTTCTAGTCAAGTCTTGGCTGCCTGTCAAGGCAGCCAAGACTTTATTAGAAATTACTGCTAAGCAATAGGACATGTACAGGTTGTAGTCTGGTGTGAATTCCTGACTATTTCCTTAGCCCTTAACAGTTAACAAAACTGAAAAGAAAATAAGTCACTTCTTTCATGAAAATGAACCCTTTAACTGCTCCACAAAGCCTTATAAGTAGTGAAGGCAGGAAAAACAGGAAAAAATTCAGACAGTTTTGGTATTCAATGATGAGTTTGGTTTGATGGGACTGGTATCAGTATCAGTTTGTTTTTTTAGTATATTGCCCATCTCTACTATCTGTTACAGAAACCATGTACTGCTCTATGTTAATGGATTTGTAAGGAAAGGTGAAGCAATCTCAAGAACTTGGGAAAAATTCATGAACAGAATTGAAATGTATGTTTAGCGAAGTAAATGCCAAGTAACAAAATGAATGTGATTAGTGTCTAATGACTAACCAGTTGAGAAATTCTGTAAACATTTCAACACTTGGAACTAGTGATTGGATAATTTGTCATTGGGGTGTAGGGAGTTAAATTTATGCTGTAATTACATGTAATGCATGAAAGTTTTTGAACTTGAAAAAATATGTGCAATCAACCCAGGGGAGCTCAATTAATGAACTCTCAAAAAAGTTACATCAAACTGTGACATACACATAAGATACTTACCTTCACAAAACCTTTGAGGGTAATAATTATAGTGTATCTGATATCTTTTGAAATATTTTGTATTCTAGTTGCAAACTGTTAATTGAGTGATTTCCTGTTTGGCTGGATCAGAATATTTTGTCAATTTTCTTCTTTAGTGAAGTTATCTAACCAGTTATGTATGGGTTAATATGCATTTTCATCAAAATGCAAGTTTTAAAAGGACATGGTTTTCTCAATCTTAAAGGGTATTTTTTCTTAAAAATGTTGCAACATCTACTGAATTCCAAGTCTGAGTTTGAGAAATCATTTTGCTTTTAAAGAAATTTAAAAAAATGTCAAACATCTATTTATGGACATAAACCTTTATCAAACATGAGTAGGAGATGACACTAACAAAATTTTTTTTACAGGTTTAAAAAAAATAAATTGGCTTCTAAAAATTATAAAACAGGAGGCTCCCAAGGAACTTTAATCGCCCACTTGATAAAATTGCTCAAAGAAGGATTTAAGATCACATTCAGCATCTACATGTTAACAGAGTCAATCTAATTTAGCTTGGGGAGTTGGGGTGGTGGGAAAAAAGGTCTGCTGGGTGAATTGCTATTTTTTTTTTGCAAAAAAATCACTCAAACCCCTTCAAAACTCATTTTGATGCAAAAAGGAAAGAAAATGACCCAGTTGATCCTATCCACTTTCTCCCCCCACCCCCAGTAGGGTGAAAGTTCTTTTTGCATAAAACCACTCAAATGTCCTCCAAATCTTGTTCTCAGGCAACAAAACCCAACACACCCTGCTCCCCAACTCCCAGCCTCAAAAGGACTCATGTAACCTCATTTGAACAAATGTTAATCTTAGGTATTCACATTTACATCTAACTAAAGTTTACCGGCTCTGTTACACATTGGAACAGTTCCTTTGAACAAATAGTAAATTCTACATTGGATTCTATATTAAATTTCAAATTCCTCTGGTGACCACCAAAATCAGTCAAGCATAACACTTTGAACAAACTTTAAACTAAGAGTGAAAGTAATGCTATATACTATATGTACCTGGTGGATCTAAAGAAGATCTTTCAAGAATATTCTGGATGTTGCACGAAGTTAAAATTCGGTCTCCCATAGGGAGCCCAAATATGAGCCCAGGGATTTGAATTGAACAAACTTGAATCTCACCACCCTAAGGATGTCAATACTATGTAACAAAAGAATGTGACTTGTGAATGTAAAGAAAGATTTTTTAAAGATTAGTCCTCATATTGCACTAAGTCAAAAGTTGGGATCCCACAGGGAGGACAAATATGACCCAAGGGACTTGATTTGAACAAACTGAAATCTGAACCTTTTAAAGGTTACTGCATATCAAATATCAAAAGATTCAGACTGGTGGCTCAGAAGGAGATTTTTAAAGGCATTTCCTCATATTGCATTTTGTTAAAATTTAGGTTGCCAAAGGGAGCCCAAATATGAACCCAGCGACTTGATTTGGACAAACTGGAATCTGACACCATTAAGGATACTGCAAAACGGAATATCAAAAGATTCTGACTGGTAGATCTGAAGAAGGTTTATAAAGAGTATTCCTCATATTGCACTAAGTTAAACTTTCGGCTCCCAAAAGTAGCTCAAATATGACCCCAGATACTTGAGTTGAGTTGATTAAAATTGAATCTTATCCTAAGGATAATGCATATCAAAAATCAAAAGATTCTGATTGGTCGATCTGAAGAAGAATACTTTTAAAGAATATTCCTCATATTATTGCACTAAGTTAAATTTCCGAGTTCCAATAGGGAGCCCAATTATGACTCCCAGGGTATCTTTTGTTTTCAAAATTTTGATTTGAGGTCTTCTCCCCCTCCAGGGACATTGATTAGCAATTGTATAAATGATTCGTAGTTTTAGACCAAGGTAAGTTAATTTTCAGTTTATTGTTATCCAACCCATTTCGTTTTATTTTTGTCTGAAATAGCCTGCTGTACACATTTCTTCATCACCGGCGCCTAATTTCATGACTGATGCTGCCATCAAAATTCAGAAATTTCCCATTCAGAGCACAATTTGAGCAGGTATAAAAAGCCAAAGACATTGAATGATTGAGTCAGTGAATGGACATGGTGACCTAGAAAGTGCAACATGCCTTAGTGGGATAACCCAATCGTTGGTGGTTCCATAATAGCAATCTTAGTGATTAAAGAACATGTCTGACAGTCAAATCAGCAGAAATCTTAGAAAGACTTTGTATTGCAGTGTGCAAATCATTTTTGGATATTGGTTCGCAACTGGAAGATATTGCTTTGCAAACGGCAATGCGAAACCAAACAAAAGATGCCCTGTCCCCAGGAACTTGATTTGAACAAACTTGAATCTCATCCCACTTAGCGTGCAACATACCCAATATCAAAAGATTCAGACTGATGAATCTGAAGAAGAAGAGTTTTAAAGAATATTCTTCATATTACACAGTTAAGATTCGAGCCATTACATGGAGCCCAAATGTCACTCCAGGGACCTGATTTGAACAAACTTCAAGCTGACCCCCCTAAAGATGCAGTATACCAAAAATCAAGAGATGCGAGCTGGTAGGTCTGAAGAAGATTTTAAATGTCCTCGTATTGCACTAATTAAAATTCAGGCAGTCCAAATATGAACCCAGAGACTTGGTTTGAACAAACTTGAATCTCAACCCACTAAGGATGCTAAATACCAAACATCAAAAGATTCTGATTGATGGATCTGAAAAAGAATTTTAGAACAAGATTAACGGTGACCACCTGGCCACAGAAGCCCCAAACTATGGCCAAATGGCCTATAATTCCAGAAAGAAAAGTTTTAGTGTTGAATTTGGTGCTCACTATGGTCCATAAGGTTTAAAATTTAATAAAATATGCTACTCAAAGTTTGCTAAGCACCAAGTATATCCAACTATCTGTTTTACATTTTAGTTGAAATATTCTTCTGAAAAGTGTATATATTTTTTACTTAATTATATCTTTAATGATTTAAGTACAGAAACTAAGATTTTATTTGTGTTTGACATTATTTTTTAGCTTTTGAATACGATAACCATGGAAAATGGATATTATTGGCAAAAGAAGAAATTTTTCAATTTGCCAAAAAGTTGACGGAGCGAACTGGTATGGGGTCAATATCGAGTATGAGACCCATTACTGTTAATTACAGCTTGACAACACCTTCTCATGCTCCCAATCAGCTTCCTGGTGGTCCTTTGTGGGATGTTGTTCCATTCTTGGACCAGCATGGCACCAAGCTCCTGGACACTTCTTGGCTGGACTGGATGGGCTGAAGTTGCAAGCTGCAACTCATTTCAGACATGTTCGATTTGATTGAGGTCAGGGGGATCTTGCTGGCCAGTCCATACGCTCAATCCCCTCCCTCTGTCGGTACTCCCCGACGGCATGGGCAACATGAGGACGGGCATTATAGTCCATCAGAATGAATCTATCACCCACTGCACCTGCATGCAATCTGATGTGGACATCCAGGATCTCATTAATATACCGCTTTGCAGTCAATGTACCACGTCCAAGGACACAGAGCTCTGTATGTCCATCCCTGCTGATGCCGACCCAGACCATGATTGACCCTTCACCATAGCGGTCATGCTCAGCAATGTTGGCTGCATAGAATCGCTCCCCTGGTCTTCTCCATACCCTAGAATGCCTATCTGTGTGGTCTAGGCAGTACCTTGACTCATCTGTAAAAAGGACAGGTCGCCAATCTTCTCTGGTCCATCCAACGTAGTCCATGGCCCATTCATATCATGCCTGGCAATGGTTCTGGGACAGCGGAATGCGAATACATGGTCTTCTCGATCGGAGACCACCTTCGTGCAACCTTGCCCGGATAGTCTCCTTCGAAACATTTACCCCGGATGTATTCTCAAGGTCACTGCGAAGCTGGGTTGCAGTGGCAAAGCGGTTCTACGGGCCTGAATGATCAAAAACCGGTCTTCAGCACCAGATGTTGCCCTGTCTCTGCCACCACCATGCCGTCTTACTGGTGTGCCATACTGCTGAAATCTTGCCCAGGCTCTGGTGATCACTGTATGGTGCACACCAAGGCCTTCACCAACCTGACGATGGGTAGCCTCTTCCTCCACCATCCCTACAGCCCGCCACATTTCTGCTTCAGACAAATGTCTTCTTACCTTTGCATTTGCCATATTCAATCATTAAATCACAAGGGTTTGTGTTGAAATGAAGACTGAATACCCTACACATGTCATGTACATGTAGACAGTACACGAAAACATCATGAAAATCAAGGGGTACATGCTTTCCATGCCTGTCAAGAGAGCTAATATAAACACTGGGGACCATCTCAATACATTCCTCAATCATATCAACCAAATATATCGCAAATATGTCACAAGCAAATTTCACAATGATGTGTCAAATATTTGGTGCTTAGCAAACTTTGAGTAGTATACATCTGAACATAGCAGCCAAAAGCTGTACTGACCTTATTTCCACTAATATGTTGAAATTTTCTCAACAGAACCATACACATATGGATGTCACTTGAATTGGCATACAGTACTGGTCAAAATAAAGTTGTAGGATAACTGCTATAAACTATGTATCTTTCTCTTCCTCCACTGATAAGAGCAGAAACTAACATCATTTTCTGGTCTTATCAGTGCACAAGCAGCAGTATACTTAGTTTACTGCAGTTATGTTACAACTTATTTCGATTTGTACTGCAATGTGCAAGTTCTTTTGACAACGATATCTAAATGGTTTTATTGAAAAATAAAGATCAAATTTTTCCCCCCATGAGTCGAATTTACTTTATTTTTTTTCAAAAAAACTTTTTTGGATAAAGGGTTAACTGATATAGATTAACCTTTTAAACAATGAAACCCTGCACATATGGATTGTAAATGACGAAAGTGTGTAAGCAGATAACAACTTTGTCAGCCAAACATTATAGAATTACGGCTATGGATGGAGAAATACAGTCCGTGAGAGAATTAAGTTTTCACATTTCTGTGACCTTGACCTTTGTCACTCAAGCATGGTGTTACTGTGCAAAAGACCTTCTATTGGTCTTTACCCTTGTGTAAAGTTTCATGGAAATCCCCCAAAGCATTGTAGAGTTATAGCTCTGGATGGACAAATAAAGTCGGACCACTGGATGGGGCTGACAGAGAGACTGACAGATGGACAGATGGATGGGCAGATGGACAACCTGGATTTAAGATGCCTCCATATTGGGGGCACAAAAAACTCCTCATGTTACACTAAGATAAAATTCGGACTCCCACAGTGAGCCCAAATATACCTCCAGGGACTTAATTTGAACAAACTTAAAGCTGATCCCCTAAAGATGCAGTGTATCAAATATCAAGAGATTTTGACTGGTAAATCTGAAGAAGAAGATTTTAAATAAATTTCCTCATATTGCACCAAGTTAAAATTTTGGGTTCCCATAGGGAGCCTAAATATGAACCCATGGACTTGATTTGAACAAACTTGAATATGAACCTCCTAAGGATGCTGCATATCATACAACAAAATATTCTAACTGGTAGATCTCAAGATTTTCAAATAATATTCCTCATATCACACTATGTTCAAGTTTGAGTTCCCATAGGGAACCCAAATAAGACCCCAAGGACTTGATTTGAACAAACTTGAATCTGACCCCTCTGAAGATGCTCTATACAAATTATCAAACGATTCTGACCAGTGGATCTGAAGAAGACAGTTTAAAAAATATTTTTTTCATATTGGACAGAGTTAAAATTTGGGGACCCAGAGAGAGGTCAAATATGAACCCAGGGATTTGATTTGAACAAACTTGAATCAGATCCCACTAAGGTTGCTACATACAAAATATCAAAAGATTACAACTGATGGATCTGAAGAAGATTTTTAAATAATCTTCCTCATATTACACCCAGTTAAAACTCTGTCTCCCAAACGGAG
Source organism: Pictodentalium vernedei (assembly GCA_031216915.1). Classification (NCBI taxonomy): domain Eukaryota; kingdom Metazoa; phylum Mollusca; class Scaphopoda; order Dentaliida; family Dentaliidae; genus Pictodentalium; species Pictodentalium vernedei. Next base: position 278,803,827 of record CM062293.1, read on the forward strand.
CCCAAATATGATTCATGGGACTTCAAACCCCCAAAACATGCAGTATACTAAATATCAAGAGATCAGAGAAAGAAAATTTTTAAATGCATTTCCTCATATTGCACCAACTTAAAGTTTGGGTTCCCATAGGGTACTCAAATATAAACCCCAGTGACATGTTTCGAACAAACCTGAATCTTACCCATCTAAGGATGTTGTATAGCAAGTATCAAAAGATTCTGATAAGTATTTCTGGAGATTTTGTTGATTTTCAAAAAAAAATTGTGGGGTGCTAACAGAACTAGAAGTATTGTGAGCAAACTCACAAAGTGATACCCCCCGCGCCTGAAATGTATAAGTTAGATTATCTCCCCTTGAAAATGTCAGAATGGAATTATTTTGCTTCATGCACATCTTCAAATGGAGTTCTTCCATTGTGTAAAGTTTCATGAAAATTCTTCAAACGGTTTAGGAGGAGTTGTGCTTACAAGGATGGACAGACGGGTGGACAGACGGACGAACAGATGGACAGACGGATGGACGGACAGGGTGATTCCTATATACCCCCCCAAACTTTGTTTGCAGGGGGTATAATTATACCCCTTATGGTGACATTGAATTGACATATGATAAGGAACATGAATATCAAATTTGGTTCAAATCAGCCCAGTGTTTTATGTGGAGAAGTCGATAATGTAAAGTTCACACCAGATAGACACACAGATGGATGGATGGGCAGATAGAAAGTGATCACTTAAATTCCCCTTGAACTTCGCTCAGGTGAGCTAAAAATCTGAATGTCAACTTTTATGCAAGGCACAAGGGAGATCTGATCCCTCAATGTGAAAAGAAAACTGAAAATAGCCTCGAAAGATCACTATTTGGTACAATTTGAGAGCCAATTACATGACAAGAAAAGTATGACACATCTCAAATCTTACTCTCTACCAAGACTTGCACATTCGTTTTATACTTTCCCATTTTGAAATAAAACATTTCAGACCATTACATGCCATGTTCATTGTCCAACTATATCCTCCTCTCCTCCCCCTACTGGCATATTTTCTCCTATAGGGACGATAACCTATAATATCTTTCCCAACCCTGTATATCTTTCATACCCCATCCCATGTGGAATGGGTTTCAAGTGACACATTTTTTTTTTATAATCCCTACTCCCTAATAATACACTGTGTCATTGTGCCATCATATGGGCATTCAGCATTAAGTGTCTTGCCCAAGGACACAATGCAGTAACTCTAACCACTGAGCCACCACTCATCCTCAGGGTTAAGTAAAAGTTTGAAATAGGCAGTATATTAGATAACAAGAAGTGTACACTGGAGATGCAGGCGTTGAGTTGTGGTGGCAATTGGAGAGTGTTGCATGTCCATAACCCAGTTATTGTACGCTGGTTCTCAAAGCTGGAACCTTTGTTCAAGTTATAATGCTAATAAGTTCAGAATTCATAAAAATTAATTAAGGCCCATAACTCTGTAATGAAAAATCAGGCTGGGCCAGTTTTCGAACCCGCTTGAAATATTATTGCAAAAGACATCTATGGCAAATATTATTCAAATCAGACATTTTTTCCAAGTTATTGTGCTAACAAGCTCAAAATTTGTAAAAATCGACTAATCAAGGACAATAACTCTGTAACAAAAATTGGGCCGGGCCAGTTTTCAAACTTGTTGAGATATTATTGCAAAAGACCTGTATGGTAAATATTAGTCAAATCGAAGACTATGTGTTCAAATTATTGCGTTAACAAGTTAGTGAAATTGAAGACTATGTGTTCAAATTATTGTGTTAACAAGCTCAAAATTTGTAAAAATTGACTAATTAAGGCCCATAACTATATAACGAAAAATCGGGCTAGGTCAGTTCTCGAACTTACTTGAGATATTCTTGCAAAAGACCTGTATGGTAAATATTAGACAAAATGGAGAATGTTTGTTCAAGTTATTGCGCTAACAAGCTCAAAATTTGTAAAAATCGACTAATTAAGGTCCATAGCTCTGTAACAATAAATATGGCCGGGCCAGTTTTCGAATTCACTTGAGATATTATTGCAAAACACCTGTATGGCAAATATTAGTCAAATCGGAGAATGTTTGTTTAAGTTATTGTGCTAACAGTGCGAGGATGCCCAGATGCACACCAACTGCTGCCAAACCATAGGTCTCGGTTGTTAACACAACTGGACCAATAAAATAAAATCCAGCAAATCACCAACACAGTAGGTGGTATTTAATATTCAATCAACAGAGGTTTGTTTCTAGCGATCAATCACAATGCAATACATGCTGAAGGGCTCTACCTTTCCTTGAAATAGGTTTTTAGTGCATGACTAACATTTTAGTTTTAAATTCTTTTGAAAGTTTCAACTCTGTTTTTAAGCCATCTTTGAGTGTTATAATTTACATGAGAATATAAGCTTGCGTCAATAAACTGTGACAACAAATCCATCAGAACCAAGTCTGAAACACATTCTGAAAAAATGAAACATGGTATATATTTTTAGTCGAAGCCCTGATAATGGCTTACATCAGTGAGACTTCAAGGGTTAATTAACCCTATGCAAAATGATGTAAAAATACTGAAATTGTAAACAACAATTGTTTCTCATAATGCTGATAATGCAACTAGGAATTTAACCAACTCAATCTTGTTTGACTTAGCTCTCTGAGCTCAGTCAGACATGATGAAAATGGTTAAATAGTTGCATTGCTATTTCAGTTTTTCAACATCAGCATGCAGGGGTTTTTTTTATAATGTGGTTATTGTCATATCAGTATCTTGCCACAAAGAGAATCACCAATATCAAAGGTTCCATTGCAAGTTGTTATCTGGAGACTCCAGATAAATTGCAAAGGAACCTTTGATTGTAAAACCAAAGGAGGATCAAGAAAAACAAATTAAAATAGCACCTGAGATTCAATGTTGTTGTAGGTCTTTTCAGACTGGTATTTCTGCATTGCTGTGGGCAGGAAAGTGAACAGATGATTTCAACCAGATTGAGACCCAGCTGCGATCTGGTCGAAATTCTGTGTCAGCTTTTATAAACACAGTACTGAAAACAGTTTATAGAGAAAATCAATGATGACTGAAAACGCCAGTTACAACATAATTTTTCTTTTTTCTATTGATATCAATGATCTACCAGCTAGAGAAATTAACCATTTTAAGTTAACATTTGGACATATACAAATAAGCACACAATATTCATCAACCAAAGACCTGAAAAATTATGCAAATGATTGTTCTGGTTTCTTCAAAAGAAATAATGTAATCAATTTGTGTTTGCCTATATCAGGAAACGAAAACACTTGCCTTTGGTATTCATGTGTCAGCTCTTCTAGAACCATGATCTTCTCTATTTTTATAAAATGATGATAAAGCTTCATGCTGTTAGACTTTGGTGATGAAGTGCTATGATGGGAAAGACTGCTGAAGAGGGCTCTAAGAGTCCTTTTCCAACAGTGTATTACATCACAGCAACTCAATGGCTCAATGGAAGTTTTTTATTGAAAATGAGCTTCAGTATTCTAAATTTGCTCATCTTAGCCTGTGCACCAACATTGGTTAACTGGCTGAGTGCTAGAAGCCACTTTCGGAGCTTTAAAAGAAATGAGGGTACCAGAGCAATGCCACCATTTTCATTGCTCATGTTTCCTATTCAGTAAAATGCACATAATATTTCATTTTATATAAGTCTGTTCTATTACAAATTACTGGAGAGTGCCTGCAGGGCACTCTCCAATAGTTTGTAATAAACAAATTTTGAATAACAAATTTAGATCACCAAAAATAATCTAGTCCTCAACCAGTTAATTGGTAAAGTAATGGAAAAGCAATATTTGGTCTTTATTTTTATGTGCAGGAAACTGCAACTAAAAGCCTTCATATTCTGTGCTTCATAGCTTAGTAGTGAAATTACTAAGTCTTTGTGGTTTTGCCTTGTCACAATTTATGGGAGAGTGACTCTCAGATTTTGCTTATATTACTAAGATGTGAAAGAGAATGTTAAAAGAAATGGAAATTTCAAGTAATTTCGGTATTTATCAAACCACCCCTGGCCCAGTATGTAGGCATTCTATTTGCGAGAATTCAGGCTAACGCTTAATTTACAACCCACACCCACCTCAAAAAATAAGCCAAAACAACAAAAAACTAGTCCTTCATGCATAGCTTCTACGCATCCCGAGAGGCAAGGACATGTCCTCAATTCCCACCAATAACCATTCTTTTGTGATGCCTGCCGAGTGTAATAGTTCTATGCGAGGAGGTGTGAGTGAATAGATCACAGAAGGGCACTTCCTGTTTGAACAAGTGGTGGTTAGGATAAATACAGAAATAACTTGAAATTTTCATTATTTATCCACCATACCACTGGTCCAGACATGCTGAATAGATAATAGGATGGAGGGCCAACACAGTACCGAAAGGAAAAAATAGTAAACAAGCAGGCTATTGCTTACTCCAGACAGTAGGAATCCTTAACAGCTTGTTAAGGATAATATAAGAATTCATTCACATCCAAGAATGATAGATGAATATCATTGTTGGATACAATACCTAGAGGATACAAGAATTCAGAACTGGAGTGAGACTAGGTACCTCTTATAAGTCTATAGCATGTCCCAAATGCTATATTTTAAGTTAAGGGGGCCAAAATATAAATACATCCAGAGGTAACATGAGATGATTTATATCAAGATTACGAATCACGAGTTATTCTATGGAATGAACTCCTGGCTTCTAAGACTAAATAAAACTATATACGAATATACAATATAACAAACATTGACATTAATTGTGGACCACCTATAGCGGAGAGAGAGAGGCTCAAAGCCATGAAACTGTATGTAAGAATACCCTAACCCCTTTGTTTTGCAAGAGATGATTTCCAAACAAATAGGTAGGTGACAATAAATGTCCAGCGTTGCAATGCAAAAGGTTTAATTTTTAAATAAAATAAAATTTTGAGAGGCAGACAGGGCCCATGATATCTTAGGACACCTGCCACAGATTCTAGATTCCTCAGGTAGAAAGTAGTAAATGTAGAAGGCTGCGTCCAATAATCAGCCTTCATGATATCTGATAGAACAATATAATTAGCATATACCCAGGATGAAGATAAAGCTCTAACCTCATAGCCCGAGATTCTTTTCAATCTACTATCCACATAGGATAAATTGTTGTAAGCAATACAGATAGGAGATTGAATCCATAAACTAGAGGCTCTAAAGAGCCTGTAATCACTCACCTGGAACTACATATAAAAATGTGATTTCCCATAGGCTTTCCATGGTAACTATGAGCTGCAATTGTGGCCATGTTTGCAACATTACATCAACATTACATGGGGATCATTGGCAGATGGTGTCCCAGTCCTCAATCATGTGAAGTTTCAAAATATTTGACTTTGTAGTTTCAGAGGGGAAGATTTTTGCAAAATCCATCAATCAGAATCAGAGAATGTCTCTGGTGGCCATATTTTCCAACCAACTGGAACAAAAAGAAGATCGTTTGTAGAGGTTCTCCTATAGACCATTCCAGCGAAGTTTGGTTCACGTCGGCTCAGTAGTTCCAGAGAAGAGGATGCAAATGTGATTTCCCATAGGGTTTCTATAGTAACTATAAGCTGCAATAGTGGCCATGTTTGCAACACGATCAACATTAAATGAGGATCGTTGGTAGAGGGTGCCCCAGTCATCAACCACACAAAGTTTCAAAACATTGGGCACTGTGGTTTCAGAGGAGAAGATTTTTCAAAATCCACCAATCAGAATCAACAAGAGCGCACGTATCGCTGAAGCAATACAATGTCCCCTACCGGACTAATGAGCATTAATAATTATACAAATGTTATAACCTAGATGTGATCAGCATGAATTCCGTTGAAGCGTTTCCAAAAAAAGTCCAGAAAACTGATATTTTGGTGCTTTTCCATATTTCCAAGGGCCATAACTCACACAAGAATAATGCAATCAGCATGAAACTCAAACTTGATCTGTAAGTCATCGTTCTATAGTAGGTTACCAAGAATGAAATCATTCGGTTGAAGCATTTCCAAAAAAAGTCCAGAAAACTAAAGTATGACTGACAGACTGACGGATGGACAGAGTACAAATGAAACTTGATCTGTAAGTCATCGTTCTATAGTAGGTTACCAAAAATGAAATCATTCCATTGAAGCGTTTCCAAAAAAAGTCCGGAAAACTGATATTTTGGTGCTTTTCCATATTTCCAAGGGCCATAACTCACACAAGAATAATGCAATCAGCATGAAACTCAAACTTGATCTGTAAGTCATCGTTCTATAGTAGGTTACCAAGAATGAAATCATTCGGTTGAAGCATTTCCAAAAAAAGTATGACTGACAGACTGACGGATGGACAGAGTGCAAATGAAACTTGATCTGTAAGTCATCGTTCTAAAGTAGGTTACCAAAAATGAAATCATTTCGTTGAAGCGTTTCCAAAAAAAGTCCGGAAAACTGACATTTTGGCGCTTTTCCATATTTCCAAGGGCCATAACTCACACAAGAATAAGGCAATCAGCATTAAACTCAAACTTGATCTGTACGTCATCATTCTATAGTAGGTTACCAAAAATGAAATCATTCCATTGAAGCGTTTCCAAAAAAAGTCCGGAAAACTGACATTTTGGCGCTTTTCCATATTTCCAAGGGCCATAACTCACACAAGAATAATGCAATCAGCATGAAACTCAAACTGGATCTATATGTCATCATTCTATTGTAGGTTACCAAGAATGAAATCATTCGGTTGAAGCATTTCCAAAAAAAGTCCAGAAAACTAAAGAATGACTGACAGACTGACTGACAGACTGATGGATGGATGGATGGACAGAGTGTAAATGAAACTTGATCTGTAAGTCATCGTTCTATAGTAGGTTACCAAAAATGAAATAATTCCGTTGAAGCGTTTCCAAAAAAAGTCCGGAAAACTGACATTTTGGCACTTTTCCATATTTCCAAGGACGATAACTCACACAAGAATAATGCAATCAGCATGAAACTCAAACTTGATCTGTAAGTCATCGTTCTATAGTAGTTTACCAAAAATGAAATCATTCTGTTGAAGCGTTTCCAAAAAAAACTCCGGAAAACTGATATTTTGGTGCTTTTCCATATTTCCAAGGGCTGTAACTCACACAAGAATAATGCAATCAGCATGAAACTCAAACTTGATCTGTAAGTCATCGTTCTATAGCAGTTTACCAAAAATGAAATCATTCCGTTGAAGCGTTTCCAAAAAAAAACTCCGGAAAACTAAAGTGTGACTGACAGACTGACAGACAGACTGACGGATGGATGGACAGAGTGTAAATGAAACTTGATCTGTAAGTCATCGTTCTATAGTAGGTTACCAAAAATGAAATAATTCCGTTGAAGCGTTTCCAAAAAAAGTCCGGAAAACTGACATTTTGGCACTTTTCCATATTTCCAAGGACGATAACTCACACAAGAATAATGCAATCAGCATGAAACTCAAACTTGATCTGTAAGTCATCGTTCTATAGTAGTTTACCAAAAATGAAATCATTCTGTTGAAGCGTTTCCAAAAAAAACTCTGGAAAACTGATATTTTGGTGCTTTTCCATATTTCCAAGGGCTGTAACTCACACAAGAATAATGCAATCAGCATGAAACTCAAACTTGATCTGTAAGTCATCGTTCTATAGTAGTTTACCAAAAATGAAATCATTCCGTTGAAGCATTTCCAAAAAAAACTCCGGAAAACTAAAGTGTGACTGACAGACTGACAGACTGATGGATGGACAGAGTGCAAACCTATAGTCCCCTCCGGCGATTCCGGCAGGGGACTAAAAAATGCTTCTGGCAGCCATGTTTTTCGATGCAAGTTAACAAAATGAGGAGCATTTGTAGAGGACCTGCCATAGACTATACCTGCCAGGTTTGGTTCACATCAGCTCAGTAGTTCCAGAGAAGATGAAAATGTGATTTCCCATAGGGTTTCTATAGTAACTATAAGCCACAATTGCAGCCATGCTTGCAACCCAATCAACATCAAATGAGGATCGTTGGTAGAGGGTGTCTCAGTCATCAACCATGCAAAGTTTCAAAACATTTAGGAATGTGGTTTCAGAGGAGACGATTTTAAAAAAATTCACCAATCAGAATAAAAAAATGCTTCTGGCAGCCATGTTTTTCAATGCACAGTAACAAAAATGAGGAGCATTTGTAGAAGGCCTTCAATAGACTATCCCTGCCAGGTTTGGTTCACGTCGGCTCAGTAGTTCCAGAGAAGAAGATGAAAATGTGATTTCCCATAGGGTTTCTATAGTAACTTTAAGCCACAATTGTGGCCATGTTTACAACCCGATCAACATTAAAAGAGGATCGTTGGTAGAGGGGGTCCCAGTCATCATTTATGTGAAGTATGAAAACATTTGGCCTGGCAGTTTCAGAGAAGATTTTTGAAAATCCAACAACCAGAATCAAAGAATGCCTCTGGCGGCCATGTTTTTCAACCCACGGGAACAAAATGAGGATCATTTGTAGAGGATCTCCCATAGACCATTGCTGCCAAGTTTGGTTGACATCGGCTCAGTAGTTCCAAAGAAGAAGATAAAAATGTGATTTCCCATAGGGTTTCTATAGTAACTATAAGCCGCAATTGAAGATATGTTTGCAACCCATGAGGATCGTTGGTAGAGGGAGTCCCAGTCATCAACCATGCAAAGTTTCAAAATATTTGGCCCAGTGGTTTCAGAGGAGAAGATTTTTCAAAATCCACCAATCAGAATCAAAAATGCCTCTGGTGGCCATGTTTTCAAATTCATGGGAACAAAATGGGGATTATTTGTAGAGGACCTCCCATAGACCATTCCTGCCAAGTTTGGTTCACATTGGCTCTGCGGTTACAGAGAAGAAGATGGAAATGTGAAAAGTTTATGGACGCCAGATGCTGACGACAGACACCAAGTGATGTGAAAAGCTCACATGGCCTTTTAGGCCAGGTGAGCTAAAAAATGAAATAAACTATATCTTTTCTGCCTGGGTGAGAGAAAAAAGAGCCTTTTCGTCACTTTCCTAATGAAACTAAACTGCTTCACTTCAGAACTCTTAGGGCCCGTACTGGACATAGTGAATGCCTAGAGTCAATGACAGGTGGTAAGGTATGAAAAACAAAAGGAGCAGGTAACTTATCTGGTGCCTGATTCTTGGCTAGAAAACCTACTTGAGTAGTAAGGGTAACAGAATTACCCATAATGTGATAGTGTAGCCAGGGTAGAAAAGGGTTAAGTATGTAAAGGAAATATAACTTATCAGCACATATACTATTTATTATGTTGTGTAAGAGTATTTGCACAACTCATCTATTTAAGATATATTACTGAAGGAAACCTCCCATCAAAATTGTGCAATTCAGAAGTATCATCCCTATCAATGATTTAGTACATAATTAGTTATGTCATAAATTTATACTTGACCATTTCATAAACTGAAGATACATAAAGTCACCTCCGAGCTTGAAGGGGACAGTCAACTTTGAACCACCATGTGTATACCTCTCACTTGTACAAATAAAATATTGTTGTTGTTTGAATTCTTGACTCTATAGCACTGAGAGCCCCAAATGACCTGTGATCAATCCCGGTCACTCACCCTCCCAAGCCCAGGGTCACAGAGGGTGGGGAATCAGTTTGCACAGCACTGATGCCAACTAAGGAAGGATATGGAAGGAAAATGCAGTCACTTCAGAAGAGGACTTTTCACAGCATGAAATAAGTTCCTGGAGATTGCAGAGGGTGAGTTCAGCCATGTTATATTGCATTTTGACACCATAGCTTTGTTTTATTAAAAAATTTTGTGAATATAATTTAAGTAATTATGGCAATCCCCTAAAATTCCATTCACCCTTCTTTATCCTTAGTGACACCACTGAGTAGAAATACTTAGAATGTCAGAATCGGCAAAAAGAAACATGCAAATGCATTGGTTGATACAGAAGCAAGCATTTCTTGTATTTCTGAAAAATGAAAAAATTTATAGTAATTTATATATTTTTTATACTTACCAATGACCCAGACTTAGCTGGTGCTAACCCAAAAATATCTAGGGCCAAACACAAATTTTGCCCCCCAATCGCCAAAATTTGCAAGCAAAACCAAAAATTAGAAGTCCTATCTGGCCCTCCATACATTTTACCCTCCGCGCATGTGCAGACGTCAGGAAGTCACCGAATCTGGCACCAATAAATCATTCTTTGTAGAAAAAAAGATTATAATAATTCAACGGGGAGGTATGAGTGCCCAGTACTGCCCACTCATGGGAGGGCCATTCCCGTCGGGGTCATTGGTAAGTATAAAAAATATATAAATTATTATAAATTTTTCATATTTTTATACTGTAACCAATGACCCAGACTTAGCTGAATCGTAAAAAGGCGGAGGGCCTAGAACTTCCGAAATAGTAAATCAACATAGATCAAATCCTTCAATCCATGATGAAGAAATTAGAATTTACATGTATGTCTCTTAATACCATAACAGAAGAGACATATCCTAATATGGATCCCAATTATGTAATTCCTACATCTAAGCATGAAATAATGTTGATTAGGATGTAACAAATAAACCATTTTTGAGACTAGTATGGACTAGGCCCTAAAAATTATTATGGCATACTGAGAATGAGAGAAAATTTCCCATAAACCTACGCCACACAATAATCCTGCAGCTGATAGCCAAACATAGTACGGACAAGACAGCTTCCTCAATAGTTACATACCCCATAAGGCAGAGAAGTGGACAAAATGACCCCCCCCCCTTTTTTTGAACATAACTTCAAAAGAAAGAGGGGAGAGCTCTGGAATCAATAAGCAGAAGCTGGAAACGATATAAATAAATATCGACCAGGCACTCAAAAATTAATTCATGAATAATAAATGGTGCTTAACGCCATTTCACAAGCCAGGTCTATAGCGATGATTTTGGTAAATAACATTATCCGCTACAAAATATGCACTGCAGATGCCGTATACAGGTACGACGAAATCAGTGAGAAATCAATTATAACATATACATACAAAAGCAGGATAAGATGAACAAACTCTGCAGAGAAAACACACTTCAAGATCATTCACAGGAGGTCTCTGTAATATTACATCCGGTAAAAAAACACTCTCCAACGTGTACTATTTGGTATCTACAACTATAAACACATGAATATGCGATTTGAGAACCGACAAAATAGAGACCAGGATCTAGAAAAATATATACGCGACAACGTGAGTGTGTGTGTGAGTGTGTGTGTGTGGGGGGGGGGGGGGGGGGGGGGGGGGTGGAATATATGTCAAAACCTCCTTACCCACAATACTTAATCATTGCTGGTGCAGACAGCAATAATAGAGTGATCATAAAGCTCTTTCACGTCTGAAATACTCCGTAATGCCACTGAGAGCGGAGAATGACATGAAGAATAAAACTTCCCTTAAAGAAGAAAACCCTCTAATGGGGAAGCTTCTGACGATTGCTCAATAGCAGACCCCATAACCTCAATGAAATCAATAGAAACAAATGATTTGAAGGATACACATATCCTATCATTCATTCCCATGAAAATGGCTGAGCGTCAATGTATGTGCTCAAAAGCCTTGTACTTGCGACACAAATAATGTAAACTATTATTCCCATGCGCCGAAAACTTAACTATCCTGAAGAGATCCCACATAAGATCATGTAATAGCCAAACAGTTAGAATAAGCACAAGATATAGCCAGCGCTTACTTATGTGCTGAAATCTTAAGCATTGACCTCTAATTGGAAGATAAATAACCCAAGCAGTACGAATAGCTAACTGACTTATTTAACAATAGAATGAACATAAACGTCCCTTCTATTGAAAAATAATGACAAAAGAAGCGTTACTTCTCTTCTGATAAACTCTGATGTGTGTGTATAAATACATGAACAGAAAAAAATTTGATGATGTAATCGTAAACAATGAGACATTATTGAATATGCGATTTCCAATAACCGAGGGTCCCAAGATCCCTGCATAGAAAGACCCTCGGACTCAGGATTGTAACGCAATATATGAACTCACGTCCAAAATAATTGAGAAAACCGTATTATATGCCCAAACTTGACCTTATGTTAAAAGATTCTCCAAAACAAAACAGGTCAAGAGGGAAAAACGTCTACCACTCCAGTTAATAACTGGAGTAGACATGTGTGTAAGCGATCCATCGAAATAACATTCCAAGCTGCTTCACACAACTCCATCCGAACATTCCAAGCTGCTCCACACAACTCCATCTGGCACATAAAACTATCGCTGTTAATGCGTCAGATAACAGATAAAAGCAAGCCAATAAGCTGGTTAATTCGCTCTGTGAAACAACAGATGAACCAGCCAAATGAATAGTGGGATACGTGAATCCTATCATAAATCCCATGAGACATTATCTAGTTCACAAAACAAGTGATCTAAAGAACTATACTCGCTACAATTGCCGAACGTTTGCTTTTTGACTGAAAGATAATCATAAATAACCTAATTATCCACTTCCAGTCAAAATCAGCCGGACCGAGTTCTATAAGAGCCTCGAACCACCGGCTCAGGGGAGTCTGATCAGTAACTCAGTCTGACGAGAACCTAAAGAAATATATATAAGAGAGATACCTATACCTTCGCTATGAGTCCTTATAAGCAAATTGAGTCTAGGACAAAGTCTCCTACTCTTCTGTTGGCTGTAGTCGATTAGACCCCAACTTAAAGAGTCAAGTACAGATGCTTTCTTGTAGTTTAATCCTACAATAATGAAAGCTTACCATCAAAGACTTAGGTATACCTATACCTTTGCTATGAGTCATAATAGACGATCTGAGTCTAGGACAACCTCTCATACTCTTTCTGCTGGTGTTGGTACATTAGACCCCAACTTAAAGAGTCGAGAATTGATTCTTATCATAAAGACTAGAGTTGGAAGACTAAAGCGACCTATGGCAAGTTTTCCACCTAGTAAAATGCAAAGATGAAGACACAAGGCTTCGTTGCATCAGAATAACTCCCACTTAACATTAGTTAAGACCGAGATATAAATACTAGGTCTGGAAAGAATTTTAAAAGGTACAAACGACCACAAAATTCCTTTCCATATAGACGATGCGTCACAGTACTTAAAATTAAAGTACATAAGACCATGAGACTAAATACACTCTGACTAAGAAATTATCTTCTCAATTGCATCCGAGCGAACAGCTAAATGATGAAGGTAAGGCTAAAACTAGGATCTTAGCCTGCTCAATCAAAGCAGAGGAACTCTCCACATCTTCCCCTGTTGTTTTTAAAAGTATGTGAACAATCACAAACGATTAAAAATACAAAGGAAGAAGATAAGAAACCGAATTACTTTTTCCCGCTGGAAGTTAAATATGGTGTCGTCTACACAATCGAAGACCTGTGACACCCGTGTAGACTTAACCGGAAAGAGATCTTATTACCCTGCTCTTTACCCGGATGAAGTCAGAGTCCAACTACGCTAGCAGTTTCTCATAATTGCACGCAGCATTTGAATCACGGGAACAAGTTCAAGGAAATGATAATGTATGGTATCTATATCATCCAAGAGTTGTTCTGGAAGGAAAAGTTATCCTTTCCATCATACGTTCAAATCAGTTAGAATCACAGTCACCAGCATCTAAACAGGCAGGTGACTGGACCAAATAAGCACCATGCAACAGCTCAAGATTTGAGACTGATGTTGAGTGCTTCTGCCTTAGCAGGAATACTGCGATTAGCTGCGCAACTGCGACAGCAAGTCCGTTACCGAGGCCTGAGGAGCAGCGGTCATGAATAGCCTCTTCGCCGGCTGCTCCTAGGACAGGGAGTCCAATATAGTTATTACTGCGGACGACCCGATGAATGAAGCCTCATCTCCTTGGCTACTAGATGGTGCGACTTTCTTCACAAAAGATGGACCTTTTGACGATGCAGACTGGAAATCCTCAGTCACTTAGCCAAGGTGCGGGAGTGCTTGGTAGAAACTAAAGAAGCAAAACTGTAGCCGTCGCCGGCTAAGAATTGAACTAAGCGTACCGGACAATAGCTATGTACGTAAGCTCTGACTGATGCAAGTTCCTACCAACAACACCCGGCTCCAGATGTTGTTGAAAGAGAGAGAGGGGTCTCCCTCTTGTTCGCGGTCCGGAGAGACCTGGATGAGTGTACCTCAGAACTTGCTGTCTTCTTCCTTCCATCAACACTGGGTGAGCATGATTCGATTAAACAGTGCTCGCTACACCCTTACTCTCTCTCAACCGCCACGGACATACCCAGCATCACCTCACCCACATGAGTGAGATCTGCAGGTTGAGCTAGCTGTAGACAAGGGATGTAAACCTCTTTTGAAGCCTAGCCCTTGTCTAAAATCATTGAGCACTTTTCCACTAGCTCTAAATACAATGCATATGCGACACATCCAGAGTCACAGTCCTAGTATCCAATCTTAACCATTTCACCGGCGACAGGGAACTGAAACCATTCATCAGGTTTTATAGCCCTGTGCAATATAAAGATCACTTTGTCCGTTATGTAGAGGAAACCATAAGACTAGCCGACCCTGGCTGCCTATTAGACGGTACGTCCCGGACGGAGGCATGGATGTATACTCTGACTGACGCAAGTTCCTACCAACAACATCTGTCCCCAGATGATGCTGTAAGAGAGAGAGGCCTCTCTCTTGCTCGCAGTCCTGGATGACCTGGACGAGCGTACCTCAGAACTTGCCGGTTTCCTCCTTCCGTCGTCGCTGGGCGAGCATAATTGCATATCATATTGTTCGCCCCAACCTATATGATCTCCAAGATGGATCGTATACACCCGGCGTCACAGTTCTCAGAGGCCTGAGTAACTACTTCACCGGTAGAGCTAACTGGCAACAACAGACTTATGCGGACGTGTGTGCTTTTTGAACATAAAGGAAGCTATAAGACTGGCCGACCCCGGCAGTCTATGGTAGGAGCGTCCCGTGGACGTAAATTCCAACTGACACAAGTTCCTTCCAACAACCTCTGACCCCAGATGTTGTTATAAGAGAGAGAGGCCTCTCTCTTACTCATGATCACGGAAGACCTGGATGAGCATACCTCAGAACTTGTCTGACCGACGCAAGTTCCTACCAACAACCTCTGACCCCAGATGTTGATATAAGAGAGAGAGGCCTCTCTCTAGCTCGCAATCACGGAAGACCTGGACGAGCATACCTCTGAACTTGTCTACTTCCTTCTTCCTGTGCTTCCTCCATTCCGTCGTCGCCGGGTGAGCATGTTCGTATATTTAGAGTGATCGCTACACCCTTATTCCTCTTCTCGACCGCTACGGACATGCCCGGCATCACATCACCCACATACAAGTGAGATCTGCCGGTTGAGCTAGCTGGCGACAAGGTCGTCAATCCTACTAAGGATCTAGGCACTTGTCTAATTCCTTGAGCACTTTTGCCGCTAGCTCTTCATTCATTTGCGACGACGGAAGCACACACCCTGATGGCGTCATGAAGCCACACCATGTTCTTGTTCCTCTGTAAATAGAAACTAAACAAGAGGCCCCAGGGGGCCTGCGGGCGCTCACCTGACATGGTAGTCTAAATATCAAACCAGGGACTTGAATAAGCTGCATACGCCCCTCCTAAGAAAAGCATATACCAACTAGATGAAGCGATTGTGCCCACACAATACACAGGATTTTCCTTCTATTTTCAGTTCCTGCACTTTTACGTCCCAAAATTGAGATAAACGCATAAAAAACAGATTTTTTTTTCCAAACAAAATATTTCCAGCCTAAATTTTTTTTTTCTTCTTAAAACGCATAAAAAACCCAAAAACTAATTTCCAGATTTTGGTTCAAAAGTCCCACCCGGATCCCAAATTTTCAGTGTAAAAAAAAACAACAAATTTTTGTCTTAAAATTGACAGAAACGCATAAAAAACAAAAAAAAAAAATTCCGGATTTTGGTCCAAAATGTTCGAAGTCCCACCTGGACCCCAAATTTTCAGTGTAAAAAAAAAAAATTTTTTGTCTTAAAATTGACCGAAACGCACTGAAAACAAAAAAAAAAATTTCCGGATTTTGGTCCAAAATTTCTAAGTCCGCAACGGGACCCCAAATTTTCAGCCTAAATATGAACCTAGGGACTTGGTTTGAACAAACTTGAATCTCACCCCACTAAGGATGTTGCATACCAAATATCAAAAGATTCTTATTGGAAGATCTGAAGAAGAAGATTTTTAAAAAATACTCCTCATACTGCACTAATTT
Source organism: Pictodentalium vernedei (assembly GCA_031216915.1). NCBI lineage: Eukaryota > Metazoa > Mollusca > Scaphopoda > Dentaliida > Dentaliidae > Pictodentalium > Pictodentalium vernedei. Next base: position 278,820,124 of record CM062293.1, read on the forward strand.
AAACATTTGGGCTCCCATAGAGAGCCCATATATGGACCCAGGGAATTGATTTCAATAAACCTGTGAAACAATCTTCCAAAGATGTTATATGTGAAATTTGAAATCTTTTGGAGTAGTGGTTTGGGAGAAAAGTAGTCTTATATGTTTTTCCCATTACCCACAGTGTTAAAAAATGCTGACTCAGCACTTTTTCAAAGTCCCCAAAAAGTACCCCATGATAAAACCGATGGCAATTGTTTTTGACCATTCCATTCTGTTGGGCCTAAGGAAGCTTCACAACAAATAAGAATTCTCAGAGCTGTGTAGTTTTGGAGGTATGGGCGTTTTAATTTTTTTCTATTTTTAGCTCCTGTGGTTCCCATGGGGCGACAGGAAATTTTTTTTTTTGCATAAATTAAGTACTTATCACCCAATTAAGTACTTATCACCCAATAAGCCCTCATATCAAATTTGGTCCAAATTTGCCTCTTGGTTTGGAAAATAGAAATTTTGGGATGGGCAAATATTCTTGCCCCTCCCATTACGATGCCAAATATAGCCCCACAAACTTCTCTTGAACAAATCTGAGTCTACTCCTCAAAAGGAAGCTGCACACCAAATATCAAGTCTCTGCTACTGCTGGTTCATGAGAAGAAGATTTTTTAAGATTTCAGCACACTTTTTGGGTGTGGCCCTACCAATGGGCGAGGCAACTTGATTTGAACAAAATCAAATAGCGATGTCATAACAAACAATTATCTCAAATATCAATTAAATTGGTTCAGCGGTTTGAGAGGAGAAGATGCAAACACCATGTTCATGGACGACGATTGATCACTATAGCTCTCCTGACTGAAAGTCAGGTGAGCTAACAACAAGCTGTTCCACAACCACTAAAAAGGAAAGTGTTGAATGCTTACCATGATAGTATTGTTGGCAGTTGTCATCAAGGACAGGAAAGAACATACGAAGCTGTGAGACAAAAATATTATTGGGAAAACCTATATACTGATGTAGTAACGTATGTAAAAACTTGTCAAAAATGCCAACAGTCCAAAAGAGATTCACGCAAGCACCCAGTTCCATTACACCCTATGCCATGTGAAGACATATTTGCAAGATGGCACATGGACATATTAGAATTACCACTGACACCAGACAGGGACAGATATCTATTACTTCTAGTCGACTCAGGATCCAAATGGTGCGAATCATTCCCATTGAAAACCCAAGAAGCCACAGAAATTGCAACTGTTTTGTTCAAAGAAATATTTGCATGCAACAGAGTGTGTATCTGATCGAGGTCAAAACTTCCTCTCAAATCTGGTTGAAGCCCTTTGCGCACTTCTACAGGTAAAACGTCATTATACGAGTGCATACCACCCGATGACGAATGGTGCAGTTGAACGTTTAAACTCCATTATCATCCAATCACTACGAACCTATTGTAACAGACAAACTGACTGGCCAAACTACATAGCACCTATTATAATGACATACCGAATGACACCAGCTACTCAATCGACAGGTTACTCGCCATTCCATGGGCTGTTTGGACAGGAAATGCAGACACCGATAGATACTTCCCTTCTTCCCAAGAATCACTTGAACAAAATAATAAAACAGTTACAGATTACAAGCGAAATTGCAGTAGAGAATATGAAACAAGCTCAGGAAAAATACAAAACACAGTATGACAAAAAGGCGGTGCCAACAAACTTTTTCCCAGGAGACAAAGTTTGGTATTACAGTGACCAGACTCCAAAAGGAATAAGTAAGAAGCTTATCAGGCAGTGGAGAGGCCCCATCACAATTTTGGAAATGGGACCACACAGAACCTTTAAAATAAGAAATGACAAAGAAAAGAAAATCAGAAAAAATGCTGGTAAATGCCACGAAATTAAAAATATACAATGAGTTACTGGATCGACCATTCTATTTAAAGGATGACACAGATGATGATGCTGCTGATGATAATGCTGTTAATGGAGATGCTGTTGAGAATGGTCAGGAATCTAATGACAACCATGTGACTCAAGATATCGATAACAATGATAGTGCAGTTCAAAAGAATATTCACAGAAGTCTAGAAGAAAGAGTCAAAAAGGTTATCCAAAACCACACCAAATCCAAATCTCAGCCACATACAAAACACAACGCCGATGATCGCCAAGAAATGGAAGAAAGTCTGCAAATAGGTCCTGACAACATTGAAAAGGTTTTATCATTTGCATGGGTACAAAAGGAGCTCTGCTACAAAGTGAAACTGCGAAACATGTCCAAAACTGACTGGGTACACGAAGATATAGTACCAGGACACTTGCGGCACCAATTCCATAAAGGCAGAACACAATCAGGCAAGAAAAGAAAAAGACATCTCCAAAGTAACAAACACAAGTTTTTTACTTCAAACCAAACTAGCACACCACCATCAGTGCAGCACATTGCAGAACATGGAAGTAGGAAGACGATTATCAACTGGAAGAAATTTGAAATACAAGAAATGAAATTTGTCAGTCAACAAACATTTGTGAAAACCCCACAACACAATTCAAAGATTACACCTTGGCAACCAATTGGAAACTTGAATACAAATACTGTATCCCTGATGATGGTATCAATTACAGTCTTCAAAGGTGAAAATATGGCACACTGCTTAGAAAATGTTTTGCAAACTATGATGAACAAGCAACACGCTACTCCAAATCGACTTGGAGAATTTTCACATACCCCCCCCCCCACCACTCCTATCCCCACCCTCTGATAAATAGACTGTAAATATAAATAATAAATAGAGAAAAGAAGTATAAACCCTTACGGGGTCGTCCAACCTAACTTTGGTCAATTTGTTGACATTTTTCCCAATGCCTCAGAAACAGATAAGAGAAGTAAGGAAAGGCAAATTATATATCAAAATAATGAGTAAAGTGCATAGAAAATGTACATATAATTTTTTTCAGGAAAAAAGTGAATTTTATGATTTTGAAGACGATTAATTTGCCAATGGCATAAGTAACGAACAGGTAAAACTACAAAATAATTGGTAATTCGAAAGCCTTGTCCTCAATATAATGATAACATACTACAGACTCAGAGAAAGCATTTTTTTGACACACCAAAGTTAGGTTGGACGTCCCCTTAACAGAGAAAGAAAAAAAAAAAATTTGAATAAATTAAATAAAAAAATAAATACACAAATAATTAAACTAGTTAAACAAAGTGAAATAAATTAGTTGTGTTTGCATTACTGTGAGTTCATAAAGCCAATCTAGAATAAAATTTGCAGAAAGTCCAATACGTAAGAAATATTTCAGTTCACTACCACAGACAGTACCATACATATAAAGGGCCAAATTGTAACTACACAAAGTGTAGGACGAAAATGTAAAGACAATATCTTTGCAAATTAATTTCTAATCTGTTGGTGTCACTATTATTATAATCCGCTATTCGGCAAAGCTAAAATATTAGGCCAAGTCATGGTGTCATAATGTAAGATTACAATGGTTGTCTCACTCGTCTGCAGAGAGGACAATGATGTCACACAAATGCCTATCATCTAATGTGTGAATGCAGTCCAACTAGTTCCAATGTTACGGTACATGAAAAGTGACAAGTATCATTCGAAGATGGTAATTTACATTACTGCAGAACAGTAACATTACTTCATGGCAAATTCATGCTATTCTGATAAGTTGCTCCGAAGAGACAATAGACAATTTAGTTTATATTCAGGAAGGATGAAAATACGATTCCAGAGGCATGATCTGGAAAAATACTTTCATATGGACAGTTTATTTTGAATGCAATTACAGAATTTCCTAGATGCTTTGTCTAAGTTCTATATGCCATTTCAGAAACTTGATAAAAAGGACATAATCCTTCTACAAAGTGCTGACTAATATTTGATTTAGTTTCCTAAGACTGACTTGAACAATTCAATGTTTGATAAATATCCAATGCTGTATTCCAGAAATCCAATATTCCTAGACTTGACCTTTCCAGTATTCCTAGATATTTCCAGGACTCTGAACATTAAGTCTTACTCTATTTACTAGGCCTAGTAGGCCAATATGATTTTTCAAGAAAGATGTCCATGGTTTCTCGGCGTACTTTAGCATACAGACACATGTAGCAAAATATCCTGCATCAAATCTGTTGATTCTCAGTTAACCAGACCCCATGGACAAAATTCAAAATTACCTGATGTACTATTTCAAAAGCCAAATCCAAGTTGGTGATAATGCTGAACTGAACATGTGCCTCAGTTGAAACAATGAGAATTTTGAGATTTAAAAGATGAAAACAAACTTTTAAATAATTTCATGCGAAACTTTAATTCATTTCATCACAAAATATTGACTGCAGTCCTATTTTCATATTTTTATACCATTTTCATGCTATTGCAAAACACTACTCACTTTTATTCATTTCAGGTAGTCATCTATGTTTTCTTATTCAATGAGCTCATTGATGCATCAGCATGACCGTGTGGTCAAAACCGAAACGAAATATCAAATCCACGGTCAAAATTAGATGAAATTGGCTTTCAAACAAATGAAATACACGAAATATTCGCAATTTCTTCATTATCCATGCTGAGTTACTTTTTAACCAGACCACATGCGTTCAATTTCGTTTGTCGGCATCAAACTGATATTGTTTGTGGTAATTAATAGTACGAGAAGGCGAAAGAAGTCAAATATTTCCCATAATCTATAAATTAATTAAAATTGATAATTCCTTTTATTTTACTGAAATTATGAATTGATAAGGTGGGTGTGTTGCGATTATTATGCCCCAGACCTGGAAGTTGTAAAATCAAAGGTGCATCTAGGGACGTGCAGTGGTGACCTCTGTCCTCTATGTCTTACCCATTCATCATTACATGTACCAACATTCTCCCTTGTATCTCTACCACTGCTACTCCAATTTGAAGGATATTTGGTGTTGTGATCGAGCATCATGGGGAAACAATGCCTGTGTAGCTGCTGTAGCATGTGTTTCTTCCCACATTTTTTCAGAGTTGTGGTACTTTTTCACTCTTTTGAGTTAGAAAATTTTGTTTATAACTAGTTGATTTGTTACAATTAGTTGGAAATTGCCTGCTGATACCCTCAAATGTATTGCTACGAAATATTTCTGGTGAAGATTTTGTTCCTATTACTTATCAAGCAACAACCTAATGAATATTCTGTATAAAGCCACCAACCTGATGTTTGACACTTTTAACGGAGCTGTTATGAAGGCTTAAAATGTTGATTATGGCAGGACTTTTATATTCACCAATTAATCAATAAATTAAGTGTTATAGTCGGAAGTACGAAGCATGAAAGGTCCAGAACTAAAACTCTAAAAAGAATGTTTTGCAATGTAACATGATTTTTGCAGATACACTTATTTGGAGGGTTACCAACCTGATAGTGTTTGGAACATGTGTGGCCAGGATATTCAAAAAGAAAAAAAGAGTTAAACTTTAGAGAAAAAAGGCATATGTCTTGAGTGCTGGAGGTAGAGTCATACAAGGAAGAGAGAACCCCGGGAAATTTTGTGCGTCAAATGGAACTCACTTGTCACCTTTTGGGGATTGCTTTGTGTACTGCGTTCTTGAAAAAAATATGTGAGGCCCTCTGGATGTGCCCTTCTGATCTCAATATGCCAATAAGCCTCCTTGGGGAAAGCACATGCAATAATGGTTATGTAAGGTTGATTTGATGTGTTTTGAATAACAATGTACTTTTAAGTACATTAGATGGTTTATTGCAGTGACAGGTTACAGTTACCCTTATTTCTTTTCCAACAGATATCATGAGTATATTGGTGTCCAAGAGTAAACGAAGCTATTATACTTGATAAACCAGACAAATTTAACAATTTAATCACTATCAAATTGATGCATGGGATAAAAGGGGTTACAGTGCAAGGGGTTTGTAAATATATTTATTCAACTACAATGTATGACTTTACAGTGCATTCTACATAGGAGAATATCATAGTTTCTTTCCAAACCACCACAGTGACACATACATCTTTATATTGGGAGATACTCTTTTGTCCTTCCATACTTCTTCTGGTGGACTCCTTCAAGTTGACCTTTGTTGAACTCCCCAAATCAAAACATAAACAAAAGAAAATGTCTGCCTTCAATCAGTGAGCACTCCACTTATAACATTTGGTCTCAGTCTTTATTACTTTCATGAATTAGGAAAAGATTTCTTCGAGTATGTACTTCAATGTTTATAGAATACAGCTGTTTTTTTATTTTGAGGTATTTTATTGTAAAAATTTTGTTCTCTTACTTATGCCATAGCAGACTTTCAGGTGGTGCTATTTACATATGGCAGCAGTTACATGGCAAATTTCAGTTTCCACATGTTCTATGTTTCATTCCAAGCATTTTGGTATATAATTTATTGGGGTTATTCATTTTGGGCCTTTTTTAGACTTGAAAGAAAATTACATGAAATTTGACCAAAGGTAGGTTGGACGTCCCCTTAAGGGCCTATATAAGTAATGGAATTTTGTTTATTTTGAAATTCTCACCTCTCATATTCCTTAAATTCAGATTAAATATACACAAATTATACATCAAAATGAAGGTTGGGATGTATAGCACACGAAAGACATGTGTAATCAACTCATAGAGTCGACTGTAGGCACCACTGGTTCCTGGAAGTCTGCTACCGTATTCGCACCAGAATTGATAATAAAATAATATTTCATCAGAACAACTTGTGGCCAAATGTGCTTCATATATCCAAGAACAAAGCTAGGCATTCAAAACACTTTCGAATACACTGGCAGGACTGCATTTTGGAAAAGGACAACACTGTCTGCATTTTTTATTGAAGATGGTTTCCATGCTCGACAGACATGCGCAAATCACTCGTTAACACGAATTTCCATCCAAAAACAAAATCGTAATTCTAAGAAATTTCAACAGGTATCATGATACCTTGCACTGAATATGGCAACTATGCAATCTCTATCTAATAACAGTATACTGTATGAAGGCGATCTTTTTCATTATTTGATTTTAAACGGCGTTGTTTTCACATGCTTTTTCTGTCTGATGACGTCGACCGGAAATCGAAAGTAGACTCATACGTAAACAAAAGCAAGGGCTTTGGAATTTCCCCCAATGTAGCTCTGTCGCCGTGTTTTGAAGAATTTTTATCCCCTAGCTTTGTTCTTGGATATATAAAGCACATTTGGCCACAAGTTGTTTTCGTGAAATATTATTAAATTATCAGTTCTGGTGCGAATACGGCAGCAGACTTCCAGGAACCAGTGGTGCCTACAGTCGACTCAATGAGTTGATTACTTATGTGTTTCGTGTTCTATACATCCCAACCTTCATTTTGATGTACATTTTGTGTATATTTAATTTGAATTGAAGGAATATCAGAGGTGAGAATTTTCAAAATAAACAAAATTTCATTACTTATATAGGCCCTTAACAGAGCAAGAAAAAAAAAAATTTGAATAAATTAAATAAAAAAATAAATACACAAATAATTAAACTAGTTAAACAAAGTGAAATAAATTAGTTGTGTTTACATTTCTGTGAGTTCATAAAGCCAATCTAGAATAAAATTTGCAGAAAGTCCAATACGTAAGAAATATTTCAGTTCACTACCATAGACAGTACCATACATATAAAGGGCCAAATTGTAACTACACAAAGTGTAGGACGAAAATGTAACAATGTCTTTGCAAATTAATTTCTAACCTATTGGTGTCACGATTATTATAATCCGCTATTCGGCAAAGCTAAAATATTAGGCCAAGTCATGGTGTCATAATGTAAGATTACAATGGTTGTCTCACTCGTCTGCAGAGAGGACAATGATGTCACACACAAATGCCTATCATCTAATGTGTGAATGCAGTCCAACTAGTTCCAATGTTACGGTACATGAAAAGTGACAAGTATCATTCGAAGATGGTAATTTACATTACTGCAGAACAGTAACATTACTTCATGGCAAATTCATGCTATTCTGATAAGTTGCTCCGAAGAGACAATAGACAATTTAGTTTATATCCAGGAAGGATGAAAATACGATTCCAGAGGCATGATCTGGAAAAATACTTTCATATAGACAGTTTATTTTGAATGCAATTACAGAATTTCCTAGATGCTTCGTCTAAGTTCTATATGCCATTTCAGAAACTTGATAAAAAGGACATAATCCTTCTACAAAGTGCTGACCAATATTTGATCTAGTTTCCTAAGACTGACTTGAACAATTCAATGTTTGATAAATATCCAATGCTGTATTCCAGAAATCCAATATTCCAAGACTTGACCTTTCCAGTATTCCTAGATATTTCTAGGACTCTGAACATTAAGTCTTACTCTATTTACTAGGCCTAGTAGGCCAATATGATTTTTCAAGAAAGATGTCCATGGTTTCTCAGCGTGCTTTAGCATACAGACACATGTAGCAAAATATCCTGCATCAAATCTGTTGATTCTCAGTTAACCAGACCCCATGGACAAAATTCAAAATTACCTGATGTACTATTTCAAAAGCCAAAACCAAGTTGGTGATAATGATGAACTGTACATGTGCCTCAGTTGAAACAATGAGAATTTTGAGATTTAAAAGATGAAAACAAACTTTTAAATAATTTCATGCGAAACTTTAATTCATTTCATCACAAAATATTGACTGCAGTCCTATTTTCATATTTTTATTCCATTTTCATACTATTGCAAAACTCTTCTCACTTTTAATCATTTCAGGTACTCATCTATGTTTTCTTATTCAATGAGCTCATTGATGCATCTTAGTGAGGCAGGGTAGATGTCAGCGAGTGCACCGGAATGACATACAAATTGCCATACTATGTGCATATTTCTTCTTTTTTTTTTCCGGAATGTTGTATATAATGCACTTACTAACAATATTAACCTCAATTATATTGCACATCTTAACACTTTTTTGTTTTAAAAAGATTGCGATGCAATCTTAGTGACCAAGGGGAGAGTGGGGCCAGGGTAGAAAAGGATTAAGTATGTAAAGGAAATATAACTAATGAGCACATATACTATTTATCATGTTGTATAAGAGTATTTGCACAACTCATCTACTTTGAACCACCATGTGTATACCTCTCACTTGTACAAATAAAATATTGTTGTTGCTTGAATTCTTGACTCTAAAGTACTGAGAGCCCAAAATGGGCTGTGATCAAGCCCAGTCATTGACCATCCCAAGCCCAGGGTCACAGACCTAGCTCAGGGTCACAATAATATGAATCCTCAATAGAAAGAGCCTGAAGCTCACTAACTCTTCTAGCCGTTGTAAAAGCAAGCAAGAAATCCATCTTGAATGTCAGAAACTTAAACTTGACAGAATCCAGAGGTTCAAAATGAGCTTTTTTGAGTTTTAACCCTTTCGCTGCTATAGGTCCGTACTGAGTACGGACATAAAATTTGATTCCCTGTGCTACACGTCCGTACTGAGTTACCACACAGATAACATCAATACGCCGCACAGTGGTATTCTCAATATAACGCTCTTGATGACACATGTAAGAGGCTGACAAGGTGACGTCAGATATTTTTTTGAGTAATTTCCATCATTTTTATGGAAATATCCGAGTGAACAGCATGTGAAATTTCCAATGAGAGTTACTTTTCCTGATGTTCTTGTGCAAACATGTTGTAACAGACAAACTGACTGGCCAAACTACATAGCACCTATTATAATGACATACCGAATGACACCAGCTACTCAATCGACAGGTTACTCGCCATTCCATGGGCTGTTTGGACAGGAAATGCAGACACCGATAGATACTTCCCTTCTTCCCAAGAATCACTTGAACAAAATAATAAAACAGTTACAGATTACAAGCGAAATTGCAGTAGAGAATATGAAACAAGCTCAGGAAAAATACAAAACACAGTATGACAAAAAGGCGGTGCCAACAAACTTTTTCCCAGGAGACAAAGTTTGGTATTACAGTGACCAGACTCCAAAAGGAATAAGTAAGAAGCTTATCAGGCAGTGGAGAGGCCCCATCACAATTTTGGAAATGGGACCACACAGAACCTTTAAAATAAGAAATGACAAAGAAAAGAAAATCAGAAAAAATGCTGGTAAATGCCACGAAATTAAAAATATACAATGAGTTACTGGATCGACCATTCTATTTAAAGGATGACACAGATGATGATGCTGCTGATGATAATGCTGTTAATGGAGATGCTGTTGAGAATGGTCAGGAATCTAATGACAACCATGTGACTCAAGATATCGATAACAATGATAGTGCAGTTCAAAAGAATATTCACAGAAGTCTAGAAGAAAGAGTCAAAAAGGTTATCCAAAACCACACCAAATCCAAATCTCAGCCACATACAAAACACAACGCCGATGATCGCCAAGAAATGGAAGAAAGTCTGCAAATAGGTCCTGACAACATTGAAAAGGTTTTATCATTTGCATGGGTACAAAAGGAGCTCTGCTACAAAGTGAAACTGCGAAACATGTCCAAAACTGACTGGGTACACGAAGATATAGTACCAGGACACTTGCGGCACCAATTCCATAAAGGCAGAACACAATCAGGCAAGAAAAGAAAAAGACATCTCCAAAGTAACAAACACAAGTTTTTTACTTCAAACCAAACTAGCACACCACCATCAGTGCAGCACATTGCAGAACATGGAAGTAGGAAGACGATTATCAACTGGAAGAAATTTGAAATACAAGAAATGAAATTTGTCAGTCAACAAACATTTGTGAAAACCCCACAACACAATTCAAAGATTACACCTTGGCAACCAATTGGAAACTTGAATACAAATACTGTATCCCTGATGATGGTATCAATTACAGTCTTCAAAGGTGAAAATATGGCACACTGCTTAGAAAATGTTTTGCAAACTATGATGAACAAGCAACACGCTACTCCAAATCGACTTGGAGAATTTTCACATACCCCCCCCCCCCCCCCACCACTCCTATCCCCACCCTCTGATAAATAGACTGTAAATATAAATAATAAATAGAGAAAAGAAGTATAAACCCTTACGGGGTCGTCCAACCTAACTTTGGTCAATTTGTTGACATTTTTCCCAATGCCTCAGAAACAGATAAGAGAAGTAAGGAAAGGCAAATTATATATCAAAATAATGAGTAAAGTGCATAGAAAATGTACATATAATTTTTTTCAGGAAAAAAGTGAATTTTATGATTTTGAAGACGATTAATTTGCCAATGGCATAAGTAACGAACAGGTAAAACTACAAAATAATTGGTAATTCGAAAGCCTTGTCCTCAATATAATGATAACATACTACAGACTCAGAGAAAGCATTTTTTTGACACACCAAAGTTAGGTTGGACGTCCCCTTAACAGAGAAAGAAAAAAAAAAAATTTGAATAAATTAAATAAAAAAATAAATACACAAATAATTAAACTAGTTAAACAAAGTGAAATAAATTAGTTGTGTTTGCATTACTGTGAGTTCATAAAGCCAATCTAGAATAAAATTTGCAGAAAGTCCAATACGTAAGAAATATTTCAGTTCACTACCACAGACAGTACCATACATATAAAGGGCCAAATTGTAACTACACAAAGTGTAGGACGAAAATGTAAAGACAATATCTTTGCAAATTAATTTCTAATCTGTTGGTGTCACTATTATTATAATCCGCTATTCGGCAAAGCTAAAATATTAGGCCAAGTCATGGTGTCATAATGTAAGATTACAATGGTTGTCTCACTCGTCTGCAGAGAGGACAATGATGTCACACAAATGCCTATCATCTAATGTGTGAATGCAGTCCAACTAGTTCCAATGTTACGGTACATGAAAAGTGACAAGTATCATTCGAAGATGGTAATTTACATTACTGCAGAACAGTAACATTACTTCATGGCAAATTCATGCTATTCTGATAAGTTGCTCCGAAGAGACAATAGACAATTTAGTTTATATTCAGGAAGGATGAAAATACGATTCCAGAGGCATGATCTGGAAAAATACTTTCATATGGACAGTTTATTTTGAATGCAATTACAGAATTTCCTAGATGCTTTGTCTAAGTTCTATATGCCATTTCAGAAACTTGATAAAAAGGACATAATCCTTCTACAAAGTGCTGACTAATATTTGATTTAGTTTCCTAAGACTGACTTGAACAATTCAATGTTTGATAAATATCCAATGCTGTATTCCAGAAATCCAATATTCCTAGACTTGACCTTTCCAGTATTCCTAGATATTTCCAGGACTCTGAACATTAAGTCTTACTCTATTTACTAGGCCTAGTAGGCCAATATGATTTTTCAAGAAAGATGTCCATGGTTTCTCGGCGTACTTTAGCATACAGACACATGTAGCAAAATATCCTGCATCAAATCTGTTGATTCTCAGTTAACCAGACCCCATGGACAAAATTCAAAATTACCTGATGTACTATTTCAAAAGCCAAATCCAAGTTGGTGATAATGCTGAACTGAACATGTGCCTCAGTTGAAACAATGAGAATTTTGAGATTTAAAAGATGAAAACAAACTTTTAAATAATTTCATGCGAAACTTTAATTCATTTCATCACAAAATATTGACTGCAGTCCTATTTTCATATTTTTATACCATTTTCATGCTATTGCAAAACACTACTCACTTTTATTCATTTCAGGTAGTCATCTATGTTTTCTTATTCAATGAGCTCATTGATGCATCAGCATGACCGTGTGGTCAAAACCGAAACGAAATATCAAATCCACGGTCAAAATTAGATGAAATTGGCTTTCAAACAAATGAAATACACGAAATATTCGTAATTTCTTCATTATCCATGCTGAGTTACTTTTTAACCAGACCACATGCGTTCAATTTCGTTTGTCGGCATCAAACTGATATTGTTTGTGGTAATTAATAGTACGAGAAGGCGAAAGAAGTCAAATATTTCCCATAATCTATAAATTAATTAAAATTGATAATTCCTTTTATTTTACTGAAATTATGAATTGATAAGGTGGGTGTGTTGCGATTATTATGCCCCAGACCTGGAAGTTGTAAAATCAAAGGTGCATCTAGGGACGTGCAGTGGTGACCTCTGTCCTCTATGTCTTACCCATTCATCATTACATGTACCAACATTCTCCCTTGTATCTCTACCACTGCTACTCCAATTTGAAGGATATTTGATGTTGTGATCGAGCATCATGGGGAAACAATGCCTGTGTAGCTGCTGTAGCATGTGTTTCTTCCCACATTTTTTCAGAGTTGTGGTACTTTTTCACTCTTTTGAGTTAGAAAATTTTGTTTATAACTAGTTGATTTGTTACAATTAGTTGGAAATTGCCTGCTGATACCCTCAAATGTATTGCTACGAAATATTTCTGGTGAAGATTTTGTTCCTATTACTTATCAAGCAACAACCTAATGAATATTCTGTATAAAGCCACCAACCTGATGTTTGACACTTTTAACGGAGCTGTTATGAAGGCTTAAAATGTTGATTATGGCAGGACTTTTATATTCACCAATTAATCAATAAATTAAGTGTTATAGTCGGAAGTACGAAGCATGAAAGGTCCAGAACTAAAACTCTAAAAAGAATGTTTTGCAATGTAACATGATTTTTGCAGATACACTTATTTGGAGGGTTACCAACCTGATAGTGTTTGGAACATGTGTGGCCAGGATATTCAAAAAGAAAAAAAGAGTTAAACTTTAGAGAAAAAAGGCATATGTCTTGAGTGCTGGAGGTAGAGTCATACAAGGAAGAGAGAACCCCGGGAAATTTTGTGCGTCAAATGGAACTCACTTGTCACCTTTTGGGGATTGCTTTGTGTACTGCGTTCTTGAAAAAAATATGTGAGGCCCTCTGGATGTGCCCTTCTGATCTCAATATGCCAATAAGCCTCCTTGGGGAAAGCACATGCAATAATGGTTATGTAAGGTTGATTTGATGTGTTTTGAATAACAATGTACTTTTAAGTACATTAGATGGTTTATTGCAGTGACAGGTTACAGTTACCCTTATTTCTTTTCCAACAGATATCATGAGTATATTGGTGTCCAAGAGTAAACGAAGCTATTATACTTGATAAACCAGACAAATTTAACAATTTAATCACTATCAAATTGATGCATGGGATAAAAGGGGTTACAGTGCAAGGGGTTTGTAAATATATTTATTCAACTACAATGTATGACTTTACAGTGCATTCTACATAGGAGAATATCATAGTTTCTTTCCAAACCACCACAGTGACACATACATCTTTATATTGGGAGATACTCTTTTGTCCTTCCATACTTCTTCTGGTGGACTCCTTCAAGTTGACCTTTGTTGAACTCCCCAAATCAAAACATAAACAAAAGAAAATGTCTGCCTTCAATCAGTGAGCACTCCACTTATAACATTTGGTCTCAGTCTTTATTACTTTCATGAATTAGGAAAAGATTTCTTCGAGTATGTACTTCAATGTTTATAGAATACAGCTGTTTTTTTATTTTGAGGTATTTTATTGTAAAAATTTTGTTCTCTTACTTATGCCATAGCAGACTTTCAGGTGGTGCTATTTACATATGGCAGCAGTTACATGGCAAATTTCAGTTTCCACATGTTCTATGTTTCATTCCAAGCATTTTGGTATATAATTTATTGGGGTTATTCATTTTGGGCCTTTTTTAGACTTGAAAGAAAATTACATGAAATTTGACCAAAGGTAGGTTGGACGTCCCCTTAAGGGCCTATATAAGTAATGGAATTTTGTTTATTTTGAAATTCTCACCTCTCATATTCCTTAAATTCAGATTAAATATACACAAATTATACATCAAAATGAAGGTTGGGATGTATAGCACACGAAAGACATGTGTAATCAACTCATAGAGTCGACTGTAGGCACCACTGGTTCCTGGAAGTCTGCTACCGTATTCGCACCAGAATTGATAATAAAATAATATTTCATCAGAACAACTTGTGGCCAAATGTGCTTCATATATCCAAGAACAAAGCTAGGCATTCAAAACACTTTCGAATACACTGGCAGGACTGCATTTTGGAAAAGGACAACACTGTCTGCATTTTTTATTGAAGATGGTTTCCATGCTCGACAGACATGCGCAAATCACTCGTTAACACGAATTTCCATCCAAAAACAAAATCGTAATTCTAAGAAATTTCAACAGGTATCATGATACCTTGCACTGAATATGGCAACTATGCAATCTCTATCTAATAACAGTATACTGTATGAAGGCGATCTTTTTCATTATTTGATTTTAAACGGCGTTGTTTTCACATGCTTTTTCTGTCCGATGACGTCGACCGGAAATCGAAAGTAGACTCATACGTAAACAAAAGCAAGGGCTTTGGAATTTCCCCCAATGTAGCTCTGTCGCCGTGTTTTGAAGAATTTTTATCCCCTAGCTTTGTTCTTGGATATATAAAGCACATTTGGCCACAAGTTGTTTTCGTGAAATATTATTAAATTATCAGTTCTGGTGCGAATACGGCAGCAGACTTCCAGGAACCAGTGGTGCCTACAGTCGACTCAATGAGTTGATTACTTATGTGTTTCGTGTTCTATACATCCCAACCTTCATTTTGATGTACATTTTGTGTATATTTAATTTGAATTGAAGGAATATCAGAGGTGAGAATTTTCAAAATAAACAAAATTTCATTACTTATATAGGCCCTTAACAGAGCAAGAAAAAAAAAATTTGAATAAATTAAATAAAAAAATAAATACACAAATAATTAAACTAGTTAAACAAAGTGAAATAAATTAGTTGTGTTTACATTTCTGTGAGTTCATAAAGCCAATCTAGAATAAAATTTGCAGAAAGTCCAATACGTAAGAAATATTTCAGTTCACTACCATAGACAGTACCATACATATAAAGGGCCAAATTGTAACTACACAAAGTGTAGGACGAAAATGTAACAATGTCTTTGCAAATTAATTTCTAACCTATTGGTGTCACGATTATTATAATCCGCTATTCGGCAAAGCTAAAATATTAGGCCAAGTCATGGTGTCATAATGTAAGATTACAATGGTTGTCTCACTCGTCTGCAGAGAGGACAATGATGTCACACACAAATGCCTATCATCTAATGTGTGAATGCAGTCCAACTAGTTCCAATGTTACGGTACATGAAAAGTGACAAGTATCATTCGAAGATGGTAATTTACATTACTGCAGAACAGTAACATTACTTCATGGCAAATTCATGCTATTCTGATAAGTTGCTCCGAAGAGACAATAGACAATTTAGTTTATATCCAGGAAGGATGAAAATACGATTCCAGAGGCATGATCTGGAAAAATACTTTCATATAGACAGTTTATTTTGAATGCAATTACAGAATTTCCTAGATGCTTCGTCTAAGTTCTATATGCCATTTCAGAAACTTGATAAAAAGGACATAATCCTTCTACAAAGTGCTGACCAATATTTGATCTAGTTTCCTAAGACTGACTTGAACAATTCAATGTTTGATAAATATCCAATGCTGTATTCCAGAAATCCAATATTCCAAGACTTGACCTTTCCAGTATTCCTAGATATTTCTAGGACTCTGAACATTAAGTCTTACTCTATTTACTAGGCCTAGTAGGCCAATATGATTTTTCAAGAAAGATGTCCATGGTTTCTCAGCGTGCTTTAGCATACAGACACATGTAGCAAAATATCCTGCATCAAATCTGTTGATTCTCAGTTAACCAGACCCCATGGACAAAATTCAAAATTACCTGATGTACTATTTCAAAAGCCAAAACCAAGTTGGTGATAATGATGAACTGTACATGTGCCTCAGTTGAAACAATGAGAATTTTGAGATTTAAAAGATGAAAACAAACTTTTAAATAATTTCATGCGAAACTTTAATTCATTTCATCACAAAATATTGACTGCAGTCCTATTTTCATATTTTTATTCCATTTTCATACTATTGCAAAACTCTTCTCACTTTTAATCATTTCAGGTACTCATCTATGTTTTCTTATTCAATGAGCTCATTGATGCATCTTAGTGAGGCAGGGTAGATGTCAGCGAGTGCACCGGAATGACATACAAATTGCCATACTATGTGCATATTTCTTCTTTTTTTTTTCCGGAATGTTGTATATAATGCACTTACTAACAATATTAACCTCAATTATATTGCACATCTTAACACTTTTTTGTTTTAAAAAGATTGCGATGCAATCTTAGTGACCAAGGGGAGAGTGGGGCCAGGGTAGAAAAGGATTAAGTATGTAAAGGAAATATAACTAATGAGCACATATACTATTTATCATGTTGTATAAGAGTATTTGCACAACTCATCTACTTTGAACCACCATGTGTATACCTCTCACTTGTACAAATAAAATATTGTTGTTGCTTGAATTCTTGACTCTAAAGTACTGAGAGCCCAAAATGGGCTGTGATCAAGCCCAGTCATTGACCATCCCAAGCCCAGGGTCACAGACCTAGCTCAGGGTCACAATAATATGAATCCTCAATAGAAAGAGCCTGAAGCTCACTAACTCTTCTAGCCGTTGTAAAAGTAAGCAAGAAATCCATCTTGAATGTCAGAAACTTAAACTTGACAGAATCCAGAGGTTCAAAATGAGCTTTTTTGAGTTTTAACCCTTTCGCTGCTATAGGTCCGTACTGAGTACGGACATAAAATTTGATTCCCTGTGCTACACGTCCGTACTGAGTTACCACACAGATAACATCAATACGCCGCACAGTGGTATTCTCAATATAACGCTCTTGATGACACATGTAAGAGGCTGACAAGGTGACGTCAGATATTTTTTTGAGTAATTTCCATCATTTTTATGGAAATATCTGAGTGAACAGCATGTGAAATTTCCAATGAGAGTTACTTTTCCTGATGTTCTTGTGCAAACATGTCGAAAAGATTGGACACAACCAAAGAAGTTGTTGCAGCATTGTATGCAGACAATGATAGTGATGCTGCTGATTTAGATAGTTCAAGTGACTTTAGTGACTCTGATGAATCTGAAGGGAGTTCCGATGCAACCGTTGCAATCGAAAGTGAAGACGACGCCGTTTCAATGGGTGATTGGAACTAAACATTGGACTCCAAACATGTTCCAATATGTTCTAGCAGATGAAAATTACAAATTATTTTACGTTTCAGATCTTTTTCATTTTTTATCATATTTTTCCATTTTCCCCCATATATGGCTCAGCACAGGAAATTAAAATCTTGCACAGCAGCGAAGGGGTTAAGAGGACCCAAGCAAGATTCCACTTAGGAATTTAGCCTTAAAGACCTAGGCCTATTAATAGAAAATACTTTAGCAATTTTGACAAGGATTGATCCGAACCTATATTAAATTGGCCTTCATGAGCATATGTGTCTGACAACATACAGCAGTATTCTTTTGATGGTACTAGATTGTAATTTATTAACATAAAAAAAGAAACACCAGAAAATCTCTGCGATGTTGAGAATTGTTGGATGCAGATAACTGACACCATTGCCTTGGCACCAAGCAAAGAAAACTCTCCAATTCACTGCATAATTTAGAGAAGCGGATGACCTCCTTGAAGTAGAAATGCAGTCCTTTGCTCTTCTGGAAAAATGTTTACGTCTGAAGAAGGACCCGACAACAGAAAGACATGATCGGTGAGAACCACCGGATTGCTGTGTACGTGGATTGTAGAAGGTCCTTCCACTGAGGTAAACAACACGGAGTGTCGGGTAACAGAGGTCTGAGTAGGTTGACATATGATCACAAGACACAAGGGCTACCAGAATAATTTTGATAGGTTGATTATTTGATTTTCTGAAGCACATGAAGTATTAACAGTCGGAGGGAAGGCACAGCCGATGACTCAGTTCCACGAAATGGACAGAGCATCTACTGCAAGAGCTAATGGATCCAGGCATGGAGAGACTAATGTTCGAGGTATTTGTTCCATCTTGCGTCAAAACGATCCATCATAGGACGTTTCCACAGGTTGCTGATAGCAAAAAAGACTTTCTTGTTAAGAGTTATTTTGTTGGCAGAATATATCCATGCCTGGACAGAGAATCCGGGATCACACTGAGCCAACCCGGAATGTGGAGAATTGAAAGACAGTTGTTCTGATCCTGAATGAACAGAAGAATCTTTTCTGTTAGACTAATCATTGAAAAGGAGAGGGTCCAACAATATAAGCTACAACTGCTGATTCGTCTGGAAGAATCTGAACCTGAGAAATGGAAAGGTGACTTTTCCAGTGAGAAAAACTTTGGAGAATAACCAGCATCTCCTTCCGACTGATGTGTAGAAAGGACTGATGATGATTCCATTGACTGTGGCAATTTAATTTCGCCAGAACCAAGATGGCACCCTATCCTTGATTGCTGGCATCCGACATTAAAGCGAATGACAGAGGGGGAGTAACCA
Source organism: Pictodentalium vernedei (assembly GCA_031216915.1). Classification (NCBI taxonomy): domain Eukaryota; kingdom Metazoa; phylum Mollusca; class Scaphopoda; order Dentaliida; family Dentaliidae; genus Pictodentalium; species Pictodentalium vernedei. The sequence continues at coordinate 278,839,519 of CM062293.1, forward strand.
ATAGTATCCCCTGCATAATCCATTCCAAGTTTGTCCAAATTTGAATTTTTACCTTGATAGCAGTAGAAAGGCAAAATTACATGATTCAGATTGTTGACCACAACCTTCTAGTTTTCAAGAAAGTAAAACTGGAGAGGCTGGGTGAAAAGATGTCTGAGTGGAATCAAGTCTGTAGCTGCTCTGCACAGACCCAGAAGTCTCATAAATTCCCTCACAGTCACTGCCGCCACTTGAATAAATTGGAGGGAGAATGTTCTTAAGAGGCGAGCACTGGCTAAGGTAAAACAGACAAGATTCAGATGAGTCTGAAATTCCATTCCCAGATGGCAAAAGGTAGTCAAAGGGTTTAGATCCGACTTTTGTATACTGATGAGGAACCTCAGTGACCGAAAGAAATTTGGGAGCTTCTCATAGTCCTGAAAAAGAAATTCCTTGTGAAAATGCCTTTGAAGAATATCGTCCAGATAACCGAATTGTGGACTGTCGAATTGTCAAATTAGCTCTAAAATGAGACATGATTGAGTCAATAATCCAAGTAAATTCTCATGGAGCAAGGTTTAGTCCGAATTACATTGTCTGGAACTGATAAATCTTGCCATTTATGGCCAATATCAAACTATTTCTTGAACAGACGGTGAATCATTACGTGATTGTTGCTGCAAAGTTACTTTCTCAGATGTTGTTCCTTACCAACCGAATAGTTCCCATGTAAAACTTTGGAAGGAACTGTCTGGCTTCAGCATCAGGAAGATCCTTGAATAAAAACCTAGAGATGAAATATTGTCGACTACCTCTATTGCCTTCTTCGAGATCATTAAGTTTACTGCTTTAAGAAGAGTTTTTTTTTGTAAGGTCATCTGTAAGATTTGTAAATAAAGGAATTCTTGACAGAGGAGGTTTTCTTCTGAAAGAAAGAATTAATCCTTCTTGATTAACTTTTAGAACTCATGGATTCTCTTGAATAATTTTTAGAACACATGGATCTTTTGTAATTTTCTGCCAGTGTTCCCCACAAAGTGGGAAAGCCTTCTGCTGACTGGAAGACAATATAGGTTTAAAGTCTCATCTTGAACCTCCTCGAGGTTTGAAATGGGAGAAACTTTGTTTTCCCCCAGCAGACTTGCCTCTTTACGAAGACTGAGAACGTCCCTTATTCAAATGTTGAGAGCGAACCAGAGACTGGTTATGAGGAAAAGAAGATCTTGAATGCGATGAACCACAGGATTTCTTTGGTCTTGGAACGAGGATAATTTGGAGCAATCTGCCCAAGGATGAGACTACTCGTCACTTGCTTGAAAACCTCTTCACGTACAAAAGTGATTTAGTCATTGAAAAGAAAAGTCCTTGTCGGAGGCATTACTCTGAGAGAGGCTTTTAGAGCTTTGCCTCAGTTAGACGTGGATGATAAAGCATTGTTCCACGTGACAAGCTCAAGGTTACTCACAGTCTGAGCTGCAGTGTGGATGGAAGCCATGATGGAGGAAGCTAAAACTCTCAGTGGAGAAAGGATGTCTTCAAATTCATCTTTGCCAAGCTGTTTATCCAAGGTTTGAGTAATATGATTGGCAAAGGATAAAACATCCAATACGCCCCTAGAGGATTCAATAGTTTGATCCAATAGGGACTGATGTATGGTATTTTGAAGAACTTTTATTCAATAAACGGTAAAGCTGAGTCCTTTTGGGATATAAAGGAAGCTGTTTTTCTGCAAAAGAAGAGCATCAATTCTCTTGAATGCAAATATTCAATATTCGATTCAATATCAATACCATATATCTGTTTCGAGATTGATCCTGAATCAGTCTAAAGATTTGATTTTTTCGAATCTCTCGTGCTTAATGCATTTTGTTACATTTCCAACAAAAATTGGATAAAATTGACATTAGACAAGTCATTCATGTAGGCTCAATTCATATGTAATTGAGTAATTGACAATGTTTAATTGTTAGGTTAGTAGTATACATGTAGACCATAGAACGTCCACGGGTAACGCACAATGTGCAGTTAATTTTTCGGACCTACTTATCAATGAGTAATGATCTTTGGTTAGGAACGAGTTCAAAATATCCAGTTTCATATGACTAATTGTGCATTTTTGTGGTGAGAGTAACACATTAACACTGTGAACTACACGATCCATTCTGCAAAAATAGACTCAAAATTAAAAGGCAGTGTCATCGACCATAATCAACAGTATCATCAAAGCTGACGTGTTACAACGACTGTCGCCGGGCTTGACCAACTAATAGGGTGTCGTGTCTTTTCGTTCCTTTACCAGTTTGTCCTCGGGTGGTTTTGTTCCTTTACCATTTTGTACGGAGTCATTTTGAACCCATACAAACAGACTTGAGTAAAAGAGTGATGTGATGACAGAGTCGATTCGTGTGCTGGTCTCTCATGCTGGGGGTCACGGATTTAATCTCCAGTCAGGAGAGATTCGGAGATGACCGAACATTCTCTGGCAACATCAACTGTGGTATTGATGCTGCTGCAAAGTACAGCCCTATTGTACTATAAATACAAATACAGATGGAACGCTGGACATAATGAAGAACAGAAGCATCAGTGCAGGGCTTGCATTTTGACCAGGTCGATCGACCCCGGCTTGGTAATCAGCCGCAAAAATAATCTGACATCAATTTATTGTTTCCCCAATCTCAGCAAATCAAGTGACGAGCGATTTCGTAAAACAGAATAACTTCTGGCAATGGGACTAATTGATCGGGCGATTCAGGATTTATTTGTTTACTTCTGCCGTGGATGTACTAAAAGACGATTGCAGGTGAGCGAAGAAAACGTGAGGGGTGGGTATGGCGAAAATAAATGCACAAGCGGGTTGATACTGACCTTATAAACCACATATGGTGTAATGACTTCGAATCCCTTATTTATTACCATTCCATTGTGATTACTGTTTGATTGCCTGGCACAAGTTTTATACATATGGTGGGAAAAGCCATACGAATATCAATGGCAGACTTTAAAAAAAATTATTTTGTGTACGACTGTGTTGTCAACACAACCACGTGTGTTTATTATAATTAAGAGAATAAACATAACCTCTGATTGATTGAGCGTTTATTCTGAAATGTTTACACAAGAGTTTGTAATTTCTGCATCTTATGTGGATTCCCTCCTCCCCTCCCTCCAAGCTGTCTTTGAAAATAACCTGTCACAAAACAAAACAATTACAATTGATTTGGAAAAATATACACTGAACATGTACTTATTTTCATACATTAATTATTCATGAGTGATTTATATTATGGCCGTTTTTTTTAATAATTGACAAGTGAGAGTGCAGAATGTCAAGTTTGTTGATCTTCTGCAAAGAAAATACGTGAAAATAAAAACACCGTTTTTGCTTTGGAATGGATTTTATTTTAATAAAATAAAATCACTTGCCCCATTTTGACATATCAAGACAGGCAACAATCCATTTCTTGAACGTTAGATGAAAAAGGAAATCTGCATCGTCCTCTGGGTATTAACAACACATTTCTACTCACCTAATTTCGCTTCAAATTCACCTGCGCACTACCTAACATAGCGGCCAAAAACGGCCAGAAAATTAACAAGAATAAGCGTACGACAGCCTAAAATATCTCAGAACTGTCTCAATAATACCATACAATTATGGATATCATTAGAACCAGCTTGTCGAGTTGGTTCTAATGATGTCCATATTGGTATGATTTTATTGAATGAAAGTGTCAATGACACTGTAGCTTAACTTGTGTGTTGTGTTTGATGAAAAGGATAATGTTCAATGTTTATGAAAGGATTATGAAATAAGACAAGAATTGTGATAGTTGGGAATATGTTCATTTCTGTTCCCTGTATGCTATGTTTTTGATAAAAATAATATGAGGTGTACACTGTACTAAAGAGTTGAGGAGTGGGTCAATATGACCTCACTGTTAATGTATGTGGCCCTCACAGTTAACGTATGTCAACGAAAGTTACCAAGTTACAGTGAAATTATTCCAAAACGAGTCATCCTATTAAGTTACATTGAAATCCCTTCATAAATATGGCCTGTAGACTGTGCCAAATGTTGTCGGGCTTCGGGCCCCTGTAACTGTCAGTTTCCCAATTGCGTCCAAGGGGGACGTTCTCATCTAGACATTATATGAAGTCAACCTACCAAGTTACAATGAAATCCTTTCATAAATATGGCCTGAAGACTGTGCAAAAGGTTTTCGGGCTCCTTCCATAAATATGACTTATAGACTATGCTAAAGGTTTTTGGGCTCGGGCAGCCATCAAGGCATTATATGGAGTCAACCTAAAAAGTTACAATGAAATCCCTTCATAAATATGACCTGTAGACTGTGCTAAAGGCTTTCAGGCTTCGGGCCCCTGTAGCGGTCACACTTGCCCAATCGTGTCCAAAAGGGGACATTCTCATCTAGACATTATATGAAGTTAACCTACCAAGTTACAATGAAAACCCTTCATAAATATGACCTGTAGACTGTGCTAAAGGTTTTTGGGCTCGGGAAGCCATCATGGTTGAATGATCGCAACCAAAAGGGGACGTTCTCATCTGGGCATCATCTGGAGTGATCCTACGAAGTTACAATAAAATCCCTTCATAAATATGACCTGTAGACTGTGCTCAAGGTTTTTGGGCTTCGGGCCCCTGAACCCGTCACAGCTGACCAATCACGATCGAAAGGGGATGTCATCATCTAGGCATTATATGGAGTCAAACTAACAGGTTACAATGAAATCCTTCGATAAATATGACCTATAGACTATGCAAAAGGTTTTGGGGTTTTGGGCTCAGGAAGCCATCAAGGCTGAATGATCGCGACCAAAAGGGGGCGTTCTCATCTAGACATTATTTGGAGTCATCCTACCAAGGTACAATGAAATCACTTCATAATTATGACCTGTAGACTGTTCTAAAGGTTTTCGGACTTCGGGCCCCTGTAGCTGTCACAGTGGACCAATTGTGTCCAAAATGGGACGTTCTCATCTAGACAATATATGAAGTCAAACCTACCAAGTTACAATTATATTACTTCATAAATATGACCTGTAGACTGTGCTAAAGGTATTCAGGCTTTGGGCTCGGGCAGCCATAATGGTTGAATGATCGCAACCAAAAGGGGCCATTCTCATCTGGGCATCATCTGGAGTGATCCTACGAAGTTACAATGAAATCCCTTCATAAATATGACCTGTAGACTGTGGTCAAGATTTTCGGGCTTCAGGCACCTGTAGCCATCACAGTTGACCAATCACGACCAAAAGGGGACGTCATCATCTAGGCATTGTATGGAGTCAACCTAACAAGTTACAATGAAATCCTTCCATAAATACGACCTATAGACTATGCTAAAGGTCTTTGGGCTCGGGCAGCCATAAAGGCTGAATGATCGCAACCAAAAGGGGACGTTCTTATATAGACATTATTTGGAGGCATCCTACCAAGCTACAATGAAATCCCTTCATAATTATGACCTGTAGACTGTTCTAAAGGTTTTCGGGCTTTGGGCCCCTATAGTCATCACAGTTGCCCATCGTGTCCAAAAGGGGACGTTCTCATCTAGACATTATATGAAGTCAACCTGCCAAGTTACAATGAAATCCCTTCATAAATATGACCTGTAGACTGTGCTAAAGGTTTTCGGGCTTTGGGCTCGGGCAGCCATCATGGTTGAATAATCGCAACCAAAGGGGACAATCTCATCTGGGCATCATCTGGAGTGATCCTACGAAGTTACAATGAAATCCCTCCATATTAAACATGACCTGCAGACTGTGCTAAAAGTTTTTGGGTTCTGGGCTTGGGAGCCATCACGATTGACAGATCATGCCCAAAAGGGGACGTTCTCATCTAAGCATTATACAGAGGCATCCTACCACGTTACAATGAAATCCCTTCATAAATACGACCTGTAGACTGTGCTAATGGTTTTCGGGTTTTGGGCTCAGGCAGCCATACCGATTGACCGATCGGGACCAAAAGGGGACGTTCTCATCTAGACATTACCCCAAACCAGAATATGAAATTTTGTGACGATCAGACAAGAACTGCGGGGTGCAGCCTGGGCTAAAGGAAATTGTGAACAGACTCACAGACTAACAGACTTACAGATTCACAGACTAACAGACTTCTGCACGAGTGATGGCAATAGCTTATCTTGACTTTGTCAAGTTAAGCTAAAAATTGTGAAATTTGTTTTCAGAAAATGTGAAATTTAATTTATTTTTTAAAAATAATATGTTAGGTAAAGGGTTAAAGTCTTCAAAACTGAGGGAGTTTACTTGAACACGGATAGGGCACCTTGTTTTCAACATGTAGAAAGGTGGGGGAGGGGGCTAAATCACTAATAAGACGCAAGACATGTTTCAGGATGGTATTAATATTGCCCAATTAATAGCCCATAGCAAATTAATAGAAGACAATTAGGTTGGAAATATTAATCTTTACTCATAACAAATCATCAAATAACGCAATATACATGAAATATCAATATGATATGCACATGCAAGTGTAAATGAAAGTGTCAATGACACTGAAGCTCAACATGTTAAGACATGTACATGTATAGTATGTGACACAGCAATGACAAACATCTAGGTAAAGACCTGATAAAAAAGGTACATATAAAGTATTGTAACAGTCTTACATAAATACTGACTGTAGCCTGTAACAAATGTATAAGTAAAGTATTGTAAAGGTGGGTGACAGTCAGATGCTAAACTAGAAAAGAAATCTTTGAGTCCCAAAGTGGCTCTGACTGAACCCCAAAATATTTGTTCTCATAGCACAGTGATAACAAAGGCACCCCCAAAACACACTCATTCCTGTCCCAAGGTGAAAATCTAAATTTTATAGTAAATTTCCTTTCTTATTATACCTACCACAATTGTTTACTACAGGCTTGTACTACAGTGGAAGTCCCTAACTCGGATAAAATACTCTCTATTTTTGTCTTTCCCAAGCAAGTTGGGAAAGAAAAGTGGTGCAAAAGCACCAATAAAAATAAGCCAAAACTGGGTCGAGTGCAACCGGCGCAGACCCAGTACGGGACGCTCTCTCCCAAGTACAACTCCACGACTTCCGTTGCCAGTGTGCATATACCGTCTCTAAAGACTCATTCTTTTTGAATCCGTAAACGTTAAGAGTTATGTGATCAGCGGGGAGGAAAGATTCTTTACCCGTAAAGAAGACGGGAGGGCCTCCATGTAAACAATTGTGGTAGGTATAATAAGAAAGGAAATTTACTATAAAATTTAGATTTCTTATCAACCTACTCACAATTGTTTACTACAGGCTGAAAAGACAAAATGCTGGAGGGAATCGCATAACCAACCCCCACATAACCCTAGTGCACTGGAACCATGAAGCAGAAGGAAGAGGTCCCGAGGCTTATCAACCATAATGTCGCAATCATTGGTAAAGGACAATGAAAAGAGACATATGAGCCTGTGTGACACACAGACAGAAAAAAGGGCAGTAACAGCACAAGGCTGAAACTGACCTTCAAGAAGCCTAATGGCTATGGCAGACAACAGCCTGAGCAGAAGAAAGAGGACCCAAGGCAAAAAGGTCCTCCGACTGCTCCTGCAACTGGCGTAAATAAAAGGTGGAGAAAGTAGAAGCATTTCTCCAGTAGGCTGCCTGCATAACATCCGACAACTTGACGGAGTTAGAATAAGCCCAAGAGGTAGACAGTGCCCGCACCTCGTGGGCAGAAATACGATTGGTAATACAATCGCCAGCTGCTAAACGACTATAAGCCGTACGAATAGCAAGACAAATCCATCGAGAAATGGATTGAGGAGAGATCTTCTGTCGACCCGGAATGAGAAACAGAAAAAAACGTTTTCTGCCCTTCCGTATGAAGCGTGTCCGATCAAGATAAATGCGAATAGCACGGACCGGACAGAGCAAAGGGCGAGTACCCTCAACAGAGGGAAGAGCCCTGATACAGATAGGAGGAGGAGTTAGTATCTGGTAACTGATTCTTAGCCGAAAAGGAGCAATCAGTGGTAAAAGTAACACTGTTGGGAGAACTCCTAAAAAAGGCCGGGTCAACCGAGAGGGCGTGAAGCTCACTAACCCGTCTGGCCGAAGCAAATGCCATCAGAAAAGCCGTCTTGTATGTGAGAAATTGCATATCTACCTGGGATAAAGGTTCGAACGGCGCCCCCTCCCCCCCCCCCCCCCCCCCCCCCCCCCAAGCAAAGCAGCACCCACGAAAGATTCCATCGTGGAGTAAGCTGCAAAGTCCGAGGCCTTTTCAAAGAAAAGTGCCGAACAAGCTTGGAGAGGTAAGGATTAGTGCCGATACGACGCTTCCCCACATAAGAAAAAGTCTCTGAAAGCATAGACCTGTAACCCTTGATGGTAACAGGCTGGAGACCCCGAGAATCAAACAGATATACTAGAAACTCCGCAATCTGTGAAATCGAAGGATTGGCATAATCAACAGAGTGATCAGCACACCATCGACAGAAGACCTTCCATTTAGCTGCATAAGCTAAACCAGTGGAGTGCCTCCTTGAAGAAGAAATGCACTCCACTGCTCGTCTCGCAAAACCTCTACGGAGGAGACAGGACCTGACAAAAGATATGCGTGAAGGCACAATGAAGTCGGGTCGACGTGAAACCTCCTCGGGCGACCTTGACAAAGAAGGTCGCGACGTAACGGGAGACGTGCCGGAACCGCCGCCATCAGCGAGCGGAGCTGATTGATCCACACCCGCTGAGGCGACAGGGGAGCGATCAGAATGATTCGACAACTGCAGGTTCGAATTTTGGCGAGAACCTGAGGAAGAATCAGAACCGGCGGGAAGGCGTAGCCGACTAGACTGTTCCAATCGAGTGACAGAGCGTCCACGGCAAAAGCCAGAGGATCTGGACACGGGGACACAAAAGTGTCCACCTGATGGTTCCAACGAGTCGCAAAGAGATCGATGTGGGGACGTCCCCAGAGATCGCAAAGCGACTGGAACACTGCCCTGTGAAGCATCCACTCGGTGGAAATAACCCTGCCCTGTCGGGACAGGGAGTCGGCTAGGACATGCAGACGACCGGGAATGTGACGAACAACCACCCCGGCGTGAACCTCCTGAGCGAGCAGTAAAAGATCCCGAGCTAACTCGTACATCGGAAGCGAGTGCGTGCCGCCCTGGTTCCGAATGTAAGCAACCACTGTCGAATTGTCGGATAGTAGAAGGACCTGGCGATTCAACAAGTGAGGGATCCACTGCCTGAAACTCAGAAGAAGAGCAAGAAGCTCCTTCTGGTTGATGTGTAGAGCTGCTTGATCCTGGTCCCACATCTCGTGTAGGGAAAGACCGAGAGGATCCAACGTCGCACCCCATCCGAGATCGCTGGCATCTGCCGTCAGAACGCGATCGGACGTGGGTAAGTCCAGCGGAACACCCTGCGTAATCCACTGAACATCTGTCCAGGGAAGAAGGTGAGGATACAGAGAGTCCGGAAACGGAAGCACCTGATCCAGAGAATCTACATTCGGTCTCCAACGACTGAGCAGAAAGTGTTGGAGAGGTCTGACACGCAGCCGACCTAGAGGAATGAGATCCGTCACCGAACCGCAGAGACCGATCAGCCGGAGAAAACTCCGAGCGGTCGCGGACCTGGACTGGGACAGAGTCAGAGCAAAAGCTGAGAGAATCACAGCCTTGGCCTGGGGAACAGCCACCAAATTGAATTTGGTTTGGAAAGACATCCCCAGATGACAAAACGACTGAGAAGGGACCAGGTCCGACTTCTCCTCGTTGACTCTGAATCCTAGCGACGTGAGCAAGCTCAACAGAGTGGCGACATCCGATTCCAGTAAGGCAGCATTGGAATGCCTCTGGAGGATATCGTCCAGATATGCCGAAGTAGTCACCCTGGACTGTGTGCGATGGAACGCTATCACATGCGACATCAGTCTGGTGAACACCCAAGGAGCCAGGTTGAGGCCGAAAGGCATGGCCTTGAACTGGTAAACTCGCCCCAGAAAAGCGAACCTGAGATACTTCCGTGACGCCCGATGCATCGGAACGTGGAAGTAAGCGTCTCGCAGGTCGATGCTGGCTGCGAAATCTCCCTGGTGAATTGATTGGCGGACCGACCTGAAAGTCTCCATGCTGAACTTGGGAACAATGATAGACTGGTTCAGGATGCTCAGATCGATAACCGGTCGGAGTCGGCCGTCCTTCTTCGGCACCAAGAACAGGCGGGAATAGAAACCCACTGACTGAACGTTCTTGACGACCTCGATCGCCCCCTTTGCCAGGAGATTGGCAATCTCCGTGGACAAAAGTTCCCGACGTAAAACGTCTGAAGGAACTGAGGTTGGAAGAGGCACCTTTGACAGAGTGGGGTGCCGTCGGAAGGATATGCGCAGCCCGGACCGAACAACATCTAACACCCATGGATCGGATGTGATGGTGGTCCAATGGTCTGCAAACTCTGCTATCCTTCCTCCAACCTGGGACGAGTCGAGGTGAGGACCTTCATTTCGAGCCCCGACGAGGCCCGCGAGAGGAGAAACCACCTCCTCTGCTAAATGAAGAATCCTGAGACTTCCCTCGATTCTGCCGACCCCTACCTTTACCCCGTGAGTAAGAAGCAGAGGCGGCAGCAGAAGGACCAGCCTTTTGCTTCACAGAGGAAGCAGAAGGGTACTTGTTAGGCTGGGAACGGCCCTTGCCTCCCCGAGAAGGCTGATCAAGCTGACGAAACAGCAGCTGATCTTTGGAATGACGTAGGACGTCATCCCGGACCGTCGACACGGAACCATGGAAAAGTTGCGGACCTGCCAAAGAAGCAGATCGAAGAGTAGCACGCTGCTCCTCGGGAAGGGATCGTCCTGTGTCCAGCACAGCGTCCCTTCGAACTAATTCCAAATTGGCCGTGTTACAGGCATGCGTGTGAGTAAGGTGCATAAGCGCCTTGGACAGCACACGCAAAGGAGCCTGTACCTCGTCAAACTTATCTGGAGGCAGATAAGCAGCCAAAGCTGAGACGACGTGATCTGAGAGAGAAAGCATGCCAAGCATCTCTCTAGATAAGCCCAACGTGGACTCCAGAGTCGTCACTGGAATGACGGCAGACTTGGGCTTGGAAAGCCCGAGGGAAGTGGAGTCCTGATCCAGAACCGTCAAAGTCTGGCAGACTGACGGATTGGCGGAATCGTAGGAACAATAACGCACAGGAGGCAAAAAGGTGTCAACCCTGGTGAAGAACGAAGTCTTCAAAGCCTTGGAATTCAGCTTGGCATCCAATGCTGAAAAAGCTTCAACCACCTGTACCGACTGGCACGGTCGAAGGCGCCCAGAAGCAGGTTGCTCCATAGGCTGTTGGCGCGCGACCGATGATCGCGGCCAGGCTGACACTGTCGGCTGGTTAGCAGGTTTGAGCTCAGGCAGAAACCCAAACACAAAGTCAAGAGCCGCCCCCAAGTCCGAAGACTGCTGGCCCTCAACCTCAAGCATGTCGGACTCCTCCCCAGAGTCGGAAGACACATAGCCCATCGTGGGCAAACCAGCCGACGCCTCCCATGGTGTCGGGACACCAGAGGAATCGGAAACCGGCCTGTTTCCAATTCCGGGAGGCGGCACCATAGGAGGCGCCTGGAAACCACCCATTGCCTCGCTGGAAGCAACAGGAAGGCTCTTTGAGAGAACCTGAGTGAGTAAGGAGAGGGCCTCCCTAAGCTCACTGCCTGTACCGACCGGTTCGACAGGGGAGCGAACCGGCAAAGTGGTTTCACCTCTGACCCTCTTAACCAGCGAAGGGTCCTGATCCTCCAAAACACCCGACGCGGGACGACGGGCGGCAGCCGAAACATCTGAAGGCAGACGTGTATAGGGGTACGATGCACCCCGAGGATCAATATTGCGAGAACTCATGAGAGTCACCGAGGACCTCTGCGGGGCAGAAGGTCCAGGCTGCACAAAAGGCGTTGGTCCCCCAAAACTGGTCGTGTGACCAGAGTGAGTGGACGGAAACGCCATGGAGTTCATAGTGTTTCCACTACGAACATCCGAATCCAAAGACACAACTGTGGTACTCGACGGCGACGAGACCACAGCGATGGGCTCGGCCGGCAGCCCCTTCCGACTTCGCCGAGTTGAAGTCAGGGAAGGCTGGGGCCGATATCCCACGTCTACAGTATCGGACAGTTCTGCAGTCCCCTGCAGCGAAAAGCCGAGGCCGGCTGAAACAGACAACGAAGCAGACGGACCAGCAGCAGTAGTAGATACGTCGAGAGTCGTTGAGGCTGGTGAAATAATGGAGAGAGCACACCGGCTCGGCTCCGAAGGAGGAGTCACAACCCTAGTGACAGCCTCAGATGTCGACTGGAGGGGGACCGTAGTCCCGGAACCAGGCATCTCTACACCAGAACACTCAACGGCTCCCGCAGTATCCACCACAGGAAAAGACTGCACATCCCCCACGGAGGAGGAATAACTCTCACCAGACAAAGTCGGCTCGGGAGGCCCCGAACGACCACGTTCTCCTTTCCCACGGGAGCGGGAGGCACGGCCACGAGAACGAACGACACGATTTACAGACGCCCAAAAGGTGGAAGACCATGTTCCACAGACACCACACGGCCGCTCGGCCGAACACCCATTACAGGAGGAACACGACGAATGTACATCGTCCACATGCTTAGGCAGCAGACACTGCCCACAAGGAATTGTCCTAGGCATGAAAGAGGTGAGAGGAGCAGAGAAGGTGAGATCAGAAAACAGAACACCCCCAAAGAGAGAAAGGTGACAGAAACAAAGACCCCAGACGGTCGACCGGGAACCACCCAACAGGAAGACTACTCTCAACAGAAAGAAGAAACACTGCAGGAGTGGTACCCCGCTGACACCTAACTCTAACACAATTAGAAAAATTTGCAAAAAAAGCATGAACAATAATTGTGAAAATCTAAGTCCGAACCGCGTGGCCCGCGAAAATCGCGCGCGACCCGAGAGAGAGCAAATAAATATACATTATGGACATATAATAGAAAAAAGAGAATATAAAACACTGTTCCTGAGAATACAAAGGATACACTGTGGTATAATGAATCAGGAATCATCAAACATCGAGCTGGTGGAACACTGATAAGCGTGCAAAAACATCTCGACACGAAGCGGATTTCAAAAAGAATGAGTCTTTAGAGATGGTATATGCGCACTGGCAACGGAAGTCGTGGAGTTGTACTTGGGAGAGAGCATCCCGTACTGGGTCTGCGCCGGTTGCACTCGACCCAGTTTTGGCTTATTTTTATTGGTGCTTTTGCACCACTTTTCTTTCCCAACTTGCTTGGGAAAGACAAAAATAGAGAGTATTTTATCCGAGTTAGGGACTTCCACTGTAGTGCAAGCCTGTAGTAAACAATTGTGAGTAGGTTGATAAGAAACAAAGGGACCCAAGAAGTTTCATGAAGATCAGTTCATAAATACGAGCTGTATAGAAGTTGTGACAAAAAACTGATTGGACCTAATTTCGGTACAAAATGGCCACTGGCAGACATCTTGAATTTTGGACCGCACCCAGAAACACTCGTTCTCGTCCCAAGGTGATAACGAAGGTACCCAAGAAGTTTTGTGAAGATCGGTTCATAAATACAGCCTCCAGCCCGAGCCGTATTGGCATGTGCACTTACAGTGTATAAGTAGCACTGAATAAATCAAAGTTCATCTAATTTGCATAATTTCTGCACGAGAAAAAACCTCATATTATATGTGATGTATTCCATATTACTAAACATTCATACAAAAATTTATTCAAATCAGAACTTTCATACAAAAGTTCTTTACAAAAGACTGATTGCACTAATTTTGGTACAAAATGGCTGCTGGTGGCCATCTTGAATTTTGGACCACACCCAAAAACACTCGTTCTCATCCCACGGTGATAACAAAGATACCCAAGAAGTTTCGTAAAGATCGGTTCATAAATACTGCCTCTAACCCAAGCCGTATTGGCATTTGCACTTATAGTGCTGAAAGTAACACCAAAAAACATCAAAGTTAGTCTAATTTGCTTAATTTACGCACGAGAAAAAACACGTATTATATGTGATGTATCCCATGGTACTAAACATTCATACAAAATATTATTCAAATCAGCACTTTCATATGGAAGTTCTGCGCAAAAAACTGATTGCACCTAATTTTGTACAAAATGGCTGTCAGCAGTCAACTTGAATTTCGGATTGGACCCCAAAACACTCGTTCTCGTCCTACGGTCATAACAAAGGTACCCAAGAAGTTTCGTAAACATCGGTTCATAAATGCGGCCTCTAGCCCCAGCCGTATTGAATTGACGGACAGACGGCGACTGGCCATGTCATAAGCTCAAATTTGGCTTCGCCAAAGTTGAGCTAAAAAATAAATCAGCCCCAGTGAAGAACAAAAGTTTCAATGACACTGTAGCTTAACTTGACAAACTTGAACTTGGTAAGTTATAAATGAAATGCAAAATTGAAGATCATTGGTACCAATGTTATTTGATGAAATTTCAACATAACAGCATTGTGTGTGCACAACCAGGGTTTCCGCGAGGGGAAAATTTGTGGGTCAGGTAGTTTAAAGAAAGTGAAACTCAGATGCCGAAGGCATCTGCCGCACGTGCCAAAGTGATTTTTAGGTGCTCTCTGGTGACCTCTGGGGGCATTCCTGCGTATTTGATTTTTAGGTGCTCTCTGGTGGCCTCTGGGGGCATTCTGGTGGCTAAAATGCCGAATAATTGAAGTGGAAAATATGTATTTTTTCCTCCTACAATTCTCTAAATTCCCACGGGACACACAATACTACATCTGGTCGGAGGTTTCATAAAAATACAAACCTAAAACAACACAAAATTCATGAATCCTGACAGTGACTGCGACGCTATTTAGTAAACTTTGCGTGTGTGCTTGAGCTTTGTTTACAGCGGCTCGTGGTAATATTCGAAAAGAAGCATGATGCAGACGTGTGACATCATGCACGTGCAATTACATCATTTATCGCTCGAAATAAAAGCCAGTGATTTCGGACCAAACACGACAATTTGAGTCACACGGAACACACATACCAAGTTTCAAAGTGATCCGATCATAAATGTGCCCTGAAGGCCGTGTTAAAGGGAAGTATTGAGGTCTGACTAAGTTCAAAAGTCAGCGGCAACATTTTTTGATCAAAAAATGGAAGAAATTCGACAGCTCCCATATAGATGTCACCCCACACAAGCTCACCAACTTTGCAAGCGATCCAATCATAAATGTGCCCTGCAGGGTGTGTCAAAGGGAAATATTGATGCTTAACTGCACTAAGTTTTTACTAAGTTCATTGAAGGTCATTGCCAGTGGCAACATTTTTTGACAGAAATCGAAGAAAATCGATAGCTCCCATCTAGACGTAACCCCAAACAAGCATGCCAGGTTTCAAAGCAATCCGATCATAAATGTGTCCTGTAGGGTGTGCCAAAGGGAAATATTATTGAGGTATGACTAAACTAAGTTCTAAGAACGTTGGCCGCAGCAACATTTTTTGACGGAAATGAAAGAAAATCGATAGCTCCCATCTAGAGGTCTCCCCAAACAAGCATGCCAGGTTTCAAAGCAATCCAATCATAAATGTGCCCTGTAGGGTGTGCCAAAGGGAAATATTGAGGTCTGACTAAACTAAGTTCTAAGAATGTTGGCAGTGGTCTTCGAAAGTTTTCAACAATTTCTAAGTCAAAAGGTATGGTAAATTGTTTGGTGTTTGGAAGTTTTATGCAATGAAGCAGAAGCCTTTGTCATAGGCAAACTGCATGCCATATTTCACTGAAATCTGATAACCCCAATCCAGAATGCACCCCCCCCCCACCCCCATTTTCTTCGAAAGTTTTCAACAACTTCCAACAATTTCTAAGTCAAAAGGTATGGTAAATTGTTTGGTGTTTGGAAGTTTTATGCAATGTGGCAGAAGCCTTTGTCATAGGCAAACTGCATGCCATATTTCACCAAAATCCGATAACCCATACCTGAGATACAGGCTGAACAGACAAATAATGTCTATTTCCTACAATTTGTAAGTCAAAAAAGGGGGATAACTCTAAAAAGGAGAATGTGAGAAATACCGCTGAATCCTTTTTTTAAAGCCTATACCATAAGCTGTGTTCATGGCAAATTTCATTGCTAGAGAACATTCGATACCCGAGATACAGGCTGAACAGACAAAATTTGGCTTGAACGGATACAATTTCTAAGTGAACAATTAATAATAAAAAAATAATAATAAAAAAAAAAAATAACTAGTGTGGGCATACCTATGACCAACAAATATTATAAAAAATAATAATTTACTTGAGTTATGAATACTTTCGGACGGACTCACACATGGACGCACAGACGGATGGACAGACGGGAGGACGCATGTAATCCAGTATACCCCCATTTTCTTCGAAACTGGGGGTATAATAAATAGCTCTCAGCTAGAGGTCACTCCAAACAAGCATGCCAGATTTCAAAGCAATCCAATCACAAATGTGCCCTGTAGGGTGTGCCAAAGGGAAATATTGAGGTCTGACTAAACTAAGTTCTAAGAATGTTGGCCACGGCAACATTTTTTGATGGAAATTGGCAAAAATCGATAGCTCCCATCTAGAGGTAACCCCAAACAAGCGTACAAAGTTTCAAACCGATCTGATCATAAATGTGCCCTGTAGGGCATGCCAAAGGAATATATTGATACCTGAATAAACTAAGTTCAAAGGTTGTTGCCAGTGCAACATGTTTTGATGGAAATGGACGAAAATCAATAGCTCCCATCTAAAGGTCACTCCAAACAAGCATGCCAGATTTCAAAGCAATCCGATCATAAATGTGACCTGTAGGGTGTGCCAAAGGGAAATATTGAGGTCTGACTAAACTAAGTTCTAAGTGACATTGGCCTTGGCAACATTTTCTGACGGAAATTGGAGAAAATCGATAGCTCCCATCTAGAGGTCACCCCAAACAAGCATACCAAGTTTCAAACTGATCTGATCAAAAATGTGCCTGTACTGCGTGCCAAAGGAGTATATTGATGTCTGACTAAACTAAGTTCAAAGGTCGTTGGTAGCAGCAACTTTTTTTGACGGAAATGGAAGAAAATCGGTAGCTCCCATCAAGAGATCACCCTAAACAAGCATGCCAGGTTTCAAAGCAATCCGATCATAAATGTGCCCTGTAGGGTGTGCCAAAGGAAAATATTGAGGTCTGACCAAACTAAGTTCTGAGAACGTTAGCCGCGGCAACATTTTTTGACGGAAATTGAAGAAAATCGATAGCTCCCATCTAGAGGTCATCCCAAACAAGCATACCAAGTTTCAAAGCAATTTCCTTTGGCACACCTGTGAGGTGTGCCAAAGGAAATCTAAATTTTGTAGTAAATTTCCTCTCTTATTATACCTACCACAATTGTTTACTACAGGCTTGCACTACAGTTCCTAACTCGGATAATATACTCTCTATTTTTGTCTTTCCCAAGCAATTTGGGAAAGAAAAGTGGTGCAAGGGCACCAAGAAAAAATAAGCCAAAACTGGGTCGAGAGCAACTGGCGCAGACCCAGTACGGGACGTTCTCTCCCAAGTACAACTCCACGACTTCCGTTGCCAGTGCGTATATACGTCGCTAAAGACTCATTCTTTTTGAATCCGCCAACGTTAGAGTTATGTGATCAGCGGGGAGGAAGGATTCTTACCCGTATAAGAAGACGGGAGGGCCTCCATGTAAACAATTGTGGTAGGTATAATAAGAAAGGAAATTTACTATAAAATTTAGATTTCTTATCAACCTACTCACAATTGTTTACTACAGGCTGAATAGACAATAGGCTGGAGGGAATCGCATAACCAACCCACACATAACCCCAGTGCACTGGAACCATGAAGCAGAAGGAAGAGGTCCCGAGGCTTATCAACCATAATGTCACAATCATTGGTAATAGACAATGAAAGGAGACATATGGGTCTGTGTGACACACAGACAGAGGAGGGCAGTAACAGCGCAAGGCTGAAACTGACCTTCAAGAAGCCTAATGGCTAGGGCAGACAACAGCCTGAGCAGAAGAATGAGGACCCAAGGCAAAAAGGTCCTCCAACTGCTCCTGCAACTGACGCAGATAGAAGGTGGAGAAAGTAGAGGCATAACATCCGACAACTTGACGGAGTTAGAATAAGCCCAAGAGGTAGACAATGCACGCACCTCGTGGGCAGAAATACGGTTGGTAATGAAATCGCCAGCTGCTAAACGACCGTAAGCCGTACGAATAGCAAGACAAATCCATCGAGAAATGGATTGAGGAGAGATCTTCTGTCGACCAGGAATAAGAGACAGAAAAAAACGTTTCCTGCCTTTCCATATGAATCGTGTCCGATTGAGATAAATGCGAATAGCACGGACCAGACAGAGCAAAGGGCGATTACCTTCAACAGAAGGAAGAGCCCTGATACAGATAGGAGGAGGAGTAGTATCTGGTAACTGATTCTTGGCCAGAAAAGAGCGATCAGTGGTAAAGTAACAGTTGGGAAAGCTCCTAAAAAAGGTCGGGTCAACCGAGAGGGCGTGAAGCTCACTAACCTGTCTGGCAGAAGCAAAAGCCATCAGAAATGCCGTCTTATATGTGAGAAAATGCATATCCACCTGGGATAAAGATTCGAACGGTGCCACCCCCCCCCCCCCCCCCAAGCAAAGCAGCACCCACGAAAGATTCCATCGTGAGGTAAGCTGCAAAGTCCGAGGCCTTTTCAAAGAAAAGTGCCGAACAAGCTTGGAAAGGTAAGGATTAGTGCCGATATGATGCTTCCCCACATAAGAAAAAGTCTCTGAAAGCATGGACCTGCAACCCTTGATGGTAACAGGCTGGAGACCCCGAGAATCAAACAGATATACCAGAAACTCGACAGAAGACCTTCCACTTAGCTGCATAAGCTAAACCAGTGGAGTGCCTCCTTGAAGAAGAAATGCACTCCACTGCTCGTCTCGAAAAACCTCTACGGAGGAGACAGGACCTGACAAAAGATATGCGTGAAGGCACAATGAAGTCGGGTCGACGTTAAACCTCCTCGGATGACCATGGCAAAGAAGGTCGTGATGTAGAGGGAGACGTGCCGGAACCGCCGCCATCAGCGAGCGGAGCTGGTTGATCCACACCCGCTGAGGCGACAGGGGAGCGATCAGAATGATTTGACAACTGCAGGTTTGAATTTTGGCTAGAACCTGAGGCAGAATCGGAACTGGCGGGAAGGCGTAGCCGACTAGACCGTTCCAATCGAGTGACAGAGCGTCCACAGCAAAAACCAGAGGATCTGGACACGAAAGTGTCCACCTGATGGTTCCAACGAGTTGCAAAGAGATCGATGTGGGGATGTCCCCAGAGATGGCAAAGCGACTGGAACACTGCCCTGTGGAGCATCCACTCGGTGGAAATAACCCTGCCCTGTCGGGACAGGGAGTCGGCTAGGACGTTCAGACGACAGGGAATGTGACGAACAACCACCCCGGCGTGGACATCCTGAGCGAGCAGTAGAAGATCCCAAGCCAATTCGTACATCGGAACCGAGTGAGTGCCACCCTGGTTCCGAATGTAAGCAACCACTGTCGAATTGTCGGACAACAGAAGGACCTGGCGATTCGATAGGTGAGGGATCCACTGCCTGAAACTCAGAAGAAGAGCAAGAAGCTCCTTCTGGTTGATGTGTAGAGCTGCCTGATCCTGGTCCCACATCCCATGGAGGGAAAGACCTAGAGGATCCAATGTCGCACCCCATCCGAGATCGCTGGCATCTGCCGTCAGAACGCGATCGAATGTGGGTAAGTCCAATGGAACACCCTGTGTAATCCACTGGACAGGGGAGAAGGTGAGGATAAAGAGATTCCGGAAACTGAAGCACCAGATCCAGAGAATCTACATTCGGTCTCCAACGACTGAGCAGAAAGTGTTGGAGAGGTCAGACACGCAGCCGACCTAGAGGAATGAGATCCGTCACTGAACCGCAGAGACCGATCAGCCGGAGAATACTCCGTGCTGATGCGGATGTGGACTGGGACAGAGTCAGAGCAAAAGCTGAGAGAATCACAGCCTTGGTCTGGGGAACCGCTACCAAATTGAATTGGGTTTGAAAAGCCATCCCCAGATGACAAAACGACTGAGAAGGAACCAGGTCCGACTTCTCCTCATTGTCTCTGAATCCTAGCGACGTGAGCAAGCTCAACAGAGTGGAGACATCCAACTCCAGTAAGGCAGCATTGGAATGCCTCTGGAGGATATCGTCCAGATATGCCGAAGCAGTCACCCTGGACTGTGAGCAATGGAAAGCTATCACAAGCAACATCAGTCTGGTGAAGGCCCAAGGAGCCAGGCTGAGGCCGAAAGGCATGGCCTTCAACTGGTAAACTCGCCCCAGAAAAGCGAACCTGAGATACTTCCGTGATGCCCGATGCATCGGAACGTGAAAGTAAGCGTCTCGCAGGTCGATGCTGGCAGCGAAATCTCCCTGGTGAATTGAACGGCGGACCGACCTGAAAGTCTCCATGCTGAACTTGAGAGCAATAATAGACTGGTTCAGGATACTCAGGTCGATAAGCGGTCGGAGTCGGCCGTCCTTCTTTGGCACCAAGAACAGGCGAGAATAGAAACCCACTGACTGAATGTTCTTGATGACCTCAATCGCCTCCTTTTCCAGGAGATTGTCTATCTCCGTGGACAAAAGTTCCAGACGTAAAACGTCTGAAGGAACTGTGGTTGGAAGAGGCACCCTGTACAGAGTGGGGTGCCTTCGGAAGGATATTCGCAGGCCGGACCGAACAACATCTAACACCCATGGATCGCATGTGATGGTGGCCCAATGGTCTGCGAACTCTACTATCCTTCCTCCAACCTGGGACGAGTCGAGGTGAGGACCTTCATTTAGAGCCCCGATGAGGCCCGCGAGAGGAGAAACCACCTCCTCTACTGAATGAAGAATCCTGAGACTTCCCTCTAGTCTGCCGACCCTTACCCTTACCCCTTGAGTAAGAAGTAGAAGCGGTGACAGAAGGACCAGCCATTTACTTCGCAGAGGAAGCAGAAGGGTACTTGTTAGGCTTGGAATGGCCTCTGCCTCCCCTAGAAGGCTGATCAAGCTGACGAAACAGCAGCTGATCTTTGGAATGACGTAGGACGTCATCCCGGACCGTTGACACGGAACCATGGAAAAGTTGCAGACCTGCCAAAGAAGCAGATCGAAGAGCAGCGCGCTCCTCCTCAGGAAGGGATCGTCCTGTGTCCAGCACAGTGTCCCTTCAAACTAATTCCAAATTAGCCGTGTTACAGGCATGCGTGTGAGTAAGATGCATGAGCGCCTTGGACAGCACATGCAAAGGAGCCTGTACCTCGTAAAACTTATCTGGAGGCAGATAAGCAGCTAAAGCTGAAACAACGTGATCTGAGAGAGCAAGCATGCCAAGCATCTCTCTCGATAAGCCCAATGTGCACTCCCAGAGTCGTCATTGGAATGACGGCATACTTGGGCTTGGAAAGCCAGAGGGAATTGGAGTCCTGATCCAGAACCGTCAAAGTCTGGCAGACTGACAGATTGGCGGAATCGTAGGAACAATAACGCATAGGAGGCAAAAAGGTGTCAACCCTGGTGAAGAACGGAGCCTTCATAGCCTTGGAACTCAGCTTTGAGTCCAATGCTGAAAATGCTTCAACCACCTGAACCGACTGGCACGGTCGAAGGCGCCCAGAAGCAGGTTGCTCCATAGGCTGTAGGCGCGCAACCGATGATCGCGGCCTGGCTGACACTGTCGGCTGGTTAGCTGGTTTGAGATCAGGCAAAAACCCAAACACAAAGTCAAGAGCTGCCCCCAAGTCCGAAGACTGCTGGCCCTCAACCTCAAGCATGTCGGACTCCTCCCCAGAGTCAGAAGACACATAGCCCATCGTGGACAAACCAGCCTACGCCTCCCATGGTGTTGAAACCGGCCTGTTTCCAATCCCGGGAGGCGGCGCCATAGGAGGTGCCTGGAAACCACTCGCTGCCTCGCTGGAAGCAACAGGAAGGCTCTTGGACAGAACCTGAGTAAGGAGAGGGCCTCCCTAAGCTCACTGCCCGAACTGGCCGGTTTGACAGGGGAGCGAACCGGCAAAGTGGCTTCACCTCTGACCCTCTTAACCAGCGAAGGGTCACGATCCTCCAAAACACCTGACGCAGGACGACGGGCGGCAGCTGAAACGTCTGAAGGCAGACGTGTATAGAGGTACGAAGCACCCCGAGGATCAATATAGCGAGAACTCATGAGAGTCACCGCGGACCTCTGCGGGGCAGAAGGTCCAGGCTGCACAAAAGGCGTTGGTCCCCCAAAACTGGTCGTGTGGCCAGAATGAGTGGACGGAAATGCCACAGAGTTCATAGTGTCCCCACTAAGAACATCTGAATCCAATAACACAACTGTGGTGCTCGACGGCATAGAGACCACAGTGGTGGGTTCGGCCGGCAGCCCCTTCCAACTTCGCCGAGTTGAAGTCAGGGAAGGCTGAGGCCGATATCCCACGTCTACACTACCAGACATCCCTGCAGTCCCCTGCAGGGAAAAGCCAAGGCCGGCTGAAACTGACGACGAAGCAGACGGACCAGCAGTAATAGTACATACGTCGGGAGTCATTGAGGTTGGTGGAAGTGTGGAGAGAGCACCCCTGCTCAGCTCCGAAGGAGGAGTCACAACCCTAGTGACAGCCTCAGATGTCGACTGGAGGGGGACCGTAGTCCCGGAACCAGGCACCACTTCATCAGAACACTCAACGGCTCCCGCAGTAATCACTACAGGAAAAGACTGCACAACCCCTTACGGAGGAGGAATAACTCTCACCAGACATGTTCAGCTCGGGAGCCCCGAACAACCGCGTTCTCCTTTTCCTGCAGGAGTGGGAGGTACGGCCACGAGAATGCACTACACGGTTCACTGACGCCCAGAAAATGGATGACCAAGATCCACAGAGACCACATGGCCGCTCGGCCGAACACTCATTACATGAGGAGCATGAAGCATGTGAATCGTCCACATGCTTTGGAAGCAGACATTGCCCACAAGGAATAGTTCTGGGCATGATAGAGGTGATAGAAGCAAAGAAGGTGAAATCAGATGAGAACAGAAGAACACCCCCAAAGAAGAGAGAAAGGTGACAGAAATTTAGACCCCAGACGGTCGACCGGGAACCACACAACAGGATGACCACTCTCAAAGGAGAGAAGAACAAGAGGCCCCAAGGGGCCTGAAGGCGCTCACCTGATATGGTAGCCTAAATATCAACCCAGAGAATTGATTTCAACAAGTTGCTCCTCCTAAGAAAAGCTTCTACCAAATATCCAAAGATTCTGACCAGTGGATCTAAAAAAAAAGATTTTTAAAGAATATTCCTCATAATGAACTAAGTTATTATTCGGGCTCCCACAGGGAGCCCATATATAAACCCAGGGACTTGGCTTTAACAATCTTGAATCTCACCCCGCTAAGGATGCTGCATACCAAATATCAAAACATTCCGACTGCTGAATCTGAAGAAGATTTTTAAAGAAAATTCCTCATTTTGAACTAAGTTAGAATTCAAGCTCCCACAGTGATCCAAATATGGACCTAGGGACATGATTTGAAAAAACATGAATCTCACCCCCCTAAGGATGCTGCATATCAAATATCAAAACATTCCAACTGCTGGAACTGAAGAAGATTTTTAAAGAAAATTCCTCATTTTGAACTAAGTTATAATTCGGCTACCACAGTGAGCCCAAATATGAACCCAGGGACTTGGCTTGAACAAACTTGAATCTCAGCCCCCTAAGCATGGTGCATACCCAATATCAAAAGATTCTGCCTGCTGGATCTGGAGGAGGATTTTTTAAGAAATTTGCCTGAAATGCACGAAGTTCGAATTCGGGCTTCTATAGTGAGCCCAAATATGAATCCAGGGAGCCGATTTGAACAAACTTCAATCAGATCCACCCCACAATGTTGCATACCAAATATCAAAAGATTCTGCCTGCTGGATCGGGAGAAGATTTTTTAAGAAATTTGCCTGAAATGCACTAAGTTCGAAATCGGGCTCCTATACTGAGCCCAAATATGAACCCAGGGGCCGATTTGAACAAACTTGAATCAGATCCACCCTACAATCTTGCATACCAAATATCAAAAGATTCTGCCTGCTGGATCTGGAGAGGAAGATTTTTTAATCATTTTCCCATTGCCAACCGTGTTAAAAAGTGCTGACTCAGCACTTTTTCAAAGTCCTGAAAAAAGTACCTTGTGATCAAACCGATACGGATTTTTTTAACCACTCTATTCTACTGGATAAAAGTAAGCTTTATACAAAATAAGAATTCTCTGTGCCGTGTAGTTTTGGAGATATGGCAGTTTTAAGGTTTTTCCTCTTTTTAGCTCCCGAGGTTCCCACGGGGCAATGAGAAAATTTTATTTTACATCAATCAACTACTTATGACCCATTATCAACTCATATCAAATTTAGTTCAAATCGACCTGACGGTTCTGAAAATAGAAATTTTAGGCGTGGCCAAAATTTTTGCCCCTCCCATAACGAAGGCGAATAATGCCCGACAAACTTCTCTTGAACAAAGTTGATTCTAAACCTCAAAAGGACTCTGTATACCACATATCAAGTCTCTGCTACTGGTGGTTCATTAGAAGATTTTCAAAAAATTTGGCCATTTTTTCCCAACACCTCTGCTCAATATGAGCCGAAACCTATTTTGGATAAAAATCAAAATGCCCCTATATAACCACTATTTACATGAAATTTAATTAAAATGTGGCCAGTGGTTTAGGAGAAAGAGGCTCAAACACCACCTCATGCAGGACGACGGATGACAGACGATGGACGACGGATGACAGACGACGGACGAAGAGTGATAAGAAAAGCTCACCCTGACTTTCAGTCAGGTGAGCTAAAAACTGCAGAAGCGGTACCCCGCTGACACCTAACTCTAACACAATTAGAAAAATGAGCAATTTAAGCATTTACAATAATTGTGAAAATAATTGAAGTCCAAACCGCATGACACACAAAATTCGCGCGGGACTCGGGAAAGAACATATAAAATACATTATGGAAATAATTGTAAGAGAATATAATAAATAAAGTGTTCCTGAGAATACAAAAGGATACTTGGATCCACTATGAAGCATGAAGCATCAATTAATGAGTTGGATGAACACTGATAAGAGTGCAGAACATCTCGTCACATGGCGGACGAAAAAAAGAATGAGTCTTTAGCAACGTATATGCGCACTGGCAACTGAAGTCGAGGAGTTGTACTTGGGAGAGACCGTGCTGCACTGGGTCTGCGCCGGTTGCTCTCGACCCAGTTTTGGCTTATTTTTTCTTGGTGCTTTTGCACCACTTTTCTTTCCCAAATTGCTTGGGAAAGACAAAAATAGAGAGTATATTATCCGAGTTAGGGACTTCCACTGTAGTGCAAGCCTGTAGTAAACAATTGTGAGGAGGTTGATAAGAAATTGTGGATGTACGTACGTATGTACGTACACAAATGGACGAGAAGTGATGGCAATAGCTCAGCTTGACTTTGTCAAGTTGAGCTAAAAATTATATTGTCTGTGTTGGGTGACGGTAAACAGTTAAGAGGTATATATAAATATAACTTACAGTCTTGAAGATCCAAAAATTCTGATCTTGTTCTTTTGTTTTTTCAGTCGCCACATGATGGGAATTATTATTTCATGCTTCAAAGGTATGTCCAAATATTAAATCCCAGTCCAACACCTTCTTATTGTTGTATATACATTATTCACAAACAAGATACATGTACTAAACCTATCTTTCAAGTTCTTGAACAAGACTAAATATAATCTTTTAATAAAATATTCCACTAGTGATTCCAATATTACAGTGGAAAACTTGCCATTGATTCCTATTTTTTTTCTTGTAAAATGTTATATTTTGACATTAGTCATTCAATGTAATCAAAAACTATTATCATTCTTCACTTCACTTCTTGTTGGCTGGAAAATTATGATGTAATTCACAAGAATTCAAATTTTATAGCAAATGGAGATCAGTGTTCTTCTGGTGATGTACTTCCATTTTTGGATGAAATACTATCTAAGAGGTATATCATGAAAAAGATTTGTGTGTTGCAGCAATAAACTGGGATGAACAAATTTGAAAATTTAGGATAACCCCACAAATGTTATGCAAAACAATTTGCAAAACCTTTTTGAGCCAAAATAATCCTAATCCCACTGCGTTTTCTTTTTAACTTTTGTTTTTTTTAACTTATCGAGTGTTGAATTATTTTTGATTGTCAAAATTTGCTCACTTGTCTTTGACTTGTTAGAATTTATAGGAGAGTACCTGTAGGCATTCTCACATAAACTGTAACAAGGCAAATCCACACAGACCTACCGGTGATAATTTCACTTCAAAGATAAAATGAAGCACACCCATACTTCTTTATGAAGCCATTAAGTTGTGGCAACTGCATTTCAGAATAAAAACCAAATATGGGCTCCTAGCACTCTACCAGTTAATGAACACAAAAATAAAATGTCTTCTCTAGCTTTTTTCAGTTCATCTTCCTTCCTTGAGTACTATGTGATGTCTCTACCAACTACCCCTCAACCTTCACTGGCAAAGTTTTTAACCAGTCAGATGTGTAGCTTGGGTCTTCAAACTATACTACCAAAGGGCAAGTTAAAGAATAATTACTAAAATTTTGAGCTTAAGTAAGCAAGCAACAAATACTGAACAGACAAATAAAAAAGAAATATATAGAAAGAGGCCAATCGATGGTGAGAAAGGGTTTATGATAAATCTGTTTAAAACTCTTATTTGAACCAGGTCATTTTAGAGGAGCAAGAAAAGGTTATCCCAGTAAATTTTTCATAACCTTTGGGGGAACTTGCAGTGAATGAGCTCTGTGAGCTCTGACCAACAAGACTGAATTGGTTAAATTGCCAGCAGTATTATGGGAAAAATGAGCTGGTTGAAATATTGATATTTTGACATTAGTGTGCAAAGAGTTAAGCACAGAAATAGGCAAAGAGGCCTCTGTCACACAGACCTATTATATTTAAGTTAAGAAAAGTTATGTTTCGCCTGACAACAGAAGCTAAGCTTTCAACTGATTATTTAAATATTTTACATGTGTTTAAGGTCACTCTCAGCATCTATAACATGATTGCCACAGAACTATAAAATCAAATTTAACAAATTCTTTTTACACATGCTGCCCACATTATAAAGGACTTCCAACTCAGACATTTGTTAGCAGGTCTCATTTCACCAGTAAGGCTCGATTTGTTTACCACAAGCAACTGTACCACCTCCCTGAGTTCCCATTGGGAACTCAAGTGGTTAAATCAACATTAAATTACTTTTAGTTGAATTGAATTTGTTGTCGATACCTATAGAAAGTCCCCAAAATTTTTTAACAGAACTATTATTAGAACAACTAAAATAGACGCCTACACAAATGGCACCTTGTAAATCAATACTCATACTAAATTTGCAATTGACATTAAATGAATAGCACAATTTTTTCCAAGTCCTATCAGAATTCCAGGAATTCATTTCCAAAGGAGTATTTCATGAAATTTCCTTAGCATGGCATAAAGTTGTACATGTTTCAAATTCTTAATTAAAGCATGCTAACAGCACTAAAAACATTTAATCCTACTGAATACTCAGACATGAGAACTTCCTTTCACTGTTATTCTCTTGACTTGCCAATGAGGATAGTGAAATCCCTGTCAAGTTCAATACTCTTTATTCAATAAATTGATATCTGTAGTATATATTGACGTATATGCACTGCTATAAAACTGATACAGTACATGTATTGATAAAACACCCTTACTAAAACCATAAAATACACAACAGATTATAAATGCATTTAATTATTTTTTCTACAGTCAATTAGTCATTTACTGTTATCAATAGGACAAACACATGGCTTAACAATTTATGTGCCACAATTTTTATTTCTACACTGCAGTTAGAAAATGTTTTTGTAACTTTGTTTTTGTTGGAAGTCCTGCAGGGCTTAGAATTTCGTGCGAGAAACAGAATCAATTCTCACAAATGATTCTTGCACTGAACCATAAGCAAAACCACCAAAAGCCTAATGTTGGAGCAGGTGTTCTTCATGTACATGTAAGACAAGAAAATCATCAAACATGCTCTAGGCCTAAAAATTAAATTGTAGTAAATATATAAAAATGAGGTTTGTTTTTTAACTGGAAGAGTGCTGTAAGCTCATATTTGGGCTTTATTCTGAAGTGCAGGTACAACAATTCAAAGACTTTATAGTCTGTGGGTGTGCTTCATATTATCTTTGAAGTGAAATTATTTTGACTGTATGGATTTGCCTTGTTGCAATTTTTGGGAGAGTGCCTTTTGGCACTCTCTCATACATTGCAACATGGCAAAAGCTGGAGAATAAATTTTGATGACCATAAATGATTTAGCAACACTCTACCAGTTAATACAGATGTACTGGTTCCATTCAGAAGAGTAGAAGAGTGGGAAGTCTGAAATTCCATCATTCCGTCCAGCTAGAAATTTCAGCTTTGATGATTATCTCCCTTGATATGCAATGAGCTATGTTTCCAACCTAGCAAGGGTGGAGCACACTGTCATGGGACAGGTGGGCCCAGTAGTTATTTTAAAATCGATAATTGATTCTGTCAGCAGAAGTTTATGAGACTCTCACAAAACAGGACAAATTTTACGACATTTTAAGGCCTGTCCTGTTATGTAACAAATTGTTGAAAAAAGGCTAAAACCTTTCCATCAGTAACCTAGCAGCCTGCTAAAGCTTATCACATAGAAGCCTAAAAGGAAATGTCCACTCACCTCTGATAGTAGGTACTCCGACACAGACAATTCATTTTATGGTGATGCTATGCACCATCTATTGCAGGCACAGAAATCTTGATTTATTTATTAATTAGCATTTAAGATCACTTTCAGCATCTGCAGCGCATGACAATAAAACAAGAAGCCTCTCAGCCAAGATAGCTCCGTCCAGGGCAACTACTTTCAGGGGCAGCCATATACAGGGTAACATTTGATCCCCAATCTCTGATTCTGATAACCCTTTACCCAACATGGATAGCAGGCAACATCATCATTTTTGGTCTCAAAAACACAGCTTATGGCCCTTCATTGGAACAAGTTTGTTGAGCTTGTTCAATGAAGGCTCATCAGCTTTGTTTATTACACAATAATTGAAAACACAATAAAATTTGGCAAATACATTGGTGTTACTTTGACCAGGTAGTCTGTGACCTTAATGTTGATGGATACAGACCTTACTGTGATTGATGGCACACTGCCTAGAGACAATACATACTGTTATAAAGTTTTGCTAAAAAATATCCAGTGGTAAAGAAAGTATGGCTCGGACAAACAAAATGTTGACGTTTTCCTGAGTGTTACCTTTACCATATTGCCTGTGACCTTGACCTTGATGTTGATGGATACAGACCTTACTGTGATTGATGGCACACTGCCTATTGACAATACATACTGTTATAAAGTTTTGTTAAAAAATATCTAGTGGTAAAGAAATTATGGCTCAGACAAACAAAATGTTGAGGCCGGATGACAGACTGACGGACGACAGACAACTCGATATCAGAAAAGCTCTGCTGACTTTGTCAGGCAGAGCTAAAAAGCATAAAGTCATAAGTTTAACCAATCACTTATCCATATGGTTCTCACTTTAGAAGACTTACATGCTAGGCATTGGTTGCCGGGCCCTAGTATACTAATGAAACTAAACTTGTTTAACCCTTTACCCAACGAACCAGCCGCATCCGCCCGCGTAATATGCAAATTCAGCAGTTGAAAAAATATTATTTTTCAAAAAAATTCAACAAAACCATATCAAGTGACCCCTCGTTGGAACGAGCTCGATGAGCTCATTCCAACGAGGGGTCACATGATAGGGTTTTATTGAAATTTTTTGAAAAATTTCAAAAAATGATATTTAAAAAAATAAATTTTGATATCGTCTGCGTTGGGTAAAGGGTTAATGCAGTTAGGAAATACTGCCTAATTTTCCAGGGTCTCAATGAGGAGCTAAAGCACAATTGAACAAGACTGAGACCTCTCCAACTGCAAAAAAAAGGCATGGACCTGACAAATAGTGCTCAGCAGTTTTTCAGTATTTTTTATACAAAAATAGTTAGTGTCAAAAGCCATATCCATGTCAGTACTCTTCTACCAGTATTAAGGGTTTGATTTAATGCTGGAAAACTATATATAGTTTTTAGCACTATTTTCCACAAAATCACTCTGGGTCAAAGCTCTTCTAGCGAACTAGTGGACATATTTTTCAATACTGGAAAAAAAGTTGTCTGGCCATTAGCAGGCAACAAAATAAATACCAAATTGAGACAGATCAGTAATATTTTAATTCTACAGCCCTACAGGGCTACTGGATTAAATTTAGAGCTAAGCAGAATTGAAATTTCAAGTTTGATTTCCAAATCATTATTGTAAGAATGAGTAACCTTGGTATCTGTATGGTATTCGGTGTCAACAACATACATGTACACATATCAATACCAATATCAAATGGCATTTTTGGTATACTACCCAGTTGCAGGTCCCTTTCTACAGAAGACAAAGCCACAGAATTGTCAAAATTTTGGAAATAACACAGGTACTCGCCATCAGTTATTTGATGTACATGTTACAAAAACTCGACACATTTGATGAGTGTCCCTTAAAATTGAATGAAAGTGTCAATGACAGTGTTGCTCAACTTGACTGTCTGTAGTGTTTGATGAAAAGGATAATGTTCAATGTTTATGAAAGGTTTATGAAATAAGACAAGAATTGTGATAACTGAGAATATGTTAATTTCTGTTCCTTGTATGCTATGTTTTCAATAAGAATAATTTGAGTGTAGACTGTACTAAAGAATTAAGACCTGGGTTGATGTGGTCTTAACAGTTAACGTATGTCAACCAAAGTTACTAAGTTACAGTAAAATCATTCCAAAATGAGTCATCCTACCAAGTTACAATGAAATCCCTTCATAAATATAACTTGTAGACTTTGCTAAAGGAATCTAGATCACATGACAGTTTGGCAGTCACAGTTAACAAATCATTACCAAAATAGGAGAGTCTCACCTAGATATCATACCAAGTTATCCTACCAAGTTACAATGAAATCCATTCATAAAAACAACCTGTAAGCAGTGCTAAAGTAATCTAGGTCAAGAGACCAGGCGGCGGTAACAGCTGACCGATCGTGACCAAAATATGACGACAGACTCATCTAGCCATCATACAAAATTATCCTTCCAAGTTACAATGAAATTGCTTTATAAATATGAACTGTAGACTGTGCTAAACAAATCTAGGTCACGTGCCTGTGCAGTTGTCACGGTTGACCGATCACGGCCAAATAGGGCATTCTCATCTAGACATTATACAGAGTCATCCTACCAAATTACAATAAAATCTCTTAACATATATGACCTGCAGACTGTGCTAAAGGTTTCAGGCTTCGGGCCCGCACAGCCATCACGGTTGACCGATCGCGACCAAAAGGGCATGTTCCCATCTAGACATTATATGGAGTCATCCTACCAAGTTACAATGAAATACCTTCATAAATACAACCTGTAGATTGTGATCAAGGTTTTCAGGTTTCGGGCTCTTGCAGCCATCACGGTTGACCGATCAAGACCAAAAGGGGACAGTCTCATCTAGACATTATACTAGAGATGGTCTGATGACCAATATAACCCCACCATGGCATACCACCTAGTGTGGGTGACTGAAAAGGGGAATTCAATTTTTCTGAGTAAAAAAAAACTCCAATATGGCCTCCAGTTGGCCATCTTGAATCCGATCAGAACAAAAAAATCTTTGTCACGCACTGCTCCTCATTATGCCGATCAATTGACTCATGGTTGAGTGATCGCGTCCAAAAGATGTTCTCATCTAGACATTATACAAAGTCATCCTACCAAGTTACAATGAAACCCCTTCATAAATACGATCTGTAGACTGTGTTAAAGGTTTTCGGTCTCTGCAGCTGTCACAGTTGACTGATCGTGACCAAAAGTGGAAGTTCTCATCTAGACATGATCTCGAACCTGCATATGAAATTTCATGATGATCGGACAAGAACTACAGGGTGTAGTCTGTGCCAAAGAAAATGTGAACAGACTCACAAACTTCCGCATGCATTATGGCAATAGCTTATCTTGACTTTGTCAAGTTAAGCTAAAAATGTCCAGGCCCAAAGCGACCATATCAAAGCTTGAAAACTAATTCAATATTCTTCATACAAACAATAATAAAGGAAACAGGCCCGAAACATAGAGGATATCTAGTGTTTTTGAGTGAATACAAAAAATTATCTCACAAGTAACCGAGACAAATGTTTATCGTGGTCTCGGGCATGCGTGAGATAATTTTCAGTATCCACTCAAAAACACTAGATTTTCTTTTTAATATACACTTTTTATAAGAATCTGATCATTCCTATTGATAATTCCACTTGTTTCAACCTTGAGTTGATGCAGCTGGTGGATTTCACGTGTCAATTCAAGGTGAATATGTGTTGAATTATTGTTGGAAATGATCGGTATCCACTCAAAAGCACTAAATTTTCTTTTCTTTATACGTTTTTAGAACAAATTGATCATTTCCAATGATAATTTGACTTGTATTCACCTTGAAGTGATGCTTTGAAAGCCGCCATTTGGTTGATACCGTGAAAGTGAAAAATTCTATATCTTCACAGTGGGGGATATGATTTCTATCTTTCTGCAATTTTTTCAATAATCTATCATTTATTGTATAATAAATTAGTTTATTATTATTTTTTTAAAGAATTACTTTTGTTTAATGAAAGTAATTCTTTTTAAAATAGTCACTGTATGCAAACAAACTGTGGTTAAATTGTTAATTGGTGATCTTTCTGAGATAAGTTCAACACTCAGCAATCAGCAGTTTTTCCAGCAGACAACAAAAAATGTCTGACAGACACATTCAGCGGAGAGGGGAGGAGACTGAAAATGACCTCTAGAATCAGAAACATGAGAGATGATTATTTATTTATTTGTGTTTAAGGTCAGTCAGCAGCTATGGTTATATCTTGAGCACAACGTAGGTATGAAGTCAAGTTTAGCAATTGTTGCCTAAACTTGAATTCAGGCCGATCATATGGTTATAGCTATGTTGCTCATTTTAGAGGTCTTCCACCCCAAATATTAGTTAGCAGGTCCTATCTTAGCAGTAAAGCAGAACTTTATTACCACAATTAACAAGTATGGCTCCACGTTCCAGGGTTCCAACAGGGAATGAGATATGATGTGATTCCCTAATTTGAGCCCACGGGTAAAACACTCAATTTGATTTGTGCAAGTATTCGCCAACATCATCTTTGATACACCAGAGTAAATTTGGGTATCTGAACCCTCTGCTCCTAATGAACCATGGCAACAACAAAAGTGTAAAGAACAACTAAAATTTATTGAACTCTGATAATTACTGTTCAAGTTATTACATAACATTAAATTTTCCAGTAAAGCAGAATAAACAAAGGCTAATAAATGACAAATAACCATGTTTTCAAACCTGTCCAAGACAAAGTTAATATAAAGTGGCATGACAAAATTTATTGGAATCTCTTTTCTTTTCAAGTTATCACATAAACATTAAAAATTCAAGTAAAACAGAATAATCAAAGGGTAATAACTACCTTGTTTATTTGGAAAGCATCATGGTTTTTTAACTTGCTCAGGACCAAATCAATATAAAGCAGCAGAGCAAAATTTATTGAAATCTTGTAATTACTGTTCAAGGTACTAAATTAACAAAAAAAATTTCAAACAAAATTCAGCATAGGGATATTACTCTTTTTTCATAAAATAGTTGCAGTCTATGAACTTATAAAGGACATTATTAATATGAAGTAGCACACCA
The DNA here is from genome assembly GCA_031216915.1 of Pictodentalium vernedei. Taxonomy (NCBI): domain Eukaryota; kingdom Metazoa; phylum Mollusca; class Scaphopoda; order Dentaliida; family Dentaliidae; genus Pictodentalium; species Pictodentalium vernedei. The sequence goes on from CM062293.1 coordinate 278,873,482, forward strand.
AAATACCTTGAAATCAGGTAACTACTGACCTGCTGACTGTTGCATGCACAATTTTTCTGGAAGGATAGCTGTATGAAACAACAGATGGAGCTTCTCACTATATCCTTTTCCAGCAGGAGATAATAATACACCTTGCCTGCTAAGCACACCAGCAGCAAGTCGGGTTAATATTTCTCACTTGGCATCATCTAGAATCACAGTACCAGCAGAAACAAGTTCCAGAAAAATTATCTGTGTGATACAAATTCTCCATTACTTGATTTTTTTCTATTTTAAGCTTCTAGGCCTCCCACAGGTTGCAGGGAATTTAAGACCTCATTGTGCCAATAAATACAGGAAACATACTGGTATGCAATTTGAAAAATATATGATCAGGCTTTGGATGCACAAAAGGAAAGTGACAGTTCCAGTATTCCCCTTCCGGGACCTACGAAATAAAGGGAAATAGTAATCTTTTGAAAGACAACTCTTCTCTTTTTTTCCTCTCCTAATAACCCCACCCCATGACATTGGCTCACTTTCTTACTGAACATTCCACGACTCTAGCTAAAATATTATCACAGCCGGCAAAATAAAATAAAAAGTTTTCTTGAGATTATCCTTTAGCATAACATCATCAGAAGTGAATTCTGTCCTCAGGAAATTCACACAGTGACTATAATGACAATATACACTTCATAGGCTCATGATTTAAGCTCAATTCTGACATCATGCTGCCTCAGGTTTATCTATTTCTTTATAAAATGTTTGCTTTTGAAAAAAATTCTATTCTAAACTTATCTCGAAGGAATATCCATTTCAGTTACCTAAATTCTCAATTTTATCTGAATTCATAAACCCCAAGCACCCACTTCTACCACCCCATTAGGACTTTGTTTGGTTTGTTTGAAAAGGAGGTATTCAGTCAGTATGTTGAATATTTTTTTCTGAAACTTGTTGCCTAACTTATTTGCATGTCCGAGTGTATATAGATTAAATGTAACAGAAGTTGGAAACAATATATAATTTATTCCTTGGTATATTGATCTATGGACCCTGCTTTTAAACACAGGAATCTCAATTAATAGATCTCTGAAGATGCAACTGCTTGAATTTACTTTTATATCACCTGTCAAGCAAGAATTCTACCAGGCCTTGTACTTGGTTGAAGCCACTGAACTGAAAAATGCTCAAGTTTTTCAAATGTTGGCCCTGGCGGGAGTCAAACCAGAGTCACCTGAACCCAATTGCCTAGCTATAAATGCTCTGCCACGATACCAATTGACCTAATGGCAGTCTGGAAAAAACATTGTAATTAATTCGGCCAGTGTGTTAATTCACATTTACTACTGATCTCAGACTGATATCTCATTTTGGGTTGCATTTATTGGTGTTTAAGGGCACATTTGTCTGAACAATGGATAATCATGATTGCAATATGGAGATAAAGTCAAGTTTTGTCAATCATTTATACTCATGTTGCCCATTTTTGAGGACTTCCACCCCAAGCAGCTCAGATTGTAAATGTGAACTAAGATACTGGCAGAGTTAATTGCAACCTTTTGTGGTTACCATAAGCTAGGATGGAGAGTATTTATAGCTATTCGACTGGGTGTGGTAGACCTGGAATCGACTCCTGGCTGGGCCAACTTCTGAATAATTTATTCTTTGGTGATTTTATTTTTAGGAAACAATGTTTCATACGGCATATAAGCTTGGCTTTGACCAAAATGGGGATATTCAGTTTAATAAATTTCTTCTGAAGCTTTTTGCCTAAATGATTTACATGTCTGAGCCTACATAGATTAAATGTAACAGTAGTTGGAGAGAGTATATACTTTATTCATTGGTGATTTTATTTTGAGGAAACAATATATATGTAAACACATGCTTGGCTTCGGCTAAAAAGGTGGTTTTCAGTCAGATTCTGTTGAATAATTTTCTTAACTTGTTGCCTAAATTATTTACATGTCTGTGTCTTTATAAATTAAATGTAACAGAAGTTGGAAATAGTATATAATTTATTCTTCAGCAGTTATATTTTGAGGATAATAGACCATGTTTACTGTACTCTATGTGTATTCATGGACTAACAATTAATAAGTACATTTACAGTGAATAGGAATTCCTTTTGATACGAGTCTGTAAACTTTCATTTTTAATGAATGGACTTATGTATAAATTTAACAGTATAACAACTGATAGATATAAAAGTCTTGCAATAATTAACCCTTTGAGAATCTGCAGATATAAGACTGGCATTTACAATATATCCACCTAACTTTTCTTTTCAAATAAATGTCTCAAAGCCATCCATGAAATAGGCTTGGACATACCACACCAAAAAGATATTTTATAGCCTTACGGCACTAAGTGACTTTTAGTATGCCAGAATCAATTCTATCAAGTAGTTATAATGAAACACCATGGTCAATTTACACCAATGAAAGTTGCATATTTATGAATACTGTTATGATCCAAAGCATGTTGTCACCAGTAATTAAAATGCACAATTCTTTCCTGTCAATAATATATGTGAGCAATTGACGTAAATCAAAGAAAAAAGAAACAAAGGCCTTAACAAAATAAGAAAAATCTTGGTAATTTGGTTCATTTTGCTGACTTTTAAAAAATTGTGTATAATCAACTCTTCACCTAATATACTGCTCTGATCTGTGGACAAATATATCTATACAAAATTGGTTAATGTTTGATTTTTTGCATCCAAATTATCCAATGGAGAGAGCTTGCCGAGTTCAATGTAGTAAGTGTCCACAAACCCTTTAACCCTTTACTTAACACAAAAGGAATACGACATATGCAAACAAGTGTTTGACCACCGAGGTGGTATTAGTACCCTACGGCACTTTTGTGACATGTGTTTTTGTCACAGAAGACACTAGAGTATATAAGCATCTTGGATTTTGAAAAAAAAAAAATTGAGCGTGCATAATCCCCTCACATGTACCATATATGAAAGGCGTAGCTTGAACCATGTTGGAGGGAGAGGTGGTAACATAAAATAGAGAAAAAAGCTAAAAAAACACCACAAAAATGGCCGCCATTCTGCCATCTTGGATTTTGAAAAATAAATATTGACTGTGCATCATCCCCTCAGAACCATTTATCCATGTACCAAATATTAAAGGTGTAGCTTGAAGCATATTAGAGGGAGCGGTGGTAACATAAAAACAGAGACAGACAGACAGACAGACGGACAGATGTTACATTTTGAAAAAAAAATATTGAGCGTGCATAATCCCCTCACAACCCCTTTATCCATGTACCATATATGAAAAGTGCAGCTTGAACCATGTTGGAGGGAGCAGTGGTAACATAAAATAGAGAAAAAAGCTTAAAAAACACAACAGAAATGGTTGCCATGGCACCATCCTGAATTTTGGAGAAAAAAAAGATTGAACGTGCAACATCCCATTACAACCCTCTATACATGTGCCAGATATAAAAAGTGTAGCTTGAACCATGTTGGAGTGAGGGGTGGTAACATAAAATAGAGAAAAAAGCTTTAAAAACACAACAAAAATGGCCACCATGCCGCCATCTTGGATTTTGAAGAAAAAATATTGAATGTGCATCATCCCCTCCCAACCCTCTATCCATGCGCCAAATATGCAAAGTGTAGCTTGAACCATGTTTGTGGGAGGGGTGGTAACATGAGAATAGAGAAAAAAAAGCTTAAAAAGCACAACAAAAATGGCCGCCATTCCGCCATCTTGGATTTTGAAGAAAAAAATTTTGAGTGTGCATCATCCCCTCAGAACCATTTATCCAAGTACCAAATATGAAAGGTGTAGCTTAAAGCATGTTGGAGGGAGAGGTGGTAACATAAAAACAGAGACAGACAGACAGACAGACGGATGGACGGACAGACAGACGGACAGACGGACAGACAGACAGAAAGACAGACAGACAGACGGAGTGCAATCCTATAGTCCCCTTACGGTTCCCATAGGGGACTAATAAAATTTTGAATAACTAATTTTTTTCTTTTTTTTGCGTCAAAAACATAGCTTATGACCTCTCATTGGAATGAGCTCAACAGGTTCATTCCAATGAGGGGTCATAAGATAAGTTTTTTGAGACAAACAATGAAAAAATAAAGAAAATTGAACAGGGAATTTTGTGAATAGCAGTTACTGGTTTTGGCCATTATGTTGGGTAAAGTGTTAATAAATAAAAAGCTCATGTTGTTTATGAATGACTATTCCAAGTGTTGTTTGCAAGTCATGTTAAATAACTGCTGAAGCCAAAGAACAGACTAGACAAAGAAAGCGAAGAAATAATTTTCCCCAAGATTCACAGATATTTCCAAAGATTGAAATTCAAGCACAATCAGGGACTTTTTCGAATCTTCCACAAATATTTTCAAGCAGTGTATTAATTAGTTTTCAGACTTCTGAATGGCAAATTTAGGGATAAATTATCTTCTTCGATTTTAATATTCTCTAACACAAATTTAGTAAACTTTTTAAAAACAAAGTTAATATTCCATTCTCTTTGAAGAAAATAGAAGAATTAAAGAGAATGAGAAAAGAAATGAGAAATGGAAATGATCATGTGTGAAAAAAAATAGTCTTAATTTTCAAATCAGTGATAAAAATTTTTACAGATGGGTCTTATAAGAAAATTTGTTACTTTCTGCACACTAATGTCAAAATGCCGAAATTTCATGCAGCAAATTTTTCCCATAATGCAATTAGGAATTTAACCAATACACGATTACACGCTTAAAAGGATTTATAAGTAAACAAATCTCAGTTGAGTATGTTTAACTGTTTGAGTGCTGGAAGCCCAAATATAAACTCTATTCTTAAATGCAGGTAAACAACATCAAGGTTTCATATTCTGTAGATGTGATTCACATTATCTTTGAAGTGAATTTATTTTATATACTCGCCCAAAAAAGAAAGTGTGCATTTCAGAAATTGATCAAACTCCAAAAAAATAATTCCGTAGGTGTAAAGAGTGTTAACCTGTTCATGAATAAGTTATATTGAACACAAAAACAGCTTTCCCCGTTAAAATTGCATTAACGTTAAATGACGTGCTGCACGTTTGTGAAAATTCATGCAGCAGTGTGAATCCTTGGGTATTTAAACACTAAAGTAAGGCCTTCCTATCGTTCACATTCAAACTTGCACTGCTGTTAAAACGACTCCACATTAGCATGCCAAGATTGACAATGAATCAACGTCTCCTTGCCCTGGGTATGATAAGAGCTGGCAGAACACACAGAGAGGTTGCCCAGCATTTGAACTGCCACCGTAACACTGTAGACAGGCTAGTCCATCGACATGCACAACATGATGACGTTCGAGACCGACCCCGCTCCGGGAGACCCAGAGTTACCACCCCTGCACAGGATCGGTATATCCGTGTCGTCCATCTCCTGAACCGGCAACAAACGGCAACGACGACAGCCAGGAACATCCCTAACCTGAGACGGATACATCCTCAAACAGTAATCAACTGGCTGAGAGAATACGGCTCACGTCCTCGAAGACCTGCAATTCGTCCGATTTTGACATTATGTCATCGTCGTGCTCGACTGCAGTGGTGTAGACAACATCTCAGGCATCCCTTACACTGGTGGCGATGTGTTTTATTCAAAGATGAATGTCGTTTCCATCTTTCATCATCCGATGGCCGCCAGAGAGTGTACAGATGTCGAAACGAACGCTACGCAGATCCATGTGTCGTGGAGCGAAACCGTTATGGGGGAGGGTCTCTCATGGTGTGGGGTGGCATCACTGCCCGAAACAGAACTGAGCTGGTCATTATTGATGGCAACCTCAATGCAGCCAGATATCGTGATGAAGTGCTTACATCTGTTGTTGTCCCATTTCTGCAACGTCACGGCCCCGGCGTCATTCTACAACCGGACAACGCCCGACCCCTTGCAGCTCGTGTTGTTCAACAGTATCTGCAGCAACAACAAGTGGATGTTCTTCCCTGGCCTGCAAATTCGCCTGATATCTCACCCATTGAGCACGTATGGGACGAAATGAAACGTCAGCTACGCCGGCTTCCCCATGCACCGTCAACGCTTGTGGAACTCCAAAGACAGCTTATCAGAATATGGAACAACATCCCACAACACTTCCAGGCTAACTTGTTCACTTCCATGAGGCGTAGATGCACAGCAGTAGTCGATGCAGACGGAGGTCATACCAGATTTTGAGTGTGTGACTTTTGTGTTTGACCCTTAGTGTCTTTGACTCTCCATGGCACCAAGAGTATTCGTCGTAGCGTAATGAAATTTCTCGTGTTGATCACAAATTGATTCATTTGTGATTGAATAAAATTTCCATGAATGAAAATGATATATATCTTTTTTTTTAGTGTTATTTTTTAGCATGCACACTTTCTTTTTTGGGAGAGTATATATACTGAGTCAAAAAAGAAAGTATAATAAACTTTAAGGAGCAATATTTTTAGTATTATCAACTTTAATCCTGAACAAATTATTGTAAATTCATATTTTGAGTCTAGCTGTATGAATTTGCATAATTTCACGTCCTTACTGTTGTCAGCATTACATCAAGACATTGCAATTCAGACATGGGGTGAAATGAAAAGTTCACACAAGCAGTCAATAGCATGGATGTCCACCGTTTGCCTCTTGGATGGCAAGACATCGATGGTGCATGGACCTGATAAGTCTCTGGATGTCACCCTGTGGTACTGCATTCCACTCCTGCCTTAGAACATTATGTAAATCGCCTAACGTCTGAATGTCATGAAGTTGTACCCAACAGACATATTGATCCCAAAGATGCTCGATTGCCGACAAATCTGGCGAAAGTGGGGGACAGAGAAGAAGTTTGATGCTCTGCTCAAGAGTGTCATGACAGATACGTGCCACGTGACATCGGTCATTGTCTTGCTGTAATAACTGCAAATCGACGTTAGCGTTGAACAACGGGACAACAACAGTGTTAAGAATATTGTCCCTATATCGCTGTCCATTCAGATTACCATCGATGAAGATCAACTGCGTTCGATGGTGCAAGGAAATTCCTGCCCAAACCATTACTCTACCCGCGCGGAAACGGTCACATTTCCGAACGCAAGCATCAGAAAACCGTTCTCCTCGTTGATGATATACTCTTGCCCTACCATCAGCGTGCCGTAGACAAAATCGTGATTCATCTCTAAAAAGAACTGTGCCCCAATGCTGCAGAGTCCAGCGAACACGCTGATGTACCCATTGCATTCTGATGGTACGATGACAGGTAAGGACTGGTCCGTGGTATGGACGCCTACTTTGGATGATGTGTTCAGCGAGTCTGTTGCGGACAGTTTGTGCAGTGATTCTATTGTTAGTTTTGCCAGGAGTAATTGCTGCTGTCCTCATCGCCAGAAGGAAGCGATCCTGCAAGTGAGACGTCCTGATGTGTTGGTCTTGTGCAGGGGTCGTAACTATTGGTCGATCTGAACGCAGTCAGTCGGCAGTACATCCAGTGGTTCTATACCTTCCAATGAGATGGTAAATAGTGGCCACAGCGACTCCGAACTCAGCAGCGAGCTCATCTGGAGGTATCCCAGCCTCATGCATACCAATGGCACACAACCTCTGATTTTCGGTTAACCTTGGCATGTTTTAAAATGTCGTAAGTCAAAAACTAGTGTGTTTTCTCAATAACCCAGGCTCTCCAGCACAACATAACACAAAGAAAATCATCGGTCACCCATTCAATTTGACATTCTCCGGTACCACGTGCTATTTTGAAATCCGTAGCAAAATTGTATACGGTTGGGTGAACAACAACAACATGTCATTAAATTCTTTGCACGGCTTCTTGTCCACAAACATGCAACATTAGAACCATTATATTTCATCCTTTATTCTATTTTTTCACATTTGTTTCTATTATACTTTCTTTTTTGACTCAGTATATATGGATTTGCCTTGTTACAATTCATGGAAGAATGCCTATAGGCACTCTACCATAAATTGTAACAATGCAAAGACATGTGAACAAATTTTGGCAACCAAGAAAGATTTAGCACTCTACTAGCTTATGTAAAATCATGTTACAGAAACCAGAAAGAAAGCACCAAAAATAACACTGAAATAAATGAATAAATTACCTCCTGAAATTTTCAATGAAACCTTAGCTATTCAAATCAGGATTCGTACCACAAATTTAGTTCGAAATTCAAGGATTTTTTTTAAAAATTTCAAGGACCTGAATCACAAATTTCCAGGATTTGTATATTTGTATCTGTAAAGGTCAATACATGTTGTAAATACAATGCTCTTGTTTCAACTGGTTGAGTGCTAGACGCCACTATCAGGGCTCTATTGAAAAGTGCTGAAAGCCACTATAGTGGCTTTAAACTGTAACAAATCAATTACCCATAAACAAAATTTTGCTAAACCAAGGCTCCCTTTTCTGGTGGCAATAGAATCTTAAAAAAAATAGTCGAGTTACAAATCACCTTTGAAAAATAATTCAGCACTCTACCAGTTAATACTGGTCTTTTTTTCATTTGAAAGCTAAGTGGTATGTGTGGTTATAGTTACTGGGTTTGTTAGACCAACAAGTGTGGACATTTTGATCCTGACACAAACAAGTGGGGATGTTTGACCAACCACTCAAGGGGGCATCTTTTTAGGGGCCATTTTGACCAGCGCCCAGGATATTCAGTGCCTGAATAATTTCCTATGTTAAGCAACTGGTTGTAAGTGCACATTCTATAACACATGTACTTCCAATACCAACCAACTGACCTGACACAATTCACTCTATGGCCATCTTTCAAGACACATTTTAGCAACTCAAAACTCTTTTTCCTCCACCCACATTCTTGAAAGATTCTCTTAATTGGCATTTTGTATTCTATTCATATAAAATGAGAACTGGAATGCAAGTACACTGTCACCGAGATAAACTAACAGTATCAGATGAAAAACCTGTCTGGAAATAACAAAGCGTACAGTGACTTTTGATCGGTGTGTAATGGTGCCGTTAAAATTTTGAATGATTTTCTAGAACTTTCAAGGACTGACCTAACAAAACCTGTTTTTCCAGAACTTTCCAGGCCTGGAATTTAAAAGTCAAATTCCACGACTTTCATGATTCCAGGATCCGCAAGCACACCCTAGCAAATGACCTTACTGATTGATTTGTATTAGTTTACCTTTATTTGTTGCATTACCTTTGGATACTGTTTACTTGAAGCCTCGCTGGAAGAAATGATATTGTGTAACTATATAAAGTAAACCGTGTAATTGTGTATTCAATCTAATATGACAGAGCTCAATGAGTTCTGACCAACAAAAATGAATTGGTTTGATACCTAGTTGCATTTTGGAAAAAACTTGAGAGGAAGAAAATCCACACGTTTCTAGGACTCCTCTAAGGAAGTTTCTAGCACTTTCGAGCACATTTGTGTGCATTTATTACTCATCTCTGTTATTTGCATACATACCAGTTAAATCTTATACATGTTTTGCAAATCAATAATACCTTCACCTGACACTGATCCTTGGGAAGCTCTCCAAGAGAGCTTTGGGTTCCACTCTACAGTTTTGCACTATTGCATAGGGGTAAAATTCTAAACTAAGAAGATATGTTGAAATTAATGCCATGTAAAGTGAAGACATATTTTTAGTATCAGATGTATGATTACATTAGGCTATTTGTTGGAAGCAGAATTTGAAGTTTTGGTCACAGAGTTGGAGTCTGAAGCATAGGGGTAAATTACCAGAGGAATTATGGGAAACAGTGGCATTGAAAAATTGACTATTTTTTAAAATGTCATTTTTACGTGGAGTTGTTACAAGACATGTAACTGAATGAAAGTATCAATGACACTGTAGCTCAACTTGTATGTTGTGTTTGATGAAAAGGATAATGTTCAATGTTTATGAAAGGATTATGAAATAAGACAAGAATTGTGATAATTGGGAATATGTTCATTTCTGTTCCCTGTATGCTATGTTTACGATAAAAATAATATGAGGTGTACACTGTACTAAAGATCTGAGGGGTGGGTTAATATGACCTCACAGTTAATATATGTGGCCCTCTAAAAATAATATGAGGTGTACACTGTACTAAAGATCTGAGGGGTGGGTTAATATGACCTCACAGTTAATATATGTGGCCCTCACAGTTAACGTATATCAACAAAAGTTACATTAAAATCCCTTCATAAATATGGCCTGAAGAATGTGCTAAAGGTTTTCGGGCTTCAGGCCCCTGTAGGCGTCAGTTTCCCAATTGCGTCCAAAGGGGACGTTCTCATCTAGACATTATATGAAGTCAACCTACCAAGTTACAATGAAATCCCTTAATAAATATGACCAGTAGATTGTGCTAAAGGTTTTTGGGCTTTGGGCTCTGGCAGCCATCATGGTTGAATGGTCGCAACCAAAAGGGGACATTCTCATCTGGGCATCATCTGGAGTGATCCTACAAAGTTACAATGAAATCCCTTCATAAATATGACCTGTAGACTGTGCTCAAGGTTTTTGGGCTTCGGGCCCCTGAAGCCATCACAGTTGACCAATCACGACCAAAAGGGGATGTCATCATCTAGGCATTATATGGAGTCAAACTTACAGGTTACAATGAAGTACTTCCATAAATGTGACCAATAGACTATGCTAAAGGTTTTGGGGTTTTGGGTTCAGGCAGCCATCAAGGCTGAATGATCGTGACCAAAAGGGGATGTTCTCATCTAGACATTATTTAGAGTCATCCTACCAAGGTACAATGAAATCCCTTCATAAATATCACCTGTAGACTGTGCTAAAGATTTTCGGGCTTTGGGCCCCTGTCGTCAAGACAGTTGCCTAATGGTGTCCAAAAGGGGCTGTTCTCATCTGGACATTACATGAAGTCAACCTACCAAGTTACAATGAAATCCCTTCATAAATATGATCTGAAGACTGTGCTAAAGGTTTTCGGGCTTTAGGCTTGGGCAGCCATCATGGTTGAATGATCGCAACCAAAAGGGGACATTCTCCTCTGGACATCATCTGGAGTGATCCTATGAAGTTACAATGAAATCCCTTCATAAATATGACCTGTAGACTGTGCTCAAGATTTTCGGGCTTCAGGCACCTGTAGCCATCACAGTTGACCAACCATGACCAAAAGGGGATGTCATCATCTAGGCATTATATGGAGTCAACCTCATAAATACGACCTACAGAAATGCCAAAGGTTTTTGGGCTCGGGCAGCCATCAAGGCTGAATGATCGTGACCAAAAGGGAACGTTCTCATCTGGACACTATTTGGAGTCATCCTACCAAGCTACAATGAAATCCCTTCATAATTATGACCTGTAGACTATGCTAATGGTTTTTGGGCTTTGGGCCCCTGAAGCCGTCACAGTTGCCCAATCGTGTCCAAAAGGGGACGTTCTCATCTAGACATTATATGAAGTCAACCTACCAAGTTACAATGAAATCCCTTCATAAATATGACCTGTAGACTGTGAGAGCGGTTTTTGGGCTTTGGGCTCGGGCAGCCATCATGGTTGAATGATCACAACCAAAGGGGACAATCTCATCTGGGCATCATCTGGAGTAATCCTAAGAAGTTACAATGAAAACCCTTCATAAATATGACCTGTAGACTGTGCTCAAGGTTTTCGGGCTTCGGGCACCTGTAGCCATCACAATTGACCAATCATGACCAAAAGGGGATGTCATCATCTAGGCATTATATGGAGTCAACCTAACAATGTTACAATGAAATCTTTCTATAAATATAACCTTTTGCCTATGCTAAAGGTTTTTGGGCTCGGGCACCCATCAAGGCTAAATGATCACGGACAAAATGGGACCTTCTCATCTATACATTATTTGGAGTCAACCTACCAAGTTACAATGAAATCCCTTCATAAATATGACCTGTAGACAGCGCTAAAGGTTTTCGGGCTTCGGGCACCTTTAGCCGTCACAGTTGCCCAATCATGTCCAAAAGGGGACGTTTTCATCTAGACATCATATGAAGTCAACCTACCAAGTTACAATGAAATCCCTTAATAAATATGACCTGTAGACTGTGCTTAATGTTTTCGGGCTTCGGGCTCGGGCAGCCATCATGGTTGAATGATCGCAACCAAAGGGGACAATCTCTTCTGGGCATCATCTGGAGTGATCCTATGAAATTACAATGAAATCTCTTCATAAATATGACCTGTAGACTGTGCTCAAGGTTTTTGGGCTTCGGGCACTTGTAGCCATCACAGCTGACCAATCATGACCAAAAGGGGATGTCATCATCTAGGCATTATATGGAGTCAACCTAATAGGTTACAATGAAATCCTTCCATAAATATGACCTTTTACTTATGCTAAAGGTTTTGGGGCTCGGGCACCCATCAAGGCTGAATGATCGCGATCAAAATGGCACGTTCTCATCTAGACATTATTTGGAGTCATCCTACCAAGTTACAATGAAATCCCCTCATAAATATGACCTGCAGACTGTGCTAAAGGTTTTCGGGCTTCGGGCACCTTTAACCATCACAGTTGCCCAATCATGTCCAAAAGAGGACGTTCTCATCTAGACATTATATGAAGTTAACCTACCAAGTTACAATGAAATCTCTTCATAAATATGACCTGTAGACTGTGCTAAAGGTTTTCGGGCTTCGGGCAGCCATCATGGGTGAATGATCGCAACCATAGGGGACAATCTCATCTGGGCATCATCTGGAGTGATCCTAAGAAGTTACAATGAAATCCCTTCATAAATATGACCTGTAGACTGTGCTCAAAGTTTTCGGGCTTCAGGCACTTGTAGCCATCACAACTGACCAATCACGACCGAAAGGGGATGTTATCATCTAGGCATTATATGGAGTCAAACTAACAGGTTACAATGAAATCCTTCTATAAATATAAACATTTGCCTATGCTAAAGGTTTTTGGGCTCGGGCACCCATCAAGGCTGAATGATCACGGACAAAATGGGACGTTCTCATCTAGACATTATTTGGAGTCATCCTACCAAGTTACAATGAAATCCCTTCATGCCGTCAAAGTTGGCCAATCATGTCCAAAAGGGGACGTTCTCATCTCGACATTATACAAAGTCAACCTACCAAGTTACAATGAAATCCCTTCATAAATATGACCTGTAGACTGTGCTTAAGGTTTTCGGGCTTCGGGCTTGGGCAGCCATCATGGTTGAATGATCGCAACCAAAGGGGACAATCTCATCTGGGCATCACCTGGAGTGATCCTACGAAGTTACAATGAAATCCCTTCATAAATATGACCTGTAGACTGTGCTCAAGGTTTTTGGGCTTCAGGCACTTGTAGCCATCACAGCTGACCAATCACGACCAAAAGGGGATGTCATCATCTAGGCATTATATGGAGTCAACCTAATAGTTTACAATGAAATCCTTCCATAAATATGACCTTTTACCTATGCTAAAGGTTTTTGGGCTTGGGCACCCATCAAGGCTGAATGATCGCGATCAAAATGGGACGTTCTCATCTAGACATTATTTGGAGTCATCCTACCAAGTTACAATGAAATCCCCTCATAAATATGACCTGTGGACTGTGCTAAAGGTTTTCGGGCTTCGGGCACCTTTAGCCGTCACAGTTGCCCAATCATGTCCAAAAGGGGATGTTCTCATCTAGACATTATATGAAGTTAACCTACCAAGTTACAATGAAATGTCTTCATAAATATGACCTGTAGACTGTGCTAAAGGTTTTTGGGCTTCGGGCTCGGGCAGCCATCATGGCTGAATGATCGCAACCATAGGGGACAATCTCATCTGGGCATCATCTGGAGTGATCCTGAGAAGTTACAATGAAATCCCTTCATAAATATGACCTGTAGACTGTGCTCAAGGTTTGTGGGCTTCGGGCACTTGTAGCCATCACAACTGACTAATCACGACCAAAAGGGGATGTCATCATCTAGGCATTATATGGAGTCAACCTAACAGGTTACAATGAAATCCTTCCATAAATATGACCTTTTGCCTATGCTAAAGGTTTTTGGGCTCGGGCACCCATCAAGGCTGCATGATCACGATCAAAATGGGACGTTCTCATCTAGACATTATTTGGAGTCATCCTACCAAGTTACAATGAAATCCCTTCATAAATATGACCTCTAGACTGTGCTAAACGTTTTCGGGCTTTGGGCCCCTGTAGCCGTCACAGTTGACCAATCACGTCCAAAAGGGGACTTTCTCATCTAGACATTGTATGAAGTCAACCCACCAAGTTACAATGAAATTCCTCAATAAATATGACCTGTAGACTGTGCTAAAGGTTTTTGGGTTTTAGGCTCGGGCAGTCGTCACAGTTGGCAGATCATGCCCAAATGGGGAAATTCTCATCTAGACATCATAAGGAGTCATCCTACCAAGTTACAATGAAATCCCTCCACATTAAACATGACCTGCAGACTGTGCTAAAATGTTTTGGGTTTCGGGCTTGGGCAGCCATCACGGTTGATAGACCATGCCCAAAAGGGGACGTTCTCATCTAGGCATTATACAGAGGCATCCTACCAAGTTACAATGAAATCCCTTCATAAATACGACCTGTAGACTGTGCTAATGGTTTTCGGGTTTTGGGCTCAGGCAGCCATACCGGTTGCCCGATCACGACCAAAAGGGGACGTTCTCATCTAGACATGACCCCAAACCTGCATATGAAATTTCGTGACGATCAGACAAGAACTGCGGGGTGTAGCCCGTGCTAAAGGAAAATGTGAACAGACATCACAGACTCATCACAGACTCACAGACTAACAGACTCACAGATTAACAGACTTCCGCACATGTGATGGCAATAGCTTATCTTGACTATGTCAAGTTAAGCTAAAAATGAGAAGCAAACATATTATTTTTTCCCCCAGATTTTATAAACAGGGGATGATATGCTCCTGCGGTAGTTAAGTGGGGGTTGTGGGAAAATTCTGCTTTTGATGCTGCTTGGTGGCTGAAAATGACTAGTTTGGGAATTTTTTCATGCAATTTTCCATGTTGAAGCATTGCATTTGACAGTAAATTATTTCAGCCACATGCAGATTATTTATTTCTACTTAATCAGACAGTGTGGTATGTTATTAATGGATTCGAAAAATGAAACACATGTTATGAGTTACAGTACAGTCGTCGAGAAGTGTCCAAATTTCGCGTGTGCATGGATTTTTATCACGCATCTATTCCAAGGAAGGCAACACGCAATAATGCCGTAAATGGAAAAATGCAGTACGATTCGGCTTCACGAAAATGTGTGTAGGCGATTAATTTAACATCCACTGTCTATGAAAATTGAATAGCATGCAGTTAATCATGTTCACGAACTTAAATGGTAATCGGGTGACAGTCAAGTGACACTGTCTGAGCTGGATAAAATATAATGAAAGTGTCAATAACACTGTAGTTCAACTTGTCAAGACATGTACATGTATAGTATGTGACACAGCAATGACAAACATCTTGGTAATGACCTGATAACAAAGGTACATATAAAGTATTGTAACGGTCTGTACATAAATATTGACCGTAGTCTGTAAAAAATGTATAGGTAAAGTATTGTAAAGGTGGGTGACAGTCAGATGCTAAACTAGAAAAGAAATCTTTGAGTCCCAGAGTGGGTCTGACTGAACACCAAAATATTTGTTCTCATAGCACAGTGATAACAAAGGCACCCCAAAACACACTCATTCCTGTCCAAAGGTGAAAACAAAGGTACCCAAGAAGTTTCATGAAGATCAGTTCATAAATACGAGCTGTATAGAAGTTGTGACAAAAAACTGATTGGACCTAACTTCGATATAAAATGGCCACTGGCAGCCATCTTGAATTTTGGAGCGCACTCAGAAACACTCATTCTCGTCCCAAGGTGATAACAAAGGTACCCAAGAAGTTTTGTGAAGATCGGTTGATAAATACAGCCTCTAGCCCGAGCCGTATTGACATGTGCACTTACTGTGTATAAGTAGCACTGAATAAATCAAAGTTCATCTAATTTGCATAATTTCTGCATGAGAAAAAAAACGTACTGTATGTGATGTATTCCATTTTACTAAACATTCATACAAAAATTTATTCAAATCAGAACTTTCATACAGAAGTTCTGTACAAAAGACTGACTGCCCTAATTTTGGCCATCTTGAATTTCAGACCACACCCAAAAACACTCGTTCTCATACCACGGTGATAACAAAGGTACCTAAGAAGTTTTGTAAAGATCGGTTCATAAATACGGCCTCTAGCCTCAGCCGTATAGAAGTTGTGTACAAAAAAACTGCTTAGACCTAATTTCGGTACAAAATGGTTACTGAGTGCGGTCTTGAATTTTGGACCGCACTCAGAAACACTCGTTCTCGTCCCAAGTTGATAACAGAGGTACCCAAGAAGTTTCGTGAAGATCGGTTGATAAATACAGCCTCTAGCCCGAGCCGTATTGACATGTGTACTTACTGTGTGTAAGTAGCACTGAAAAAATCAAAGTTCATCTAATTTGCATAATTTCTGCACGAGAAAAAAACCCGTATTATATGTGATGTATCCCATGGTACTAAACATTCACACAAAAATTTTTTCAAATCAGCGCTTTCATATGGAAGTTCTGTGCAAAAATCTGATTGCACCTAATTTTGAACAAAATGGCTGCCATCGGCCATCTTGAATTTCGGACCGCACCCAAAAACACTCGTTTTCGTCCCACTGTGATACCAAAGGTACCCAAGAAGTTTCGTAAAGATCGGTTTATAAATACGGCTTCTAGCCAGAGCCGTACTGGCATTTGCACTTACAGTGCTGAAATTAACACTAAATACATCAAAGTTAGTCTAATTTGCATAATTTACGTACGAGAAAAAAACCTGTATTATATGTGATGTATCCCATGGTACTAAACATTCATACAAAAAATTATTCAAATCAGCGCTTTCATATGGAAGTTCTGCGCAAAAATCTGATTTCACCTAAGTCTGTACAAAATGGCCGCCAGCGGCCAACTTGAATTTCGGATCGGACCCAAAAACACTCGTTCTCATCCCACGGAAATAACAAAGGTACCCAAGAAGCTTCGTAAAGATCGGTTCATAAATACAGCCTCTAGCCCCAGCTGTATTGAATTGTTGACAGACAGGCGGACAGAGGGACGACTGGCCATGGCATAAGCTCAAATTTGGCTTCGCCAAAGTTGAGCTAAAAATCATGTTCGTTGAAACAAATTGAGAGTTTGTATTTCACTTTCTACATGTAAGCTTCAAACAGAAAAACATCAGTTTACATGCATTTCCACCATTAAAAAAATTCAAAATTGTGCAGGCGTTAAAATTTATAAGTGCTGTGTTTCCATTAATAAAATAAATCCCCATGTTTGTGTTCAGTCTTGTTCTGTATTAGTCATTTTACTGATTCAAATTACTAATTTAGCGTAAAAGTGCTTGTTAATAAGCCAAGGATATACCTACATATACTCATAGAAATTAAAAATGAAATCAACTCCTTCAGTAAATGCATTGTAAATAATGCATACAATGAAAATGGATGATAAACAGCAAGTTGGTGAGGTTATTTTCTTTTTGAATATTCATTTTAAATGTTTTTCATATTCAGAATCTTTATAGGGGCACTTGTCTGAAAACAGCGCTTCTGTGTAAAAACTCTAATTTTAATTCCAAACTGTAGTTATAAAAGTGCATGTGGATTCCAAACATATTTGTTGATATTATATTATTGCAGATACATGTGGCAAAAGATTGTCAGAAACAGAAAATAAATTTGAATGGTTTAAACTGAAGGGTGGTCTGTACCTTGCAAAGTTTGATAACCAATTTGGAACTTAATTTTATAAGCACAAATTTTTCTGTACAAAAATAAACAATTGTAATTGCAGTGATCTCTTTACATAAGAGATGTAAATATAACCAGGCAATTGCCTCAGTAGGGTCTCGTCTGCTTTAAGCATCACCCTTCTGTGGCAAACCTCCGGGGTGGGTGTGTGAATTAGGTGAATTTTATAGGTTTTTTTCTTTAATATGACATTTGAAGGATTATGAGTGCTATTATGTCCTGCACAAATCCCCCACCCTCAATACAAGTCAAGTGGGTGATCTCCACCCCTACCCCCACCCACAGAACAAAAAAAATGTCATCTCACCTCATAATGTAAAACAACCTCATAAAGTTTCACAGAATTACCGTAAACAGTTAAAAAAGTTATAGCCGAATGAAAAACTCGACTTAAAAACTTAACTTTGAAATGAAATTCAAATTTTCCCCATCCCCTCCCAAATTTCATCTCACCTCATGGTGTTGAATAGCCTCATACAGTTTCACAGAATTATCTTCAAGGGTTAAAAAGTTATAGCTGATTGAAAAACACAACTCCAAAACTTAACATTGATTTTGAAATTCTATTTTTAGTAACAGCAATCTTGACCTTGAACTTAGTGGCATGATTTTGATCATTGCATATCAAATCATGGTGGGGTATATTCCTGTATAGTTTATGGAAATATCTTGAAAGGTTAAAAAGTTATAGTCGATTGAAAAAATCAACCTGTAAACTTAATCTTGCAGGAAAGCTTTTTTAGTTAAGTGACCTTGACCTTGAACCTAGTGCATTGGTTTTAGCTGTGACATATCAGTTCCTGGTAGGGTATAACCCTGACAAGTTTCACAGAAACGTCTTTTTGTTCTTCCTTGTGTGCAGTTTCTTGAAAATTAACCCAGCCATGATAGTTATGACCAAGACACAATTTCACAGACAGACTAAATTTTTTCCAAGATTTGAGTTGTCATAATCCTTTGACCTTACCTTTGTCAATTGGACTTGGTGGTGCTACACATCTCACCTCCCCTTTGTTCTTTACCCTTGTGTGAAGTGTTGCGAAAATCAGCCCACCTGTTACAGAGTTATGACAAAGACACAAGATGGACAGACAAAATGTGTGGAGTTTTCACAACCAAATGACCTGACCTTTGTCATTTGGACCTGGTGATACTGGTGATACTGCACATCACGCCTAACAATTTTCTGGATGGACCTGGATAGACAGACAAAATCTGGGTTTCCTTCAGTGTTAATTCCTTTGTCATTAAGTGGTTAGGAGTTGGGTTTGCTACAAAAGTAAAACCACCTGTGGGTCCATCCATAAGGATATCTGAATGAAAGGATGGACAGATGGTAGTATGGATGTGTGGAAGGATGGAAAACCCAGATTTGAGTTTGAGGTCCTCCCACAGGGGTATAAAAATAATTCTGATCTCAACCAAATATGAGGCACATAAACATAATATTATAACGGCACTAATTGCACTTTTCATTAGGGCCCAAAAGGAGTCTCTAGGAATAGCATGCTGGCCAGTCTGTGGGTATTTGAAATCACAGTTGCCTCTTCCTTCCAAACAGTCTCTAAAACTTCCAACTTATTTTTGTGGGTTTTTCCAGTTTGGTTCTGTTTTTTTGCAGAAAACTGGAAAGCCAAACAGAGTGAGACCGGCACTCGACATTACGGGTACTCTCTCTGCACACCTCTTACATTTACCGAATGCATGCGCAACAACCGTGACGTCAATTCCGAATTTCCGCCAACGAGAAGTTTGTGATTTAGCAGGGAGGCAACAATATCAAAGATATCCCTAAGGAGGGTGGGCCTCCGGTAAACAATTGTGGTAGGTATGCTAAGAAACAAAATTTACTAAAAAAAATTAATTTCTTCTCAACCTACTCACAATTGTTTACAATTGGCTGAATAAACAATAGGAGGAGGTGAATCACATAACCAATACCAACAAGCGCAGCAGAAAGAAATTATGCAAGGAGGGCAGAGAATGACAGCGAAACCTATAAAAGAAGAAAGAATGAAGCACCTGAAAAGAACAAGGTTGAGCGATGCACAAACCTGAAAATACATATTTAACGAGGTTGCACAACAGCCTGAGCAGCAACGAGAGGCCTAAAGAAAAAAGGTCCTCAGATTGCTGCTGTAGGTGGTGGAGATAAAAGGAGGAGAAAGTAGAAGCATTCCTCCAGTAAGCCGCATTTATAACGTCCCTGAGCGAAACTGAAGAATGACCAAGACACAATTTCACAGACAGACTAAATTTTGAAGAAGAATGCCCAGGAAGTAGAAATGGCACGAATCTCATGAGCATTAAACAGGTTCGAAACAAGATCTGAAGCAGACAAACTGGAATAAGCTAGCTTGATTGCGAGACATATCCATCTGAAAATAGCATGGGAAGAGATAGACTGCCTCCCAGGAATGAGAAACAGAAAGAATCTCTTCCGCCCCCTCCGAAAGAACTGCGTGCAATATAAGTCTTGATCGCACGAACAGAACAAAGAAGAGGCCTCCAACCATCGACAACAGGAAGAGTCCGAATGCAGATGGAAGGAGGAAATGAATCAGGAAGTTGATTCTTGGCCAGAAAAGAGCAATCAGTAGTGAAGGTTACACTGTTAGTCTCATTTCTGAAGAAAGCAAAATCAACAGAAAGAGCATGAAGCTCACTGACACATCTGGCAGAAGCAAACGCTAGAAGGAAAGCAGTCTTATATGTGAGAAAATGCATATCGGTCTCAGATAAAGGCTCTAATGGCGCTCCCTCTAAACAAAGTAACACCCATGCCAAGTTCCATTTGGGTGTAAAACGCAAAACTCGAGGCCTCTTCAGAGAAAAGTGCCGAATCAGTTTGGAGAGAAAGAGATTATGACCCATGCACTGCTTTCCCACATGAGAGAAAGTAGTATCTGACAGCATAGACCGATAGCCCTTAATAGTAACAGGCTGGAGGCCCTTGCAGTCAGAAATGTGTACCAGAAAATCTGCAATTTGAGAGATTGACAGATTACGGTAATCCACATGTTGAGCTGAACACCAGCGGTAGAAAACTTTCCATTGGAATGTCGCCATGATGCAGAAATGCACTCCACTGTTCGTCTCAAAAAACCTCTACGTCAGAGACAGGACCTGATAAAAGACAGGCGTGAACGGACAGGCACGCCAGGTTGTTGTGATACTTCCTGGGCCGACCCTGGGAAAGAAGATCGCAGCGTAGAGGTTGACGAATTGGCCGATCTGCCAACAGAGGCTGCAGCAGATTGATCCACACCCTCTGTGGAGGGGTGCGATCAGAATGACCCTGCAACTGCAAGAGTGAATCTTCGCCAACACCTGAGGAAGAATCGGTACAGGAGGGAAGGCACAGTCGATCCATCCTGTCCAGTCCAGAGACAGAGTGTCAACCGCAAAGGCTAGTGGATCCGGACAAGGGGAGACAAAGGTCTCTACCTGATGATTCCAGCAAGCGGCGAAAAGGTCGACCCCACTGCTCGCAAATTGTCTGAAACACCGACCAATGCAGCATCCATTCGGTGGGAAGGACACTGTCCCGTTGGGACAGGGAGTCTGCTAGAACGTTGAGATGTCCGAGAATGTGCCGAATGGCCACCCGAGCATTTACATCCCGCGCTAACAGCAGAAGATCCCGAGATAGCCGATACATGGGAATCGAATGTGTGCTACCTTGATTTCCTATGTAGGCCACCAATGTCGAATTGTCCAAAAGAAGCAGGACTGTGTGGTCCGACAGGTGAGAGATCCATTGCTGAAAACTCAGCAGAAGAGCAAGGAGCTCCTTCTGGTTGATTTGAAGGGCCATCTGCTCGCTGTCCCACTCGCTGTGACAAGACAGACTGAGAGGATCCAATGTCACACCCCAGTCCCGATCGCTGGAATCCGCAGTAAGTATGCGATCGGCCGAAGGAAGATCCAACGGGATACCCTGAGTCGGCCCAAGGGTGGAGGTGACAAAGCAAGGACCGAGGAATAGGAAGTTCCAGGTCCAGAGGATTCGGATGCCAATGATCCAACAGGAAGCGTTGGAGAGGCCAGATAAACAAGCGACCCAGCGGAATGAGAACCACAAAAGGCCCAGCATCCGAAGGAAAGTCCTGGCCGAGACCGAGGAGGATCGGAGCAGGTTCCGAGTCAAGGCGGAAAGGATCACTGTCCGAGCATTGGGAACCGACACCATATTGTGAAAAGTGTCGAAATCCATTCCCAAATGACGAAATTGCTGAGAAGGAAGGAGATCAGACTTCTTGCAATTGACTCTGAAACCCAGTGACGCCAGCAGGCCAAGAAACTGTCGGACATCGGACTCCAGGACTGCAGCATTATGGTGCCGTTGGAGGATATCGTCCAGGTAGGCCAACGAAGTCACAGCCGACTAAGTATGGTGAAAAGCGAGTTCATGTGACATCAGTCGGGTGAAGGTCCAAGGAGCCAGGTTCAAACCGAACAGGAGAGCTTTGAATTGAAAGACACGATCCCAAAATGAGAACCGAAGGTATTTCCGTGATGCCAGGTGAATGGGTACATGGAAATAGGCATCGTTCAGGTCCATACTAGTTGCAAAATCGCCCTGATGAATCAACCGTAGAACCAACCGGAAAGTCTCCATGCTGAAACGAGGTGCTATGATGGACTCGTTCAGGATACTCAGATCGATGACAGGATGAAACTGGCCGTTTTTCTTTGGCACCAAGAAAAGTCTCGAGTAGAACTCTGGTGAAAGGGTGTTCCTGACCACCTCGATCGCCCCTTTGGAGAGAAGACTGTCTATCTCCTGCACCAGAAGGTCCTGACGCTGAGGATCGGAAGGGATCTGAGTCAGGAGGGGTACCCAAGATAAACAAGGGTGCAGACGGAAGGACAGTTGCAGACCTGATCGGATGACGTGGAGGACCCAAGGGTCCGACGTTATCTCTGTCCAACGGTCGAAACACAGCGACAGTCTTCCCCCCACTGGAGGCAAATCGAGGTGAGAACCTTCATTTGCGGCCTCGATGAGGCCCCCGAGAGGAGAAACCACCTCCTCGAGAAGCAACAGAGTCCTGAGACTTTCTTCCTTGAGGCTGCCAGCGAGCTTGGCTGTGTCGGCGTTTCTTCTGAGCAGGAGCCGAAGGTGTGGCTGATGTGGCCGACGCAGCTGGGTGCTTGGCGGGCCTGGATCGACCACCACTCGCATCAGCAGGTTGGTCAAGTTGCCGTAACAAAAGCTGGTCCTTCGAATGACGAAGAACCTCACCACGGACAGCTCCCGCAGAACCATGGAACAGCTGAGGTCCAACCAAAGAGGCAGACCTCAGAACAGCACGCTGTTCAGACGGAAGGGATGGAGAAGTGTCCAACACTGCATCCCAACGTGCAAGCTCCAAATTAGCCGTGTTGCAGGCATGAGCGTTTGTCAGGTTCATAAGAGCCTGCGACAAAACACGGAAAGGCACCTGAGCATCATCAAACTCCCCTGGCGGAAAATAGGCAGCCAGGACAGAGACGATGTGGTCCGTGAGAGACAACATGCCCAGCATCCCTCGGGACAGGGCCACCATAGATTCAACTACCGACGTCGGGAGAACTGCCAACTTAGGCTTAGTCAACCCGAGGGAAGAAGAATCCTCGTCCACAGTAGTCATCCCTTGGAAGACTGGTGGACAGACGGATTCGTAGACACGAAGCCGCGATGGAGGCAGAAAAGCATCAGATCGTGAAATGAAAGAACCCTTCAGGGCCTTGAAACGCATTTGCATTTTGGCATCCAGACCCTGGAAGGACTCAACAACCTGAGCCGATTGCAGAGGGTGCAAAAACCCAGAGCTAGAAGGCTCGACAGGGTTGTGGAGCTCCACAGAGGACCACGGCCGGACGGTCACTGATGGCTGGATGTCTGGCAATAAGCCAAAGACAAAATTTAAAGCCTGCCCCAAGACTGACGAGGGGGGCCCGTCGCCTTCAAGCAAATCGTCATCCTCTGTGACAGAAGAGACACAGCCCACCTCGGGGTGGCCAGCGGTAACCTCCTGTGAATGCTGAACAGCATCCAAAGGGCCAGACGAGGAATCTCTGTGACCGACCAAAGGCGGTTATGCCTCAGGAGGCACAGGGAAGCCAACTTGAGGGTTGCTAGAAAGCAACCGGGTGAGCGCCAGAACGGCCTGCCTCAGCTCACCCTGAGAACCGTCAGAAAAGCCGCGCCCGGCGGAGTGTCTTCCCAATGGACCCTTCTAGAAGAAGAACCCAAATCCTCACAAGGGACCGACGACGAACGTCGATCAGCAGACAGAGTAGGGAGACGGTGAGAAGACACTGGAGGACAGTCCCATGAGTGACGCCCAGGGGCATTCACTGACCTCTGCAAAACAGAAGGCCCTGCCTGCAAATCCTCAAGAGAGACCGACGGCGTGCGTCGATCGGTAGCTGGACCTGGGACATGATGACAAGACACCAGAGGATTGTCCCATGAATGACAGGAACCAGCCATTGGCCTCTGCTCGACAGAAGGCCCCAACTGCCCATCCTCTGAGACAGCCAGACTTGGGACACAGTGAGAAATCACCGGAGGAAGGTCCCAAGAGTGACAGTAATAGGAGCCGTCACTGGCCTCTGCTGAACAGAAGGCCCTGGTTGCCAATGTTCCAGCCCCATCCTGCTAGCTTTGCTCACCAGCAGGGGAAGGCAGAACAACAACCGATTCGCCCAAGGAATGAGGAATTGCTGCCGAAGCAACCGAGCGTCCCAACCGACCAGGAGCAAACCTAGCCAGATGAGACGGCGCAGCCATCAAACCCGTACAGCTTCGCTTAGAAGCCAGGGAAGACTGGGAGCCCTGTGACACAGCACCAGATACAGCCTCAGGCCCCTGAGACTGTATACCCATCCCTGGAAGAGATGGTAGAAGCACTATCATGCAAGATAGGAGCAGCATGAACAATTTCCTCAGCAACTGCCGATGATGCAGGTGGCAAATCAGAGAGAGTGACCGAGCTGACCTCGGAAAAACTCTCAATGAAAACAATCACCCCAAGGGTGACTGCCGGAGCCAAAGGAAGAGAGACCGTAGTCCCCACTTCAGGCGTCCCAGCACCAGCACCGTAAACAGTTGCGGAGGAACTTGCTACCAAAATAGGCTGCCCAACATCCTGCGTGACAGAGTCACCATGTGCACTCTCAGAAATATCCAAAAAGGCAGGCTACCTTTGCCCTGAGAACGAGGGGTTCTAGCTCTGGTTAGAACCACCTTGTTAACGGAAGCCCAGAATTTGGAAAACCAAATCCCACAAACACCACAGGGATGGACCTGAGAACAATTGTTGCAAGTGACACAAGTACTGTGAACATCATCTGCATGTTTCACCTGCATACAAGAAGGACATGGAATAGTTTTAGGCATTGTCCAAAAAGGTGACAGAAGAATTTCTAGTGGGAAAAATACTCCCCAAAAATCCAAAGAATCAAGCTTCCCACCGACGGAAAACCGATCAAGATTCAATGCTGGTCGTGTTTTCATAAAGAGAACATAAGCGAAAATGAGCATAAATATAAATAAAACACAATCTATTTTGAGCTTGAGTAAAGGATACAATCCTCTTTGCACAAATAACAATAATCGTAGCGAAATAATCAAGTTGTTCTCGAAGAAAACAAGCTGAGCAGCACGAGTCAAAAATTCCGACCATGCACGATGGTGGAAAAAAAGGAATTGACGCCACGGTTGTTGCGCATGCGCTCGGTAAATGCAAGAGGTGTGCAGAGAGAGTACCTTAATGTTGAGTGCCTGTCTCGCTTGACCCCTTTTTGATCTTTTTTCGTGCTTTTCCACTCTTCCACTTTTCCAACTCGTTTGGAAAAGTTTATTAGCTTGAGTTAGTTCCAAAGTAGGGCTTGCACTTACGTTACAGCCAATTGTAAACAATTGTGAGTAGGTTGAGAAGAAACCGACTGAACAGTTTTAGTGTGTTTGTGCATAAACTGATCAAACTATCTTTCTCTGAAGGAACTGGAATTGTGGCCTTCTTGTCACTTAGTCTATCCGGCAAAGGGGCAAATTTGTTGTGTTCTCATTGTCACAATTTCTCCCTTATTGACATGTCTATCGGACAATTCAATAAGAGAAAATGTGACAATCAGAACACAACATCAAATAGATTTATTCATTTGTTACCCAAACTTATGTGTTTTTTCTGTCTAAAAAAGGCTAAGCAACTAATTGTCTATAAGCCCTATGGATCAGGGACCAGCCGTGAGGGCGACTAGGGCGATTAAGTCGCCCTTCTAAGCCCAAAGTCGCCTAGAAAAATAGTCGGGGCAATTACAAGTCGCCCTCTAAAAATTGGCCAAAATGAGAAAAGGCTGAACTGAGTGATGCGAGGTTTACATGAAAACGAGTATTTTCCAAAATCGAATGTGCTCGAGTGTGATAAATGGGCATTTTAATTCGTCAAATAAACGTCCATTTATTTGAAATCACACGACAAGCAATTGTCCATTGTCGCTTTCGGCGGATTTTTTTTATTTCTATTTTGTTGCATTCCAGTCGGAGCTTCAAGTGTCAAAACGAAAATAAGTGACTTACGCGACTCAACAAAACAACCCAGTTTGAAAGTAGGTTACGTCGCTTAGGATGCCGAAAATGTATACACAACGGACGTATTTTATAACACATTATTTTCATTTCGATTTGCTGACGACTGTTAACTGTTGGGCTGTCTATTCCCAGAAAAAAACGAATGGAATTGAAACACATGAAAAAAAGCTTTAGTGATGTCAAGAAAAGCTTTGTACAGGACACAAGTGTGCATGTGGACGATCTTGAAAAAGGGTCCTCCTAAACATCAGAATGACATGAAATGACGCGGAATGACACCGGAATGCCATAAAAATGATGCGGAATGACATTTCTTTTACAAAATACTCGACCCCAGAATGTATTTTGTTTATTAACTAACAAAGTACCTCCCAAGCAACCTTCTTACATCTGGTCCTGTTAACACTTTCTGACTTAGGAAATTATTAGCTTAGTAGACTTTGTTGAAAGGCAACCACAGGAGGGTGATGGGGGATTGGCACGAAGAAGAGGTGAGGGGTCATGAAGGAGAAGGTAGCAGTGGGGGATATTCAGTCAATAATTACATTGTGATTTTTTAACCTGGAACAGATGCATCATAGACAACTGGACCTGGATTATTTGTACGTTAATGGAGGACCATAAATTGAAAATATGAAGGGGTGGTACATGAATATTCTTAATTTTCCCCACTTGCCTATGAAGTCTCCCTACATGACTCTGCAGTCTCCCTATTTTTTCTGGAGGGAGACTTGAAGTCTCCCTAAAATTCCCCCCTAGGCTGGTCCCTGCTATGGATGATCAAAGAGAGGGCATGCTGACCCCAATGGAGATATTTACAGACGGCATTTTGTGGAGAGTGGCATCATACAAACTATTGCGGTTGTTTTTCCAAGTTAAGGAGCCAGATGTGTTGTTTACTATGTGTTCATGCTCATAACACTAAACCTGAAACCAAGGTTTTTTTCTGAAACTGAGTGAAACCGAACCGTATCTGAATGAAAGTGTCAATGACACTGTAGCTTAACTTGTGTGTTGTGTTTGATGAAAAGGATAATGTTCAATATTTATGAAAGGATTATGAAATAAGACAAGAATTGTGATAATTGGGAATATGTTCATTTCTGTACCCTGTGTGCTATGTTTATGATAAAAATAATATGAGGTGTACACTGTACTAAAGAGCTGAGGGGTGGGTTAATATGACCTCACAGTTAATGTATGTGGCCCTCACAGTTAACGTATATCAACAAAAGTTACCAAGTTACAGTGAAATTATTCCAAAACGAGTCATCCTATCAAGTTACATTAAAATCCCCTCATAAATATGGCCTGTAGACTGTGCTAAAGGTTTTTGGGCTTCGGGCCCCTGTAGCCATCAGTTTCCCAATTGCGTCCAAAGGGGACGTTCTCATCTAGACATTATATGAAGTCAATCTACCAAGTTACAATGAAATCCCTTAATAAATATGACCTGTAGACTGTGCTAAAGGTTTTTGGACTTTGGGCTCTGGCAGCCATCAAGGTTGAATGATCGCAACCAAAAAGGGACATTCTCATCTGGACACTATTTGGATTCATCCTACCAAGCTACAGTGAAATCCCTTCATAATTATGACCTGTAGACTGTTCTAAAGGTTTTTGGGCTTTGGGCCCCTGAAGCCATCACAGTTGACCACTTACGACCAAAAGGGGATGTCATCATCTAGGCATTATATGGAGTCAACCTAACACGTTACAATGAAATCCTTCTATAAATATAACCTTTTGCCTATGCTAAAGATTTTTGGGCTCGGGCACCCATCAAGGTTGAATGATCACGGCCAAAATGGGACGTTCTCACCTAGACATTATTTGGAGTCATCCTACCAAGTTACAATGAAATCCCTTCATAAATATGACCTGTAGACAGTGCAAAAGGTTTTCGGGCTTCAGGCACCTTTAGCCGTCAAAGTTGCCCAATCATGTCCAAAAGGGGACGTTCTCATCTAGACATTATATGAAGTCAACCCACCAAGTTACAATGAAATCCCTTCATAAATATGACCTGTAGACGGTGCTTAAGGTTTTCAGGCTTCGGGCTCGGGCAGCCATCATGGTTGAATGATCGCAACCAAAGGGGACAATCTCATCTGGGCATCATCTGGAGTGATCCTACGAAGTTACAATGAAATCCCTTCATAAATATGACCTGTAGACTGTGCTCAAGGTTTTTGGGCTTCGGGCACTTGTAGCCATCACAGCTGACCAATCACGACCAAAAGGGGATGCCATCATCTAGGCATTATATGGAGTCAACCTAATAGGTTACAATGAAATCCTTCCATAAATATGACCTTTTAGCTATACTAAAGGTTTTTGGGCTCTGGCACTCATCAAGGCTGAATGATCGCGATTAAAATGTGATGTTCTCATCTAGACATTATTTGGAGTCATCCTACCAAGTTACAATGAAATCCCCTCATAAATATGACCTGTAGACTGTGGTAAAGGTTTTCGGGCTTCGGGCACCTTTAGCCGTCACAGTAGCCCAATCATGTCCAAAAGGGGACGTTCTCATCTAGACATTATATGAAGTTAACCTACCAAGTTACAATGAAATCCCTTCATAAATATGACCTGTAGACTGTGCTAAAGGTTTTCGGGCTTCAGGCTCGGGCAGCCATCATGGTTGAATGATCGCAACCAAAGGGGACAATCTCATCTGGGCATCATCTGGAGTGCTCCTGTGAAGTTACAATGAAATCCCTTCATAAATATGACCTGTAGACTGTGCTCAAGGTTTTCGGGCTTCGGGCACCTGTAGCTATCACAGTTGACCAATCACGACCAAAAGGGGACGTCATCATCTAGGCATTATATGGAGTCAACCTAACAGGTTACAATGAAATCCTTCTATAAATATAACCTTTTGCCTATGCTAAAGGTTTTTGGGCTCGGGCACCCATCAAGGCTGAATGATCAAGGCCAAAATGGGACGTTCTCATCTAGACATTATTTGGAGTCATCCTACCAAGTTACAATGAAATCCCTTCATAAATATGAACTGTAGACAGTGCAAAAGGTTTTCGGGCTTCAAGCACCTTTAGCCGTCAAAGATGCCCAATCATGTCCAAAAGGGGACGTTCTCATCTAGACATTATATGAAGTCAACCTACCAAGTTACAATGAAATCCCTTCATAAATATGACCTGTAGACTGTGCTTAAGGTTTTCGGGCTTCGGGCTCAGGCAGCCATCATGGTTGAATGATCGCAACCAAAGGGGACAATCTCATCTGGGCATCATCTGGAGTGATCCTACGAAGTTACAATGAAATCCCTTCATAAATATGACCTGTAGACTGTGCTCAAGGTTTTCGGGCTTCGAACACTAGTAGCCATCACAACTGACCAATCACGACCAAAAGAGGATGTCATCATCTAGGCATTACATGGAGTCAACCTAACAGGTTACAATGAAATCCTTCCATAAATATGACCTTTTGCCTATGCTAAAGGTTTTTGGGCTTGGGCACCCATCAAGGCTGCATGATCGCGATCAAAATGGGACGTTCTCATCTAGACATTATTTGGAGTCATCCTACCAAGTTACAATGAAATCCCTTCATAAATATGACCTCTAGACTGCGCTAAAGGTTTTCGGGCTTTGGGCCCCTGTAGCCGTCACAGTTGCCGCCCAATCATGCCCAAAAGGTGACTTTCTCATCTAGACATTGTATGAAGTCAACCCACCAAGTTACAATGAAATTCCTCAATAAATATGACCTGTAGACTGCGGTAAAGGTTTTCGGGTTTTGGGCTCGGGCAGTCGTCACGGTTGGCAGATCATGCCCAAATGGGGAAATTCTCATCTAGACATCATAAGGAGTCATCCTACCAAGTTACAATGAAATCCCTCCACATTTAACATGACCTGTAGACTGTGCTAAAAGTTTTTTGGTCTCGGGCTTGGGCAGCCATCACGGTTGATAGATCATGCCCAAAAGGGGACGTTCTCATCTAGGCATTATACAGAGGCATCCTACCATGTTACAATGAAATCCCTTCATAAATACGACCTGTAGACTGTGCTAATGGCTTTTGGGTTTTGGGCTCGGGCAGCCATACCGGTTGCCCGATCGTGACCAAAAGGGGACGTTCTCATCTAGACATGACCCCAAACCTGCATATCAAATTTCGTGACGATCACACAAGAACTGCGGGGGGTAGCCCGTGCTAAAGGAAAATGTGAACAGACGTCACAGACTAACAGACTCACAGACTTCCACACGCGTGATGGCAATAGCTTATCTTGACTATGTCAAGTTAAGCTAAAAATCAAAATCTCCCAGCTCTGCACTTCAATGATGTCCTGCCTTACACCATTGTGCCCTGATGGGCTGCCTGTTCCAAAACTAAACTAGTGGAAGTAGTTAATAATTAAGGACTATAGCAACACAACTTCAGGGTTCCTAAAGGAAAGGACTGATAAAATTCAAGGCCATTTCTCGATATATTTGAGCATTTGTCAAGGCCTTACAAAAGCCAAATTCAAGGATTTTCAAAGCCCTGACTTCACTAGTCCTATGTAAGACCTCCATCATTACCCCCGTCTCCCACTTCCCTAAAAGGGAAGTGGGAGAAGGGGATAATGATTAGATGGTACTAGTTAGGACTATACCTTCACAAACTTTGGCATATAAAACTATATTTATGATTACGTACTTTATCAGCATTTTTATTTTGTGAATATTCAAGGCTTTTCAAGGACTCCTGACACATTTTCCAGGACTTTAAGACCTTGAATAACCCTTAGTCAAATTAGTCAAATTAAAGGCTGTTCCTTGAGTCACCTACAAGAAGCCTGAACTTACACAACAACCTCAATGTTTCCATTTAAATGTAGAACAGGGGCCTCAAAGTAAGCTAGCATGCTACTAGCTCCTAACGCTAAGCCTGTATAGATGACATCTAGTTATGTGATATACTGTAGGAAAGTGCTCTTAAAGCTCTTTCCAACACAGTATCACAAAACACAGGTTTGTTACTAACAGCAAAGAAACAGTGATATTATTACGATTCTAACATATAGCACAAGCAGAAAAACAATCAAGGAAAATGTTTTTAAAAGCAATTAACTTATAACAGTTTTCTACTGACCGTCATTCACCAGAATTTTATGTGAAATGTGTATCTGATTCAGTAAGTAATAATAGTTTACTTACATACTTACTTGTGGCTATCAAAGGAACATTTTATGACCACATTCCATGTATAAGTAAACAACTCCACAGTAATAACCCAGGACAAAGGATAAAACATGTTTTAGTGAACATGATTACAAGCTTCAGAATTTGTTTTGTGTTCACCCTTAATTTATATATTTGTTTATTTACTGGTGTTTTAGGACATGTTCAGCATCTACATGTACACATATGGCGATATCATGACTGCAGCCATAGGAATAAAGTCAAGTTTATACCGATTTATTTATTTATTGGTGCTTAAGGTCACTTTCAGCATCTATGGCTACATCATGACCACAACATAGGTATGAAGTCAAGTTTGACCAATCATTTATACCTACAGTACAGTCGCCATGGACTGGTCGAAATACATGCGTGGACAGTGATCTTCACACATGCGTTTACCAGTTAATAAAAATCATCATGAAGAAAATTTTAATTAATGAAGCACCAGGTTACACCCGGTGCTTCATTAATTAAATTTTTAATGATTATTCCTATAATTAATGTTTGGAATCGAAAATTTATTGCATTCATGGAAATATTGCCCACCCGTGGAAAGTGACCAGTCCACGGCGGCCATACTGTACACTACCCACTTTAGAGAACTTCCACCATGAGAAATATGAATCTCAAATATCATGACAGATTGAATCTCAAATCAAATCAAGCAGAGGATTTCAAATCAAATCGAATCTCAACACTTTTCAAGTTGTGCATATAGTACTTTGTTACAACCTAAAATAATGTCAGTCTCCACTCAACTGGTAGAGTGCTGGAAGCCCATATTTGGGCTTTACTCTGAAGTGTAGGTACAGTATCATAAAGGCTTCATATTCTGTGGATGTGCTTCATTTTATCTTTGAAGAGAAATTATTAAGTCTGTACAGATTTACCTAGTTCCTATTTATGGGAGAGTGGCAAATAATTTAGCACTCTGCCTGTGAAGTATTATATGCAATGCCAAATCATCTGTTTGGGCAAAATAACCAAAAAGAAAGCACAATATTCCAGAACAGAACCAAAGTAGTTTTGAGGTGGAACAACCTTCAACTTTTCTTCTCTACGATTTGAAAATTTCCGAATCGGTGTGACTCAAATCAATTCAACTCATATCCTCGAGACAATTTCAAAACAAATCAAATTTCAGAGCTTTGCAAGACCCTACAAATTTCCACTCCAGTCATTGGTTACAGGGTCCCATTGTTTACAACAGCTCCACTTCCTGGGTTTTTCATGAAGGCTTACCTTTAATTAATATGATTTCATTATGATTAAATCCTGTGAAATCTTTATCTAACAATAACTTTAGATGACACTAGCAATGTTGTTCTTAATCCTTTACCTACCGTCAAGGCCAAAACCGGCCAGCGCTATTCTAAACAAGAGGCCCCAAGGAGTCTTAATCGCTCACCGGCCAAAGTGGTTCAAAGAAGTATTTGGGGGTCACATTCAGTTAGACATGGTTCATCAACACTACAAAGGAATGAAGTCATGAGAGACAAATTTTATGGAACTAGGGCCATGGCTTGAACAAACTTGAATCTTACCCCCCTAAGGATGTTGCATACCAAATATCAAAAGCATCCATCTGCTGGATCTGAAGAAGAAGATTTTTAAAGAAAATTCCTCATTTTGAACTAAGTTATTATTTGGGCTCCCATAGTGAGCCCAAATATGAACCCAGGGACTTGGCTTGAACAAACTTGAATCTCACCCCCTAAGGATGCTGCATGCCAAATATCAAAACATTCTGACTGCTGGATCTGAAGAAAAAGATTTTTAAAGAAAATTCCTCATTTTGAACTAAGTTATAATTCAGGCTACCACAGTGAGCCCAAATATGAACCCAGGGACTTGGCTTGAACAAACTTGAATCTCACCCACCTAAGCATGCTGCATACCCAATATCAAAAGATTCTGCCTGCTGGATCTTGAGAAGAAGATTTTTAAACAAATTTGCCTGAAATGCACTAAGTTCAAATTGGGCTCCTATACTGAGCCCAAATATGAACCCAGGGGGCCGATTTGAACAAACTTGAATCAGATCCACCCCACAATGTTGCATACCAAATATCAAAAGATTCTGCCTGCTGGATCTGGAGAAGAAGATTTTTTAAGGAATTTGCCTGAAATGCACTAAGTTCGAATTCAAGCTTTTATAGTGAGCCCAAATATGAATCCAGGGGACCGATTTGAACAAACTTGAATCAGATCCACCCCACAATGTTGCATACCAAATATCAAAAGATTCTGCCTGCTGGATCTTGAGAAGAAGATTTTTAAGAAATTTGCCTGAAATGCACTAAGTTCGAATTTGGGCTTCTATACTGAGCCCAAATATGAATTCAGGGAGACGTTTTGAACAAACTTGAATCAGATCCACCCCACAATGTTGCATACCAAATATCAAAAGATTCTGCCAGCTGGATCTGGAGAAGAAGATTTTTTAAGAAATTTGCCTGAAATGCAATAAGTTCGAATTCAGGCTTCTATACTGAGCCCCAATGTGAATCCAGGGGGGCGATTTGAACAAACTTTAATCAGATCCCCCCCACAATGTTGCATACCAAATATCAAAAGATTCTGCCTGCTGGTTCTGGAGAAGAAGATTTTTTAATAATTTTTCTATAATTCATACGGTGCTATCAGAGTTATGCCCCATACAGAGCCCCCAAGGGACGTGGCCATTTCATTTGAACAAACATGAATTGCCATGTAGTAATGAACATCCACATGAAGTTTCGTGAACATCGGACCAGTGGTTTCAGAGGAGAAGTCGTTTGAAAAATGTTCACGATGAAGGACGACGACGGACGGCAAGTGATAAGTTGAGCACCCTTCGGTGAGCTAAAAATCGCCAGTTAATTTTCATTTTTTGTCTCAAAAGCATAGGTTATGACCCCTCACTGGAACGAGCTCGTTGAGCTCGTTCCATTAAGGGGTCATAACCTATGTTTTTGAGACAAAAAATTAGGTATTCATGAATTTTTTTGCAAGTGTAGTCTGCTTTTCATGTTAGGTAAGAGTTAATTAAATAACAAACAAAAAATCCATCTCTTTCAAAAATCACACAATCTCATTGTTACTTCCTCATTAAGTCTAAACATGAAATACATGTTTAAACCTCTGAAAATCTAGTTGCAATCTGGTCCCTATTAAAATTATGAGATCCAAAATGCAGACATAAAATTATTCTCCAATGAAAGTAAAATCAAACTGGCATCAATTTTCAGACAAATTCAGGATATCCATGTCAGCAATCAAGACATGAGAAGAAACCCAGGTCAACTTAAAACATGAGCAAATTAAGACTTTTTTGTCCAGTTTGTGAATGGGTCAGTATCATTTGACAGATTGTCTAGGGCACACGTCTGAAACAGCTGGATACCTCTTTATGAGTGGTAATATTAATATGAGACATGTCACTGGTCGAAATTACAAAATAGTCTTACATGTATTTCAAATGCTATTTCACCTAATTTATAACAAGCCCTTCAAACTGTCACCTTAAATCTCTGTTTTTTAAACTTTAACCTTCTATTTTATCAACACTTTAGGAAAGTGTTTGTGTGTTGATAGAAGGAGAGAGAACATGCCCCTTTTTATACACCTATAAAGGCCTCACTAGTACTTCCACTATTTCTCTCAATTCAGTCCCACATTGGAAAAGATGAAGCACTGTTGGTTTATAGTTTAATTGGTTGAGTGATTGAAGCCACCATCATGGCTCTATTGAAAAGTGCTGAAAGCCACTTTAGTGGATGCACACCATATGCATTATCTTTTCGTTCACTCAGCAACAGAAAGTGAATGTTAAAATAAAATTTTGTTATAATTTATTGGAGAGTGCCAAATATGCACCCTCCAATACATTGTAGCAGGACAATTTTTTAAAACAAAATCTTGGTAAACAAAGGCTCACCTTGTTGGTAGCATAGTCTTTAAAAACCAGAAGCTTAAGTGAGCCTAAAACGCTCACCTGGCTCAAATTGTCAAAAAGGTTGAGTGTATCAGTAAGTGATCAGCAGTAAGAGCAATTTTTTTGTTTTGCTGTGACACAACCAAAGGCAACTTTTTTGGCCATTCATTTCTGCTGGTCCCAGGAAAGCTTCCTAGCAAGCTCTATTCTGTGAAGTATTAAAAAACAACAACTGAACAAAATTTTTGTTTTGTTTTAAACTACTGTGGTT
This sequence comes from Pictodentalium vernedei, assembly GCA_031216915.1. NCBI lineage: Eukaryota > Metazoa > Mollusca > Scaphopoda > Dentaliida > Dentaliidae > Pictodentalium > Pictodentalium vernedei. The sequence goes on from CM062293.1 coordinate 278,909,279, forward strand.
CTCTCTAGCTAATCTAAACCCCCTAGAGATGCTGCATACCAAATATTAAAAGAATCTGACTCGTGAATCTGAAGAAGAAGATTTTTAAAGATTATTCCCCATATTCCATATAGCGGGGGAGGAATTCGTCACATACAGGTGAATTGTGCACTTGGTGATACCTTCTTGAAATTTGGCACACTGTTAGTGTAGGCTATGAGGTTCTCAAAAACGATCGGCTACAAGTTGACACCGACCGGTGGCGACCAGTAGCGGCACAATCCAAAATGGCCGCCAGCGGCTGAAGGGAACCTCCTTTTCGACGGTCTACCGACTATACATCCGATTGTAAGGGCGCGAAAGTGAACTCTGATCCACGCACGTGTTGGAAACAGACGTGGGAGATGATGTAGAATAAAACGAGATTCTCTATACGGACGCATCAATTTCTTGGAACTTGAAAAGAGCGTTGTTTCTCCGGGATCAGCGTCATTCAGGCAAACCTGAATGACGCTGATCCCGGAGAAACAACGCTCTTTATGAAGCAGTCTCTTTGCCATACAATCTCTTGTTTGGCGTAATTCCGCAAGCAATTCTGATTTGTCTGTCGAAATTAATTCGAGAACGCGATTGTTCACAAAAATCATTCACAGAATGAGTGAGAATCCTCTTCGTGTACGGACTAGTACTGACTGGGAACGTTGTTGCTTTTGCCAGCAAGACAGTTCCAAGAAATTGATGCGTCCGTATAGAGAATCTCGTTTTCATGACGCCTATAAAGCTATTGAGGAAGACATAACGCGCTTCCTAGATAATGGCGTTGAGCTTCCATATAATTTGACCATTGATTGTTTGATGAGAGAGAGTGATGAGTGTATGTCGATGTCACTGTTGACGAATAAGGCAATATATCATAAGACATGCCGTGACAGTATTCGGACTCACATCGTACAGCGCGTGCTACACAAGCGAGAGCGAAATGAGGCAGTGGCATCCTGCTCCACGCTGAGTCCTAAAAGAACACGGACAAGTTTTGAATCTGGCTGTGACAGGAAACTGCCCCAGTGTGTTTATTGTCACAAACGCGAAGGTGACAGCAGTGAGCCTATTTGCAGATCAATGTCTGATAACAATAAACTCAAAATTATGGCAAAGGAAGCCGAGAACTGGGTTGTTTTTTCTCGGGTCAATGCAGCATTTGATTCCGCTGCTAGTGATCTTTACTATCACAAAACCTGTTATTGTAAGCTTGCCAATGAAGCACGAGCGGCTAAATCTAAAAAGTCGAAGAACGCCGAACATTCCGCGTCAGGCCTGCCCTATGACCCTCTCGTTATGGCAGAGCTCATAACATTTGTTGAACACAACGATTCCGCGATGAAGCTTGTCGATCTCAAGAATCTGTACAGTCGGAGGTTGAAGCAAGTCGGTTCTGATTGGCTTAGTGAAGAAATACATTCCACTCGATTCAAAGAACATTTGTTGCAGAAATTGGGCGATGGCTGGGACGCCTTCACACAGGGTAGAGATGTGTTTATTTCAAGTAGGTTTCGAGTTGGCTCCTTGTTGTCCGAATCTTCAACTCGTATAGTGTCTGAGGAAGAGGCAAAAAAGATAGTTGATGTGGGTCTTCTTCTGCGTAAACACATACTCATATCTCAAGCTCCTTTCACGGGATCATTTTCATCTTATTGCTTGAGCGAGCCTGTACCCAACTCACTCCTGACTCTTCTTAGAGTTCTACTTGAGGGCACATGTAGTATACAGAACTTAGGCGATGATGAGACTGTTAATGCCAAGACTCGAGTGGCTTGTACTATTTCACAGATGTTGATCAGCAATTCAGCGAAACGCTCCGAACATGCACAAAATGTTCACCAGAGACGTGACAGAGAAACTCCAATGCCTCTTTATGTGGGTTTGAAGTTGCATGCCCATGATCGTATGAAAAATCTTATCAGAGATTTTCATCAAATGGGACTCTCTGTCTCTTATGATCGCGTAATGGATGTTCGCAGGAGTTTCGCGAGAGCTGTTTCACTGCGGTTCAAGAACGAAGGTGTTGTAGTCCCAGCTAACTGCAAACGTAATGTTTTCTCGATAGGAACCACTGATAACATTGATGTATCTGGTAGATCTGATATGCATGGTACGTCCATCACACTCATTGGTCAACTGAGCAGGGACAATGTGGGTACTGATCCCCCACCACTGAGTTTAGATGTTCCAGAAGACACACAAATTGAACTCCCAGACGACTATGCATTTGTTCCTTTCGTTGAAGACTTTGGTGGGGACATCAGGCTTGAATCTCCAGATGAATGTAATGTACGGCCCAATGAATATGCAGATTTGAACGTGGGAGAGAATGACTGGTTGTCTCATGTGTCACAGATCAGCAATAAAGGGAAGGTTGATGGCAGCTGGCAGCTTGATGAAGTCCCTGTGACCTTTTCAGGCTTCTTTTCAAAACATGAAGATCAAGACAATGTCAAACCTCGTGCAGTTATTGGGGTATTCCCTGTTTTCAGTGAGCAGAAAGCGGACTCACTCAGTATGCAGAAGCATGCTATGTATGTGGTCAGGGAAGCTACTGCTTTCGTAAACCCCGGCCAGATACCTGTCATTGAAGGTGACTGTCCGTTGTATGCCAGGCAGAAAAAATGTCAATGGCTGTTCCCAGAGGAGATAGGTGAGGATCGAATGGTGTGTATGATTGGATTCCTGCATCTTGAAATGTGCACCCAAGAAGCTGGTGGTAAGCTTATGGGTGGTTCTGGTTGGGAGCGAATGTTTCACCTCGCAAAAATATTCACACCCGGTGTAGCATCATCCCTACTTGGTGGGAAACATGTCAAGAGGACGCGACAGGCATATCTTCTCACTCTAGCTTGGCTTGAGATCCTCAGAAAGAATGCTTATGAGATTTACTGTCAGCAGACTGGGCCCCATGAGTCATTTGAAATGTGGGAACAGAGGATTCTTTCACAATCTCCAACTGCGCGCTATTGGGGTGAAATCGTTCGGAACTTTCTCTTGACAAGCTGTCAATTCGTTCGGAACCAACGAATCGGTAACTGGCCTGGTACACTGTGTTCTATCGATGAGTTGTGCAGTTACTTTTTTGCCCTAGGACATACAAATTATTGTCGGTGGGTCCCCGTATTTCTGAGAGACATGTCTCAGCTACCCAGGCGGCATCCTTCAATCCACAACAAATTCATGGAAGGCCATTTTGTGGTCCAGCGTAGTGAGAGGAAGTTCAGTATGATGGGTTTAGATCAGAGCCAAGAACATAGTATCCAACTACTCAAAGAAGACAGTGGTCCAAAAGGTCTCTATGGCCAGGCTGAAGAGAAAGTCGTTATTGAGCTTTCAAGGTCAGAAGTTCTGCGTGTTATAGATGAGTATGAATATGCAAGTTTCCACACAACATCATCAGATAACACGGAACACCCGGAAAGTTCGGTATCAGAGCAGAAAAAATTTCTGAATCAATTGAAATCTCTCCTCGATCTGGTGAATCAGGGACTCATTATCAACCCTTATGATGAAACTAGTGGTCAGCTGGTGACATTAGATACTGGTGAATATATGGACCCCGAAGTTAGTAAGAGTTTACGGTCATTACCCGAAAGGGGCAAGCATTTATATTCCACTTTCTTGAAGGAAAGGCTTGTGGAATGCACCGTACCCCTGAATGATGTTATTCCCAAGGCAAATATATATACCTTCCTTAACCCACCCCCAGCCAACCTGGACAAAGGCCGAGACAAACTCATGTCAAGTAAAGCAACTGCCGCAATAGTTACCCAGATGTTCGTTTCACTGCAAGCCCGGCCTGATTCAAACATGGATGAGTTTTTCATGCACGAGAATGCACGTGATCCGCCAGCATTATCCGATAGAGGTAAGCTACGGAGTGGGACAAAATCTCAAATTCTCAATTGTTTACCAGCTATTCCTGCACAAGGGAAGAATTCAGCAGCTAGACAAGCTTCAGTTGTCATCTTGGATATGCCTGCTGTAGTCCATGTAATCAAACCACAGAAAGCGGATCTGTTTGGAGAATATGCTCGATTGCAATTATTGCCATACATCGAATCTCTGATTAACACGAACACCACAAGGGTTGATGCGATCTATGACTGTTACCCCGAAGGCAGTTTGAAGAATCAGACGCGAGCAAAACGCCTCGGTGAGACAGCAGTTAGGTTGATACGGGTGTCCGAGAACGTCCCTTTACCTAAAGGGAAGAATTGGCAGGCATTCTTGAAAGTTAGTGAGAATAAAGACGAATTTTTCAAGTTCCTGTCTGCTGAACTGCTGAAATTAACATCAACATCCGAGTACCAGTTGTTAACGACATCAGGAGAATATGTACTATGCAATAAGGATGTTAGCTTATGTGACATATCTCCATCGAACCACGAGGAAGCAGACACGCGCATGATGCTTCATCTCAACCATGCAGTCTCACAAGGTCACAAAATAGCTTTTCTTCGCACGGTTGATTCTGATGTCGTCATTCTGTCTTTGCACCATTTCGCAACATTCCGTGACCTTGGACTCAGTGAGCTGTGGATTGGGTTTGGAATTGGAAAGGCATATAAAGATATGCCAATTCATGAGATAGCTTCACAACTTGGACCTGATTACTGTAAGGCCCTGACTTTCTTCCACGCCTTCACAGGTTGTGATGTAACATCCAGCATGCTCGGCATTGGGAAGAAGACAGGATGGAATGCATGGATGAATTTTCCCGCATCAACTGAAATGATGATAGAATTGACTGAGAATCCGCAAGTCTTTTCAGAGGATTCCCCTCATATGCAGCATATCGAAAAACTCACCATACAGATGTACAGTAACAGTTGTGTCAGTACACGTGTCAATGATGCGAGACGGCATATGTTCACACATGGCCTTAAGTCTATGGAAAACATCCCGCCCACCAAAGCAGCTCTGTATCAACATGTAAAAAGGGTAATTCTTGTGTCATCTTTCATTTGGCATCGTGCTCTGCAGAAACACTTATGTGTGCCAGACCCATCACAGTACGGATGGGAGTGGAATCCACGTCTCAATATTCTGGTCCCATTTTGGACTCACCTAGGAGACGCAAGTGCTGCATGTGCACTGATGCTCCACTGTAGTTGTGCCAAGGCCTGCAAGGGCAATTGCAAATGCTTGAAAGCTGGATTAAGGTGCACACCTTTGTGTAAGTGTGAAGGTGGCTGTTGTAACAATATTGAGTAGTATACTGTCATGTTAGGACCAGTCATCTCCTATTCTGGTATTTTTTTTTCCATTTTCGGCCAGTTAACACATGTCATGTTTCTAGTTGAGTTGATTTTGCTAACAAATGTTCATCCCATGTGGCTTGCTACATTGTCCGGGGTATAGGAATACAGTTTTAGATTTCGGAAAATAGTCTGTTATTTACTGCACAAGACGGTGTTAATTCATGCATAGCATGATACAATATCCCCAACTATTTTGCCTCTGTACAACAGTTGATACCTTCGTTCACCCGTGTGTTCATCTATGGTATCCTTGTCTTTCTCTGGCCATAGGCCACATGTGACTAGTCAGTTCCTACTCCATAGCAAATCAACTTGGAAATCCTTCATCTTGTAGCGCACTCATGTCTCAATGAATCCATACCTGAGTTGATCTAATAAATCTAACGTAAGGTATCAAATTGCCATACCGGATCATATTTCGATAAGTTATTCGCTAAAACATTTCGACCACTCATCGACATCAAAGGTCATGTTTTGGCTCCCAGTGGTGGCTATATCTCTATATCCCTGGTAAAGTAGCATACCATGAGGGATGGGCATTAAGTGTCGGCAACATTAATCCTGACTTGGAACACACCACATCTTAACTGGCCGAAAATGAAGAATACTACTTGTAGTCAAAAAATATTCCTGTACCTCGAATGACTGCAAACATACACTCACCCCTTCTAGTCCCATTTTGCCAATGTTCTATACTGGCAAGATAACATTGTATAATTAACAACGGGAACTAATGCATCCCGAGTTCATTCCAGCACTGCCCTTGCTGGCAGACGTGTCGCTATGGTGTTGAGATTGAACCAGAACTCCTCTAGAAATTTGATAGTTTTATTTTCTTAGAAAATAAATCTATCGAAAATGCCGGAAGTTGAGAATAGACTGTCACTTTAATTGGATTATCAAATGTCCAAGTATCCCCACTGCTGCATACTATCGAGTACCCTTGTTCATGTGTTGACAGGAATCTCTCATACCATGTTCATTTGACCATTGCATTCCCGAGAAACATTCAACACTAATTTATCTACGGACGGACGATCATACTGACAGTCAGACACACAGACGCACACATCGACGGAAATTCTGATCCCATTATCCATTAATCTTCCCCCCAACTTGTTCCAAGGGCTTCACTCCATCATTCACATCAATTACAGCACATGTATGGTGTTAGGTTTGGAGCTTCAGTTGTGCGATCGGCGAAAATAGCTTTTTTTCGATCCGCTTGGCGGCCATTTTGGATTTCGCTGCTAGTGGTGGCTAGAGGATGGTGCCAACTTGTAGCCGATCGATTTTGAAATCTCTGATGCCTACCCTTACATCATGCCAAATTTCAGGAAGGTATCACCAAGTGCACAATTCTAGCGAATTCCTCCCCCGCTAATAGGAAGCCCAAATATTAACCCAGGGACTCGATTTGAACCAAGTTCAAATCTTACACCTCTAGAGATGTCACATACCAAATATGAAAGGATTCTCACTAGAGGGTCTGAAAAAGATTTTTTAAGAAATTTTATTATATTGCACCAAGTTAAAATTTGAGCTCCAATAAAGAGCCCAAATATTCATCCAGGGATCCCATTTGAACAAACTTGAATCTAACCCCCCTACAGATGCTGCATACCAAATATCAAAAGAATCTGACTGGTGTGTCTGAAGAAGAAGATTTTTAAAGATTATTCCCCATATTGTACCAAGTTAATATTCGGGCTTCCATAGGAAGCCCAAATATTAACCCAGGGACTCAATTTGAACAAACGTCAATCTGACCCCTGTAGAGATGTTGTATACCAAGTATCAAAAGAATCTGACTGTTTGATCTGAAGAAGATTTTTAAAGCTTATTCCCCATAGCGCCCCAAGTTAATTATTTGGGCTCCTCTGTTAAGCCCAAATACAAATCGAGGGGGTAGATTTGAAAACACTTGTATTTGACCGTCCTATGGATGCTGAATACCAAATATCAAAAGATTCTGATCAGCGGTCCTAAAGAAAATTTTTTTTCAATTTTAGCAAATATGCTGACTCAGCATTTTTTCAAACGCCCCTACAATACACTCTGACACAACCGATGGCCATTTTTTTAAAATCCATTCTGCTGGTCAAAAGGATGCTTCATACCAAATAACAGTTCTTTGTTCTGTGTAGTTTGGAAAATATGGGCATTTGAATTTTTTTATATTTTTAGCCCCTGGGGTACCCACGGGGCAACGAAAAAAAATTTTCCCGCATCAATCAAGTACTTTGGACCCACATATGCTACATGCCAAATTTGGTTCAAATTGGCCCATCGGTTCTTGAAACAGAAATTTGGGGCGGAGCCCAAAATGGGTGTGTGCCCACAGAGAACCCAAATATTGATCTACCAACTTCTCTTGAACAAACTTTAACTTCAACACCAAAGAGTGTTACATACCATATATCAAGGCAATCTCTCCAGTGGTTCATGAGAAGAAGATTTTTAAAGATTTTTAGGCTTTGGCATCATTGACAAGAGCCCGAAGAAGGCAGTCACTTCAATTGAACAAAATAGAAAGGGTATACCCCAGGGATGGTTTGTGCAACATATGTTTGAATTTGGCTGAATGGCTTGAAGAAGAAGCCAAGTTTGCCAAAGTTAAGGGAATACGGACACCAAGTGATGGCAATACCTCCCACAGACTTGCAGTCAGGTGAGCTAAAAAATATCCATGTTACAAATCACCATTGAAAAATAATGTACCACGCAACTAGTTAAGACCACTTGCCACATCCATGGCTATATCCTGACCAGTTAAGACTTAAGAAAGTTAAGAATTTGTTTCTCATGCCCTTCCGCATGGTCATTTTGGCTACCGCTTGTTTTCTTTTTATATCCAATACAAACTTAAACAAGAGGCCCCAAGGGGCCTTAATCGCTCACCTGATAAAGTGGTTCAAAGAAGAAGATCATGTGTAGTAAGTCATGGTTCATCAACACTACAGAGGAATGAAGTCATGAAATTATTCAGAACTCTAGTGTCCATGTCAGATGATTATCATAGGTCTTCCTGACTGCTTCCAATTCTATTAGCTGTAGACCAGCACTGCCAAACTTCCAAGGGTTATTATGTCACTGCAGTTTGAAATGCAAATTTTATGAAAAAAAACCCACATAGGAATGGATTTGAACAAACTTGGATCCCCCCTCCCCCCAAAGAGAGCCCACATTTTAAGGCAGGGACTGAATCTGATCTTCCCAGAGATGTTATATACCAAATATGAAAAGATTCTGATTGTGGTTCTGGAGAAAAAGATTTTTGAAGAAAGTCCCTCATATTGCACTTAGTTAAAATTCAGGACCTGATTTGAACAAATTTGAATTTGAGTATCCTAAAGATGTTGCATACCATATATGAAAGCATTCTGATTGGTGGAGCTGAAAAAAAGGATTTCTAAAGAAATTTCCTCATATTGCAATAAGGTAAAATTCAGGCTCCCATAATGAGCCCAAATATTAACCCAGGGACTCGATTTGAACAAACTTGAATCTGACCTACCTAAAGATGTTGTATACCAAATATCAAAAGATTCTAATTGATGGTTCTGGAGAAGAAGATTTTTAAAGAAATTTTCTCATATTGCACTAAGTTAAACTTTGGGATCCAATAGAGAGCTCAAATATTAACCCAGGGGCTCGATATAAAGAAACGTGAATCTGATCCACCTAGAGATGTTGTATACGAAATATGAAAGGTTTCTGACTGGTGGATCTGAAGAAGAAGATTTTTAAAGAAATTTCCCATATTGCACTAAAGTAAAATTCGGGCCCCCATAGAGAGCCCAAATATTAACCCAGGAACTCGATTTGAACAAACGTGAATCTCACTCACTTAGAGATGAGGTATACCAATTATGAAAGGATTCTGATTGGTGGATTTGAAGAAGAAGATTTTTTAAAGAAATTTCCTCATATTGTACTAAGTAAAAATTCAGGCCACCATAGGAAGCCCAAACATTAACTGAGAGACTTGATGCAAACAAACTTGAATCTGACTCTCGTAACAATGATGTTTACCACATATTAAAACATTCTGGTTTGGCAAATATGGGCATTTTCTATTTTTAGCTCCTGGGCTTCCCACAGAGAACATGGGGATCTTTTTTAGCATGAATCAAGTACTTACGACCCAATAATACCACATACCGAATTTTGTTCAAATCGGACCATCGGTTCCGAAAATAGAAATTTTGGGCAGGGCCCAAAATCTTGCCCCTCCAATTACGAAGGCAAATATTACTTCACAATCTTCTTTTGAACAAACTTGATTCTACACCTCAGAAGGACGCTTCGTACCAAATTTCAAGTCATTGTACCCACTGGTTCATGAGAAGAAGGTTTTTCTAGAATTTTGGAGCATTTTCCCCCTCTTCTTCCCTATGGAGCATGGCAACTTTATTTGAACAAACTTGAATAGACATATCATAGGGAACATGGATACCAGATTTGGTTCAATTTGGTCGAGTGGTTTATGAGAAGAAGTCGATAATGTAAAGTTTATGCCAGACGGACGACAACGGATGGAAAATTAGTAAAGATCCCCTTGAGCTTCGCTCAGGAGAGCTAAAAAAATAAAATTAAATGGTTTATATCTGATATTTTATCCAAGTCAATAAAATTGATAAATTTGTCCCTTGAGTGCAACAAGGATTTGCAATGCTTTAGCATTGCCATGCCTTCTGGCACTTAAGAGGCGAAATTCACCAGCACCCATGCTATTCTGTAGATTATGAGGACTAAAACATAAAATAAATCAAGAATATGAACTTCAGATGGCAAAGAAATAATTACAAAAATAAAAAATAAAATAAAACAAGAGGCCCCAGGGGGCCTGAGGGCGCTCACCTGACATAGTAGTCTAAATATCAAACCAGGGACTTGATTTGAATAAGCTGCATACGCCCCTCCTAAGAAAAGCATATCCCAACTGGATAAAGCAGTTGTGCCCACACAATACACAGGATTTTCCTTCTATTTTCAGTTCCTGCACTTTTACGTCCCAAAATTGAGATAAATGCATAAAAAACAGATTTTATTTTATTTTTGTTCGGAAATTTTTGAAGTGCCAAAAAAAATATTTTCAGCCTAAAATTTTTTTTTCTTCTTAACATTGACCAAAACGCATAAAAAACAAAAAAAACTAATTTCCGGGTTTTGGTCCAAAATTTCTAAGTCCAGAACGGGATCCCAAATTTTCAGCCTAAATATGAACACAGGGACTTGGCTTGAACAAACTTGAATCTCACCCCCTAAGGATGCTGCATACCAAATATCAAAAGATTCTTATTGGTAGATCTGAAGAAGATTTTTAAACAAGAGGCCCCAAGGAGCCTTAATCGCTCACTGGCCAAATTGGTTCAAAGAAGTATTTGGGGTCACATTCAGTTGGACATGGTTCATCAACACGACAAAGGAATGAAGTCATGAGAGACAAATTTTATGGAACTAGGGACATAGCTTGAACAAACTTGAATCTTACTCCCCTAAGGATGCTGCATACCAAATATCAAAAGCATTCATCTCTGGTTCTGAAGAAGAAGATTTATAAAGAAAATTCCTCATTTTGAACAAAGTCCCACTCTGCCCACAAATTTTCAGTGTTAAAAAAATTATTTTTTTTGTCTTAAAATTGACCGAAAAGCATAAAAAACAAAAAAACAAAACTTACGGATTTTGGTCCAAAATTTCTAAGTCCGGAACGGGATCCCAAATTTTCAGCCTAAATATGAACCCAGGGACTTGGCTTGAACAAACTTGAATCTCACCCCCCTAAGGATGCTGCATACCAAATATCAAAAGATTCTTATTGGTAGATCTGAAGAAGATTTTTAAACAAGAGGTCCCAAGGAGCCTTAATCACTCACCAGCCAAAGTGGTTCAAAGAAGTATTTAGGGTCACATTCAGTTGGACATGGTTCATCAATACTACAAAGGAATGACAAAGGAATGAAGTCATGAGAGACAAATTTTATGGAACTAGGGACATGGCTTGAACAAACTTGAATCTTACCCCCTAAAGACGCTGCATACCAAATATCAAAAGCATTCATCTGCTGGATCTGAAGAAGAAGATTTTTAAAGAAAATTCCTCATTTTGAACTAAGTTATCATTCGGGCTCCCACAGTGAGCCCAAATATGAACCCAGGGACTTGGCTTGAACAAATCTCACCCCCTAAGGATGCTGCATGCCAAATATCAAAACATTCCGACTGCTGAATCTGAAGAAGAAGATTTTTAAAGAAAAATTCCTCACATTGACTAAGTTATAATTCGGGCTCCCACAGGGAGCCCAAATATGGACCCAGGGACTTGGCTTTAACAAACTTGAATCCCCCCCCCCCCCCCCCCCCTAAGGATGCTACATACCACATATCAAAACATTCCGACTGCTGGATCTGAAGAAGATTTTTTTTTAAAATTCCTCATTTCAAACTAAGTTACAATTCAAGCTCCCACAGTGAGCCCAAATATGGACCTAGGGACATGGCTTGAACAAACTAGAATCTCACCTCCCTAAGGATGCTGCATACCAAATATCAAAACATTCCGACTGCTGGATCTGAAGAAGATTTGTAACGAAAATTCCTCATTTTGAACTAAGTTATCATTCGGGCTCCCACAGTGAGCCCAAATATGGACCTAGGGACATGGTTTGAACAAACTTGAATCTCACCCCCTAAGGATGCTGCATACCAAATATCAAAACATTCCGACTGCTGGATCTGAAAAAAAAGATTTTTAAAGAAAATTCCTCATTTTGAACTAAGTTATAATTCGGGCTACCACAGTGAGCCCAAATATAAACCCAGGGACTTGGCTTGAACAAACTTGAATCTCACCCACCTAAGCATGCTGCATACCCAATATCAAAAGATTCTGCCTGCTGGATCTTGAGAAGAAGATTTTTAAAGAAATTTTTCTGAAATACACTAAGTTCAAATTTGGGCTCCTATACTGAATCAGATTCACCCCACAATGTTGCATACCAAATATCAAAAGATTCTGCCTGCTGGATCTGGAGAAGAAGATTTTTTTTTTTTAAGAAATTTGCCTGAAATGCACTAAGTTCGAATTCGAGCTTCTATAGTGAGCCCAAATATGAATCCAGGGGGCCGATTTGAACAAACTTGAATCTCACTCTCCTAAGCATGCTGCATACCCAATATCAAAAGATTCTGCCTGCTGGATCTGGAGAAGAAGATTTTTTAAGAAATTTGCCTGAAATGCACTAAGTTCGAATTCGGGCTTCTATACTGAGTCGTAATGTGAATCCAGGGGGCCGATTTGAACAAACTTGAATCAGATCCACCCCACAATGTTGCATACCAAATATCAAAAGATTCTGCCTGCTGGATCTGGAGAAGAAGATTTATTAAGAAATTTGCCTGAAATGCACGAAGTTCGAATTTGGGCTTCTATAGTGAGCCCAAATATGAATCCAGGGGGCCGATTTGAACAAACTTGAATCAGATCAACCCCATAATGCTGTATACCAAATATCAAATGATTCTGCCCAATTGTGCGGGAGATTTTTTAGTAATTTCTCTAATATACATAGGGTGCTATCGGAGTTATGCCCCCTATGGAACCCCAAGTGGGCATGTCCATTTCATTTGAACAACCTTGAATTGACATATGGTAATGAACATCCATACCAAGTTTCGAGCAAATCGACCTAGCAGTTTCAGAGGAGAAGTCGTTTGAAAAATGTTCACGATGCCGGACAGACGACGACTGACGACGGATGGCAAGTGATAAGTTTAGCTCCCTTCGGTGAGTTAAAATATTCCTCATACTGCACTAATTTAAACATTTGGGCTCCCTTAGTGAGCCCAAATATGGACCCAGGGAATTGATTTCAATAAACATGTGAAACAATCTTCCAAAGATGTTATATGTGAAATTTGAAAGCTTTTGGAGCAGTGGTTTGGGAGAAAAGTAGTCTTAAATGTTTTTCCCATTACCCACAGTGTTAAAAAATGTTGACTCAGCATTTTTTCAAAGTCCCAGAAAAGTACCCCATGATAAAACCGATAGCAATTTTTTTTGATCATTCCATTCTGTTGGTCCTAAGGAACTTCACACCAAATAAGAATTCTCAGTGCTATGTAGTTTTGGAGATCTGGGCATTTTAATTTTTTTCTATTTTTAGCTCCTGCAGTTCCCATGGGGCGACGGGAAAAACATTTTTTGCATAAATGAAGTACTTATGACTCAATAAGCCCTCATATCAAATTTGGTCCAAATCTGCCTCTTGGTTTGGAAAACAGAAATTTTGGGAGGGGCAAATATTCTTGCCCCTCCCATAATGATGGCAATTATAGCCCAACAAACTTCTCTTGAACAAATCTGAGTCTACACCTCAAAAGGAAGATGCACACCAAATATCAAGTCTCTGCTACTGCTTGTTCATGAGAAGAAGATTTTTTAAGATTTCCGCACACTTTTTGGGTGTGGCCCTATCAAGGGGCGAGGCAACTTGATTTGAACAAAATCAAATTGCGATGTCATAACAAACTATTATCTCAAATATCAATTAAATTGGTTCAGCAGTTTGGGAGGAGAAGATGCAAACACCATGTTCACGGAATATGGACGGTGAGTGATCACTATAGCTCTCCTGAGTGAAAGTCAGGTGAGCTAAAAAGCCCATCTGCATGCAATTTTACAAATGAAAGTGTCAATGACACTGCAGCTCAACTTGTCAAAGAAGGGACTGAACTAATCAGAAAGATCCAGTAATGCCAAGTCATTCACTCAAGTTTCTACAGAAAAGACATCACACCAAAGCTACATACGAAATCTGAAAAAAAATCGGGTAAGGGATGCGGCCTGCTGGTTGTACTAATGGAATTGTTGACAATTTACAAGTCAAATCTGAGATGGCCGGTGGAGGTTATGTTTTTCAAAAAAATGCAGAATAATTTGAAAACTCCCATCTAGATATCATAGAAAATTTACAGATCGGGTGAGAGGTGCGCTAACGGTATTGTTGAGAATTTATATGCCAAATCTAATATGGCCACAGCCATCCATGGTTTTCAACAAAATTCAGAAAAATTTGACAGCTCTCACCATCTATACATCACACCAAAGCTACATATGAAATTCAAAAAAGAAGGGGTGAGGGATACGGCCTGTAGGGTGTGCTAATAGGATTGTTGACAACTGATATGCCAAATCTAAGATGGCCACTGGATCCATGTTTTTCAACAACATTCATAAAAATTTGATAGCTCCCATCTAGACATCACATCAAAGCTAAATATAAAATTTGAAAAAGATTGGGTGAGAGATGCAGCCTGTAGGGTGTGCTAATGGATAAGTTGAAAATTTATATGCCAAATCCAAGATGGCTGCTGGGGCCTTATTTTTCAATGAAGTTCAGAAATATTTGGTAGCTCCCATCTAGACATTACACCAACACTATATATGAAATTGAAAAAGATCCGGTGAGAGAATTGGCCTGTAGGGTGTGCTAATGGAATTGTTGACAATTCATATCCAAATCCAAGATGGCTCCTGGCCATCATGTTTTTCAACAAAATTCAGAAATATTTGATAGTTCCAATCTGGACATCACAACAAAGCTATAGATGAAATTTGAAAAAGATCGGGTGAAAGATGCAGCCTGTAGGGTGTGCTAATGGAATTGCTGACAATGTATATGCCAAATTTAAAATGGCCACTGGCAGCCATGTCTTTCAATGAAATTCGAAAAAAAATTGGCAGCTCCCATCTAGATATTTCCCATAAGCCACATATGAAAGTTGGGACTACTCGGGTGAGAGCTGTGGTCTGCAGGGTGGACTAAAGGAATTGTTTGACAATTTATATCCAAATCCAAGATGGCTGCTGGCAGCCATGTTTTTCAATGAAATTCGTAAATGAAAGTGTCAATGACACTGTAGCTCAATTTATGTAAGACATGTACATGTATAGTATGTGACACAGCAATGACACATATCTAGGTAATGACCTGATAACAAAGGTACATGTCAAGTATTGTAAAGGTCTGTACATAAATACTGACTGTAGCTTGTACCAAATGTACAGGTAAAGTATTGTAAAGGTGGGTGACAGATACCTCTAGCCAAAGCCGTATTGAAATGTGCACATACTGTGCATAAGTAGCACTGAATAAATCAAAGTTTGTCTAATTGGTCGCCGGCAGCCGTCATGAAATTTTGGACTGCACCCAAAAACAATCGTTCTCATCTCAAGTTGATAACAAAGGTACCCAAGAAGTTTCATGAAGATCGGTTCATAAATACAGCCTCTAGCCCGAGTCGTATTGACATGTGTACTAACTGTGTATAAGTAGCACTGAATAAATCAAAGTTTGTCTAATTGGTCGCCGGCAGCCGTCATGAAATTTCGGACTGCACCCAAAAACAATCGTTCTCGTCTCAAGTTGATAACAAAGGTACCCAAGAAGTTTCATGAAGATCGGTTCATAAATACAGCCTCTAGCCCGAGTCGTATTGACATGTGTACTAACTGTGTATAAGTAGCACTGAATAAATCAAAGTTTGTCTAATTGGTCGCCGGCAGCCGTCATGAAATTTCGGACTGCACCCAAAAACAATCGTTCTCGTCTCAAGTTGATAACAAAGGTACCCAAGAAGTTTCGTGAAGATCGGTTCATAAATACAGCCTCTAGCCCGAGTCGTATTGACATGTGTACTAATTGTGTATAAGTAGCACTGAATAAATCAAAGTTCATCTAATTTGCATAATTTCTGCACGAGAAAAAAACCTGTATTATATGTGATGTATTCCATGTTACTAAACATTCATACAAAAATTTATTCAATTCAGAACCTTCATATAAAAGTTCTGTACAAAAAACTGATTGCACCTAATTTCGGTATAAAATGGTGGCCGGCAGCCATCTTGAATTTCAGACCGCACCCAAAAACACTCGTTCTCATCCCAAGTTGATAACAAAAGTACCCAAAAAGTTTCGTGAAGATCGGTTCATAAATATGGCCTCTAGCCCGAGTCGTATAGAACTTCTGTACAAAAAAACTGATTGCACCTAATTTCGGTACAAAATGGCTACCGGCAACCATCTTGAATTTCAGACTGCACCCAAAAACAATCATTCTCGTCTCAAGTTGATAACAAAGGTACCCAAGAAGTTCCGTGAAGATCGGTTCATAAATACAGCCTCTAGCCCGAGCTGTTTGACATTTGCACTTACTGTGTATAAGTAGCACTGAATAAATCAAAGTTCATCTAATTTGCACAATTTCTGCATGAGAAAAAACCCGTATTATATGCGATGCATTCCATGTTACTAAACATTCAGTCAAAAATTTATTCAGATCAGAACCTTCATACAGAAGTTCTGTACAAAAAACTGATTGTACCTAATTTTGGTACAAAATGGCTGCCAGTGACCATATTGAATTTTGGATCGCACCCAAAAACACTCATTCTTCTCCCAAGGTGATAACAAAGTTACCGAGGAAGTTTTGTGAAGATCGGTTCATAAATACAGCCCCTAGCCCGAGCCGTATTGACATGTGTATTTACTTTGTATAAGTAGCACTGAATAAATCAAAGTTCATCTAATTTGCATAATTTCTGTACACGAAAAAAATCTGTATTATACTCTATTATATGCGATGTATTCCATGTTACTAAACATTCATACAAAAATTTATTCAAATCAGAACCTTCATATAAAAGTTCTGTACAAAAAACTGATTCCACGTAATTTTGGTACAAAATGGCTTCCGGCGGCAATCTTGAATTTTGGACCACACCCAAAAACACTTGTTCTCATGCCATGATGATAACAAAGGTACCCAAAAAGTTTTGTGAAGATCGGTTCACAAATATGGCCTCTAGCCCAAGTCGTATAGAAGTTCTGTACAAAAAAATGATTGTACCTAATTTCGGTACAAAATGGCTACCGGCAGCCATCTTGAATTTCGGACTGCACCCAGAAACACTCGTTCTCGTCCCAAGGTGATAAAAAAGGTACCCAAGAAGTTCCGTGAAGATTGGTTCATAAATACAGCCCCTAGCCCGAGCCGTATTGACATGTGTTCTTCCTGTGTATAAGTAGCACTGAATAAATCAAAGTTCATCTTATTTGCAAAATTTCTGCACGAGAAAAAAACCTGTATTAAATGTGATGTATTCCATGTTGCTAAACATTCATACAAAATTTTATTCAAATCAGAACTTTCATACAGAAGTTCTATACAATGAAAGGGTCAATGACACTGTAGCTCAACTTGTTAAGACATGTACATGTATAGTATGTGACACAGCAATGACAAACATCTAGGTAATGACCCGATAACAAAGGTACATGTAAAGTATTGTAACGGTCTGTACATAGATACTGACCGTAGCCTGTAACAAATGTATAGGTAAAGTATTGTAAAGGTGGGTGACAGTCAGATGCTAAACTAGAAAAGAAATCTTCGAGTCCCAGAGTGGGTCTGACTGAACCCCAAAATATTTGTTCTCATAGCACAGTGATAACAAAGGCACCCCAAAACACACTCATTCCTGTCCGAAGGAGAAAACAAAGGTACACAAGAAGTTTCCTGAAGATCAGTTCGTAAATACGAGCTGTATAGAAGTTGTGACAAAAAACTGATTGGACCTAATTTCGGTACAAAATGGCCACTGGCAGCCATCTTGAATTTTGGACCACACTCAGAAACACTCGTTCTCGTCCCAAGGTGATAACAAAGGTACCCAAGAAGTTTCGTGAAGATCGGTTGATAAATACAGCCTCTAGCCTGAGCCGTATTGACATGTGCACTTACAGTGTATAAGTAGCACTGAATAAATCAAAATTCATCTAATTTGCTTAAAATTCTGCACAAGAAAAAAACCCATACTGTATGT
Organism: Pictodentalium vernedei; assembly: GCA_031216915.1. Lineage (NCBI taxonomy): Eukaryota > Metazoa > Mollusca > Scaphopoda > Dentaliida > Dentaliidae > Pictodentalium > Pictodentalium vernedei. Next base: position 278,927,459 of record CM062293.1, read on the forward strand.
GATGTATTCCATTTTACTAAACATTCATACAAAAATTTATTCAAATCAGAACTTTCATACAGAAGTTCTGTACAAAAGACAGATTGCACTAAGGTTCCGCTCCACAATTTCGCACTATTGCACAGGGGTGAAATTCTAAACATAGGGCATATGTTGAAACTAAGGCCATGTAAAATAGAGATATATTTTTAGTATCAGATATATGATTACATTAGGTTTTTTGTTGGACAAGAGAATTTGAAGTTTTGGTCCCAAAGTTGGAGTCTGATACATAGGGGAAAATTACCAGATGAATTATGGGAAACAGTGGCTTCGAAAAATTGGCTATTTTTTAAAATGTAATTTTTACACGGGTTTGTTACCAGACAGGTAACGGAAAAAGGAGACGGAAACATATAATTTTTTTTTTGCATTTTAGAAACAGGGGATGCTTTGTTCCGGGGTGGGTAGGTGAGGTTGGTGGGAAAATTCTGCTTTTGAGGCTGCTAGGTGGCTGAAAATGACTGGTTTCGGCATTTTTTCATGCAATTTTTCAGGTTGAAGTCTGGCCTTTGACAATAAATTATTCCACCCACATTCAGATTGTTTATTTCTACTTAGTCAGATAGTGTTATATGTTTTTTGTGGATTTGGGAAATGTAATACATGTTATGAGTTAGATAACTAAGCTACAGAATATTTGCATTTGAAGAGAGTGTAAGGCATGTCATATTTGGAAATGCATGGAAAACTGTGGAGCAGAACCTAATTTTGGTACAAAATGGCTGCTGGTGGCCATCTTGAATTTTGGACCACACCCCAAAACACTCGTTCTCATCCCACGATGATAACAAAGGTACCCAAGAAGTTTCGTAAAGATCGGTTCATAAATACAGCCTCTAGCCTGAGCCATATAGAAGTTGTGCACAAAAAACTGATTGGACCTAATTTTGGAACAAAATGGCCACTAGCAGCCATCTTGAATTTTAGACCGCACCCAGAAACACTCGTTCTCATCCCAAGGTGATAACAAAGGTACCCAAGACGTTTCATGAAGATTGGTTTATAAATACAGACTCTAGCCCGAGCCATATTGACATGTGTACTTACTGTGTGTAAGTAACACTGAAAAAATCAGAGTTCATCTAATTTGCATAATTTCTGAATGAGAAAAAAAACCCTGTATTATATGTAATGTATCCCATGGTACTAAACATTCACACAAAAAATTATTCAAATCAGCACTTTCATATGGAAGTTCTGTGCAAAAATTTGATTGCACCTAATTTTGTACAAAATGGCTGCCATCTTGAATTTCGGACCGGACCCCAAAACACTCGTTCTCGTCCCACGGTGATACCAAAGGTACCCAAGAAGTTTCGCAAAGATCGGTTCATAAATATGGCCTCTAGCCCGAGCCGTATTGGCATTTGTACTTACAGTGCTGAAACAAACACAAAAAAACATTAAAGTTAGTCTAATTTGCATAATTTACGCACAAGAAAAAAACCCGTATTATATGTGATGTATCCCATGGTACTAAACATTCATACAAAAAATTATTCAAATCAGCGCTTTCATATGGAATTTCTGCGCAAAAATCTGATTGCACCTAATTTTGTACAAAATGGCTGCCAGCAGCCAACTTGAATTTCGGATCGGACCCAAAAACACTCGTTCTCATCCCATGGTCATAACAAAGGTACCCAAGAAGTTTCGTAAAGATCAGTTCATAAATACGGCCTCTTGCCCGAGCCATACTGAATTGTTGACGGACAGACGGACGACTGGCCATGGCATAAGCTCAAATTTGGCTTCGCCAAAGTTGAGCTAAACTCTGACTGCACTAATTTCGGTACAAAATGGCTGCTGGTGGCCTTCTTGAATTTCGGACTGTACCACAAAACATTCGTTCTCGTCCCACAGTGATAACAAAGGTACTCAACAGTTCGTAAAGATCGGTTCATAAATACGGCCTCTAGCCCGAGCTGTATTGAATTGCTGACGGACGGACAAACAATGACAGGCCATGGCATAACCTCAAAGTTGACTATGTCAAAGTTGAGCTACACATTGATAGCTCCCATCTAGACATTGCCCCAAAACCATGTATGAAATTTAGAACTGATTGAGTGAGAGCTGCAGCCTGTAGGGTGAGCTAAAGGAATTGTGGATGGACAGAGGAATGTATGGATGGACGTATGGATGGATGAATGGACAGACTTACAGATGGACAACGGATTGCAACCCATCCCAATAGCTCATACTTGATGTCAAGTTGAGCTAAAAATAGCCTGAGAAACAGAAGATCTACTTTGTGGAGCCCAAGCCAATTGTTTATACCTTTGCTTAAAGGAACTCACATCATAAGCACTGGTTATCAAGTCCTATTATATCAATAAAAAAAACTCTTGCTTATTATAACAAGAGCGCACATATCGCTGAAGCAATACAATGTCCCCTACCGGACTAATGAGCATTAATAATTATACAAATGTTATAACCTAGATGTGATCAGCATGAATTCCGTTGAAGCATTTCCAAAAAAAAGTCCAGAAAACTGATATTTTGGCGCTTTTCCATATTTCCAAGAGGAATAACTCACACAAGCATAATGCAGTCAGCATGAAACTCAAACTTGATCTGTAAGTCATCGTTCTATAGTAGGTTACCAAGAATGAAATCATTCGGTTGAAGCATTTCCAAAAAAAGTGCGGAAAACTAAAGAATGACTGACAGACTGACTGACAGACTAACTGATGGACAGAGTATAAATGAAACTTAATCAGTAAGTCACCGTTCTATAGTAGGTTACCAAAAATGAAATCATTCCGTTGAAGCGTTTCCAAAAAAGTCCGGAAAACTAAAGTATGACCGACAGACTGCCTGACAGACTGACGGATGGATGGACAGAGTGTAAATGAAACATGATCTGTAAGTCATAGTTCTATAGTAGGTTACCAAAAATGAAATCATTCTGTTGAAGCGTTTCCAGAAAAAGTCCGGAAAACTGATATTTTGGCGCTTTTCCATATTTCCAAGGGCAATAACTCACACAAGAAAAGGCAATCAGCATGAAACTCAAACTTGATCTGTAAGTCATCGTTCTATAGTAGGTTACCAAAAATGAAATCATTCCGTTGAAGCGCTTCCAAAAAAAGTGCTGAAAACTGAAATTTTGGCGCTTTTCCATATTTCCAAGGGCCATAACTCACACAAGAATAATGCAATCAACATGACACTCAAACTTGATCTGTAAGACATCGTTCTATAGTAGTTTACCAAAAATGAAATCATTCCATTGAAGCGTTTCCAAAAACACGCCAGAAAACTGATATTTTGGTGCTTTTCCATATTTCCAAAGGCCGTAACTCACACAAGAATAATGCAATAAGCATGAAACTCAAACTTGATCTGTAAGTCATCGTTCTATAGTAGTTTACCAAAAATGAAATCATTCCGTTGAAGCGTTTCCAAAAAAACTCCGAAAAATTGATATTTTGGTGCTTTTTCCCATATTTCCAAGGGCCGTAACTCACACAAAAATAATGCAATCAGCATGAAACTCAAACTTGATCTGTAAGTCATCGTTCTATAGTAGTTTACCAAAAATGAAATCATTCCATTGAAGCGTTTCCAAAAAAAACTCCGGAAAACTAAAGTGTGACTGACAGACTGACAGACAGACTGACAGTCTGACGGATGGACAGAGTGTAAACCTATAGTCCCCTCCGGCGATGCCGGTAGGGGACTAAAAACCAAGCACTGCTCCATTTCCTGTGGTTCCCAGAGGTATGAGATGAAGCATAAAAGTGTGACATGATGGAACAACATCAAATGGATTAGTGTAGGAATGGGCCCAGCAGTTCTTTTTATTTTCAACTAACAAATCGGCAAAATCTGCCCAGACCTGCCAATGTCATGTGAAATTCATAGTTCATTACCCCTCATTGGAATGAGCTCAACTGGCTTGCTCACATCAGTGGTCACCAATCTTTTTTTAAACTGGTTGGGTGCTTGAAGTCCATATTTATTTGGGCTCCACTAAAAGTTCTGGTGCTTCAATTAAAACACTTCATATTCCATGGCTGTGCTTCGTTTTTTCCTTGAAATGAATTCTTTTATTCATACAGATTTGCCTTGTCACAATTTATTGGAGAGTATGCACTCTCCAACAAATTTTTACAATGCAAATCCATATGAATAAATTCAAATAACTTGAATTAATCTAGCACTCTACCAGTTAAGCAAAAAATGAAAATTTTCAAAATTTAAGAATAGTAGTGCCATTATCTTTGGTAGTACCATTAGACTATGATCTAAAGTGCATCATGTGAGATGTTTCAAGAACACTGCTGTGAAATATATAAGAAATGAAAGTGTCAATGACACTGTAGCTCAACTTGTCAAGACAGGTACATGTATAGTATGTGACACAGCAATGACAAACATCTAGGTAATGACCTGATAACAAAGGTACATATAAAGTATTGTAACGGTCTGTACATAAATACTGACCGTAGCCTGTAACAAATGTATAGGTAAAGTATTGTAAAGGTGGGTGACAGTCAGATGCTAAACTAGAAAAGAAATCTTTGAGTCCCAGAGTGGGTCTGACTGAACCCCAAAATATTTGTTCTCATAGGACAGTGATAACAAATGCACCCCAAAACACACTCATTCCTGTCCGAAGGTGAAAACAAAGGTACACAGGAAGTTTCCTGAAGATCAGTTCATAAATACGAGCTGTATAGAAGTTGTGACAAAAAATTGATTGGACCTAATTTCGGTACAAAATGGCCACTGGCAGCCATCTTGAATTTTGGACCACACTCAGAAACACTCGTTCTCGTCCCAAGTTGATAACAAAGGTACCCAAGAAGTTTTGTGAAGATCGGTTGATAAATACAGCCTCTAGCCTGAGCCGTATTGACATGTGCACTTACAGTGTATAAGTAGCACTGAATAAATCAAAATTCATCTAATTTGCATAATTTCTGCACGAGAAAAAAACCTGTACTGTATGTGATGTATTCCATTTTACTAAACATTCATACAAAAATTTATTCAAATCAGAACTTTCATACAGAAGTTCTGCACAAAAGACTGATTGCACTAATTTTGGTACAAAATGGCTGCTGGTGGCCATCTTGAATTTCGGACCACACTCGTTCTCATCCCACGGTGATAACAAAGGTACCCAAGAAGTTTCGTAAGGATCGGTTCATAAATACGGCCTCTACCCTGAGCCGTATAGAAGTTGTGTACAAAAAACTGATTAGACCTAATTTCGGTACAAAATGGCCACTGGCAGCCATCTTGAATTTTGGACCGCACTCAGAAACACTCGTTCTCGTCCCAAGGTGATAACAGAGGTACCCAAGAAGTTTTGTGAAGATCAGTTGATAAATACAGCCTCTAGCCCGAGCCGTATTGACATGTGTACTTACTGTGTGCAAGTAGCACTGAAAAAATCTAAGTTCATCTAATTTGCATAATTTCTGCACGAGAAAAAAACCCGTATAAAATGTGATGTATCCCATGTTACTAAACATTCACACAAAAAATTTTTCAAATCAGTGCTTTCATATGGAAGTTCTGTGCAAAAATCTGATTGCACCAAATTTTGTACAAAATGGCTGCCATCGGCCATCTTGAATTTCGGACCGCACCCAAAAACACTTGTTCTCATCCCACGGTGATACCAAAGGTACCCAAGAAGTTTCGTAAAGATCGGTTTATAAATATGGCCTCTAGCTCGAGCCGTATTGGCATTTGCACTTACAGTGCTGAAAGTAACACTAAATACATCAAAGTTAGTCTAATTTGCATAATTTACGTACGAGAAAAAAACCTGTATTATATGTGATGTATTCCATGGTACTAAACATTCATACAGAAAATTATTCAAATCAGCGCTCTCATATGGAAGTTCTGCGCAAAAATCTGATTGTACCTAATTTTGTACAAAATGGCTGCCAGCAGCCAACTTGAATTTCGGATCGGACCCAAAAACACTCGTTCCCGTCCCACGGTCATAACAAGAGCCGTATTGAATTGTTGATGGAGAGACGGACAACTGGCCATGCATAAGCTCAAATTTGGCTTCGCCAAAGATGAGCTAACAAAAAAATGGTATTATTACGAATACTTCATTATGAGCAATTTCCACAATTTCCAACAAAAAAATACAGAAAAATAAATTTGAAGGAAGCAAAATGACTGAAGGCCTAATTGGTAGGAACTTGATCTGAACAAACATGTATGTAACCACCACTAAGGATGCTATATATCAAATACCAAAAGATTCTGACTGGTGGATTTTTATAAGAATTTTAAAGAATTTTCATAATATTGCATTAAGTTAAAATATAGGCTCGAATAAGAAGCCTAAACATGAACCCAGGAACTTGATTTGAACAAATATTCTGTAGAGTGTGCCAAAGGGAAATACTGAGGTCTAACTAAATTAACTTCAAAGGCCATTGCAAACGGTAACTATTTTTGACGGAAATGGAAGAAAAACTATAGCTCCCACCTAGAGGTCACGCCAAACAAGCATACAAAGTATCAAAGCAATTTGATCATAAATGTGACCTGTGTGGTGTGTCAAAAGAAATTGTGTACGTACGTACAACGTACGTACATACGTACGTACGTATCGTATGTACATACGTACGTACATACATATGTATGATGTACGTACGTATGTACATTATGCACGCACACATGCATGCACACACACACACACACACATATATATACATACATTACATACATACATACATACACTATGATAACACTGATCTCGTAGTTAAACAGTTGTGGAATATGCTTAGCAATATCAGGATCAAGTTTAGATCAGCAAAAATTTATTTCGCTGAACTAAACTTTTCGCAAAAACTCCCTCAGACTGAGAGGAGAATCTTGTGCATCATCAATGAAACCATTCGGAAAGTGAAGGACGTTAATGTGAATTGATGATGCAAAGTTTGATGTTGCTCAGGATTTAATACATTAGACCACGAGAACTGCCAATATTATGCATGATCACTGGTTGAACCATCTAGATTTAAACTAAGAAAAGGCAAAGGTAACAACCGCCTAACAGATGTAGGATTAGGAACTAATGTGGTTAACCTGTCTGGCACCAATGACCTAACAACCCAAGAGAAGTCTCTTTTAGATCGCGGTTTAACTTTTGTACCAGCACCGAAGCCTAAAACTGGTAATCAAACAAATATACCATCATATAACTGTAATTTTCTTAGGCAAATGAAATTAGCAGACCGCTTTAGAAACTCCAGCGGTCGGAAACTTCCTTTTTACAGAATCATCTGGTTGGTCACCTCCAGACAGTGAAGTAGATCCCAAAATTATTGAAGCTAACAAACGAATCCTCCAAAAGGTGTTCAGCATGAACATACTCTCCGATAAAGACAATTTAACAGCTGGTGAACGGAGAGCCCTCACAAAACTTCGAGAAAGTTAAAAAATTTATAGTAATTTATATATTTTTTATACTTACCAATGACCCAGACTTAGCTGGTGCTAACTCTAAAATATTTAGGGCCAAACACAAATGTCCCCCCCCCCAATCCCCAAAATTTGCATCTAAAACCGAAAAATACATGTCCTATATGGTCCTCCATACTTTTACTCCACTGCGCATGCGCAGTGTCAAGGAGGTCTCGAAACTGCCGCCAAAAGTCATTCTTACAACCAGTGTCTGGTAAGCATTATGTACACAGCGGGGAGGCAAGAGTTCCCAACTCCTGGGAGGGCCATCCCCATCTTGGTCATTGGTAAGTATAAAAAATATATAAATTACTTTTTTTTAAACATTTTTATACTGTACCAATGACCCAGACTTAGCTGAATAGTAAAAAGGTTGGAGGGCCTACGACATAAGGAAAATCCAATTGACTCAATTTCCTATAACAGACCTATCCCTTCAATGAGAAAAGGAGAGATAGACTACATGTATCTTTCTTATTTGTATCAAAAAAGAAAGACACAACACCATTCTGTAATTGAGCACAATAATGTTAATGATCTCTATAAACATCTAGTATAACCCTTTAAACTAATATTTTTAAAAGGAAAGCCAATAAATACGGGAGTCTAGAGAAATGAGACTCTATATACTCATTTAAAAGTGTTCGAGGATTGTATATTAACACCCAAATAATCACGTGATATATACAGATACTTCACACCAATCAACACTTTTAAAAATATTGCACAGATGAGTAAACATAGGCTTTACCCTTAAAATCATCTCGGAACCGACTCAGAATTACTGACTCTAAGGGAGGTATTCCCTTGCTTTACACTATAAAGCAGGTGACCTAAGGGAACACCCGCCCCCCCCCCCCCCCCCCCCCCTTCCCCTTGCCCTGGATCAAATACTCTAGCGCAAAGAGGGCAGCAGGACAGAGTCACTGCCAGTACCAAAAGCCTATACACATATAGTTGCCACTGTTTAGTAGACGACATTCTGAGTAAAAAATAACGGACCTAAACAATGTAGATCTGCAGAAAGGACTCAATATTCTTAGATACAAAATCATGAAAATGGATCTGTAATAGCAACATAATTAGTCTAAGCCCATGATGTAGAAGAACTCTTACTTCATGAGCTTAAAACTAAAGCACAGACTGCTGAATGAAGATATAATCATAAGCAGAACTGATAGTAGATTGAATTCATCTGACCATAGAATGGACCGAAATGTCGAGGAAGCTTCCACGGCATGTCCCACATCAGACGCCTGAGTAAATTAATCCACAGTCTTTGTGGAGCTAGAGAAGCTACCAACAGAATTTGCATTGAAATAATTACATTTGAGCAATATCTGCTGAATCAACGGCGCTGGAAGATACGTATATCTTATTATTCCATCTCACAAGAACGATAGAGCGTTTACTGCAAACGCTCGAAGATCGAAACATTATGACACATACATCTGCAACTGATTGTTGAGATGTGTCGCAAATAAGTCGATCATTGGCCACTCTCCTTGGTAGCAATCTGATTGAATACTCGTTTGTTGGAAGTTCATTCTGGTGGCAACAAACAGCCTCTCCGTGAAGGGAGTCCGCTAATACGTTCAGACGACCCGGAATATGACGGACCAATAGGAGAACTTGATGTTCTAGCACCAAACGAAAGATTCAATCCGTTAACATGAATAACAGGATGGAATGAGTGCCTCCATAATTCCGAAAATACGCTAATACCGCCGAGTTGTCGGACAGAATTAGCATATGAACATTCTGAATAACGTTCCTCCAATAACGCAGCGCAAGCCAAAATGACATCATTCTTGATGTTTGTGTGCTTGATAAGGAACTACGGAAACAAAAGACCCTGGCACTTTAAACCGTTGGGTTCAATGAAACTACCCAATCTGTTTGACTGGCATCCGTCAAAACTGAAAACTCGGATCCAGCAATTGCAGTGGAACTACTTGAGTTAAGCACTGAAAACTTGCCCAAGTCTGAATATCTTATTCACTTGATTTGACAAGAAGATGTCCGTATCGAGCGAAAGAAACTTCACCCTCCAATTCTGAATTAAAAGAAATTTGGAGAGGACAAATGCGTAACCGCCCCATTGGAATAAAATCACGGCAGTTCCGCACAACGTATCAGTCACATGAGATCTCTCACTGAGACCTTGTCTGAGCAAAGACAATAGTGAGCATAACGACTGATTAATTTCGCTCTGGTTAACGGCAGACGAACGAGAATGTTATGCGTCTCGAAGCTCATCCTTCGGTGGGTAAATGACTTGGACGAAACCAGATCCGACTTCTCCTCGTTTACTTATGAAACCGAGACGTCGGATCAATAGAAGCAGAATCTGCACATCGTTCTGAAGTGTTAACTCATTGCCATACCTCTGAAGAATGTCGTCCAGGAAGGCCGACGTTACCGCAGACGAATGAGCTCGGAAATGAGTCATTACCGAGTTCGTTATTTGAGTGAAAGCCCAGGAACTAGATTCAGACCGGAACACATTGGTCGGTGCTGAAACACAATTCCTATGATAAAGAAGCAAAGATACTTTCTGAATGCCTGATGTACCATGACGTGAAACTATGTAACTAGAAATCTATGCATGTAGCATAGTCGTACACCCGAATACTCGCTCTGACCGATCGGATGGACTCCATATAGAAACTTAGAGCCACGATCAGCTTGTTATCCAGCTCAGATTATGAGTGGATGGAACGAGCCGTCTGGTTTTTGAACCAGAAAGGATGGTTGTAGAAACCTGGATTTCTACGATCTCTATCGCGATCATTCGAGAAGAGACTGGACTTCTGATGGAAGCGAGCCTCTATCCTACTGACTGACGGAAGCTGAGTCCATCTTGGACTTCGAGTTAACAGAGGATTTCATTTGAGAAACAATATAGTCCTTCCGAAAACACCGCTTGAATCCAAGGTACGTCCGTAATCTAATCTCAAATATTTGAGAAACTCGAGAGTCTTCCGCTCACTAATACACGATAGAGGATAAAACCATTACATCCTGGTCCTGCGAGGCTTGCGGAAGGAGAAGCCATGTCCTCTACGGCCCGCACCTCGCCTCGCCTCGCCTCATCGACCTAGGGGCATCTGACTGGAATTATGGCACCTATCTGAGTCGCTACCCTGACGGTCTCTAGAATAAGACCTAGAGGACACATGGGAACCTCTATAGGAACTTCCCTTGGACGTATTCGTTCCAGAAGTGCCTGTACTACTCTTCTCTGCTGAATCTGACTATATGGAAGCGAATTTAAATAGCAGAGAGTCTAAAACTTTCTTAGTTAACTGATCATTAACTGCGGAAAGCTTGCCGTCAAAGAAAAACTCTCCGGAGCGATTCTGAGAGAGTTTTTCACCTTACTATCTACATGCATGGATGTAGCCAGGGCCGCGTCATGTCCAACCAACTCCATAATGCCACTAAAGGACGGAGTTTTACGTGAGGCCCTTGAAAGAACTCTTAAGGAGGTTGTACATCCTAGAATTCTTTTTGCTTTGAGACGTAATGATAACGTTCTGGTAAGGTGATCTGTGTACGATAATGCGTCTAAGCTGTCCCTGCTAGACGATATTGTTATTTCCAACATCATGGTTGGAATTGACACAGACGACAGATAAACAATACTAGTTCTTGACCTGGTCGTCTAGACGCAGAGAACTCTCAGAATGCTCTGTCCTGCCGTTTCAAAATAATCAATGAATTGATGAAAGGCAGATGTAGAGCATATTGCCGATAAGAAACCTGACCTGCCCATTTAGGTAGCAAGTTACATAAATATAGCGTCATTCAACAGATAAATGTCCGTGAAACATATCTGGGTATGTCGGAAACTGAGGGATGATGTCCCTAAACCGATTAAGAATTCTGTGTCCAGTGGCGCTATCCGTCTCTTATCCGGCAACGCAGTATTTTGGTCCAGAGGAACAACGTCCGATGATAATGCCAGATGCACTCTACGGCAATTATGTTGTTCCAAAAAGAGAAAATACAACTCATCCGTATCCCTTTCACCATCCTGTCGGACCACTTGAAATTCTTGGTCGTCTGTGCCTGAACCTGCAGCGGAACGTACCAACCCAGTTTCCTCGGATAATTCCTGATCCGACAGAGTTACTGTCGGTTGCTGGGATGCTGTGATAATTTGTGCTGTCTGCGATAGCATGTCCGTAACAGAGGCCTGTGGAGCTGCGGTCTTATAGGATTTAGCCGCTGGAAGCTCCTTGGACATTCACTTCTGCATACCTCTAATATGCGAACGTCCGGAGAATGAAGGCCTCGTATCCTTGGCTACTGGATGGCGTGACATGGTCGCCGTAGAATCCCTGGTCGGCAATATTGATTGAATATCACAGGTCACGTAGCCAAGGTGCGGTCGCGTGTGCTGCCGTGAGGATGAGGAAGCCGAAAGAGCAGTCTCTCCGGATTGTCTATATAACAGAGCGTCCCGAGCGGTGGACGTATGCTCCGACTGAGGAACGTTTTGTACCACAACATCTGGACCCAGATGTTGTAATACGAGAGAGGGACCTCTCTCGCTCACAGCCCGGATGGACCTGGACTAGCTAGGAACTGGACTAATAGGCTTCCTCCGTACCATCCTCGTATCCGTCGTCACTGGGTGTGCACATTGTATTTTATAGTGCTCGCATCACCCAAATCTCCTTCCTGGACCACAACGGACGATCCCAGGTGCTGAGCCATTCTGTGAATGGTCGCGACACCGGGCGAGCTAGCGGACGCCAATGCCATTGATCCTGCTAGGGAACTCCAGGCAATTGACGTATCTACATGAGCACTTTGCAGCTAACTCTTCAGTTGACTGTGACAACTGAAGCACACTTAACGAAGACATCACGGTAACAATACCTAGCTCATGTTACCCTATGAGACCTGTGGAGCCGCAGACCTATGTGAATATCCGCTGGAAGCTCCCGGGACGTTCATTCCTGCATCTATACAATATGCAAACGTCCCAACTGGAAAGGTCTCGTATCCTTGGCTAGCAGATGGAGTGACCTGGTCGACGTGTATTCCTTGGTCGGCGAAGCAGGAGCACCAGGGACGTTCAATCCTGCATTTATATAATATGCGAACGTCCCCTGGAAATCTGTGGTCACATAGCCAAAGTGCAGTCGTGTGTTGATGAGGATGAGGAAGCCAATATAACAGCCGCGTAGGGCTGTCATGCGACGGAGCGTCCCGAGCAGGAGGAGTGGACGTAAGCTCCGACTGAGCGAACAACATACAACAACATGGCGGCGCAGATGTTGATGCAAGAGAGAGGGGGCCTCTCTCGCTCGCGGTCCGGGGGACCTGGAAGAGCTAGCTATTGGACTGACAGGCTTCCTCCATACTATCCTCGGATCCGTCGTTGCTGGGTGTGCACATCTGAAGTTTTATAGTGCTCGCATCACCCAATCTGCTTCCCTGGACCGCAACGGACTAACCCGGGTGCTGAGCCATTCTTTCCTGGTGAATGGTCGCGACACCGGGCGGACTGGCGGGCGACAATGCCTTCGATAGAACTAGCTAACTCCCAGCAATTGTCGTAATACGTTGAGCACTTCACGCTAGCCCTAATATTGCAACGATGGAGACACACTTATTGAAGACATCACGGAAACATCACTCTGAGTTCTGAAAAAGAAACTGATAATATATAGTGACCCTACGGAGAGAGGACCGTAATAGACCTCTCACCACAACAAAATACTGTGACACACGTCTCCAACGTTGTCATATCAATCAACACACACAGAGCAAGAATTAATGTGATTACAAACACAATGAACTTGTGAATTGGAGGAAGATATCCTCGCATTACGATTGAAGAATATTTTTTCAACCAGAAAAAATATACACCGTCATATTACTCGCACTAACGCTTGAAATAAATATACATAATATAATTATAATTCATTATAACATTTCAAAAGAAAATAATTTAAAAAAAAAAAAAAATTTTGAAAAAATTTTCAGAAGAGCCCAAGTTCCCAATGGGAACCCTGAGCCCAAAGGATCCCAAAAAAGCCTAAGTGTGGACAAAATTTTTTAATCATTTTGAAAAATTAATGTAACACTTATGGACAATATTAATGTATCTTGCTATGAACTAAATAAAGCAGAAGACAAATAATCATTGTCAGAAGTAACAGTTGTCAACATGAGCAAAAGTGTCAACAAACCAGAAACATGACTCCAGGCACTGAAACAAACATGGCCCAAAATCAGTTACCAATTTAAACACTATCTGATGCAAAACAGAGGCTTCCAGAGAAGAAACTGTAGAACATCAGATGGTAGATGCAGATCAAAACGCCTAAACACCCCTAGGGTGAGGACATAAACATGGGGAAAAAACAGAAAATAATTCTGTTTCCAAGCCAAACGTCCCAAGAAATTTTAGTAATAAACATTACAAAAAATAAACCAAAAGCATGGGAGAATAGCTAGGGGGGAATAAAGGAAAGGGAGAGAGGAAACACAGATTAAACAATGGAACATTCATAGCAAGAATGACCACAATAAGGTCATGCCACGAAAATAGGTAACATGTAATAATTTCGTAAAATAATTATAAGTTACAGCCCTGAACATTTGTTTCCACTGTTTTTTCCTCTCCACCTTCTATTTCCACCATATATCCACCATTTCTCTCATAATTATGCGTCTGGCATCCTTAAAACTGAGATTTACAAGCACAAATAACAGTGAAGTGCAACTGTATAGAGGGCCAAACAAAGAATGACTTTTGGCGGCAGTTTCGAGACCTCCTTGACACTGCGCATGCGCAGTGGAGTAAAAGTATGGAGGACCATATAGGACATGTATTTTTCGGTTTTAGATGCAAATTTTGGGGATCGGGGGGTAAAATTTGCATTTGACCCTAAATATTTTAGACTTAGCTCCAGCTAAGTCTGGGTCATTGGTACAGTATAAAAATATAAGAAATTAGTAATTAAACCAGCTGACAAAGGTGGGTCGGTAGTCGTTCTATCTCGGGATAATTATATAAAGGAGGCCATGAGACAACTAAGCAATAGTAAACATTATAAGAAAATAGATTCACTTATTTGGCCTAGTAATGTTGAAAAGTTCAATAAGATCTTAAAATTTCTCCTTGACGAAGGTCACATAACCAAAGAACAATTGAAATATTTAATAGCTAAACTCAGTTCTCAAACAAGACAATTTTACATCCTACCAAAGATCCATAAAAACCGTTCTTCATGGACAGATGACTTAACTCCACCCGGGAGGCCTATTGTATCAGATTGTAACTCAGAATCTTACGCGATCTCGGAACTAATTGATTATCATCTTAAACCTACAGCAAATAGACATCTGAGCTATCTCAAAAATACACAGGGTTTCCTGTCCAAAATTTCGAAATTGAAAATATCAAAAAATGCTATCCTGGCTACTTTGGATATCGACAGTATGTATACAAACATTGATATTGATAAAGGTGTTAAATCAGTTAAAAATGCATTTTATCTCTTGAATTGCGGTGGAAATGAATGAGCTGTGATTTGATGACACCTTTAAATGTATGTTTAGGATAAAATGATTTTGTGTGCAACAGTTGATGTGAAACAGTTGGTTTAAAATATACTTTATAATCTAAATGACATTCTTTTGAATGTTCCCAAATAATAAAAATATCTGAGATATACGAGAGGATGCTTTGCACATTTGCTTGAGGTATTTTCCTCCCATTCCGCTACATAAATGCTTGCAAAATTAGGGCTGAATCTTTTAGGACAACCCATTATTTGTAGAAAATATTCTCCATTGAATTGAAAGTCATTACCTTTTAGCCTGAAATCTCAAACTCTGAAAAAACTCGAAAGTCCAGCAGAAACTACTGATTTCGAACCACTGAAAATTGAACACAACAGACCATTGCAGAATGGTAGTGGAACAGTATTTAATTCCAAAAAGCCTCGTTGTAGATTGCCTACTTTTATGCCTGATCAAAATGAGGAATTTTCCTCCGAACAAACAAAAAATCATTATCAGTTCCGTAACCCCCTCCATTGTGATTCACCAAATACTATTTACCATATCACTTGTAAATGCTGTCGGAAGCAGTGTGTTGGTCAAATTCAAAATCCTTTCCGAGAATGTGCTACTAGACAGAAACAGGATATAAAACATAATGCAGATGCTCCAGTAGCACAACATTTTAACCTTCCTGGCCATTCTTTGGACAATTTCAAAATCCAACCTTTTGAACAACCACCAATTAAAGACACATTAGAAGAAATGTATGAATTTAGAAAAAAAACATGAAGCTTTTTTGGATCAATATGCTTCAATCCCTCTGGCCATTGATATGAACATATCAGAGGGAGAATGCGAAAGGAGGTCCATCATTCCTTTCGCTTTAACATACAACAGAATGAATATTGAAATAGCAAAAATATCAAAAGATGAATTCAATTTAACCAATACTAAATTAAATGAACCATTGAATCTTCGACCTGTCATCGCCTATAAGAACAAGAGGCCCCAGGGGGCCTGAGGGCGCTCACCTGACATGGTAACCTAAATATCAACCCAGAGATTTGATTTCAACAAGTTGCATCTGCTCCTCCTAAGAAAAGCTTATACCAAATATCCAAAGATTCTGACCAGTGGATCTAAAAAAAAAAGAAGATTTTTAAAGAATATTCCTCATATTGAAAAAAGTTATAATTCGGGCTTGGCTTGAACAAACTTGAATCTCACCCCCCTAAGGATGCTGCACATCAAATATCAAAACATTCCGACTGCTGGATCTGAAGAAGATTTTTAAAGAAAATTCCTCATTTTGAACTAAGTTATCATTCAGGCTACCACAGTGAGCCCAAATATGAACCCAGGGACTTGGCTTGAACAAACTTCAATCTCACCCCCTAAGCATGGTGCATACCAATATCAAAAGATTCTGCCTGCTGGATCTTGAGAAGAAGATTTTTTAAGACATTTGTCTGAAATGCACTAAGTTTGAATTCAGGCTTCTATAGTGAGCCCAAATAAGAATCCAGGGGGCCGATTTGAACATACTTGAATCAGATCCACCCCACAATGTTGCATACCAAATATCAAAAGATTCTACCTGCTGGATCTGGAGAAGATTTTTGAAGAAATTTGCCTGAAATGCACTAAGTTCGAATTCGAGCTTCTATGGTGAGCCCAAATATGAATCTAGGGAGCCGATTTGAACAAACTTGAATCAGATCCACCCCACAATGTTGCATACCAAATATCAAAAGATTCTGCCTGCTGGATCTGGAGAAGATTTTTTAAGAAATTTGCCTGAAATGCACTAAGTTCGAAATCGGGCTCCTATACTGAGCCCAAATATGAACCCAGGGGGCAGATTTGAACAAACTTGAATCAAATATCAAAAGACTCTGCCTGCTGGATCTGGAGAAGAAGATTTTTTAATGTTTTTCCCATTGCGTACAGTGTTAAAAAGTGCTGACTCGGCACTTTTTCAAAGTCCTGAAAAAAGTACATTGTGATCAAACCGATAGGGATTTTTTTTAACCATTCTTTTCTACTGGATAAAAGTAAGCTTTATACAAAATAAGAATTCTCTGTGCCGTGTAGTTTTGGAGATATGGCAGTTTCAAGGTTTTTCATATTTTTAGCTCCCGAGGTTCCCACGGGGCAATGAGAAAATTTTTTTTGCATGAATCAACTACTTATGACCCATTATCATCTCATATCAAATTTGGTTCAAATCGACCTCACGATTCTGAAAATAGAAATTTTAGGCGTGGCCAAAATTTTTGCCCCTCCCATAACGAAGGCAAATAATGCCCCACAAACTTCTCTTGAACAAACTTGATTCTAAACCTCAAAAGGACTCTGTATACCACATATCAAGTCTCTGCTACTGGTGGTTCATTAGAAGATTTTCAAAAAATAAGGCCGTTTTTTCCACACCCCTCTGCTCGTTATGAGCCGAAACCTAATTTGCATAAAAATCAAAATGCCCCTATATAACCACTACTTACATGAAATTTAATTAAAATGTGGCCAATGGTTTAGGAGTAAGAGGCTCAAACACCACCTTCACGCAGGACAATGGACGACAGACGACGGACGACAGACGAAGAGTGATAAGAAAAGCTCACCCTGACTTTCAGTCAGGTGAGCTAAAAACAAAAGGTTGCGTAACATCCTGAATAACATCAATTGTTGCCAGTCAGTTTAACCAGTTCCTAAGCTCATCACTTAATTTAAATCAATTTTATGTATTTTTTGTCATGTTTGAAACCCATCAGGGTTCTGTAAATGAAAACAATTTTTCGGCGGCATATTAAAAGAAAAAAACGTTTCAGTAGGAAATGTCTGTGCCAGTGCGAATTTTAAACCTCAAAAGAAAAACAAAAGCTTGCGTAACATCCTCATAAGGACTAAATTAGAGCCCATCAATGAATAACATCAAGTATTGCCAGTCAGTTTAACCAGTTCCTAAGCTCATCACTTAGTTTAAATCAATTTTATGTATTTTTTGTCATGTTTGAAACCCATCAGGGTTCAGTAAATGAAAACACTTTTTCGGCGGCATATTAAAAGAAAAAAATATTTCAGTAGGAAATGTCTGTGCCAGTGCAAATTTTTAACCTCAAATATACATACATACATACATACTTACGTACGTACATACTTGCATACATATGTATGTATGTATGTATGTATGTATGTATGTATGTATGTATGTATGTATGTATGTATGTATGTATGCATGCATGCATGCACGCACGCACGCATGATGCATGCATGCATGCATGTATGTATGTATGTATGTATGTATGTATGCCGACGGACGAGAAGTGATGGCAATAGCTCAGCTTAACTTTGTCAAGTTGAGCTAACAATTTATGACACATAGATCCGAAGAAGATTTTTAAAAAAAATTTGTAATGATGGACTCCGTAACAAGAGGTGCACATCAGAGATGCAGGTGGTGGCAATAGGAGTGTATTGCATGTCCATAACACGCTTATCAATCATATGCTGGTTGTCAAATCTGGAACCTTTGTTAAAGTTATAATGCTAATAAATTCAGAATTCATCAAAATTAATTAAGGTCCATAACTCTGTAATGAAAATTGGGCTGGGCCAGTTTTTGAACCCACTTGAGATATTATTGCAAAATACCTATATGGCAAATATTAGTCAAATTGGAGAACGTTTGTTCAAGTTGTTGTGCTAACGAGCTCAAAATTCATAAAAATTGCCTAATTAAGGCCCATAACTCTGTAACAAAAAATCAGGCTGGGACAGTTTTATTATTGCAAAAGTATCTACAGAGTCACTGAAAAGTGCGAGAGGGCTCCACTGGTAGATATCCCGTTTACTGTCTGCCTAACCAGTTTTGTTTGATTTGAGCTTCGTCAGAGGCTTTTGGTGTGCCTTTTCCTCTTTATATACCCAATGCACAGCGGGCAGAAGTTGTGGGTAGAGATTATGGGTAGATTCGGGGGGTAGAAATAACGAGTAGAGATTTGGAATGTGTGTGCGAGATTGTCGCGTCACATGGATTATGAAATAAGACAAGAATTGTGATAATTGAGAATATGTTAATTTCTGTTCCCAATATGCTATTTGTCAATAAAAATAATTTGAGGTGTAGACTGTACTAAAGAATTGAGGCCTGGGTTGATGTGGCCCTCACAGTTAACGTATGTCAACCAAAGTTACCAAGCTACAGTAAAATCATTCCAAAATGAGTCATCCTACAGAGTTACAATGAAATTCCTTCATAAATATGACTCACAGAGTTTGCTAAAGGAATGTAGGTGATGAAACAGTCTGGCAGTCACAGGTTACCGATCATGACCAAAATAAGAAAGTCTCATCCAGATATCATACTGAGTTATCCTACCAAGTTACAATGAAATCCCTCATAAAAACAACCTGTACACAGTGCTAAACAAATCAAGGGCACATGACCAGGCAGTGGTAACAGCTGACCGATCGTGACCAAAATGAGACTGTCTCATCTAGACATCATACCGAGTTATCCTTCCAAGTTACAATGAAATCGCATCATAAATATGAACTGTACACTTTGCTAAACAAATCTAGGACATGTGCCTGTGCAGTCGTCCCTGTTTACCAATCATGGTGCCAAAATAGGACATTCTCATCTAGACATTACATCGAGTCATCCTTCCAATTTACAGTTAAATCCCTTCATAAATGCAAGCTTTAGACTGTGCTAAAGGAATCTGGATAACGTGCCCCTGTGGCCATCACGATTGACTGAACCCGACCAAAATGGGACATTCTCATCTAGACATTATACTGAGTCATCTTACCAAGTTACAATGAAATCCCTTCATAAATACAACCTGAAGACTGTGCTAAAGGTTTTCAAGTTTCAGGCTCACGCAGCCGTCATGGTTGACTGAACCCAACCAAAATAGGACGTTCTCATCTAGACATTATACTGAGTCATTTTACCAAGTTACAATGAACTCCCTTCATAAATACAACCTGAAGACTGTGCTAAAGGTTTTCAGGTTTCCGACTCGTGCAGCCGTCATGGTTGACTGAACCCAACCAAAATAGGACGTTCTCATCTAGACATTATACAGAGTCATCCTACCAAGTTACAATGAAATCCCTTCATAAATACAACCTGAAGACTGTGCTAAAGGTTTTCAGGTTTCAGGCTCGTGCAGCCGTCATGGCTGACCGATCGCGACCAAAAGGGACGTTCTCATCTAAACTTGACCTCAAACCTGCATATGAAATTTTGTGATGATCGGACAAAAACTACAGGGTGTAGACTGTGTTTAAAAAAAATTGTGAGCTGACTCACAGACTTACAGACTCACAGATTTTCGCACACGTGATGGCAATGGCTTATCTTTACTTTGTCAAGTTAAGCTAAAAATTGTTTAAATTAAGGCCCATAACTCTGTAAAGAAAAATCAGGTTGAGCGAATTTTCGAACTCGCTTGAGATATTATTGCAAAAGACCTGTATAGCAAATATTAGTGAACTCAGAGAATGTTTGTTCAAGTTCTTGTGCTAACAGAGTGAGGATGCCCGCCCGGATGCACGCCGACCATCACCAAACCATAGGTCTTGGTTGTTAACACAAAGCGGCTAAAAATTTGGGTTGCCATAAGGAAACCAAATATGAACCCCTGGGATTTGATCTGAACAAACTTGAATCTCACCACACAAAGGTTGCTACATACCCAATATTGAAAGATTCTGACTGATGGATCTGAAGACAAAAATTTTCCAAGAATATTCCTCATATTACACTAATTTATGACTCCAAGGACTTGATTTGGACAAACTTCAAACTGCCCCCCCCCCCCACTCCCCCCCCCCCCCCCCCCCCCCCGCCCCCAAGAAAAAATAAATAAATAAAATATAGATGCAGTATACCGAATATCAAGAGATTGTGACTGGCAGATCTTGAGAAGATTTCTAAATACATTTCCTTATATTGCACCAAGTTAAAATTTGGGTTCCCATAGGGAGACCAAGTATGAACTTGAGACTTTTATCGAACAACCTGAATCTGACCCCTCTAAGGATGTTGTATACCAAGTATCAAAAGATTCTGAATGGTAGTTCTTTAGAAGATTTTTTAATTTTTAAAAAAAAATTGAGGTGCTAACAGAATTATGCCTCTTTAGGTGACCCTTGTGGGTGTGGCAACTTTATGTCAACAAACTTGAACTGACATATAAGGAACATGCATATCAAATTTTGTATCAATTCGGCCCAGTAGTTTATGAGAAGTTGATAAAGTAAAGTTCATGCCAGATGGACGACGGATGGACGAGTGGCGGACAGATGATGGGCAGAAAGTGATCACTTAAGTTACACCAACTTTCAGTCAGGTGAGCTAATAAATATTAATACTGAAATCATTGTATTGGACTCAGATTTGAGTTGATAAAACATAATTTGAACTGCATCCTAACAATAATAATACCAACAGATTACACTGAATGAATTTTACAGTACTCTAGTTGGAAGAATATATGGATAAATTACGAAGTCAACACACCAGTAAAAACAAGAGGCCCCAGAGGGCCTGACGGCACCCACCTGACATGGCAGCCTAAATATCAACCCAGGGAATTGATTTGAACAAGCTGCATCTGCCCCACCTCAGAAAAGCTCATACCAAATATCAAAAGATTCTGACCGATGGATCTGAAGAAAAATGTTTTTAAATATTCCTGATATTGAACTAAGTTATAATTCTAGCTCTCACAGGGAGCCCAAATATGAATACAGGGACTTGGCTTGAACAAACTTTAATCTCCCCCCCCCCCCCCCCCCCCCCTAAGGATGCTGCATACCAAATATCAAAAGATTCTGATTGGTGGATCGGAAGAAGAAGATTTTTAAAGAACATTCCTCATATTGCACTAATCTGAACATTTGGGCTCCCATAGAGAGCCCAAATATGGACCCAAGGATTTGTTTTCAACAAACATGTGAATGAATCTTCCAAAGATGTTTTATATGTGAAATATGCAGCCTTTGGAGTAGTGGTATGGGAGAAGAAGATTCTTTAATATTTTTCCCATTACTCACAGTGTTAAAAAATGAAAGTGTCAATGACACTGTAGCTTAACTTGTGTGTTGTGTTTAATGAAAAGGATAATGTTCAATGTTTATGAAAGGATTATGAAATAAGACAAGAATTGTGATAATTGGGAATATGTTCATTTCTGTTCCCTGTATGCTATGTTTATGATAAAAATAATATGAGGTGTACACTGTACTAAAGAGCTGAGGGGTGGGTTATTATGACCTCACAGTTAATGTATGTGGCCCTCACAGTTAACGTATATCAACAAAAGTTACCAAGTAACAGTGAAATTATTCCAAAACGAGTCATCCTATCAAGTTACATTAAAATCCCTTCATAAATATGGCCTGTAGACTGTGCTAAAGGTTTTCGGGCTTCGGGCCCCTGTAGCCGTCAGTTTCCCAATTGCGTCCAAAGGAGACGTTCTCATCTAGACATTATATGAAGTCAACCTACCAAGTTACAATGAAATCCCTTAATAAATATGACCTGTCGACTGTGCTAAAGGTTTTTGGGCTTTGGGCTCTGGCAGCCATCATGGTTAAATGATCGCAACTAAAAGGGGACATTCTCATCTGGGCATCATCTGGAGTGATCCTACAAAGTTACAATGAAATCCCTTCATAAATATGACCTGTAGACTGTGCTCAAGGTTTCTGGGCTTCGGGCCGTTGACCAATCACGACCAAAAGGGGATGTCATCATCTAGGCATTATATGGAGTCAACCTAACACCATCAAGGCTGAATGATCACGACCAAAATGGGACGTTCTCATCTA
Source organism: Pictodentalium vernedei (assembly GCA_031216915.1). Classification (NCBI taxonomy): domain Eukaryota; kingdom Metazoa; phylum Mollusca; class Scaphopoda; order Dentaliida; family Dentaliidae; genus Pictodentalium; species Pictodentalium vernedei. The sequence continues at coordinate 278,950,334 of CM062293.1, forward strand.
GACATTATTTGGAGTCATCCTACCAAGTTACAATGAAATCCCTTCATAAATATGACCTGTAGACTGTGCTAAAGGTTTTCGGTCTTCGGGCACCTTTAGCCGTCAAAGTTGCCCAATCGTGTCCAAAAGGGGGCGTTCTCATCTACACATCATATGAAGTCAACCCACCAAGTTACAATGAAATCCCTTCATAAATATGACCTGTAGACTGTGCTTAAGGTTTTCGGGCTTCGGGCTCGGGCAGCCATCATGGTTGAATGATCGCAACCAAAGGGGACAATCTCATCTGGGCATCATCTGGAGTGATCCTACAAAGTTACAATGAAATCCTTTATAAATATGACCTGTAGACTGTGCTCACGGTTTTCGGGCTTCGGGCACTTGTAGCCATCACAGCTGACCAATCACGACCAAAAGGGGATGTCATCATCAAGGCATTATATGGAGTCAGCCTAATAGGTTACAATGAAATCCTTCCACAAATATGACCTTTTACCTACGCTAAAGGTTTTTGGGCTTGGGCACCCATCAAGGCTGAATGATCGCGCTCAAAATGGGATGTTTTCATCTAGACATTATTTGGAGTCATCCTACCAATTAACAATGAAATCCCCTCATAAATATGACCTGTAGACTGTGCTAAAGGTTTTCGGGCTTTGGGCACCTTTAGCCATCACAGTTGCCCAATCATGTCCAAAAGGGGACGTTCTCATCTAGACATTATATGAAGTTAACCTACCACGTTACAATGAAATCCCTTCATAAATATGACCTGTAGACTGTGCTAAAGGTTTTTCGGGCTTCGGGCTTGGGCAGCCATCATGGCTGAATGATCGCAACCATAGGGGACAATCTCATCTGGGCATCATCTGGAGTGATCCTAAGAAGTTACAATGAAATCCCTTCATAAATATGACCTGTAGACTGTGCTCAAGGTTTTCGGGCTTCGGGCACTTGTAGCCATCACAACTGACCAATCACGACCAAAAGGGGATGTCATCATCTAGGCATTACATGGAGTCAATTTAACAGGTTACAATGAAATCCTTCCATAAATATGACCTTTTGCCTATGCTAAAGGTTTTTGGGCTCGGGCACCCATCAAGGCAGCATGATCGCGATCAAAATGGGACGTTCTCATCTAGACATTATTTGGAGTCATCCTACCAAGTTACCATGAAATTTCTTCATAAATATGACCTCTAGACTGTGCTAAAGGTTTTTGGGCTTCAGGCACCTTTAGCCATCAAAGTTGCCCAATCGTGTGCAAAAGGGGACGTTCTCATCTAGACATTATAGGAAGTCAACCTACCAAGTTACAATGAAATCCCTTCATAAATATGACCTGTAGACTGTGCTTAAGGTTTGCAGGCTTCGGGCTTGGGCAGCCATCATGGTTGAATGATCACAACCAAAGTGGACAATCTCGTCTGGGCCTCATCTGGAGTGATCCTACGAAGTTATAATGAAATCCCTTCATAAATATGACCTGTAGACTGTGCTCAAGGTTTTCGGGCTTCGGGCACTTGTAGCCATCACAGCTGACCAATCATTACAAAAAGAGGATGTCATCATCTAGGCATTATATGGAGTCAACCTAATAGGTTACAATGAAATCCTTCCATAAATATGACCTTTTACCTATGCTAAAGGTTTTTGGGCTCGGGCACCCATCAAGGCTGAATGATCATGATCAAAATGGGACGTTCTCATCTAGACATTATTTGGAGTCATCCTACCAAGTTATAATGAAATCCCCTCATAAATATGACCTGTAGACTGTGCTAAAGGTTTTCGGGCTTTGGGCACCTTTAGCCATCACAGTAGCCCAATCATGTCCAAAAGGGGACGTTCTCATCTAGACATTATATGAAGTTAACCTACCAGGTTACAATGAAATCCCTTCATAAATATGACCTGTAGACTGTGCTAAAGGTTTTTGGGCTTTGGGCTCGGGCAGCCATCATGGTTGAATGATCGCATCCATAGGGGACAATCTCATCTGGGCATCATCTGGAGTGATCCTACGAAGTTATAATGAAATCCCTTCATAAATATGACCTATAGACTGTGCTAAAGGTTTTTGGGCTTCGGGCTCGGGCAGCCATCATGGTTGAATGATCGCATCTATAGGGGACAATCTCATCTGGGCATCATCTGGAGTGATCCTACGAAGTTATAATGAAATCCCTTCATAAATATGACCTGTAGACTGTGCTCAAGGTTTTCGGGCTTTGGGCACTATTAGCCATCACAGCTGACCAATCATGACCAAAAGGGGATGTCATCATCTAAGCATTATATGGAGTCAACCTAACAGGTTACAATGAAATCCTTCCATATATATGACCTTTTGCCTATGCTAAAGGTTTTTGGGCTCGGGCACCCATCAAGGCTGCATGATCGCGATCAAAATGGGACGTTCTCATCTAGACATTATTTGGAGTCATCCTACCAAGTTACCATAAAATTTCTTCATAAATATGACCTCTAGACTGTGCTAAAGGTTTTTGGGCTTCAGGCACCTTTAGCCGTCAAAGTTGCCCAATCGTGTCCAAAAGGGGACGTTCTCATCTAGACATTATAGGAAGTCAACCTACCAAGTTACAATGAAATCCCTTCATAAATATGACCTGTAGACTGTGCTTAAGGTTTTCGGGCTTTGGGCTTGGGCAGCCATCATGGTTGAATGATCAAAACCAAAGGGGACAATCTCGTCTGGGCCTCATCTGGAGTGATCCTATGAAGTTATAATGAAATCCCTTCATAAATATGACCTGTAGACTGTGCTCAGGGTTTTCGGGCTTCGGGCACTTGTAGCCATCACAGCTGACCAATCATTACAAAAAGGGGATGTCATCATCTAGGCATTATATGGAGTCAACCTAATAGGTTACAATGAAATCCTTCCACAAATATGACCTTTTACCTATGCTAAAGGTTTTTGGGCTCGGGCACCCATCAAGGCTGAATGATCATGATCAAAATGGGACGTTCTCATCTAGACATTATTTGGAGTCATCCTACCAAGTTATAATGAAATTCCCTCATAAATATGACCTGTAGACTGTGCTAAAGGTTTTCGGGCTTTGGGCACCTTTAGCCATCACAGTAGCCCAATCATGTCCAAAAGGGGACGTTCTCATCTAGACATTATATGAAGTTAACCTACCAAGTTACAATGAAATCCCTTCATAAATATGACCTGTAGACTGTGCTAAAGGTTTTCGGGCTTCGGGCTCGGGCAGCCATCATGGTTGAATGATCACAACCATAGGGGACAATCTCATCTGGGCATCATCTGGAGTGATCTTAAGAAGTTACAATGAAATCCCTTCATAAATATGACCTATAGACTGTGCTAAAGGTTTTCAGGCTCGGGCAGCCATCATGGTTGAATGATCGCATGCATAGGGGACAATCTCATCTGGGCATCATCTGGAGTGATCCTACGAAGTTATAATGAAATCCCTTCATAAATATGACCTGTAGACTGTGCTCAAGGTTTTCGGGCTTCGGGCATTTGTAGCCATCACAACTGACCAATCACGACCAAAAGGGGATGTCATCATCTAGGCATTATATGGAGTCAACCTAACAGGTTACAATGAAATCCTTCCATAAATATGAACTTTTGCCTATGCTAAAGGTTTTTGGGCTCGGGCACCCATCAAGGCTGCATGATCGCGATCAAAATGGGACGTTCTCATCTAGACATTATTTGGAGTCATCCTACCAAGTTACAATGAAATCCCTTCATAAATATGACCTCTAGACTGTGCTAAACGTTTTCGGGCTTCGGGCCCCTGTAGCCGTAACAGTTGCCCAATGACGTCCAAAAGGGGACTTTCTCATCTAGACATTGTATGAAGTCAACCCACCAAGTTACAATGAAATTCATCAATAAATATGACCTGTAGACTGTGCTAAAGGTTTTCGGGTTTTGGGCTCGGGCAGTCGTCACGGTTGGCAGATCATGCCCAAATGGGGAAATTCTCTTCTAGACATCATAGGGAGTCATCCTACCAAGTTACAATGAAATCCCTCCACATTAAACATGACCTGCAGTCTGTGCTAAAAGTTTTTGGGTTTCGGGCTTGGGCAGCCATCACGGTTGATAGATCAAGCCCAAAAGGGGACGTTCTCATCTAGGCATTATAAAGAGGCATCCTACCAAGTTACAATGAAATCCCTTCATAAATACGACCTGTAGACTGTGCTAATGGTTTTTGGGTTTTGGGCTCGGGCAGCCATACCGGTTGCCCGATTGCGACCAAAAGGGGACGTTCTCATCTAGACATGACCCCAAACCTGCATATGAAATTTCGTGACGATCAGACAAGAACTGCGGGGTGTAGCCCGTGCTAAAGGAAAATGTGAACAGACGTCACAGACTCACAGACTAACAGACTTCCACACGCGTGATGGCAATAGCTTATCTTGACTATGTCAAGTTAAGCTAATGATGACTCAGCATTTTTTCAAAGTCCTGGAAAAGTACCCTATGATAAAACCAATGGCAATTGTTTTTTTGACCATTCCTTTCTGCTGTTCCTAAGGCAGCTTCACATCAAACAAAAATTATCAGTGCCGTGTAGTTTTGAAGATATGGGTGTTTTAATTTTTTTTCTATTTTTTAGCTCTTGCTAAAAAACAATTTCGGCATAAATTAGGTACTTATGACCCAATAAGCCCTTATATCAAGTTTGGTTCAAATCGGCCTCTCAGTTCGGAAAATAAAAATTTTAGTACAATTCGGGCTCCCACAGGAAGCCCAAATATGAACCCAGGGACTTGGCTTTAACAAACCTATTTCTCCCCCCACTATACGTGAAACATACGCGTGTCCCGGGTGAGACAGCAGAGTGGGATATTTCTATCTCACCCACCACACGTGACATACTCATTTGCATATTTTATTAGGTCGCGGGAACTATTTCATCATTGTCTGCACAATTGTAAATAAACAAAATGGCTTCACAATTTCCCGCATGTAATCCATGTGCCATTCAAAATCAACAATGTTGATTTGTTTCAACCCCATGTTTCTCTGCAGATTTAATAATATCACCGTGCGAATTTATTGATCGATCAATAATCTCACAATGCCTTTTACATTAGAGTTTGACACACGCAAATTCATTAACCATTTAACGGACAATGTTACAAATCGATTTTTTTGTATATACCTATGGTATATACCTAACTTTTGTACGAACTTTCCGATGAAATGGCTCGTTTTTTGAAAGGTCGACGACTTGATAAATTGGGTATGTCAGCACGTGACTGCCAATTATCTATAATGATGTAATCCTCGTGTGGGGGAAGAAAAATCATCCTCGACGAGTCTGAAGGTGGCAAGATTTCCCCATCCCACCTCCAGACTAATCGTGGATCATAATAATCTCACCTCCCTGAGGATACTGTATACCAGATATCAGAAGATTCTGACTGGTAGATATGAATAAGAAGATTTTTCAAGAATATTCCTCCTATTGAACTAAGTTATGATTCGGGCTCCCACAGGAAGCCAGGAACCCAGAACCCAGGAACTTGGCTTGAACAAACTTGAATCTCAGCCCCTAAGGATGCTACATACCAAATATCAATATGTAAAGAATGTAAAGAAATTCCTCATTTTGAACTAAGTTATAATTCGGGTTCCCACAGTGAGCCCAAATACGAACCCAGGGACTTGGCTTGAACAAACTTGAATCTCATCTCCCTAAGGATGCTGCATACCAAACATCAAAAGATTCTGATTGGTGGATCTGAAGAAGATGATTTTTAAAGAATATTCCTCATACTGCACTAATTTAAACATTTGGGCTCCCATAGAGAGACCAAATATGGACCCAGGGATTTATTTCAATAAACATGTGAAACAATCTTCCAAAAATGTTATATGTGAAAATTGAAAGCTTTTGGAACAGTGGTTTGAGAGAAGAGGAGTCTTAAATGTTTTCCCCATTACCCCTCCCCCCCCCCCCCAAAAAAAAAAGGGTTAAAAAATGCTGACTTAACATTTTTCCTCAAGTCCCGTAAAAGTACCCTATGATAAAACCGATAGCAATTTTTTTGAGCATTTCATTCTGTTGGTCCTAAGGAAGCTTCACACCACTGGTACGTTTGCGTGGGCCATTCGGAATGGATCAGAATTCACCCGACTAGTGTGTCATGCGCAGTTCAATTACAGAATCTTATTCTCAAGGAAACGTTCATTTGACGTTAAATGATATTCAGAATAATCGATATGGATCAAGACTGCGCTTCTCGTCGAAGAATTCACAGACGACACAGAAAAAGTTGGTTGCGTTATCGGCAGCTAACAAGAATTATTCTGTGCACAGGCACTCAACAAATTATCAGATTTGATCATTTTTAATAAAATATATCTTATATTATCAATACTAAAAAAATTAGTGTTGATAATATAACATATATTTTATTAAAAATGAAATTTGATAATTAGTCGAGTGCCTGTGAATGGAAGTAGATTCGACACCTAATGTAAAGTTCTGCAATGTGCAAAACCTTTGGGAACTTTTAACCTTGCAATAGCTTTCAACAATGTTTTATTTTATGGTAGAGTGAGTCGTGGCTGATACAATTTGGTCTCAACACCGAATTGGAATTATAAGAATAGTATGAATTTATTTTGAATGGTAGAGTGAGATGTGGCTGAAACAAATTGGTCCCAACACCGATACGGAATTATAAAGATAGTCTCAGTTTATTTTTCTATGAAATTAGAGAGCTAAAGTATAGACGTAGGTATGAGGATAAGGCGTCGCCTCACAGAAACTTGGCCAGTAAATATATATGGGGCCAACAGGAGTCGTGTGTTACGGCTTCTTTCTAAATAGGTCAGTGGCGCAGTGTGTATTTGGGGTGGGGGGGGGGAGGGTCCGGTCAACATGCCAAGTTGCATAATTTAATCACCTACTGGATGAAGATTTTAGGCGTGTGGCTGCCGTGTGCTGTAGAACAGGGAATTAGAGAGTCCGAAAGATTTCCCGTATATGATACGGCAGTAAAACTCGCAAGAAGAAACGGAGGTTGGGGCGCGTGTTGGATACCAGTCACAAAAAGTCGACTAAAGACCAGGTGGCTGTCACATGTTTGGGCTCGGTGTATAAAGTCGGTAGAGCTGCATGGGACTTTGCTCCGAGTCCTCGCGTGTTAAAGCGAATGGGCCGCAGCAGTACAGTGTTACATGGGGTAAAGCATGATAAGGCCCATATGGGTGGGGCGCAATTCTCTAGTCGCTGTTGAGTCAAAGAGGCGTTGTAGGCTACTAGAGTGACATCGCAAAAGAGTCATAGGCACGAACGACGTCAGAGCGAGAAGGTGGATGTGCACTGAGAATATTCGTGTCACTGTAACAGTGGGGGGGGGGGGGGCAGGGGGGGCAGGGGGGGGGGGGCAGGGGGGGGGCAATGGGGGATACAGGAGTATTCTCCCCCAGAAAAATTTTGGAAATGAGCGACCAAATGGGGCATTCTGGTGGCTTCTGGGTCGAAATCCTCTTGAATTTTTGAACGGCTAATTAACACTTTTTGAACAGCATGTTTCAGAATTTCAAATTCTGTCATACGTTCAAGACAGAATTAGAAAATTTGAAATATGCTCTTCAGATCCGTTTACCATAATATTGTATTTTGGACACACTGTTTACAGTCATAACCGACTTAACCTCAGGAGAACATTGCGATCTGCCAGCGTTTGAAAGTTTTCAGCAGTCAGCCCTCTAGGCTTAGGTACCCCATGACTATGCCAATCAAGATCCTGACCCATAAATGGCATAGCCATGAGGTACCTCAGGCTAGGGGTATGTAACACCTCAAAATCATGCTGTGTCGGTGATGCTATAAATGAAAGCGACCAGTAGATATATTTTGCATAATTTCAACGGTATATTTGTTTTCCATAGCGAATGGTGATGGAGGAAATAAATGTCGTGTATGTTTTTACTACATAGGATACAAGCAGGGGCGGCAGAAGGTTCCATAAAGTGGTGGTGGTGGGGGGGGGGGGGGTGTCACCGATTTCATGGAGCATCCAAGAGATGCGAGAGAGACGGGGGGAGACGTGGTGAGGGAGGGAGATAGAGGCGGGCGGAAGTGGGAACAAAAACTTGTTAAATTCAAAGAAGGGTGCCAGTTCATATACATTAGTCCAAATTTAGCCCGATAGACAGAAATGTATTTGTTTGGTTTGGTACGTCCACGGGACGTACCAAACCAAAAATATATTACGGTCTGTGAGGCCGAGGACGTAGCAAACCAAAAAGTATATTACGACTTGTGAGGCCGAGTTTGCACCAGATATATACACGATTTGGGAAAGTTGGAGGCACAATTATACATTATCAAACATTGGTAAAAAGTGAGGGGACGCGTGCCCCTTGTGCCCCCCGTAGCCGCCCCCCGGATACATGATCATGATTTCAACCTCCAAGTTCCAACGACGGCCTAAATTGAAGGGACTTTAGCTACTTTTACAGGGGAGGGGAGGGGAGGGGCGGGGAGTGGGTTGTGATGAGTTTTTCAGTGGCTATGAAATACCTCGTGTACTTTTCAGTGAAGACCCCACGAAATATTTGATAGCTACTGGAAGACTTTATACACTCCATCATACATGTACATGGGCTCATCCCACTCGGGCGGTTGAGCTTGTGTAGGTCTGAGCGAAAACAGTCTTTCAGTAGTATGGACCATTTTGTGGGGTCCTCACTGAAGACCACTGTAAAAGTGCTACTGAAGGCAAAAGCCATTATAGTGGCTTCAGGGCGTAAAATGTTCTAAACATCATTTATACATTTTATGGTAATTTTAATAGTGAATGAATATCTCTTCAATTCATGTACTGTCCCCAAATGAAAATCCTGGCTACGCCCTACATGCGAGACAAACACGAGCTAAAGGGGGGGGGGGGGGTACCGCCCCCCCCCCTTTTGTATCCGCCATTGGGGGGGGGGGGGGGGTACATTGTTATATAGGGTAAACAGGCTACGGAAAGAAGGCGTTGTGCAATAACCTCGGTAAAAGCATCGGGTCGAGCCGTATTGGAAAGGCCCAAAAGACCCAGCGACGTTAAGGCCCCGCTGACCGACCGACCACATCCTGGAAAATCTAACGGATTTGTTTACGTAAATAAAACTGCTTCAGTGGTCATGGACCTTCTTCAGAGACCCTTACTATAGGCATGGGGATACACGTGGGCTTCTAGCCATATACTGTACATACCAACACATACCGCTCTACTACTTTACAAGGTCTGTACCCAGTCACATAAGCCTTGAAATCCCATTCTAAAACAACACCTGTGAACCATAAAGGTTTTATTTGCAAAATCGCGTACGAAAGGTTGATGGTTGCACGGATGACGGAACTTGTCAATTTTTTTCTTAAATTGCACATGTGTAACATGAAGGGACGAGGAGGCGTGCAGCCACCCCACCCCCACCCCAAACAAAAAAAAAAATCACATAAATTCTCACCCCTGGAGGCATACATGTATGCTATTTGTCGCGTGTGAGTGGAGGTGGCGTATTTTAGCTTACAGTACTGACCACGAAAACACCATTCTGAAAGGTTCAGCTATGCCATTTTCACGATACCACCCCCCCCCCCCCCCGCCCCAAAACTCCATCCCCAATTACATAACTTCTGCAATTGCAATTCCGTAAAAGAAGACATCTTTCGGTCCCACCACTTTCCTATAATAAAACCCAATCAATCAGATTACTAAACTGTTATAACAGATAATTAGTTTGTTTATTGAGGGTTACGGCACTTTCGAATGCCAAGGCCATATCGTGTCGAGCAGTTTTACAGATGGAGAAAGCCGGAGTATCTAGAGAACCATCGCACAGCGACAAGTAACTGCTAGACTCTTCAACGGACTCACCAGACACTAGACAGGTGAGCACTGGTTGAATGCGCGCCTGCCATCAACGCGCAGCACACCTAAGAACACTTTGCACCTGTGCCCCTGTGTGCGCAGTTTGGAGTGACTTGCTCAGTGTCACAATGCAAGTGGTATGGACATCTTTCGAACTGTTGACCTCCCGGTCACAAGTCCAATGCGCCAGTCAATGTGCTCCCCATTAGTTGCTTTTAAAAGATAACCATAACAGATCATTCATTGGTAAAAGTAGATAAGGCCAAATTAATCTGTTACAACAGAATATTAGTTGGCTATTACTGTATAAAAACTGTTAAAAACAGATTATTAGATGGTTATAACACATTACTAATTTGTTAAAACAAATTATGAATCTGTTAGACGGGTTGGCACGAATTCGCCACCATTGAAAACAAATTTCGGCCTCAAGGTTTTTGATGCGCAAAACAATTTAGTCAGTGCGCATGCGCAAAACTATTTAGCCAGTGCGCAATACTGCGCATGTCTGGAATAACGTTTATTCCTCCTCGAGAGGTGGATTAACAGAATACATTCCGAATAGTATTCCAGAATACATTTTCTTGAAGAAAACGACACGAATCACATTCTGCCTTATCTGCGCATGTCCAGAATAACACTAGTATTCTCGAATGGCCCACGGAAACGTACCCCACATAAGAATTCTCAGTGCCGTGTAGTTTTGGAGATATGGGCGTTCGAATTTTTTTCTATTTTTAGCTCGTGCAGTTCCCACTGGGCGACAGGAAAATGTTTTGGGCATAAAGATCTCACAGAACTAAATATTTTCCCATAGGCGACCATTATAACGTTCAGGTGGAAAAAAATATGATCGCATCACTTTAATTTTGGCAATCAAATATCTCTGTCAAGTATAGCCCTTCAGACAACTTTTTCTGATCTGAAAACAGGGGGTCATGCAACAAATAAGAGAGAAAAACTGACACAAAGGGAAGTACCGGTCACGTGCACATATTTTTCAGGGAATTCCCTACAAAAACATACAAAAAGTAAATTGTATTTTTTAGGTCCAAAAGTCATCAAATCACCCTCTTTTTTATCAGGAATATTCAACAATAATGCGAGATGTCAATAGAATGTTTCAAACTTTTATTGAAACAACAGATTTTCCCAAGGCTGTTTATTTTTAGAGATTGCGTCATTTCCGAGTGCAACATTTTAAGGCGGTTCACTCTAATTTCAATATTTAGTTCCGCGATACCTATAATCATCCCCAACCCCACCAAAGAGACATTTTACCACTTCCATGAGATAAAAGAGTCATTTCTGCATTAGAATCCAACTTTTGGCTTTGGTTGAGTCAAAAACATGGAAAATTGGCTCTTTTAAGGAAAAGTGTCCAAACTTTGTCAAGTGGGCTTGAAAACTGGTATTGCCTCCAAAAGATTTTTCTATCCTGTTACTTTATAAATTAACTGAGAAGGATGAGAATTTACAGCTTTCTTTAAAAAACTACCCTGATCCCAAAATAAAACTAACATCTGCATCAGCACAAAATATTTTTAGAAAAAATCTGTCTCATTTAACCATACTGCAAGCAAAACAGTGTCCCAACCCCCATGGAACAATATGGATGTCAATTTTGTTTGCAAAACTGGGGATGCAGCTATATATTTCACCAATATGAGAGGACTCTACCAGTTTATCCTAACAACTGATGTCAAATTTTATTCCACCATCTGATGTAGTAAAATTTTGCCCTGCAATAGGACCCCGCGGTATGCCCCTTTTCATCAAAATATGGGATATAATTCATAATTTAATTGATATTGACCCAAAACAAACCTACTGTGATATGAACTTTCCCATCTGTAATAGTTTTTAAATCACAGTCTGGCTTCTGAAGACATTTCACATTGTACTGATGAATATTTTGCAATTTTTGTAAAGGAAAAGCCTCAGTTTTCTCAGTAAAGGCACATAGAGTCATTGGTATGGCACTGACAAAACATAAAACAGTGTTTTTTTCCAAAAGAATGACCAGTACCTGCTACTGTGATATCTCATAACACAGGTAAGATGCCTAAAACCATCAAATATTGATTCTATAGTGCTATGCTTATGCTGCAAGTTCCCATATGTGCACTTTCATAACCTTTGTTTTAATCCTCACAGACACCCATTCTGGCAAAAAGATTGAAATTGTTGAAAACATGTTTCCAAAGAGGATGAATCAGACATTTGCTTCAAGAATATAGTGGTATTTGATGTTTAATATACTTGTGTGTGTGTGTAAGGTTGGGGGGGGGGGGGGGGGGGTTTGGGGGGGTGGGGGTGAAAGTTAGTCAGCTGCCAATTATTGAAAATGTAGATCCAGGCAAGTGAAAAGCAAAGAAACACCATGTCTGATGAAGAGACAGACACACAGACAGACAGATAGGCTTGCAGTCACACATGTAGGAGGTCTACAGGACAGTACTGAATGGCATACAATGAAAAATATAGTGGAAGAGCCAGGGCAAGGTTGTTAAATTGAAAAATAACTCAGTGGACCATGAGTGCTGAAGCCTCAAAGTAAATCATAAGAAACTGAAAGTGTATGATACTAACTTCAGTCTCTAAAAACATGCTGTTCAGTCTTTCCAAATGTTTATCATCAGCAGAAGGGTTAAATATGTGTGGGAGAGAGGACTTGGTTCAGGGAAAGAGCAATATTTCACAACTATCACTGTAAATTTATGCTGTATCGGGTGAACCATGGCAGCACTAGTACTAGACAACTATATTGGTAGCTATGCACAAATGCCATTCACTCACATTTGTAATTTTATTATGTTATTTTCCACTGTAGCCCCACCCCTTCCTCAAATTTGTGTTCCAGGATACTCTTTCAATGAAGGAATTGTTTTCCAACATTTTGAAGAGCATAATATAGAAGAGAAAAACTTCTAAATAATAGTGAATAGAAGGGCAGTGCAGGTTTTCTGTCTGTGTTTGAATGGTGATTTGAGAGGGGGTTGGAAGATTTGGAATCCTCCCTGCCCCTAGAAATATGAGGAGAAACCATGGTTTAAATAACTATGTTAATAGGGTAAGATAGGCTGTTAGTTAGCAGCTGCCAGAGGTTATAGTGTGCTCCTGGGGAATACACTTGTTCAAGATGTGAATTTTCTTGCATGAACAGCCTTAGTTTTGGAAATATATAGCTTTAATTGCTGACTGTGACAAAAATGTAACTTCTCAAAACAATAAAATGGTTTGGTAAGGTGTATGGTCCCCAAATAAATATTTAAATGTGAAATAATCCCCCAAAATAATAACTGAATCTGGTCTGGAAGCCAAAAAACATATTTCCTATAGGTCTCACAGAACTAAATATTTTCCCATAGGCGACCATTATAACGTTCAGGTGGAAAAAAATATGATCGCATCACTTTAATTTTGGCAATCAAATATCTCTGTCAAGTATAGCCCTTCAGACAACTTTTTCTGATCTGAAAACAGGGGGTCATGCAACAAATAAGAGAGAAAAACTGACACAAAGGGAAGTACCGGTCACGTGCACATATTTTTCAGGGAATTCCCTACAAAAACACACAAAAAGTAAATTGTATTTTTTAGGTCCAAAAGTCATCAAATCACCCTCTTTTTTATCAGGAATATTCAACAATAATGCGAGATGTCAATAGAATGTTTCAAACTTTTATTGAAACAACAGATTTTCCCAAGGCTGTTTATTTTTAGAGATTGCGTCATTTCCGAGTGCAACATTTTAAGGCGGTTCACTCTAATTTCAATATTTAGTTCCGCGTTACCATAAATTAAGATATTTATGACCCAATAAGTCCTCATATCAAATTTGGTTCAAATCGGCCTCTCGGTTTGGAAAATAGAAATTTTGGGCAGGGCAAAAATACTTGCCCCTCCCATAACGAAGGCAAATGTAGCCCCACAAACTTCTCTTGAATAAATATCTGAGTCTACACCTCAAAATGAAGCTGTGTACCAAATATCAAGTATCTGCTACTGCTGGTTCATGAGAAGATTTTTTAAGATTTAGGCACATTTTGGGGGCGTGGCCCTACAGAGGGGTTGGGGCAACTTGATTTGAAGAAAATCAAAATTCGATGTCATAACAAACAATCATCTCAAATTTCACTTAAATTGGTTCAGCGGTTTTGGAGGAAAAGATGCAAACACCATGTTCACGGACAACAGAAGGTGAGTGATCACTATAGCTCACCCTGACTTTCAGACAGGTGAGCTAAAAACATCTATATACAATAATGTATCCACCTGTTGTTGTTTTGATGTGCACTATTGAATTTCACATTTGAATGATCACATCCTTTTGTGAGCACTATCCAAAATTAAGCAATCTGTCTTTTCACAGTAGAAAAGTGAATTGCAACTTGTGCTGTTATCTTGACAATAAACAACTGAAAATGGAAAATTAATGGTCTTTATTAGAAGCCAGACTTTGTTTTATCTATTTTTTTTCACCAAGTTCAGTTCTTCATCCTGGCAATCACTTAATTCATAAATTTTACCTTTATATATTCTGATAAAAAATTCAAGCATCAATTTTATTTCAGTTAAAAAATAATGACAAGGGATTTATTCAGTAAGATTGTTAAAATATTCTTAGTTACGCAGTCGTTGAAATGACACAATCTGCTGGGAACCGATGGAAAAACATTGTGCTCAGTTTCAACATACAGGGAGGCTAAAAAGGGATAAATATGACCTACATGGGGTGCAAGCAGATCAGACATACAGGGAGGGTAAAAAGGGATAAATATTACCTACATGTGTTGCAAGCAGGTCAACTAGATATTTGACTTCAAGGAAAATTGCACTTCTGTTGTTTACAGCCTGGAGAGTGGTTGGAGAAAAATTACCCGCAGAGTGAAAATTTCACTATCCAGTGTTTTAGTTGTAATCAACTCTCCATGTACTGATTTTTATATTTATTTCATTGAGGCCTGTTGTGTACATCAACTTCCGAAATTGGGCATGGAATAACTGCAAGAATATCAGTATTTATTATTATTATTTTATTATATAAATCCAAATGAGAAATAATTAGATGGTGTCTGAAGCACCCAAGCTGAAAAGCTCATTAAAATATGATGTAAAATCAAATGGCCCTATTAAAGTTCTGGCCATATAGAAAATTCAGTTTCAATTTTGTGGGATTGGTCGAAATGTTTTGGGTATTAAATGCCCTCTTCTTGTTTCACCATGACTGTGGTAGCCATAAAAAAGTGTCGTCAACATGGAATTGTGACCCTTCTCATGTTACTAATGAATAAAACATTGAATAGTTCTTTTTGTTCCTTTGAGTCTTTGAAACCAATGAATGCACAATAAATCAGAAATCCTGCAATGTCAAAATGGGCAACATAAAAATTATTCAATTTTCTGCTACCATTCAACAATGAAAGTGTAAATGACACTGTAGTTCAACTTGACAAACTTGAACTTTGTGAGTTATAAGTGAAATGGCAAAATTGAAGATCACTGGTTCCAATGTTATTTTGTGAAACTTCAACATAACAGCATTGTGTGCGCACAACGTCATAGCAATCCATGCATTTTTAAATGTAAACTGTATGGCTGGCTAATTGAAAATGTTGATACACAATGCATTTAAGTTTAAAGGTCATTGTAAACGGCAACTTTTTTCACAGAAATGAATGCTAATCAATAGCTTTTATCTAGAGGTCTTGCCTAATGAGCACACCAAGTTCTAAAATAATCCTATGATAAATGTGCCCGGTAGGCCATGAAGAAGAATGTTGATGCACATATGCACTAAATCCAAAACTCGTTGCTAACAGCAACAGTTTTTGATGGAAATGAAAGAAAATCAATAGCTCCTAACTTGGTCACCCTGAATAAGCATACCAAGTTTTAAAACTACCTAATAACCAATGTGCCCTCTGAGGCATGCAAAAGGAAAATGTTAATCCACAAATGCACCAAGTTTAAGAGATGCCAAGGAATATATTGATGCAAAAATGCACCAATGTTAAAGGTCATTACCGACAGCATTTTAGGAGGAAATGGAAGAAAATCGATAGCTCACACTTAGAACTTACCTCAAACATGCATACCAAGTTTCAAACTGATCCATTCATAAATTCACTCTGCAGGGATTTCCAAAGAAATATGTTGATGCACAAATGCAATGAGTTCAAATTTCATTGCTAATGGCAACGTTTGGCAACTTTTTTCGAGAAAGATGAAAGAAAATAAAAATAGGCCGATGAAATCGTCAGATGTGTACCCATACGCGCAACTAGTAGAAAGCTTATGACGGAGGGCCACCACGGATGCCGACATTATGTACACCATACATGGTATGGGTACATATAGAAATGGACTGGAGGAGTGTCTAATTTGATAGATAAAGGGTTAATATCTCAGGATCAAATTATCAGATTTACATAAAAAACTATACAGCACAGCACATCAGTAACCTGAATACATGTATAAAGTAACATGACAATCAGATTGAGTTACCTCATGCCAAAGGGATTGGAGGAATTTTCAATTTGAAGGATAAAGGGTTAATATCTCAGGATCAGATTTACACCAAAAACTACACAGCTCGGCACATCAGTAACCTGAACACAAATATAAAGTAACTTGACAATCTAAGCAATATTTTTCAAGTTATCGAATGCCAAAGGGATTGGAGGAATTTTTAATTTGAAGGATAAAGGTTTAATATCAGATTTACATAAAAAACTATACAGCTCAGCACATCAGTAACCTGAACACAAATATAAAGTAACTTGACAATCAAGCAATATTTTTCAAGTTATCGAATGCCAAAGGGATTGGAGGAATTTTCAATTTGAAGGATAAAGGGTTAATATCTCAGGATCAAAATAACAGATTTAAACCAAAAACTATACAGCTCGGTACATCAGTAACCTGAACACAAATATAAAGTAACTTGACAATCCAAGCAACATTTTTCAAGTTATCGAATGCCAAAGGGATTGGAGGAATTTTCAATTTGAAGGATAAAGGATTAATATCTCAGGATTAAATTATCAGATTTACACCAAAAAATATACAGCTCAGCACATCAGTAACCTGAACACAAATATAAAGTAACTTGACAAGGCCTAAAAAAAATAAAAAATCTGTTTCTCTGGCCCTCCCGCATGGTCCTTTTGGCTACCGCATGCTCTCTTTTTATAACCAATTTAAACTTAAAAAAAATAAAAATTAAATGGTTTATGTCTGATATTTTACCCAGGTTAAAAAAATTGATGAATTTGTCCCTTGAGTGCAAGAAGGCTTTGCAATGCTTTAGCATTGCAAAGTCTTCTTACACTCAAGGGATGAAATACGCCACCACCCATGCTATTCTGTAGATTATGAGGCCTAAAACTTGAACCAAGAACATGAACTTTTGATGGCAAAAAAGTAATTACTGAAATAAAAAACCGCTCGCCCTCATGCAATTTCACAAATAATGGCCTCAGAAACATATATGTTCTTCAACATCAGGGCTTTTCAGTAAGCTTTCACTGGTAATGACACTCTTGCTCAAGCCCTGCCCCTCTTATCTTTCAGAGTTGCAACAAGATTAATGTCCACTGTTCAGTGAATTCAGTGTCCAATATCAAAACAAATATGCAAGTAAATTGAAGTAATTCAACTGTAATTAATCTCTCTATGATAATCCCAGTTGTGAAACATTGTGCAATCATTGCCAATCACGCAAAGTGTCAATGACATGGTGTCATCCACCTTTCATTGTTTGGGTTCATCCTTGAAAAACATATAAAATAACATGTTTTATGACATTCACCAAGTCAGGCCTGCCCCCGAACCAGGGAAGTTCGGGTCTTCTTCCTGGTGGTCTCCAAAAAGGGGTCGTTGTTGTTATCTCTCCAAAGATGTCCTTCCACGAACATAAACACTGACTAAGACAGCCTGAGGCAGACTATACTTGCCAATGATGGCCCACCATCGAAATTATCTATGAAGTGGCAGACTATGCTTGCCTGAAAATAAAACACCACAGCACCCTCGGGGAGAGGTAGCACCTTTGTGAGAGGACCCAACCTCCCACACTGGTCCTCACCCGAGGGTTCAATCAACATCAATCTACGCAGCCAACCTTCCACCCGTGACACCTTAGCCAGAAAATTCTGCCGAGTACCTGAACCTTTTCCTCTTTCAACACGCCTTGACATAAATCCAAAAGTTCTCAAACAGCCAATGAGGGTCGAAAGGGGCTTGCCCCAAACCGTCCCTGCGCGCATTCGGCGCGTGAAACCATTCCGTCCATTCACCTAGTTGCAATTATAGGGGATTTTGAGTGGAGTCACTCTATCAGTGTTCACTAACTTCATTTCTGGTTCTTGACCTCAAATTCCAGAAAATCCACGATTTTCCATGACAAATTTGGGTAAATTTTCATTTTTCATGAGAAATATAAATTTTATAGTAAATTTCCTTTCTTATTATACCTACCGAAATTGTTTATTACGGGCTTGCACTACAGTGGAAGAACCTAACTCGGATAAAATACTCTCTATTTTAATCTTTCCCAAGATTTGGGAAAGAAAAGTGGTGTAAAAACACCACGAAAAAATAAGCCAAAACTGGGTCGAGCGCCATCGGCCCACACCCAGTATGGGACGCTCTTCCATAGTACAAATCCACGACTTCCGTAAAACAGTGCGCAATGCGTCAATTCGTCATTCTTTTGATTCCGAACAACACAGGAGTTATGTGATCAGCGGGGAGGAAGGATTCTTACCCGAATAAGAACACGGGAGGGCCTGCATGTAAACAATTTCGGTAGGTATAATAAGAAAGGAAATTTACTATAAAATTTATATTTCTTATCAATCTACCTCAATTGTTTACTACAGGTTGAATAGACAAAAGGCTGGAGGGAATCACATAACCAACCCACGCATAACTCAATAGCACTGGGACCGTGGACAGAGGAAGAGATCCCTAGGCCTATCAAACCATAGCATCACAAACATTAGAAAAGACAATGAAAGATGAGGCGTGTGGTGAAGTGCGACGCACAGACAGAACGGGCAGTAACAGCACAAAGCTGGAACTGACCCTGAAAAAAGCTGAAAGGCTGGGATAGACAACAGCCTGAGCCAAAGAAAGAGGGCCCCAAGGTTCTCTGTCGGCTCCTGCAACTGTCGCAGATAAAAGGAGAATGTAGCATTTCTCCAGAAGGCTGCCAGAATAACATCTGTCATCCGACAACATGACAGAGTTATTAAAAGAGGAAGACAATGCACGCACCTCGTGGCAGAAAAAAATAATTGGTAAAACAATCACCAGTAGCTAGACGAGCGGAAGCTGCACGAATAGCAAAAGACAAATCCATCAAGAAATGGATGCAGGAGAAATCTGGCATGTGAGAGAACGCATATTCATCTAGGATAAAGGCGTAAACGCCCCCCACCCCCAAGCAGAGCAGCGTCCAAGAAAGTGACCATCTTGGAGGAAACTGCAAAGTCCTAGGCCTTTTCAAGGAAAAGAGCTGAACAAGCTTGGAGAGGCAAGGATGAATGGCGAAACAATGTGGTATCACATATGAAAAAATGTCTCCGAAGCATGGACATGGACCCATTGCTGGAGACCCCCAGAAACAAACATATACCAGAAACTCCGCAAGTGGTGTGATCGAAGGAGTGACAGAAGCAACAGAGTGATCGCACACCATCGACAGAAGAACCTTCCACTTAGCCACAGAGGCTAAACCAGTGGAGTGAGTGCCTCCTTGAAGAAAAGCAACTCCACTGCGTGTCTCGAAAAACCACTACGGAGGAGACAGGACCCAATAAAAGACATGTGCGAAGGCACAATGAAGTCGGGTCAACGTAAAACCTCCTCGGGCGACTTTGGCAAAGAAAGTCACGAGGTAGAGGGAGACATGCCGGAACCGCCGCTAACAGAGAGCGGAGCAGATTGATCCACACCCACAGAGGCGACGGGTGTGATCGAAAGGATTTGACGACTGCAGGTTAATATCTGGGCGAGAACCTGAGGCGGAAACGGAACCGGCAGAAAGGCGTAGCCGACAAGACTATCCCAAAGGAGGGCCAGAGTGTCCACGGTGAAAGCCAGAGCATCTGGACACGGGGACACAAAAGTGTCCACCGGATGGTTCCAACGAGTCGCAAGAGAGCGATGGAACCCGCCATGTGGAGCATCCACCTGGTGGAAATGACCCTGCCCCGATGGGACAGGGAGTCGGCTAGGACGTTCAGATGACCGGGAATGTGACGAACAGCCACCCCGGCATCCACATCCTGAGCGAGCAGTAGAAGATACCGAGCCAATTCGTACATTGGAACAGAGTGCGTGCTGCCCTGGTTCCGAATGTAAGCAACCACCGTCGAATGATCGGACAACAGAAGGACCTGGCGATTCGACAGGTCAGGGATCCACTGCCTGAACTCAGAAGAGCAAGAAGCTCCTTCTGGTTGATGTGTAGAGCTGCATGATCCTGGTCCCACATCCCGTGAATGGAAAGACCTCGAGGATCCAACGTCGCACCCCATCTGAGATCGCAGGCATCTGCCATCAGAACGCGATCGGACGTGGGTAAGTCCAACGGAATACCCTGCGAAAGCCGCTGGACATCCGCCCAGAGGAGAAGGTGAGGATAAAGATATTCTGGAAACTGAAGCACCAGATCCAGAAAATTGACCTTCAGTCTCCAACGACTGAGCAGAAAGTGTTGGAGAGGTCAGACACGCAGCCGACCTAGAGGAATGAGATCCGTCACCGAACAGCAGAGACCGCATAGCGGGAGAATACTCCGAGCCGTCGTGGAAGTGGACTGGGACAGAGTCATAGTAAAAGCTGAGAGAATCACAGCCTTGGCCTGGGGAACCGCCACCAAATTGAATTGTGTGCGGAAAGCCATCCCCAGATGATAAAACGACTGAGAAGAGACCAGGTCCGACTTCTCCTCGTTGACTCTGAAACCTAGCGACGTGAGCAGGCTCAACAGAGTGGCGACATCCGACTCCAGTAAGGCAGCATTGGAATGCCCCTGGAGGATATCGTCCAGAAATGCCGAAGTAGTCACCCTGGACTGTGTGCGATGGAAAGCTATTCACTGTAGCTCAACTTGTTTAAGACATGTACATGTATAGTATATGAAACAGCAATGACAAACATTTAGGCAATGACCTGATAACAAAGGTACATGTAAAGTATTGTAACGGTCTGTACATAAATGCTGACCGTAGCCTGTAACAAATATATAGGTAAAGTATTGTAAAGGTGGGGTGACAGTTAGACGCTAAACCAGAAAAGAAATCTTTGAGTGGGTCTGACTGAATCCAAAAAAATAGCACAGTGATAACAAAGGCGCCCAAAAACACTTGTTCCTATCACAAGGTGATAACAAAGGTACCCCAAGATGTTTCGTGAAGATCAGTTCATAAATACAGACTCTAGTCTGAGCCGTATTGACATGTGCACTTACTGTGTATAAGTAGCACTAAATAAATCAAAGTTCATCTAATTTGCATAATTTCTGCACGAGAAAAATTTTGTATTATATGTGATGTATTCCATGTTACTAAACATTCCTACAAAAATTTATTCAAATCAGAACTTTCATTCAGAAGTTCTGTACAAAAAACTGATTGCACTAATTTTGGTACAAAATGGCTGCTGGCGGCCATCTTGAATTTTGGACCACATCCAAAAACACTCGTTCTCGTCCCACGGTGATAACAAAGGTACCCAAGAAGTTTCGTAAAGATCAGTTCATAAATACGGCCTCTAGCCCGAGCCATATTGGCATTTGCACTTACAGTGCTGAAAGTAACACTAAATAAATCAAAGTTAGTCTAATTTGCATAATTTACGCACGAGAAAAAAAGCCGTATTATATGTGATGTATCCCATGGTACTAAACATTTATACAAAAAATTATTCGAATCACAGCTTTCATATGGAAGTTCTGCGCAAACATCTGATTGCACCTAATTTTGGACAAAATGGCTGCCAGCAGCCGTCTTGAATTTCGGACCGGACCCAAAAACACTCGTTCTCATCCCATGGTGATAACAAAGGTACCCAAGAAGTTTCGTAAAGATCGGTTCATAAATACGGCCTCTAGCCCGAGCTGTATTGAAATGTTGACGGACAGACGGCCAGACAGCCAGATGGACAGACGGACAACTGGCCATGGCATAAGCTCAAATTTGACTTATGTCAAAGTTGAGCTAATAATTGTACTATGATTTGTTTCTGAGTTATGGCTGAGACACG
Organism: Pictodentalium vernedei; assembly: GCA_031216915.1. Taxonomy (NCBI): domain Eukaryota; kingdom Metazoa; phylum Mollusca; class Scaphopoda; order Dentaliida; family Dentaliidae; genus Pictodentalium; species Pictodentalium vernedei. Next base: position 278,972,519 of record CM062293.1, read on the forward strand.
AATATTGACCGATTTTTAGTGTGTCCTTGAAATGTGACCTTGACCTTGAAGGTACGAACTCAGCTATGGTGTGTGACACATCCTCCCATGGTCCTTTATAATTGTGTGAAGTTTGATGACTGTGGCCCTAACCGTGTTCAGTGTGACCTTGACCTTCACCTTACGGAACTGGCTGTGGTGTGTGACACATCCATCCGTTGTCCTTTATAATTGAGCGATGTTAGATGATTGTAGCCCTAATAGTTTTGGTGTTATGCTTGAGACATGATTTGTGACCCTGGACATATGAAGGTCAATTGTTACCTCCACCTTGCAGATGTGGCGGAAACTATTATATGCGACACACCTTCTGACTGTCCTTAACATTAGTAAAAAGTTTAACAACTGTACTATGATTCGTTTCTGAATTATGGCTGAGACACGAATATTGACCAATTTTTAGTGTGACCTTGAAATGTGACCTTGACCTTGAAAGTACGAGCCTGGCTATGGTGTGTGACGCATCCTCCCATGGTCCTTTATAATTGTGTGAAGTTTGATGACTGTGGCCCTAACCATTTTCGAGTTATTGGCTCGGACACACACACACACACACAGACACGGACACACGAACAGACGGATGTATGGACTGATGGATGGATGGACACATGAACACTTCAATCACTATATGCCACCCGACTTAAGTCAGGGGGCATAAAAATGATCAGTTGTTAAAAGTATCTGCAACTTAAAATACTAATGTTGAAGTGAAAGAAATGCTATAAAAAAAAATTGCCGAGACGCGATAACCACTGGCACTTTTGTATGTCAAGTTGTCAGCATACTGAATTTTCAAAACCAGTGGATTATTTCCAACCAAATGTCAACCAGTTAACCACCCACCCGACCACCAATGTCCCCTGTGAATAAATTGCACAGTAATTTCCAGAAAATATATTGAATCAGCCAGAATGTTGGAAACACTGCAACCAAGCCATATTTCTTCAGAAACGGAAGTACCAAGTTAACAACTTACCATTTTTCATTTTTCTGCCATCACTTTTTCATTTCTTTCTCCGACGTATTCGTAGCGTCTGCTGCCTGCCTGACGCTTACACGGTTCACATTTGTGCGTTTTCTTATCAATTTGATCAAAATATGCGGTCCACAGGCTTTTAGATTTACGATCCACCTTGATGAGTTGACCTTCTGTCAATTTTGCAGAAAAATATAAATACCGAAATAAGCGTTTTTTATATTTGGTTTCGGTACGGTTTTCGGTACCCCTATAATACCGAAACCATACCGAAAGTTTGGTATACCACACAGCACTAACAGTGAGGGAATTTGTAAGGCTTCCATTTAAAGTTTAGTCCCTTCCTCCTATCCTCACATTATCCACTAAGTTCACCAGTTAAACTAAATACCCATCCAAGATACCAAATGATGCGGTGTTGAACCCAGCAAATTTATGTACACGTCTTAGTGTTTTTATCATATTTGTACAGAGTTATTGTGTTCCCAATCTGACACCAAACCATATGTTAAAACTGCAACAGACTATGACTACAAATATAAGAAAATTTTTGTAAACTGATTCAACCCTCTATAAACATTGCTACAGTGTCCAGATCTTGAATTCCACTATATTTACCTTGGATTAATTCTTGAATTAAAACACCCAAGGAAAATACGGTATTCTTTTCCAGCTTCCAAAGATTGTTATGTCACTGCACTCACTGCAGCCACTCCCCCCCCCCCCCCCGCCCCACCCCATCCCCAATAGAGAGCCCAAATATTAACCCAGAAAACCTATTTGAATAAATTTGAATCTGACTGCCCCCTTCCCCCCCCCCTCCCCTCCTACCACAATGCACGAGTTTAACTACTCCTTTTCCAGTCTCTGATATTTTTGTAGTGCTAAATTGTGTAGTTTGGAGTGTAGGGCTGTTACCAGAGGGGTGGGGTCAAAACTTGAGATGCCGTTAAAACATTTAAAATGACATTAATTGAAAAATCCCAAAACATGTATAGTTATATTTTTTTAGCTCTGCAACATACTAAAATTTCATCAAAAACAGACGAAATTAAAAATTTTCTGATGTTGAGGTGAAAAGGGGGGGGCCCAAAAATCGGTCCAAGTTATTGAGAATTTCCCAGGTCAGTACCACCTTCTTAGATATTGTTTTTGTTGGGAGATGGAATATCTAAAGTTTGAAAGAGGGAGGCTTGATACAGGCATTGATATTAAAAGTTGAAAGAAAAGACACATATTGGATGCTATGTTGGATAAAGATGCAAAATCAATAATCTGAAGCAACCTTGAGAACTAGAAGTTAAGGAGTACAAGTGTGCCAAATTTCACGTGGATCAGTTCAGTGATGAACTCTACCACATACCTGACAGGCTGACTTTCGCCATATCACCAACTTTGTTGGATGACTTTATGATCCAATAACAATCAAAAGAGAATGATTGAGGTAACAGTATAACTACTCTGGTCGAGAATTGTTGGGAAGTCTTGGAAAGCTCACCCTTGAAACTAATCTGTGACCAGATTCTACAATTAACTCTCTCAATCCTGGTAGCCACTGTCATGACTCCATTATAAAGAGCTAAAGTGTTATGAAAGCTACATTTTTTAGATGTGCTTCAGTTAGAAGAAAAGATTATTAACATGTATTGTCTTCACATCGATTTTTAAAATAATTTATTCAAAATGGCCTTTAGACACAACTCAATAAATAATTACAAAACAACCTTTAATGAACATGTATTAACAATTAAAAATAGTCTATTTCTCTACCTATAAAGCCACAGTGAAGCCACAGGTTTTGAAGTAATTGTGTACTGAACAGTAAAAATTAGGTAGAATGTTCCAAGTGTTCAAGTGCTACATTATATGCTAACATACAGTTCACTGGGATGAAGAAACCTTTAATCTATCACAAACTATTTTCTTAGTTTAGCAGAAGCTAGTCTAACATCTAAAATACTAAAACGATCAAACCTCAAAGCCTTTACTGAAGCTTCTAGGGATGATTGTTTTTATAAAAATCTGCAGAATTTATTAATATATGTTCTTGAAAGGACAAGATATGCTAATTACACTTTGTGAAGCAGGTTGAAGCGTTTTACTACTGAAGTGCACTGACAATCAAAATTACATCATGTTTTCACTAACCTTGATATTTCATTGAAGCTGAGGAACAATCGTTGCAAATTTGGAAGATTATCCACATCTACCTGCAATAAAAAGAATATGTAGTAAGCAAACAATGCCAATATATTGTAACTGAACAAATTTGTTTTTGGCAATAAAATATTCCTTTATTGTCGCATTCGTACGTGAAATTCAATGAATAAATTCCTTTATATGCATGAAACGAGGAAGGAAAACCAGAACAAACAAGTGCAATACCAAGACTGGCTATGCCCCCACCCCCCACTGCCAAGCATGTGTTTCAAGTCATTTATCTTTGTTGATACTGAATTAATAAATATCTAATCTTATCGTATCTCCAACAAACCATAGCACCAATACAGCAGGCCACCAAATGTGTCCATGGGGCACTAATGCCACTGCTTTATGAACCAATATCAACCTGTACTCTAAGTTGGAAAAGGGCTGTAACTCTGCCAAAAATATCGGACCAAGCCCACATTCAATCCCAACCTGTATTATGTGGTTATAAACCTATGTATAAAAATTTTGTTTCATTTCATTCAGTCAAACTAAAGTTATCATCCGGGCACCATATTCGGAATGTTCTTATGTACATATGGACGCGTCCATCATAAATGCTATTCCAGTTAAATGAATTCACTGAACAGATAGAGCTATCACGGTTACAAAACAAATTCAGTGAATAGATAGAGTTATCCCAGTTACAGGACAAAATAATGGGAACAACATTTTTATTTTTATAACACCGACAGGCATCACTATTGTGGTTGTACTTGATTTCAATTCTGGCCAATACATGATAGACACTCTAACTTGTACTCCAAAAATTCATGAGGGATAACGTGGCCGGGATGTTTCGTCCCCAAACCTGATACTATCGATATCTGTATAGAAGCGTTGTATGATCCAATTCTGGCATGCTGGCAGCGGGATAGACAAGCTAGATTTTTATGGGCTGCTTTGAAGAAATCAATAGTCTGTTCAAGTGTTATCAATGAATCCCCAACTTGTTCCAATCAGCTGTTGTTCTCACGAATACAGAGGTGGTATGGTCAGTCCAACTGGGTACAAAACGTCCAGGTACAAAACGTCGTGAGCACAAACGTCCAAAAACCTTCCCTCTACTACCATCTTGCATTCCTGTTATTAGTAGAAAGGGTGACATCCATTTGTGTAGGGGGCCTCAGACTTAACTCTGTTTGTCCCGGGACGATTGGCCCGATATGTTTTGTCCCAAAATCAAAGCCAGGACAGTTCGTCCCAAACATCAAGATGATTCGTCCCAATGTAAATTCCGTATATGGCATAGTTTTTAAAAACGCAATACCCTGGACGAATCGTCCCACTTGGAAAATTGACTTGGGACTAATCATCCTGGGACAAGTTGGTTTGGGAGGTGTTATTTATCATGTATTGTCCGGAACCAAAATCGAGTACACCCACCATGGCGACGTTCGTCGATATAATGTTATTCACAACAAAAAGTTCTAAATCCATGTGCATGGTTCCTTGGACCATTACTGCTATCCCGAGTGACTTTACTATAGAAATGTTAATAAATAAAGTAAAAGCTGATAACGGATCCATTATTCTGAGTGAATTTCACGAAGCGGACAATCTTAATATCAACACACAAGCTCGAGTTGCAAAAGACAAGTTGGCAGCTAATCAACTGGGGTTGCAAATTGAAATATAAAGCACCTTGGTATAATATATTAACACCAGGTTAAAAATAAAAATAAAAAACCTGCCTCCCCAGTGGTGAAAACTGAGGAAAGAAAATAAAAAAAAGAGGCCCCAGGGGGGCCAGAGGGTGCTCACCTGACATGGTAGCCTAAATATCAACCCAGAGAATTGATTTCAAGAAGTTGCATCTGCTCCTCCTAAGAAAAGCTTATACCAAATATCTAAAGATTCTGACCCGTGAATCCAAATAAAAAAAGAAGATTTTTAAAGAATATTCCTCAAATTGAACTAAGTTATAATTCAGGCTCCCACAGGGAGCCCATATATGAACCCAGGGACTTGGCTTTAACAAACTTGAATCCCATCCCTCTAAGGATGCTGCACACCAAATATCAAACATTCCGACTGCTGGATCTGAAGAAGAAGATTTTTAAAGAAAATTCCTCATTTTGAACTAAATCACAAATCAAGCTCCCACAGTGAGTCCAAATATGGACCTAGGGACATGGCTTGAACAAACTTGAATCTCACCCCCCTAATGATGCTGCATACCAAATATCAAAACATTCCGACTGCTGGATCTGAAGAAGATTTTTAAAGAAAATTCCTCATTTGAACTAAGTTATCATTCGGGCTCCCACAGTGAGTCCAAATATGGACATAGGGACATGGATGGCTTGAACAAACGTGAATCTCACCCCCCTAATGAAGCTGCATACCAAATATCAAAACATTCTGACTGCTGGATCTGAAGAAGATTTTTAAAGAAAATTCCTCATTTTGAACTAAGTTATAATTCGGGCTACCACAGTGAGCCCAAATATGAACCCAGGGACTTGGCTTGAACAAACTTGAATCCCCCCCCCCCCCCCCCCCCCCCCTAAGCATGGTGTATACCCAATATCAAAAGATTCTGCCTGCTGGATCTTGAGAAGAAGATTTTCAAAGAAATTTGCCTGAAATGCACTAAGTTCGAATTCGAGCTTCTATAGTGAGCCCAAATATGAATCTAGGGAGCCGATTTGAACAAGCTTGAATCAGAGCCACCCCACAATGTTGCATACCCAATATCAAAAGATTCTGCCTGCTGGATCTGGAGAAGAAGATTTTTTAAGAAATTTGCCTGAAATGCACTAAGTTCGAATTCGGGCTTCTATAGTGAGCCCAAATATGAATCCAGGGGGCCGATTTGAACAAACTTGAATCAGATCCACCCCACAATGTTGCATACCAAATATCAAAAGATTCTGCCTGCTGAATCTGGAGAAGAAGATTTTTGAAGAAATTTGCCTGAAATGCACTAAGTTCGAATTCGAGCTTCTATAGTGAGCCCAAACATGGATCTAGGGAGCCGATTTGAACAAACTTGAATCAGATCCACCCCACAATGTTGTATACCCAATATCAAAAGATTCTGCCTGCTGGATCTGGAGAAGAAGATTTTTTAATCTTTTCTCATTGCCTACTGTGTTAAAAAGTGCTGACTCATTACTTTTTCAAAGTCCTGAAAAAAGTACCTTGTGATCAAACCGATAGGGATTTTTTTAACTATTCTATTCTACTGGATAAAAGTAAGCTTTATACAAAATAAGAATTCTCAGTGCCATGTAGTTTTGGAGATATGGCAGTTTTAAGGTTTTTCCTATTTTTAGCACCCGAGGTTCCCTCGGAGCAATGAGAAATGTTTTTTTTTGCATTAATCAACTACTACTTATGACCCATTATCATCTCATATCAAATTTGGTTCAAATCGACCTCACGGTTCTGAAAATAGAAATTTTCGGCATGGCCAAAATTTTTGCCCCTCCCGTAACGAAGGCAAATAATGCCCAACAAACTTCTCTTGAACAAACTTGATTCTAAACCTCAAAAGGACACTGTATACCACATATCAAGTCTCTGCTACTGGTGGTTCATTAGAAGAAGATTTTCAAAAAAATTGGCCATTTTTTCCCCACACCTCTGCTCAATATGATAAAAATCAAAATGCCCCTATATAACCACTATTTACATGAAATTTAATTAAAATGTGGCCAGTGGTTTAGGAGAAAGAGGCTCAAACACCACCTTCACGCAGGACGACGGACGACAGACAATGGACGACGGACGAAGAGTGATAAGAAAAGCTCACCCTGACTTTCAATCAGGTGAGCTAACAAGAGGCCCCAAGGGGCCTGAGAGCACTCACCTGACACTGACAACTATCAACCGAGGGTCCCGATTTGAACAAACTTGCATCGGTCCCATTAAGAAAACCATATACCAAATATCAAAACATTCTGACTGGTGGATCAGCTGGGTGGATCTGAAAAATTTAAAAAAAAAAAAGAATTCCTCATATTGAACTCTGTTATAATTCGGGCTCCCATAGGGAGCCCAAGTATGAACCCAGGGACTTGGCTTGAACAAACTTGAATCTCACCTCCCTAAGGATGCTGTATTCCAAATATCAAAAGATTCAGACTACTGGATCTGAAGAAAAATATTTTAAGAAAATATTCCTCATGTTGAACTAAGTTATAATTCGGGCTCCCACAGGGAGCCCAAATTGAGCCCAGGGACTTGGCTTTAACAAATTTGAATCAAACCTCACTAACAATACAGTATACCAAATATCAAAAGATTCTTACTGGTGGATGTCAAAAAGAAGGTTGTTAAAGAATGTTCCTCATATTGAACTAAGTTACAATTCGGTCTCCAACAGGGAGCCCAAATATGGACTCAGAGACTTCGCTTGAACAAACTTGAATCACACCTCCCTAAGGATGCTGTATATCAAATATCAAAACATTCCTACTGCTGGATCTGAACAAGAAGATTTTTAAAGAAAATCCCTCATATTGAACTAAGTTAGAATTTGGGCTCTCACAGGAAGCCCAAATATGAACTCAGAGACTTGGCCTGAACAAACTTGAATCCCCCTCCCCCAAGGATGCTGCATACCAAATATCAAAAGATTCTGATTGGTGGATCTGAAGAAGATTTTTAAAGAATATTCCTCATACTGCACTAATTAAAACCTATGTGGTCCCATAGAGAGCCCAAATATGGACCCAGGGATTTGATTTCAACAAACATGTGAAACAATCATCCAAAGATGTTATATGTGAAATTTGAAAGCTTTTAAAGCAGGGGTTTTGGGAGATGAGTCTTAAAATATTTTCCCCATTACCCACAGTGTTAAAAAAATAATCATAATATGGCAGACTCAGCATTTTTTCAAAGTCCCGAAAACATATCTTATGATAAAACCGATAGCAATTTTTTTTTGGACCATTCCATGCTGTTGGTCCAAAGGAAGCTTCACACCAAATAAGAATTCTCAGTGCCATGTAGTTTTGGAGATATGGGCGTTTGAAATGTTTTCTATTTTTAGCTCCTGTGGTTCCCATGGAGCATTTTAAACAAAATTTTTTGAAATAAATCAGGTACTTATGACCCATTAATACTACATATCAAATTTGGATCAAATTGGCCTCTCGGTTTGGAAAATAAAAATTTTGGATGGGGCAACAATCTTGCCCCTTGCATAACGACAAATATTGCCCCTCAAATTTCTCTTGAACAAACTTCAGTCTACACCTCAAAAGGAAGCTGTATACCAAATATCAAGTCTCTGCTACAACTGGTTCAAGAGAGGATTTTTTTTAACAAGTGTTTGACCACCGAGGTGGTATTAGTCCCCAACGGCGCTTTTGTGACATAGGGTGTTTTTGTCACAGAAGACACTAGAGTATATAAGCATCTTGGATTTTTAAAAAAAAATATTGAGCGTGCATAATCCCCTCACAACCCTTTATCCATGTACCATATATGAAAGGCGTAGCTTGAACCATGTTGGAGGGAGGGGTGGTAACATAAAATAGAGAAAAAAGCTTAAAAAAACACAACAAAAATGGCCGCCATTCTGCCATCTTGGATTTTGAAAAATAAATATTGACTGTGCATCATCCTCTCAGAACCATTTATCCATGTACCAAATATGAAAGGTGTAGCTTGAAGCATATTAGAGGGAGAGGTGGTAAAAACAGACAGACAGACAGATGGACAGACAGACAGATGTTAGATTTTGAAAAAAAAATATTGAGCGTGCATAATCCCCTCACAACATCCTTATTCCATGTACCATATATGAAAAGTGCAGCTTGAACCATGTTGGAGGGAGTACAGTAGAACCTGCCTGAGCGACCACCTGACGTAAGCGACCACCTGCTATTTACGACCGCATTTGCAATGCACGGACTGGTTTCACGTTATATTGTCACTGTCGTCAGCGACCACCTGCCGGATGCGACCACCGACTGCTTTTTTGTGTCCAGTTTGTCGATTTTTACCTGTATTTTGCGACCATTTTCAGCTTGAAGATCGTCACCAATCGTTGTGTTATCAAATACGTTTCAAATCTGTCCCATCTGACTGTTTTGTATTTATGCTATGATATTTATACATATACTGGTATAAAGAATAAAAATTAAAGAATTATTTAATTATGTTGTGTTTGTTTATTTTTTGTCATTTCCCAGTTCCCGGTTTCATCCTAATTCCCTTTGCACGTGGCGAAATTTACTGTCAAATTTATTTATTTATAAATGCCCTCAATAAAACATGCTTTCCTTACCTATAAGCTAAACGTTTAATCCACATTTCGATGTGCTCGGGGCAGAGCACAGTGAATAAATCACAATTTCACTGGATGAATTGGGTCGATGTGTTTGGAAAAAAAACAGCAGTAAACATTGATTCGCCGGTAGGTGTCGCTCGTACTTTTAGAATAACAGCTGTTTTTGACAAGTAATCTGTATGCAGGGTAAAATTCACCCAACAATGACAGTGCTGTCACAACAGGGCACTAACAAGCTGACCACAATTGAAAAAACTGAGTCATCTTGATTTTGTTTTTTCAACACTAAAGGGCAAAGTTCTGCTAATTTTCATTACAACGCTGTAAAAACACAGCTTGTGTCATTAACCCAAACAAGCTCACAAAAATTTTAATTACTGAAAGAACTATAACAGATGTTTGGTACAGAATAGCTTGTCGGCCTTCTTTGATTGTACGCATACCGACAGACAAGAAAAGACAATGATGGCTTCGAACGTAAGCTACCTGTATCTACCAGTACAGATAAATAGCAGGATTTTTGCAAATGATGATCATAAACAAATTCATTTTCAAAATGGCTGAACCTGCATCGAAAAAGAGGAAAGTGTTGACTTTAGAAGAAAGAATTAAAGTAATAGATATGTCTGAGTGAGGTGAGAGTGCAAGAAAAATTGCTGGTTTAATGGCTGTTGGTAAAACACAGGTGCAGTCAATAATTAAAGATAAAGAAAATGTGAAGAGCAATTGGAAAAATGGTCAGCAAATAGAACGAAAATATCTACACGCAAGGAAATCTCAGTATAGCGATCTAAATGAGGCTGTTTGGAACTGGTTTTGTCTAGCTAGAAGCAAAAATATTCCAGTAACCGGGAAACTTCTTCAAGAAAAGGCGATAATTGCGTCATATGAGATGGGACATATTGACTTCACAGCGTCAAATGGGTGGCTGGAAAGTTTTAAGAATCGGCACAACATAAAATGCAGTGTACTAAGTGGAGAATCAGCCGGTGTAAATGAGCAAACGGTGGACAAGGTGAAAAAGCGCCTACCTCACACTACTGAAGGATATTCTTTCGACAACATATTTAATGCAGATGAAACTGGACTTTTCTTCCGTGGGTTGCCAGATAAATCATTAGTTGCCAAATGTGATGATAGGAAAGGAGAAAAAAAAGCAAAGGATAGAGTTACATTGCTTATCGCGTGTAGTGCGTCAGGTGAAAAGCTCAAGCTTCTCGTGACTGGGAAATCGAAAAATCCCAGGTGTTTCAAGGGCTGTAATTTAAACAGTCTGGGTGTATCGTATCATGCGAACAAAAAGGCTTGGATGACTAGTGAGATATTTACTTCGTGGTTAAAGAACGTCAACAACGATATGAAACGGAACAGCAGGAAAATTCTTTTGCTAATAGACAACTGCAGTGCACACCCAGATGTCAGTCTGAGCAATATTAAACTGTGTTTTTTGCCTGCTAACACTACTTCAAAGCTGCAGCCATGTGATGCTGGCATAATACAATCTGTGAAACTTAATTTCAGAAAAAAGTTTCTTAGGCATGTTGTGTGTAAGATTGATGAGTGCACTAGTGCTACGGATTTTGCAAAATCTGTCTCTTTATTAGACGCAATTATGTGGGTGAAATTTGCATGGAGCAGTGTAAGTAGCAGCACAATACAAAAATGCTTTGCCAAATGTGGACTTAGTGAAACAACTTCGGAAACTGTGGAAATTCCAGATGATAGGGACAGTGTTGATGAGGAGGCTGGCAAGCTACTTAATGGCATGAGTATGGACGATTATTGTAGTTATGACGATTGTGTACAAACTTCGCCCGAGGTGGAGAAATATTGATTGGGAAGTTCCCCATTCTAAAGTGTCAGACAACACTGAATTCTGAGACTGCAGAAAGTGACGAAAGTGACCAAGAAACAAATAGTGACAGTGTTCAACCAAATATCACATTCTCGCAGGCTATTGAACATTTGAATCAGCTGAAAAAATTTGCATTGCACTGTCACAATGCAAGTTTGATGACAGACATTGACCCCTCAGACATGTTGTTTCTTGTTGTCCCCCCCCCCCCCCCCACCACGTATAAATCTGTAAATTCGGAATGTTTTTTGTCTCAAAAATATATTTTATGACTCCTCTATGAGGTGTGATAAACTAGATTTTTCAGATCAGAAACATCTCAGACATGTTGTTTCTTGTTGTCCCCCCCCCCCCCCCCCCCACCCCACCACGTATAAATCTGTAAATTCGGAATGTTTTTTTGTCTCAAAAATATATTTTATGACTCCTCTATGAGGCGTGATAAACTAGATTTTTCAGATCAGAAACATCTCAGACATGTTGTTTCTTGTTGTCCCCCCCCCCCCCCCCACCACGTATAAATCTGTAAATTCGGAATGTTTTTTGTCTCAAAAATATATTTTATGACTCCTCTATGAGGTGTGATAAACTAGATTTTTCAGATCAGAAACATCTCAGACATGTTGTTTCTTGTTGTCCCCCCCCCACCCCCCCACGTATAAATCTGTAAATTCGGAATGTTTTTTTGTCTCAAAAATATATTTTATGACTCCTCTATGAGGCGTGATAAACTAGATTTTCAGATCAGAAACATCTCAGACATGTTGTTTCTTGTTGTCCCCCACCCCCCCACCCCACCACGTATAAATCTGTAAATTCGGAATGTTTTTTGTCTCAAAAATATATTTTATGACTCCTCTATGAGGCGTGATAAACTAGATTTTTCAGATCAGAAACATCCCAGACATGTTGTTTCTTGTTGTCCACACCCCCACCACGTATAAATCTGTAAATTCGGAATGTTTTTTGTCTCAAAAATATATTTTTATGACTCCTCTATGAGGCGTGATAAACTAGATTTTTCAGATCAGAAACATCTCAGACATGTGGTTTCTTGTTGGTCCCCCCCCCCCCCCCCCACCCCACCACGTATAAATCTGTAAATTCGGAATGTTTTTTGTCTCAAAAATATATTTTATGACTCCTCTATGAGGTGTGATAAACTAGATTTTTCAGATCAGAAACATCTCAGACATGTGGTTTTCTTGTTATCCCCCTCCCCCCCCCCCCCCCACCCCACCACATATAAATCTGTAAATTCGGAATGTTTTTTGTCTCAAAAATATATTTTATGACTCCTCTATGAGGCGTGATAAACTAGATTTTTCAGATCAGAAACATCTCAGACATGTTGTTTCTTGTTGTCCCCCCCCCCCCCCCCCCCCCACCCCACCACGTATAAATCTGTAAATTCGGAATGTTTTTTGTCTCAAAAATATATTTTATGACTCCTCTATGAGGCGTGATAAACTAGATTTTTCAGTTCAGAAACAATCTTTTTTTTCCCAAAGTCTTGGTCATTTCATACCAGAACGAAACAACCAGGGTACGAAACATCTCAGATACCAAACCACGCATCCCTTTTCAGAGACCATGTACTAATTCCCATGTACTAATTCCCTTATCCAAATTTTTCATGCCAACTCCCACCGAACGTCTTCCCAAAATGGTCGTTGTCCATTCTTCTAATGTGTGGTTATGTGCTTTTATAAATATGTTGCATTTTATGTAGAAGATCAGCTTTCATTTTTATACATGTATTCTCGTACTGCGATAAATAGATTAAAATGAAAAAAATTGTTGTTTCTTTATTTTAACACAAACCCAAAAGATGTTGAAAAAAAACGCCCCCCCCCCACGCGCACACATTCTGTCAATTGTGACGCCAGAGGCCCTTTTTCAAGCTGTGCCTTTGTACCAAAGCCATCAGCTTTCACCGTCTCGGTATATTCCGTTGCCTTCTCTCCGCTAAGCGAGAGATTGAAACGGAATCTCCCGACCTCGTGATCGCCTGTTAGCACGTGCAATTCACGCACAGCCTACTTTTCTCTGATGTTTACTTCCTCATTACGGACTTACCTTGGATTCCGGGGTTCGATTATGCTTCCCATAATGTGGTATGACATGAAATAATTATCATTTAATATAAACAATTCAATAAAGAACTAAATACCCACCTCAACGTTTTAGAAAACAACAACAAATTTTGTTGACATATATGTTTTAATAGTTTAATATGAACGATTTAATAAAGAACTAAATATCCACCTCAACGTTTTAGAAAACAACAACAAATTTTATTGACATATATGTTTTAATAGTTTAATATAAATGATTCAATAAAGAACTAAAAACCCACCTCAACGTTTTAGAAAACAACAACAAACTTTGTTGACATATATGTTTTAATAGTACATTTACACGTGGTACAAGTACATCTGTGATCAAAACAAAACGATACAAACGAAAATAGGTTAAATGGGCCCCTATCAGCAAACCTCTCGTCAACGACCACCTGTCATTAACGACCACTTTTGGTAAGTCCCAAGGGTGGTCGCCCATGGCAGGTTCTACTGTAGTGGTAACATAAAATAGAGAAAAAAGCTTAAAAAACACAACAGAAATCATTGCCATGGCGCCATCTTGAACTTTGGAAAAAAAATATTGAACGTGCAACATCCCATTACAACCCTCTATCCATGTGCCAGATATAAAAAGTGTAGCTTGAACCATGTTGGAGTGAGGGGTGGTAACATAAAATAGAGAAAAAAAGCTTAAAAAACACAACAAAAATGGCCACCATTCCGCCACCTTGGATTTGGAAAAAAAAATTTTGAGCGTGCATCATCCTCTCAGAACCATTTATCCATGTACCAAATATGAAAGGTGTAGCTTGAACCATGTTGGTGGGAGGGGTGGTAACATCAAAATAGAGAAAAAAAAAGCTTAAAAAACACAACAGAAATGGCCGCCATTCCGCCATCTTGGATTTTGAAAAAAAAATTTTGAGCGTGCATCATCCCCTCAGAACCATTTATCCATGTACCAAATATGAAAGGTGTAGCTTGAACCATGTTGGTGGGAGGGGTGGTAACATGAAAATAGAGAAAAAAAGCTTAAAAAACACAACAAAAATGGCTGCCATTCCGCCATCTTGGATTTGGAAAAAAAAATTTTGAGCGTGCATCATCCCCTCAGAACCATTTATCCATGTACCAAATATGAAAGGTGTAGCGTGAACCATGTTGGTGGGAGGGGTGGTAACATGAAAATAGAGAAAAAAAGCTTAAAAAACACAACAAAAATGGCCGCCATTCCGCCATCTTGGATTTTGAAAAAAAAATTTTGAGCATGCATCATCCACTCAGAACCATTTAACCATGTACCAAATATGAAAGGTGTAGCTTAAAGCATGTTGGAGGGAGAGGTGGTAACATAAAAAACAGACAGACAGACAGACGGAGACAGATGGACAGACAGACGGACGGACGGAGTGCAATCCTATAGTCCCCTTACGGTTCCTGCAGGGGACTAAAAATTGGGGCATTTTGGCCCCACCCTCTCCTCAATATGAGTAGAAACCCAATTTGAGGAAAAACCCAAATGCCCCTATATAACCACTACTCATGTGAAATTTCTTTAAAATGTGGCAAGTGGTTTGGGAGAAAAAGACCCAAACACTATTTTCAAGACGGACGACGGACACTGAACGAAAAGTGATCAGAATAGCTCACCATGACTTTCAGTTAGGTGAGCTAATAAAAAAAACTGCCTCCCTCCTCAGTTTAGAAAAAAAGAATCCTGAGAATGAAACACCTTTTTTATTTGGCCTAAATCACATAAATTATGCTAGTTTCAAATGGGGATGGTCAATAATGAGGCAAATAAAGTTCAAAATTTCAAGTTTATTGTAAAATCATAAAACAAGAGGTGCCTGGGGGCGCTCACCTAACATGGAAGCCTAAATATCAACCCTGGGAATTGATTTCAACCAGTTTCATCTACCCCTCCTAAGAAAAGCTTATACCAAATATCCAAAGATTCTGACCAGTGGATCTAAAAACAAGAGGCCCCAGGGGGCCTGAGGCGCTCACCTGACACGGTAGCCTAAATATGAAACCAGGGAATTGATTTCAACAAGTTGCATCTGCTCCTCCTAAGAAAAGCTTATACCAAATATCCAAAGATTCTGACCAGTGGATCTTAAAAAAAAAGATTTTTAAAGAATATTCCTCATATTGCACTAAGTTATAATTCGGGCTCCCACAGGGAGCCCATATATGAATCCAGGGACTTGGCTTTAACAAACTTGAATCCATCCCCCCCCCCCCCCCTCCCTTGAGGATGCTGCATACCAAATATCAAAACATTCTGACTGCTGGACTTGAAGAAGAAGATTTTTAAAGAAAATTCCTCATTTTGAACTAAGTTACAATTCAAGCTTCCACAGTGAGCCCCAATATGGACCTAGGGACATGGCTTGAACAAACTTGAATCTTACCCCCCCAAGGATGCTGCATAAAAAATATCAAAAGCATTCATCTGCTGGATCTGAAGATTTTTAAAGAAAATTCCTCATTTTGGACTAAGTTGTCATTCGGGCTCCCATAGTGAGCCCAAATACAAACCAAGGGACTTGGCTTGAATCTCACCCCCCTAAGGTTGCTGCATGCCAAATATCAAAGCATTCCGACTGCTGAATCTGAAGAAGAAGACTTTTAAAGAAAAATTCCTCATATTGACTAAGTTACAATTCGGGCTACCACAGTGAGCCCAAATATGAACCCGGGGACTTGGCTTGAACAAACTTGAATCTCACCTCCCCCCTAAGCAAGCTGCATACCCAATATCAAAAGATTCTGCCTGCTGGATCTTGTGAAGAAGATTTTCAAAGAAATTTGCCTGAAATGCACTAAGTTCAAATTCAGGCTCCTATACTGAACCCAAATATGAACCCAGGGGGGGCGATTTGAACAAACTTGAATCAGATCCACCCACAATGTTGCATACCAAATATCAAAAGATTCTGTCTGCTGGATCTGAAGAAGAAGATTTTTTAAGAAATTTGCCTGAAATGCACTTAGTTCGAATTCGAGCTTCTATAGTGAGCCCAAATATGAATCTAGGGGGCCGATTTCAACAAACTTGAATCAGATCCACCCCATAATGTTGCATACTAAATATCAAAAGATTCTGCCTGCTGGATCTGGAGAAGATGATTTTTTTTAAGAAATTTGCCTGAAATGCACTAAGTTCGAATTTGGGCTTCTATAGTGAGCCCAAATATGAATCCAGGGGGCCGATTTGAATAAAATTGAATCAGATCCACCCCACAATGTTGCATACCAAATATCAAAAGATTCTGCCTGCTGGATCTGGAGAAAAGGATTTTTTAAGAAATTTGCCTGAAATGCACTAAGTTCGAATTCGAGCTTCTATAGTGTGCCCAAATATGAATCCAGGGGACCAATTTGAACAAACTTGAATCAGATCCACCCCACAATGTTGCATACCAAATATCAAAAGATTCTGCCTGCTGGATCTGAAGAAGAAGATTTTTGAAGAAATTTGCCTGAAATGCACTAAGTTTGAATTCAGGCTGCTATAACTGAGCCCAAATATAAACCCAGGGGGACAATTTGAACAAACTTGAATCAGATCCACCCTACAATGTTGCATACCAAATATCAAAAGATTCTGCCAGCTGGATCTGGAGAAGATTTTTTAATGTTTTTCCCATTGCCTACAAGTGTTAAACAGCACTGACTCAGCACTTTTTGAAAGTCCCGAAACTGTACCCTATGATAAAACCGATGCCAATTTTTTTTTACCAATCCTTTCTGTTGGTCTTAAGGAAGCTTCACACCAAATAAAAATTCTCAGTGCTGTGCAGTTTTGGAGATATGGGCATTTTAATTTTTTTCTATTTTTAGCTCCCACGGGGCTACAGAAAAAAAAATTCGGCATAAATTAGGTACTTATTACCCAATAAGCCCTCACATAAAATTTGGTTAAAATCAGCCTCTCGGTTCGGAAAATAGAAATTTCGGGCGGGGCCAAAAATGTTTCCCCTCCCATCACGACTCCAAATATAACCCATCAAACTTCTCTTGAACAAATCTGAGTCTACACCTTAAAAGGAAGCTGCATACCGTAAATCAAGTCTCTGCTGCTTCTGGTTCATGAGAAGAAGATTTTCAAAGATTTTGGTGCCCCTTGGGGGCATGGCTCCACCCAGGAGGAGGAGCAACTTCATTTGAACAAATCTGAATTGGCATTAGGTAATAAACATTTACCCAACATTTGAATAAAATTGGGGTAGTGGTTTTGAAGGAGAAGCCGATAATGTAAAGTTAACGCCGAACGACACCATACGATGGACAGAATGTGATCAGTAAAGCTCCCACTGAGCTTCGCTCAGGTGAGGTAAAAAAGAGCTAAAAAAAGATGCTGTATACCAAATATCAATAGATTCTGACTGGTGGATGAGAAGAAGATTTTTGAAGAATATTCCTCATATTGAACTAAGTGATAATTTGGGCTGCCACATGGAGCCCAAATATCAACCTAGGGACTTGGATTGAACAAACCTGAATCTCACCCCCCTATGGATGCCGCATACCAAATATCAAAGCATTCTGACTGCTGGATCTGAAGAAGAAGATTTTTAAAGAAAAATTCCTCATATTGAACTAAATTATAATTCGGGCTCCCGTAGGGAGCCCAAATATGAACCCAGGGACTTAGCTTCAATGAAAGTGTCGATGACACAGTAGCTCAACTTGTTAAGACATGTACATGTATAGTATGTAAACAAGGTGAAAACAAAGGTACCCAAGAAGTTTCATGAAGATCAGTTCATAAATACGAGCCATATAGAAGTAGACAAAAAACTGATTGGACCTAATTTCGGTACAAAATAGCCACTGGCAGTCATCTTGAATTTTGGACTGCACCCAGAAACACTCGTTCTCGTCCCAAGGTGATAACAAAGGTACCCAAGAAGTTTCGTGAAGATCGGTTCATAAATACATCCTCTAGCCCAAGCCGTATTGACATGTGCACTTACTGTGTATAAGTAGCACTGAATAAATCAAAATTCATCTAATTTGCATAATTTCTGCACAAGAAAAAAACCTGTATTATATGTGATGTATTCCATGTTACTAAACATTCATAAAAAAATTTATTCAAATCAGAACTTTCATACAGAAGTTCTGTACAAATAACTGATTGCACTAATTTTGGTACAAAATGGCTGCTGGTGGCCATCTTGAATTTTGGACCACACCCAAAAACACTCGTTCTCATCCCACGGTGATAACAAAGGTACCCAAGAAGTTTCGTAAAGATCAGTTCATAAATACGGCCTCTAGCCTGAGCCATATAGAAGTTGTGTACAAAAAACTGATCAGACCTAATTTCGGTACAAAATGGCCACTGGCAGTCATCTTGAATTTTGGACCACACCCAGAAACACTCGTTCTCGTCCCAAGGTGATAACAAAGGTACCCAAGACGTTTTGTGAAGATCGGTTCATAAATACAGCCCCTAGCCCGAGCCGCATTGACATGTGTACTTACTGTGTGTAAGTAGCACTGAAAAAATCAAAATTGGCATAATTTCTGCATGAGAAAAAAACCTGTATTATATGTGATGTATCCCATGGTACTAAACATTCACACAAAAAATTATTCAAATCAGTACTTTCATATGGAAGTTCTGCACAAAAATCTGATTGCACCTAATTTTGTACAAAATGGCTGCCACCGGCCATCTTGAATTTTGGACCGGACCCAAAAACACTCGTTCTCGTCCCACGGTGATACCAAAGGTACCCAAGAAGTTTCGTAAAGATCGGTTCATAAATATGGCCTCTAGCCCGAGACGTATTGGCATTTGCACTTACAGTGCTGAAAGTAACACTAAATACATGAAAGTTAGTCTAATTTGCATAATTTATGCACGAGAAAAAAACCTGTATTATATGTGATGTATCCCATGGTACTAAACATTCATACAAAAAAATTTTCAAATCAGAGCTTTCATATGGAAGTTCCGTGCAAAAATCTGATTGCACCTAATTTTGTACAAAATGGCTGCCAGTGGCCAACTTTAATTTCGGATCGGACCCAAAATCACTTGTTCTTGTCCCACGGTGATAACAAAGGTATCCAAGAAGTTTCGTAAAGATCGGTTCATAAATACGGCCTCTAGCCCGAGCCGTATTGAATTGTTGATGGACAGACAGCCAGACAGATGACTGGCCATGGCATAAGCTCAAATTTTACTTACGTCAAAGTTGAGCTAACAAAAAAGAATCTCACCCTCCCCTAAGGATGCTGCATACCAAATATCAAAACATTCTGACTGCTGGATCTGAAGAAGATTTTAAAAGAAAATTCCTCATTTTGAACTAAGTTGTAATTCAGGCTCCCACAGTGAGTCCAAATATGAACCCAGGGACTTGGCTTGAACAAAGTTGAATCTCACCCCCTAAGGATGCTGCATACCAAATATCAAAAGATTCTGATTGGTAGATCTGAAGAAGAAGTTTTTTAAAGAGTATTCCTCATACTGCACTAATTTAAACATTTGGGCTCCCATAGAGAGCCCAGATATGGACCCAAAGATTTGATTTCAATAAACATGTGAAACAATCTTCCAAAGATGTTATATGTGAAATTTGAAGCTTTTGGAGCAGTGGTTTGGGAGAAAAATAGTCTTAAATGTTTTTTCCCACCACCCACAGTGTTAAAAAAATGCTGAACCAGCACTTTTTCAAAAGTTCCAAAAAAGTACCCCATGATAAAACCGATAGCAATTTTTTTTGACCATTCCCTTCTGTTGGTCCCAAGGAAGCTTCACACAAAATAAGAATTCTCAGTGCCGGGTAGTTTTGGAGAAATGGGCGTTTTAATTTTTTTTCTATTTTAAGCTCCTACGGTTCCCATGGGGCAAAGGGAAAATTGTTTTTGGCATAAATTAAGTACTTACAACTCAATAAGCCCTCGTATCAAATTTGGTTCAAATCTGCCTCTCGGTTTGGAAAATAGAAATTTTGGGCTGGGCAAATATTCTTGCTCCTCCCATAACGAAGGCAAATATAGTTCCTCAAACTTCTCTTGAACAAATCTGAGTCTACACCTCAAAAGGAAGCTGCACACTAAATATCAAGTGTCTGCTACTGCTGGTTCATGAGAAGATTTTTTAAGATTCAAGCACACTTTTTGGGCGTGGCCCTACTGAGGGACGAGGCAACTTGATTTCAACAAAATCAAAATGCAATATCATAACAAACTACCATCTCAAATATCAATTAAATTGGTTCAGCAGTTTGGGAGGAGAAGACAGACGACGTAGGGCAGACGTTGAGTGATCAATATAGCTCCCCTGACTGAAAGTCAGGCGAGCTAAAAAAAAAACAAAACTAAAACCTCTCTCCCTCACACATTTCAGGAAAAAATTGAATGCAAATCAATTATGTGACCTAAGGTTGCATTTTTTTCCATTTCTTTTGTCTTTTATTATTGCTCTGTGGGAAAATGCAGCAAATTGTGATATTTTCAATAAACAAAAATATTTTTCCAACTTTTCATTTTGAAAATGATTTACTGAAACTTAGCTCAAAACACAAGGTTTTTAAGTTCCAGCATTGAATAGTTACATAATTATCTTACCACGGTGACAATCTGGTTTCTTCTAAGATTTAATTCGGCAAGAGAATCCATACCAGCTAAATTATCTACATGAGTAATCTGATTACCAGCTAAATTCAGGACTCGTAAATCAGACAAGTGACTTAAACCTTCTATTTCTGGTATCTGAAAAAGACATTTTTGAGGGAATTTCAATTTTTTGCAAACCTTCAATAATCACAATATGGCTTACAACTGCACAGAATTATCCACACTACTACCCATCTTCACTGCAGAAAAGTAAAGAAGCAGAAACTCAAGTAAACAGTGAACATGATGTAAGAATCAGCTGTGAATCATCAAACAAAATCTGAAAAAGGTCTTCCTTCAGCAATCTGTAAATGCCTCAAACAAGACTACATACCATGCAAATTTGAGAAAAATTCATCACAAATGTGATAAGATTAAAAAGTAAGGAAATTGTATGTAGAGAATGTATATCAATTTCAGACCCTATCATTAGGCTTTTCCCTCTGGAAAAGACTATTGTTTTTCTACGGATTATTTTTTTTTTTTTTTTTTTTTGGTTTTTTTTGTTTTTTTTTTTGTTTTTTTTCCACACATTTTGTCCGTACGATTCAGAAGCCATTTTCGAACCGATTGTCATGAAATTTTGCACACGCACAGAGGGGCACAAAATCTAAAAATGTACCCAAGCGGAATTTGCGATTTAACCCTTATTTCGTCAGAATTGGCAAAAAACTGCCAAAATTGGGGTTTATCGGCACTTTCTCGAAACACGTCTTGTAGATTTTTTTTATACATTCGTCATTGCTAGACCTGTCTGTGACACGCCCTTTGATACACACGACATATCAGGCGATGCATATGGTAACCCTCCACAGGCTGCCAAACATCAAAATTTTGATGAAATAGGCCGGTTTCAGGCCCCCACTGCACCCAAACAAAACACGAGACATAAACATAACTTCCTTTACTGGGAGTGGAATTCATCGAGGATCATTTTTGTCAGCAATAAGGGTGTTCAAAAACCCAAGCGTTAACCCGTTTTGGGCTGGTTAAACAGCAATACCCCCATAAAGCTAAAAAATTTGTATTTTCCGTGGATTGTAGATTGTGGATGTAGTCTTGTAGATTTTCAAGAAAAATTGGTCACTCCCAGGACTTGGTGTGACAATAGAAGTTGCATGGACAAAATACTGCGGTGAGCATTTGTTAACCCTCCACGGGCTGCTAAAAGTCAAAATTGTGATAAAATGGGACACCAACAGCACCCACTTGGTGTACCACCGAGAAAGGTTCCTTCTTTTATCGGACGCAAAATTGATGGGGAAACATTTTTGATAGTGGTAAGGGTATTCAAAAGTCGAAGTCTTAACCCATTTTGGACTGGTTAAAGAGAGATACCCCTTAAAAGCTTAAAATTCCCATTTTCTGTGAATTTCTCTAAAAGCAACTTGTAGGTTTTCAGGAAAAATTGACTATTCGCAGGTCTTTGTGTGACATTACAAGTTACATGGACAAAATATTCCGGTGATCATTTATCAACCCTCTACAGGCTGCTAAGCATCGTAATTTTGTTGAAATAGGCTGTTTTCAGATGCACGCAGCACCCAATGCTTACCCGAGAGATAAAGGTAATCTACTTTGTTGGAAGTAGAATTCACCGAGGACCAAATTTGTTAGTAATAAGGGTATTCAGAAAACCAAGCATTAACCCCTTTTGGGATGGTTAATAGCAATACCCATCAAAAGCTTAAAAAATCATGTTTTCCCTGAATTTCTTTACAAGCGTCTCGTAAGGTTTCAAGAGAAAATGGCCGTTGATAGGTCTTAGAGTCACATTACCAGTTGCATGGATAAAATATTCAGATAAGCATTTGTTAACCCTCCATGGGCTGCTAAATGTCAAATTTTCGAAAAAAATAGTCTATTTTTGGACATCAACAACATCAAATGGGAATGCTGCAGAGAAACATAACTTCTTTTACCGGACGCAAAACTGATAGGGAAAATTTTTAGTAAGTTGTAAGGGTATTCAAAAATTGATGTCTTAACACATTTTCGCCCAGTTAAGATGTACCCCTGAAAGGCTTAAAAGTCTCATTTTCTGTGGATTTCTCAAAAAAATCTAGTAAGTATTCAAGAGAAATTGACCATTTGCAGGTGTTGGAGTGACATTACAAGTTGCATGAACAAAAAATTCCGGTAAGCGTTTGTTAACCCTCCAGAGGCAGCAAATTTTGAGAAAATGGGCTGTACTTGGCCACCCATTACACCCAATGTGTACCTGCGAGATGAACATAACCACCTTCATCGGAAATGGGATTCACTGAGGATCATTTTTGTAAGTAATGAAGGTATTCATAAAACCAAGCATTAACCCGTTTAGAGCTGGTTACAGGGTGATACCCCTCAAAAGGTTAAAAATTCATGTTATCCGAGGATTTCTCTAAAAACATCACGTAGATTTTCAAGAAAAATTGGCCATTCTCAGATCTTAGTGTGAATTACAAGTTACATGTACAAAATATTTCAGTAAGCATTTGTTAACCCTATGCAAGTTCTCAAACATCAAAATGCTGAAAAAGTGGGCTGTGTTTACATACCCGCAGCACCCAAAGTGAAGAGTTGAAATCAACATAAATGGAAGTAGAATTCATTGAGAATTATTTTTATAAGTAATAAGCGTATTTAAAAAAGCAATCCTTTACCCGTTTTGGACTGGATAAGCAATTATACCCATCAACAGATTAAAATTCATGTTCTCCCTGGATTTCTCTGAAAACATCTCATACATTTTTAAGTAAAAATGGCCATTCACAGTTTCTGGTGTGAATTACAAATTGCATGAATAAATATTCCTGTGAGCACTTGTTAACCCTTAACAAGCTGTCAGACATCAATATTTTGGATACATTTGAGATAAAACGGACCATTTTCAAATAGATACAGCACTCAGTGGGTATGTGTCAAACAAACATAATGCCTTTTGTCGGTCATTAACTTGTTGGACGACGATATTGATATTAACCCTCTCCACCGTTAATGATGGTTTTTACCTAAACAATTTTTTTTTATCAAACTGAGTCATTTGAGACTTCTGTACTCACCTTTTTCATGACATCAATGAAGGAACTTCAGTGAGACAGTCAAAAGCAATTCGTCATACACTGTGGGGTCATGACAAATCATGGAATCTCATCGGGAAAAGCCATGATTCTCCAGAATCATAAAGTCTAGTTTTTTTTTGGGGTGTTTTTTTTTTGTTTTTTTTTTTTTTCCACACATTTTGTCCGTACGATTCAGAAGCCATTTTCGAACCGATTTTCACGAAATTTTGCACACGCATAGAGGGGCACAATATCTAAAAATGTACCCAAGCGGAATTTTCGATTTAACCCTTATTTCCTCAGAATTGGCAAAAAACTGCCAAAATTGGGGTTTATCGGCACTTTCTCGATTTTTTTTATACATTCGTCATTGCTAGACCTGTCTGTGACACGCCCTTTGATACACACGACATATCAGGCGATACATATGGTAACCCTCCACAGGCTGCCAAACATCGAAATTTTGATGAAATGGGCCGGTTTCAGGCCCCCAGAGCACCCAAATGATACAAGAGAGATAAACATAACTTCCTTTATTTGAAGTGGAATTCACCGGAGATCATTTTTGTAAGTAATAATGGTGTTCAAAAAACCAAGCATTAACCCGTTTTGGGCTGGTTAAACAACAATACCCCCAAAAAGCTCAAAAATTCAGGTTTTCCGTGGATTTCTCTAAACGAGTCTTGTAGATTTTCATGAAAAAATTGTCACTCCCAGGCCTTGATGTGACAATAGAAGTTGCATGGACAAAATACTTCGGTGAGCATTTGTTAACCCTCCACGGGCTGCTAAAAGTCAAAATTGTGATAAACTGGGCTGTTTTTGGACCCCAACGGCACCCAACGGGTACGCCACAAAGAAAAGTGATTTCTTTCATCGAGCGCACAATCTATAGGGAAACATTTTTGTAAGTAGTAAGGGTATTCAAAAAACGAAGTCTTAACCCATTTTGGACAGGCTAAAGAGAGAGACCCCTTAAAATCTAAAAATTCCCATTTTCTGTGGATTTCTCTAAATACATTCCATAGGTTTTCAAGAAAAATTGACTACTTGCAGGTCTTTGTGTGACATTACAAGTGGCATGGACAAAATATTCCGCTGAGCGTTCATTAACCCTCTACAGAATGCCAAGCATCATAATTTTGTTGAAATGGGCTGTTTTCGGACACACACAGCACGCAATGTATGTCCGAGAGTTACACATAATCTCCTTTGTTGGAAGTGGAATTCACTGAGGACCATTTTTGTAAGTAATAAGGGTATTCAAAAACCCAAGCGTTAACCCCTTTTGGGGTTGTTATTAGCGATACCCATCAAAAGCTAAAAAAAAATTATGTTTTCCGTGGATTTCGTTACAAACATCTTGTAAGTTTTCAACAGAAAATGGCCATTGATAGGTCTTGGAGTCACATTACCGGTTGCATGGATAAAATATTCCAGTAAGCATTTTTTAACCCTCCATGGGCTGCTAAATGTCAACATTTTGAAAAAATAGTCTGTTTTTGGACACCAACAACAACAAATGGGAATGCCACAGAGATACATAACTTCTTTTACCGGATGCAAAACTGACAGAGAAAAATTTAGTAAGTAGTAAGGGTATTCAAAAAATCGAGGTCTTAACCCATTTTCTCCTGGTTAAGATGTACCCCTTAAAAGCTTAAAATTCCAGTTTTCTGTGGATTTCTCCAAAAAATCTAGTAAGTATTCAAGAAAAATTGACCATTTGCAGGTCTTGGAGTGACATTACAAGTTACATAGACAAAATATTCCGGTAAGCGTTAGTTAACTCTCCAGAGGCTGCAAAGCATAGAAATTTTGAGAAAATGGACTGTTCTTGGGCACCCATTGCACGCAATGTGTACCTGCGAGATAACCATAACCTCCTTCTTTGGAAGTGGAATTCATCAGACCAGGCATTAACCCATTTAGGGCTGGTCTTAACCCGTTTTGGGCTGGTTAAACAGCAGTACCCATCAAAGACTTAAAATTTCATGTTTTCCCTGGATTTCTTTAAAAACATCTTGTAGATTTCAAGAAAAAAAGGCCATTCACAGGTCTTCATGTGACATTACACGTTACATGGACAAAATATTCCGTTGAGCATTCGTTAACTCTCCACGAGCTGCTAAACATCAAAATGTTGATAAAATGGTTTGTTTGCAGACACCAAGAGCACCCAATGGATATGTAACAGAGAAATGTAACTTCTTTTACTGCGCGTAGAATTCACAGAGGATCAGTTTTGTAAGTAGTAAGGGTATTTAAAAGAATGAAACTTAACCTATTTTAGACTGGATGAGGAGAGATACCCCTTAAAAGCTTAAAATTTACATTTTCTGTGGATTTCGCTAACTGCTTGTTGGTGATTTTCAAGAACAATTGGACATTGGCAGGTCTTACAAATTGCATAGATAGAATATTCTGCTAGTCGTTTGTTAATCCCGCTACAGGCTGCTAAACATCAAAATTTTGATAAAATTGGCTGTTTTCGGGCAGCAAATGGGTATGTAATAGGTAAACATAACCTCTTTTATCAGACTCAGAATTCATGAGGGATAATGTATGATAGTGTTAAGGGTATTCAAGGGAGCGTGGTGGCTCAGTGGTGGACTGTTGTACTTCTATGCTAGAGGTCCCGAGTCCGATCCCCGTCCGGGACGACTCACGTTGTGTCCTTCGGCAAGGCACTTTAGCCCGGTCGCCGACATGGGGGCACGATGATGCCGTGTACTAAGGCATACTGCACGTCGATGGTACATATGTCTTCACTCTCTGTAACCCTGCTTGAGCGGAGCTTGAACAGAGTTAGAATGTTGAGGAGCAGACAGTTGCTCGTCGTTGCTTGGTGGTTCTCTCCGTGTACTCCGGCTTCCTCCACCTATAAAACTGTCACGGTCACGATTAGCCATTGTGCATAAGTATGTGACCTTAAACACCAATAAATAAATAAATAAATAAATAAATAAATAAGGGTATTCAAAAGGCCAAGCCTTAACCCTGTTTATAGGATTAAAGACAGACAGCCCATGCCGTGTACGCTGCCTACATTACTTGTAAAATCGACACCCCCACTAAATCTACTTCGAGGTGCGGTGTCGGACCCGACCACCTGACGGTTCTGACCTCATCAGATAACACTCCTTCGTTGTATTTAGCAGCATGGATTTCCCCAAGAAGCAAAGACAAAAATACGTCTGCGGAAAATAATGGCAAATATTTTATTTAGTCTGTATTTTGTCCGTATAGAAAATGTCTCGCCCACATATACCTAAACATGATTCAATGATACAATTGGACATATTTCTCTCGTAAAACCTGAAAAAGACTTGATTTATTTCATTTTAGGATTGCGCGTGTATATTCTTAGAAGATTCTCTGTGTGTTATTAATATACAGCGTCAGTCTTTGATCTCGTTTGGGACGATCAGTGATTAACACCTTTTCGACAAGAGCCATCGAAATTGAAATTAAAAAAAAAAAATCAAATTTCACTAAAACCTTTTGCAGAATCGTGTTTTTCAGAAAACTCTTTCGCGATTGCATGTGTCGTTTTCAAAATTCCGATCAGTAATCACGAAATTATAAATATGTTGTTGTCAATAACAAAATTGAAAGCATGTCCGTCAAACTTGCATGACGTCAGAACTCGACTCGGGTGAAATACTGCAGTGATGCAGTGAAAGTTCGAGAGTAATAAACGCTGATATCGCAGAAGGCTTTAAACTGTCCATGGAATGGTCCTAAAATCATGTTTATGTTTGCAGCTTTACTGCAAATAGGTTTCCCGTTGTTTCTTGTTGAAGTGTTGTTTCCGTCAAGGCCAAGTACCATAGAAAATTTGGAACACCGAGCAGTGGGCCTGCCCCATGAACACCTGCCTGTTATTAAAATTAATTAGCGGGGACATCTGCCCCCCCCCCCCCCCCCTCCTCCTGTTTTTTTTACCTAGGACACGTGCCCCCCCCCCCCCCCCCCCCCCCCCGCTGTTTTTCACCAACTACACCTGCCCCCGTTTGTTTGCTAACGGGCCCCTCCCCATTGACCTTTCTATCTTTAGAAGCACCCGGGCCGACGGGGAGAGGGCGTGGTTGTGAGCATGGCTAGATTTCGCTGAAGGAAGGTACCCTCAAATCTGGGTCGAAAGTGGCGAAAATGACAAAAGGCTACTTCAATGTATGGTAACGGTATAAACTTCAGACGATCTGGGCGATGTACAGACGAAAGATCATACCTTGGAGCCGGTTAGGTAATTTGGCACAAAAAAAACACCGATTTTATGCTCAATCGCTGCTCTACAGTAGTCTACAATAGTGCCCAATTCCATTCCAAACTGATAGAGTCGGGACGAATAGTACTCTCACTTTCCACGCGATGCGTGGTGTTCTCCACGCGGTCTCGACACTTGCAACAGATGCCAAAATGTCGGCCAGGGTGCGTAGAACAAGTTCTGAAAATTAGAAGTCGCTGCCTTTGGCGGTCTGGACACGGTTCGTGTTTGTGAGAAGTGCAATTTTAATGTCAAATTGGCAAATTTTCGTTAATCGTTTCCCGCCAAAACACCTACTCACCGCCGATTTCTTTTCACTGCAACTTCTTCCGATTATCTAAGGTTTAAAGATAGTGTCAGGATACCCCCCCCCCCCCCCCCCACCGAAACCTGGGACTTTATGCTCAATCGCAGCTCCACAGGCGTCTACAACACTGCCCATTTCCATTCTGAACTGATAGAGTCGGGACGAATAGTACTCTCTCCTTCCAAGCGATGCGTGGTGTTTTCCAGGCGGCTCGGACGCTCCAAACAGATCCCAAAATGTCGGCCAGGGTTTGTAGAACAAGTTCTGAAAATTTCAAGTCGCTGCCTCCAGTGGTCTGGACACGGTTTGTGTATGTCAGAAGTGCTATTTTAATGTCCAATATGCAAATCTTCGTCAATCTTTTCCTGCCTGCCAGAAACCCAATCACCGCCAATTTCTTTTCACTTTAAACTTCTGACGATTCTCTTAGGTTTGAAGGTTGTGTTGGGATCCCTGGGTGGCGGTCTTAAAGAAGCAACTTCCATTTACAGAGAGAGGGGGGGGGAGAGGGGGGGGCTCTAAAGGAGTCTGCGCCCATTCACGACGTCTTTTTTCGAACTGGCTTGAAAAGGAAGGACCAAATTCAGACAGTTACCTCCTCTCTTCAAAACGCTATATCCCAACCAATTCTAGGCAGATTTCCATGAAATTTTCACTCATTGTTCATGGATAGTTGCGGCATCACTTTCCATGAAGAGCGATACGAATTTCGCATTTCGTCACGTCGAATTCGAAAAGAGTGCATGCGCATGAATTTCTCTGATTACATCTTATAGATTTTAAGTAAAAATGGCCATTCGCACTTTTTGGTTTGAAATTGCAAGTTGCATGAATAAATATGCCTGTTAGCACATGTTAACGCTCTACTATTGGCCAGACATCAATATTTTGGATACATTTGAGATAAAATTGACCATTTTCAAATAGACAGAGCACTCAAAGGGTATGTGTCAAACAAACATAACTCCTTTTGTCGGTCATTAACTTGTGGGACGACGATATTGATATTAACCCACTCTACCATTAATGATGGTTTTTACCTAAACAATTTTTTTATAAAACTGAGTCATTTGAGACTACTATAACCACCTTTCTCATAACATCAATGAAAGAACTTCAGTGAGACAGTTAAAAACAATTCATCAGACACTGTGGGGGCATGAAAAATCAAGGAATCTCATCGGGAAAAGCCATGATTCTCCAGAATCATAAAGTCTAGTTTCCCTTACAGTTCTGTAAAATGTAGAAGAGATGGGTAGACCAATTCAATCAGTGATGCAAATAAGTCTCTAACAGAAGACAGACACTTTTTAAGTTCCCATGATTCACATGGAGATTTAAAGTAGCTAACCCGATTTTTAAGCTGAATTTAAAAAATACAAAACCAAACAATGAGCAGCAAGATTAGTTGTTCTCAATTATTTTCAAACAGTATGAACTTTTGAAGTTTTTTTAAGAAGCGGTCAGGATTGACTTCTGTCTTCTAAATAAAATGGACACTACTGACTTTAGACTTCATATGGTATATAGCATATGTGGAACAGCATCATGAAGATGACAGATTGGGTGGGTGGGTGGGTGGGTGGGATTTAAACCTAAGTTGTCCCAACAGTGATGGCTCCCATCCAACTGATAAAATATTCCAACTACATAGTCAAGGCATGCCTTTGTCGGAATTCCATTTAAACAGAACTATTTGTTTTCATTTTTACTGTACACCCTTACAGTTTACTGCAATACTAATTGTATAATCTAGTTTATCAACATGGATCTCAGTATTTGTTTCCTGCAGCTGATAGCAAATGTTTTCACTTGTATTTCAACAATTTCTAAGTAGGGATATTGTGAACTAGCACTGCAATACAATTCCCAAGTTTAGCAATACAGCTTTCACTTATGAATGACAGTAAGACACTTATAACACTACATGTTCCCCTAACCATCTATGATTTTGTACTTTTATTTCATCTTGTTATTGTATTGAATTTGTATGCTGTGAATAAAATTATATTGAATAACTGATTGTAATTTGGGGCATATTTTTGCAACAGAATATGTACAAAACAGCTTCTAGTAACTTAATTTTGTGAAGGGACAGCTGATCATAAATGAACCAAATAAACCCAAACTAGCTTCTCAGGATTTCAGCACTCATACAAGTGATCAATTCAAGAAGTTTCCCAAATATTTTAAGGGTTTTCAAGAGGTTATTGATACAAAATTCAGGATTTTCCACGATTTTCCACGATTTTAGTTGCATAAACATGTAAGCCTTGAGATTTACTCAATATTTCCTTTTTAATGCCATATCACAATCACATCCACACTCGAATGCAGAAATCTCTTTCTATTCAGCATACATTCCATTTTGAAGAATAGATCTATGTAGCAATATTCAGCTCTCTGTGAAGGGAGCTGAATATTGCTGAAATGAATCTTCTCAGATCACATGATAGATGTATCTCATTTTTCAAGGGTATTCAAAAGAAGGTTCAGATATTCAAAGACTTTCCAAGTCCAAGGCACAGATAATATAATTTCCAGGACATTTAAGGAATTCAATGAGCAATGGGAACCCTAATCCTGGAAAGAAAGGTGATCACAAAATGAATCTAATGATCTGACCTGGTGCGTGTTATGTGATTCACCTGAGATTTATAATAGGCTTCACAATTAATTATTACTTTTATTCATTATTGAAATTTTCTCAACTTTTAATGAATCACAGGGGTTATCAAATTTGGTAGTATGAAGTCGACACCAAAATTGATTAAAATCTGATAATTACTGTTCAAGTTATATCACATTAAAATTAAGTTCAAATTATTGTGTGAAGATTGAAATTTCAAGTTATTTATTTATTTATTTATTGGTGTTTAAGGTCACATACTTATGCACAATGGCTAATCGTGACCGTGACAGTTTTACGGGTGGAGGAAGCCGGAGTACCCGGAGAGAACCACCGAGCAACGACGAGCAGCTGTCAGCTCCCCGACATCGTAACTCTGAACTCTGCACCGCAGCACAGGCAGGGTTAGATTGGTTGAAGACATGCGCACCATCGACGTGCAGTACGCCTCAGTACACAGCGTCATCGTGCCCCCATGTAGGCAAGCGGGGTGAAGTGTCTTGCCCAAGGACACAACGTGGTTGCCGCAGGTGGGATTCGAACCGAGGACCTCTCGGCTTGCAGCCTGCACCTCTACCAACTGAGCCACCGCGCCCCCTGAAATTTCAAGTAAAAACTCAGTAATGGAAGGGCAATAACTCTCACTTTCCAATGTATTGTCCAAAACATTAATATGAGGCAGTGTACAAAAATAAATTGGAATCCAATTTCAACAAATTATTGCATAAAAAGTCTTATGGATGGACAAACAGACAAAGCTCTAAATTATATAACCCCTCCTGCAAGGGGATAAGCTGGAAACAAAATTAACCCTGAGTAGAATATGATGGTAATTGGAGCAGTGGATAAAATCAGTTTTGTATGCCAAATGCGTAAAGGCATGAAATAAGAAAAAAGGCATTTCTTGTTGGTGTCAGTGAGTGCAAAAGAAAATAACATGATACAAGAAGTCTGCATCGCAAAGCGCTGCTAATGCCCCGATAGCAAAAAATTTTCTATATCAAAAGAATGAAAAAGGGCCATAACTCAGGAAAAAAATAGGTGGAAGAAACTCACACTACACAGGTATCGTTCCCCCATAATGCTCTATCACAACACATAATATCATTCAAATCGGCGTAGCAGTGGCTGAGATACAAGGGAAAATGTTGGTATGGATGGACAGATGGACGGATAGACAGAGGTCTCCACTAGATATCCCTTCGACTTTTTAAGTCGGGGGGCATAATAAACCATGAAAATTCAAACTTGCTTTTAACCCTTTACCCAACATGACTAGAAGGTGACACTTGCAACAGAATACTTTTGAGTAATAACTTTTAAAAAATTTGTTTCACCTAAAACATAGCTTATGATCCCCATGAGCTAAAATATTTATTTATTTATTTATTTATTTATTTATTTATTTATTTATTTATTTATTTATTTATTTATTCGTATTTAAGGTCACATATTTTTGCACAATGGCTAACTGTGACCACAACATGGATATAAAGTTAGTCCAGCCAATCGTTTATACCTATGTTGCTCATTTTAGAGGACTTCCACCTCAGGAATTGGTGACCAGGTTCTATTTTACCAGCAAAACAGAGCTTGTTTACCACAGTAAGCAAGCACTGCTTCACTTCTCGGGTTTCCATAGGGAAATGAGCTCAAAGAGCTTGTTGCAATGAGGGGTTATAAGCTATCTTTGGACAGAAAAAATTGAAAAAAGCGTCTTTGAATCTGTTTGAATGGTGATGTGAACATTGCTGGCCATATATGATGGTTACATTAGGTAAAGGGTTAAGAAAAGCATAGACAAAATTCCATCTTCTTCAAGTGTAAAGGAATAGTTAGGGGACCACTTTGAGAAACATTAAGACAGAACAATATTAGGGAAGACTACAGGGGGACAGGAATTAATGACTTAAAATGGAGTTTTTGGTGCTTTATGAATGTAATAGACACAAGTGACATATAGGAAAATCTCCAACAAGTGTTGTTGATCCCTGTCTCCTATACTGTACTTGAATTGTGCTCTGTATTTACACAATGATTAAACCTGAATTAAGTGAATAAAGCAAAAATTTTTGAAAGAAACATATTATCTTCAGTGGTCTGTTTATTTTCTTCCATGACACTGTTGTTTTGTGTCAAAGCATTTCATTGGCACAAAGTAGCATTCCACTGGCACACCCTAATTCCCGCTTCATCACAGGTAATACCCACTGGTGCATAATGACCAAAAAGAAGTGTTATTACATGCTGTAAGCCTGGTGGCATACAACACATTTTTCGATACCGGTGTAGAGGATATCTTCCCCCCTGGACATCTTCCGACCCCAACCCAGGATATCTTCCCCACCTAAATTTTTAAATGTATTCATCTAATTTTGTTTCTTTTACTATTACTTCACAATATTTGATTACATTTGATATTAAACAGCTAAATCCTTGTATAAAATTACTCAGGAACACATAACAAAATGTAGAATAAGTTAGGGAGAGAAATGTTTTGAATGAATTTTCAAAACAATTCATCTTCCTCCTCACTCAAAGTCAAAAAAAAAGTAAAAGAGGTTCTAAGATAGGCTGTTTTTAATTCATTAGTGTACAAATATCAGTATAGAATTCAAAAAATTGTTTTCATGGTTGATAAATATTTTGACAGGGTGAGGGACATCTTCCCCCTCACCCTGCAAAAATCTGATAAACTGTTACAAAGATTGTAAGTTTGGCTAATTCTAATTCAGTAGATAAGATTCAATAGGATCTTATGAAAAAAAATATATACCTTCCTTTTTTCATGACTGTGATATATTTTGACAATGTGTGTGTGTGTGGGGGGGGGGGGGGGGGGGGGGGGGATAACCAGGCCTGGACATCTTCCCTCTCACCTGGTCAAAATCTAAAAAAAATTTTACAAAGGTTCTGAGCTTGTCTATTTCTAATTCACTGCTCTTTTTATTTGACAGTATAAGATTTGGAGATTTTTTTTACGTCCAAGTTTTCTATATTATATTTTAGCATGGGTGGGGGTGGGGGGGGGGGGGGGGGGGTGGGGGGGGAATAGCCAGGCCTGGATATCTCCCTCCCCACCCCTGTCACCTTGTCAAAGTCCTGTAGACATTTGTACATTATGTGTACAGTCCGTGTAAAAGTAGTCTTCCAAATTACCCCAGTTGTTACATATGATTACATAATGCAGACACTGTTAATCCGGTTCAATTAAGATCTCTGTGTCTATTTATAGAGGGACTTTTTATGAGTGGGCGGAGCTAATTAATGGGGTTTTCCAGCAAAGGTCTGATAAAGCATAACACTTTTAAAAAAAATTTTTTGAAATTTATTCTGTATTTTACTATAATTTATTGGGAATGCATATATATCAATATATTCGATTAATTGTAATTTGTCACAAAAACAAAAAATCACATTAAAATAATCTTGGCATATAAAGTTCAAATGGAGAAATATTCAAGTGTAATTACTGTGTAATATTCATGTTTGCATTTAACACTTTACGTGACATAACTGTAAAAATCGGCCAGTGCTATACACAAAATTTGTCATTCCCATTTTTTTTAGGTTTTTATCTTAATTTTTTGCTTCCAAAGCATATCTTATGACTTCTGATTGTTTCAATCAGGGGTCATAAGCTGTGTTTTGGAAGCAAAAAATATTTTGACAACTGTTGTGGTGGGGGGGTGAACATCTGTTATTTATGGGGAGGGGGGGGGCGTACATCTGTTATTTATGGGGGGGGGGGGAGACTTTAAACTATAAGGGTGTCGAAGCCTGCTCTTACTGGACGTCGACTCGGCACATGTACATATGGCGATCTTAGGTGGAAAAGACGGCTATCCAGTATTAAGAAAACAACACTCGAACGCTTGGTCTGTCAGTGTGCTGCAAGACACAGGGCTGTAGAAATTGTTTTGTATTTTTCTCATTTTTTGCAACTATCTATTCAAAACACCACTGGATGTTTTCCAATAAATTGTTGCAAAAAAAAAAAAATTCAAGCTTTCTTGTTGTGGTATAAAGTCAACAAAGAGTTAAATGGTGGGAAGTCGTCCATGGGAGAAGTCGGGCAAAAATAAATTCAGCAACTGAGGAATGCCCCTAAGTCGGTCCACGGATTAAATTGGCCCAGGGCTTTTTCGTAGTGCTAATATACATGTGCACGTTTAACTTAAGTGACAGGCCGAATGTTAGAAATTGATTTTTTTCTTGTGTTGCAACTATTTGTTGGAAAACACCACACAAGCACTGTCTTTTCCTATAAATAGATTCAAAAATATAGAACCTTAGTGAGCACGCTCACATACCCCACGCGCCCCGATAATTTCAAGCTCGGAAAACTGTAATTTTTAGGAAAATGACCCAAAATCTGTTACTTGTATTTTTCAGAGCCCAGGGCCCATAATTTCCGCAAAAATCAGCCGAGCAGAACGAAACGCAAACTTGATCTGTAAGTCATTGTGGTAGACTCACATACTAAAATGACCGTAATTTCGATATCTGAAAGCGTGTAGAAAAAAAGTCCGGGAAAACTGTAATTTTGATGAACTTTTCAAAGTTGAAGGGCCGTAATTTCGGTAAAAATCAGTGGAGCAGAACAAAATGCAAACTTGATCTGTAGGCCACCATGTTAGACAAACATACCAAAAATCAGCTCAATATCTGGAAGCATGTAGAGAAAAAGCCCGGAAAACTAATTTTGATGAACTTTTCAAAGTCTAATGGGGCCGTAATTTTGGTAAAAATCAGTGGAGCGGAACAAAACCCAAAGTTGTTCTGTAGGCCACCATGTTAGACTAACATACCAAAAATCAGCTCAATATCTGGAAGCGTGTAGGACATATGTCCGCAAAACTGTAATTTTGATGCATTTTTCAAAGTTCAAGGGCCGTAATTTCGGTAAAAATCAGTGGAGCGGAACAAAACGGAAACTTGTTCTGTAGGCCACCATGTTAGACTAATATACCAAAAATCAGCTCAATATCAGGAAGCGTGTAGGAAAAAAGTCAGCAAAACTGTAATTTTGATGAACTTTTCAAAGTTCAAGGGCCGTAATTTCGGTAAAAATCAGTGGAGCGGAACAAAATGCAAACTTGATCTGTAGGCCACCATGTCGGACTAACATACCAAAAATCAGCTCAATATCTGGAAGTGTGTAGAAAAAAAGTCTGGAAAACTGTAATTTTGATGAATTTTTCAGAGTCCAAGGGCCGTAATTTTGGTAAAAATCAGTAGAGCGGAACAAAATGCAAACTTGATCTGTAGGCCACCATGTTAGACTCACATACCAAAACTCAGCTCAAAATCTGGAAGCGTGTAGAAAAAAAGTCTGGAAAACAAGTAGGACTGACTGATGGACTGACAGTCTGCCGGACTGACAGACTGACGGGCAGACCAGTCAAAAACATTATACCCCCGCAACTTCGTTGCGTGGGGTATAATAATTTCAACATTTGTCACAGTGCTAATAAAACTGTTAAATGGTAGGTCAAATGTTAAAAACAAAATTTTCTTTACAAGTCGCAGTGCAAATTAAAAGTATATATACATAATTGTAATTCAATTTAACCAGTTTCTGATGTTGGAAATCTCAAAAGAATAAACTTCATAGGAGTAATTTATGTTTTATCTATTGTCACCGTTCAATGTTTTCATTGCGATCAGAGGCTGTTTCAGAAACAATCAGTAGCTATTGTCGGCTCTTGTTTTACATCTTTGGAAGGGTAATTAAAGGATTAGTTCGGATTAGGAAATGTTATTGCTACCAAATTTTATTGCTGCCGCTAGAACTCAATAATTGATCTTGTTAAGTGTTTTGTTATATTTACGTGTCCATCTCCGAAACCAACAGGGAGTACTGTCAGTTGTCAAAAGTTAGCTTAATTTTTTCTTCCAGGTGTTTGTGTTGATATATATATTGTTTTAGTGTTGTTTTAGTGTTGTATAGATGTGATTTGTAATAAAAGATAGTTATATTAGTGTTTAGTTTAGTTTCTCTGTCGGATATAAGTGGCGTGTTCCCTATCTTCGCGCGGGCCATTTTCGGTGTTTCGTTTTGTTTACGTTTTCGACCACTTTTTCAAATTTAAGTTTCTCATTTTAATTTTGGCTATGGTTGCTATGGATGGTAAGTGTTTCTTGACGTGGGAGGTTCAGACTAGCAGTGTAGAGACGGTTAGTATAGGTGTACAGGTGGGGGCAGTGGTTGAGGCCAGCACAGGGGGGGGGGGGGGGGGCTAGTGAGTTATCAACGGACGGCCAGTGGTCGGATGTGTGTAAGCACTGTGATATGGTGTATGTGGATGGGCGTGGGCTGGGGGAGTTGGGGATGTGCGCTATCTGCGTAGAGTTAATGCAGCTGTTAGAGGCCTATGTAAAGTTGGAGGTGAGGGGGGAAACTGGGGAAGGCAGGAAAGTCTGGTGTTACCCCAGTTAGGGTGGCATTCGATGGGGGTTGGAAGGTGGTGGGTAGTAGGAAGCGGACTTTTGACGTGGATAGTGGGTCTTTTGGGAATAGGAAGGTGCATTGGGTTGAGGGTAGGGGAGAAATAGAGGCTAGAGTGTCAAATCCCCAGGCTAGTAGTGTGAGTCGGGGGGGGGGGGGGGGGGGGGGGGGGGCCAAAAGGCGTATTCGTTTAGAATCGGATAGTGAGGGAGATAGCGATGACCATGTGGCATCTGTCAGGGCAGGAGTCAGAGGGAAGGTTAGGAAGGTGGTAAACGAGGACAAGGAGGCTTGTAGCAGGAGTGGGCAAAAAGTGGAGTGCAGTGAACAAAATAGATTCAGTGTGTTAGGTAATTTCGAGAATTCTGAGAAGCAGGTGGGGTCTGAAGAGGTGGAGGTCGGCTTGGAGGTTAGTGTGGCGGAGTGCAAGACTGCGAGCCGGTCCAGTGGGAACAGAGGTGGAAACAGGGGGTAGTAGGAAAGAGGCAGTTGGTGGTTGCAGGGAGTAGTATAGTGCGGGGGTTAGATAGGGTGGTGTGTGGGACCGACAGTGTCAACAGGACCAATTTGTGCTTTCAGGGGGCTAGGGTGGAGGACCTAAGGGACAGAGTGGGTGGATTAGTAAAGGGGTCAGGCCCAGACCCAGTGGTTGTTGTACACGTGGGGACCAACAATATCAGAGAGAGAAAATCAGTTCAGCTTATTGAGACTTACAAGGACTTAATAACTCAACTGAATGCCAAGAATGCACAGGTAGTGGTTTCGGGGCTTCTCCCAGTACTAGGTGGTGGGGGCGAGCATAATTCACAGATCATTGGGGCCAATGAGGAATTGTAAGGAACTTGGGATACCCTTTGTAGACAATTGGGGATCATTTTGGGGCAGAAAGGACCTATATGGAAGGGATGGTCTCCATCTTAGCCCAAGGGGTACAGAGGTTTTAGGAAGAAATATGTTGCAGGTGGTGGAGCCTTTTTTGGTATAGGGAGGGGAGGGGGAACAGAGAAGGGAGGAATTAACACAGGAAATGTGTTACGAACCATAGTTGTAAAAATTTGGATAAGGGGGATAAGGAAAAGGGACCAGAAATCCACTTTCCCAAGGAAAGCACAGGTATCCAAAATAGGATATACAAACATACAGGCACTAGATAATAATGGGACCAGTAGGCGGAAGCCAATGAATCTTGATACCCTGAAAGTGGGTTATAGCAACATCCAGGGTCTCCACCGGAAAGTAAGTGAAATTGCTACATTGATCGAGGCAGAGGAGTTTGACGTCATGGGCTTAAGCGAAATGTGGATAAGACACAAGGAACGAGTAGACCAAGTAAGGGGGTGCGTGTGGATAGGTGTAGGACGAACGGAAGGCCAGAAAAAAGGGGGAGGGGTAGGCATGTACATTAAAGAGGGTTTAAAACCGTCGCTGATCACAGACCTGGAAGAGGTCAGCACCTCGGCTGATGTATCAAAAGAAATTGGATGGGTAAGGATCAATCTGAGAAACAAAAGTATTGCCCTTGGGGTTGTGTACTGTGCAGTGGAGGGAAGCAAACCCGAGTGGAATGACTCGATTTACTCAACACTAAGGGCCAATATCACAGAGCTACAAAACAAGGGGCTCAGTATAATTCTGATGAGTGACTTTAATGGCCACATAGGTGATAAGGTAGAAGGCATAGAGGGTGGGGACAAGAAAGTCAACAGGAATGGAAGGAAGCTGTTGAACTTCGCAAACGAGCTCGGTCTAAAGATTCTGAACCGGGACGCGAGGTGTAAGGGGAAATGGACCTGGGAGAGGAACGACAGAAAATCAATAATCGACTACATTCTCACAGATATTAATTTATGGAGAGAGGTGATAGGGGTAGAAGTGGATGATGAGGGTAAAATGGAGGTGGATAGCGATCACAACTTGATTACAGTGACGATCAGGGTAAAAAATCTAGTAAAAAGCAAAGGAAACTTTAAGGAGATTTGGGAACTCAAAAAGGATGGTGACTGGGCGAAGTTCAATGAAAAACTGAAACCAAAGCTTGCAACCGTACCCAGGGGGGCAATGTCCAGAAGATGGCCGACGCCATAGTTTTGAGCCTAGTGGAGGCAGGGAAGGAAAGTGTAGGAAAGATCAGGGTGCCAACATGGGAACTTGGGTACAGAGTGAATGAAGAACTGAAAAGGGCCATACAGGGAAGAAAAGCTAAATGTGCTGCATACAGGGGAAGTAGAAAACTTAAGGGGGCGGAAAGCAATGAGGCCACATTAGCAAAGGAAGAATACCAACAAGCACGAAATAAAGTAAATAAGATTAAAGACGATAATCGGAGAGTGTGAAATAGCAGTCTTATTAGGACAATAAGAACGACAGGGGGGGGGTCGAGTTCGAACATATTTTGGAAATGGGTGAATAAACGTAACAAAGGAAGCAACCCACAGATTATTAAAGTAGATGGCAGAGTTACAGATGACCAAGATCAAGTCGCATCAGAACTAGTCAAACACTGGGAAAAGGTAAACGTTAAGCGATGGGGCATGGGGAGCCCACCTGATTGTCTGAATCAGGTCGAGGAAAACCTATCGAACTTTGTGTGCAGTGAAATTAAAACGGAGGAGGTGCGAAATGTGATCTCAAAATTAAGGGATGGAAAAGTGGGAGGAGTGGATGAAATTCCAAATAAGTTCATCAAAAAAGGGGGAGAGGAATTCATGGAAAGCCTAACTGCCCTATTCAATGCAGCCATAGAAAATCAAGAGGTCCCAAAGGAGTGAAGAGAAAGCAAAGTGGCATTTATTCACAAAAAGAGGGAAAAAGATGTTTTGGATAACTATCGAGGGATCTCTGTCAGTAGCAACATTGGAAAAGTTTTCTGTAAAGTCCTGTATGGGAGACTAGAGGAGGTGATTGAAGAGAAGGGTTTTTTTTGAGAAATCCAGAATGGCTTCAGGAAGGGAAGGCGAGTTACTGACCAAATGATAGAATCCGCGAAAAGCAAAAAAGAAAAAGCTGTTGATGGCCTTTTTGGATGTCAAAAAAGCATACGATAGAGTATGGAGGGAGGGCATGTGGTGCAAGCTGGAGGCTCTGGGCTTAGGAGGCGAGTTTGTTGGAATTATGAAAGCATTATATAAAGACGTACAGAGTGAACTTACCTTGGGAAACATTACAACAAAACGTGTGCCTATGGAGATAGGCCTAAAACAGGGGTGTATCCTTTCGCCAATCCTGTTTGCATTGTACATCAAAGATTTAGGAGATGAACTCCTGCATAGCGAGGAGGGGGTAGCAGTTGGGGACTTGAAGATCTCAGGGCTATTTTTTGCAGACGATATGGTGCTAGTGTCAGAAAGTGAAGAGGGGCTAACGAATATGCTCGGAATTGTTAGAAAATATGGGAGCAACTGGAGACTCGAACTTCAAGAGCAAAGTTATACCTGTGGGTCGCAAAGTGGACCCCACTCGAAGGTGGAGAGTGGGTGAGTTCTGTATTCCGGAAGGTAGCAGCAAACTTCTCAGTGTAGGGGAGACAGGTGATTACGAGTATTTGGGGGTAAATATAAACATTACAGGAAGAGGCATCTTCCGGAACCACACAAATAAATTGATTCTGAAGGGGAAGCGAATCCTTAACCAAATGAAACTTATAGGGAGAAACAGTTTCAATAAGGTTTTCGTGGGGAAAACCATTTGGGAAATGGTGGGTCTGCCAAGTATAACATACAGTACGGAAGTGGTACCCCTAAACCAGACAGCTGTAAAGAGCTTGGGAATCCTGCAGAACGATGCAGGCCAATGGATAAGGGGGTCGAGTAATGCCGCAGCGTTAGAAGCAATCGGGGTGAGCTTGGGTGGATGAGGATCAAGGACAGGATAGACCTGTTGAAACTTGGTTACCTTAATTATTTGGTAAATCTTCCCGACAGCCGAGGGTGTAAAATAATGTTCCTGAGAATTTTCAACTCAAATATCAAGACGGGGTGGATGGTCGAAGTGAGGGAGCTAGTAGAGAACTACTCATTGGAGATCTCAGACCTGGTCATTGGGAAAAACCGTAATTGGCGAGAAGGGGTCAAATCAAAGAGGTCTTTGGGTGGCCTGCGTGATAAAGAGAAGCCAGGCTTTGAAGAGTACCTTGATGGCAGCTTTGGGGGGTCACTGTTGTTCAAGATGAGGTCGCGATCCCTGGAGCTGAGGGGAAAAATTGGGAAGACAGTGAAAGGGAGTGCCAGATGTGTAATTTGGGCATGGTAGAGACCCTGGAACACTTTCTTCTAGAATGCCTAAAGTACCAGTCTAAAAGAATAAGATTCACTGGGAGTATAATAGGGAAGTGGGAGCATGAAGGACATGTGGTTAGGGGGAGACTCAAGGGAGAGGGTCAATATGCTAATCAGAGAGATTGGGAAGAATGGGGCAAGGGATGTCATCAAGCAGTTTGTCTCCGAGTGTTGGGAGGAGAGGAGAAGCATGGGAATAGGGAGGCAGTTGGGATTACAGGGGTAAGCAAGGCCTTCTTGAGAACCGCGACAAATCAGCAGCTGGCCAAAGTGTTATTATTATTATTATTATTATTATTATTATTATATTACAACAGCCTGGGTCTACTTTTCTCAGTGGTCCAAAGCAACAAACCTCAAGCTATACGCATCGTTTTTTAACGAAATATGAAATATATGTATAGGATTCTTCTAATTTTGCTGAGTTCAGACGAGAAACTGAAAACTCTCCCAAATCCTGCCAATTTATAATTTTTAACTGATCTCAGATACATTCAGACACATCGCATCCCATCTCGTCACATAAAGAAGGGTCTCTGCTAAAACACTTGAGGAGTGAGGTTTCCACTCACAAAATATACTCTCAGCTTCGGTGGAAAAGGGACACCGAACACAACGTATTTCTACAAATGGACCGTAGGTTGTCGTTGAAAGGACCCTCAGTTCAATGAAATGCTTCTTTCACATGGGTTAAACCGATACATGTGTGAAAATTCCACTCTGCTAGTGTTTCTGTTTAGAATTTCTCTCCATGTACCGTTGGGTTCCAGGATATCCACAATTACAGTCTTGGTCATCCACATGCAGTGTTTCAAAGGCCCTGCATGGTTCAATGTAAAAGAATATTCTGTTCACCTGAACAATGGGTCAAACCACATGCTGGACGAAACTGTGTTGGAGAGGAACTGACTCAGATTTCTCATCCCATGTGTTATTCAATCATAATAGACGATTTCAGCACTGCGCCATCTTACATCCGGGAACCGATATGTAGGCGCACCCGCAGTTTGTTTATCAAATTTGGTTCCACATCCGAAATCAGTCTGGAAATTATTTTGGTCTGTCAGGAAATTTTGTTCCGCCCCATACAGCGAGGAGCAATACCTATATCGCACTTGCATATCCCACTTGATGCTGCATAAGATTCCCACCCCACCCAAGTTGACCGGGATTTTTTTAATAGGCCTAGGCCCGCAAGTAGTAGGCTTACAGTAACACTGAACATTAGGAGACAGAAACACAGACATTAAATGTTTGTGGGGTTGGCCGATGCAACTGCACCCTCTGATGGCAAGATGGTAGGCCCATAACAGTCGGCTCTCTGCCACTATTGAATTTGTACTTAGCCTCCCCCCCCCCCCCCCCCCCCCCACCTCCCAACCAACCAACCAACCAGTCAGATGATATCTTTTCCCGACTGGTCTTCCAATGCATTTTTTTTACCAAGAACATTTTTTTTGGGGGGGGAGGGTGGGGGGGGCGGGGCAGATTAACATTCTGCACCCGTCTTTTGGGTATTCTTTTTGTATTTTTGCCCCGCCAAGTTGAGTGGGAACATCGCCTTGTAAAACATGGATGCTTTGCTGCGTCATTGGGGCGAGTTTGCAATGGACCGGATCGTTCTCTGCACACCTTGAAATCTAACATTACTCATTGAACGCTTATTTTTTTTTATTGAGAAATGTTGTATATCATCCTCGGATTAAAGGGGATGTCGTAATTCGGAGTTGCTGTGCATCCCGCCCCCAGGTCCCACTGCCAAGTCTAACCACAGACCTTTGGAGACCTGATTAATATCACATCACCCCCAATGTCACACCTCCCTCTTATATATGCCCC
The DNA here is from genome assembly GCA_031216915.1 of Pictodentalium vernedei. Taxonomy (NCBI): domain Eukaryota; kingdom Metazoa; phylum Mollusca; class Scaphopoda; order Dentaliida; family Dentaliidae; genus Pictodentalium; species Pictodentalium vernedei. Next base: position 279,016,389 of record CM062293.1, read on the forward strand.
CCCTCCCCCCAAACACACTTCCAAAATAAATAACACACAGATCTGTGTATTATATATTTCGAGGGGGGGGGGGGGGGGTTGCATATAAGAATGAGGTGTTTTGAGGTAGGGGTGATTTAGGTCAGGTTTCCAGACGTCTGTGGTCTAATAACTCGGGCAATTTGGCCCGTTTAGTGGGTAATGAAACTACATTGTTCTCAACCTGTTAAGTCGACGTCAGCTCTCCTTCATGCGAATACCTGGAAACGCAACCAAATTGTGTAAAGTTCTATTTCTTTGCCCGGAATATGTCTACCACTGCAGAATAAAAAAAGGTGTGTATTTGAATAACTCTTTTCGAAAGGTTCTTCAACCTGTTACAAATGAGATTTTTTTATTATTTCCATTTTTGGCATAACTTTACTAATAATAGTTGGATTGTAAAAATTCAAGGACAAAATCGCACTGATTTTTACTCAATATATTCGAAACGAAACGCATTTTTAAAATTTCCCTATGATATTAAAAATAGTATTTGCCCGACTGGTTGGAAAAATGTGCTTATTGGTATCCAAAAATTACGGGATCAAAGAAACACCGACATCGACAAAAAGTAACGAGAAGGTCTTCACAAATATTCCTGCAAGATCAAAACTGCCCTCAAAAGTCATTTTGTACGATATTTCGAAACAAATTTTAATGATTTTATTTTTATTTGTATAGTTTGGGAGCAATGTACTTTTTTCCCTAATAATCAATGGCTGTTTTGCAGAGAAATGATGTTTGGAGGTCCTATTTTGTGTCGGAAGCATAACCTTGTCACAACACTGGGAAACACTTCATGCTAATTATAACCGATAGTACGTCTTATTGAAGTCACGTGTTGGGTTTTGATACCCCACCTCATAGAGCAGTTCGTGGGGAGTCGATTGGCAGTGTTTTACAGGGAGCGTACACATAATGATGACCTTACAACTTATGGTTGGGTGAGGGTGTAAATAAAACCTATTTATTTTTTTCAAATGGTTGCTATGGTTTTTGAATGGGTAAGGGGGAAGATAGTCAGGCCTGGACATCTTCCCCTCCACCCTCTTCCATTTTTGTCCAAAAAATTTTATCAAGTAAGAATATATACACACAATAATTTTTTATCACTGTCTTCCAAAAAGTCCAATTTTAAGCAAGGTTTAACCCTTCACCCAACAAATTGACTGCATTCGCCTGTGTAATTTACAAATAACGCAGTTGAAAAAAAAAAAAAAAATTTCAAGAAAACCATATCATGTGACCCTTCATTGGAACGAGCTCATTCCAAAGAGGGGTCACATGATAAGGTTTTCTTGAAATGTTTTGAAAAATTCGGAAAAACAAATAATTAAAATAATAAATTTTGATAGCCTGTGCATTGGGTAAAGTGTTCAGCACTTTTAAGGATTAGTACAAACCCTGTTTTATAGTGTGTCATTAAACGGAATCAAGTAATGTGCCCCCCCCCCCCCCCCACACCCCCTCCCCCCCAGCACTAATAGTCACTGAATGATGCCATAAAGGCCTGGAAATTTCACTTGGATTCTATTATAGATCTATCGTAAGGGAGTTTTTCTCTCATAGTACTGTCCAGTGAGGTGTAAGACAATATGACTGATCAGACAACAGTGCAGGAAGAACAATTCAGGCAGAGAGGTATATAATAGGTTTAGTTTATCTCATGGTCTTTTAATTAAAAATCTTATTATTAAGAAACAAAAGAGAAAAAATTGTTGCAATAAACATTATATAAAAATTCACCTACACCAGACATAATCCCAATCATCAACACCTTATAGGCATTCTTGTGTATGAAGTTCTAGTTTTATATGCAAGAAGAAACTAAAGTTAATGCATGCAAATCAAAATTTTACTTATATTTTATGATCTTGGACTATTGACTAAACATGCAAGACCAATCGCTGACACCTTGTATACAATATGTGTATGATGTTAGCTTTTTGTACGAAAAAGGGAAAAAGGATACTAAAGTTACTACTATTTATATAAACAGTGACATTGACCTTCAGATCCCAGAAGCAATTCAAACAACGCCATATGAGCAAAGTTTCATTTGATTTTTCCATTTTATTTAAACATTTCTTCACCAAAATTGCTGGTAAAAACTGGTCTATGACCAATTTTGCCAAGCAGCTTCCTCAGAATTCCTTTTCTAAAACTTTCCAAAACCTTTTCTGAAATTACCCTTTTTTTTCAAGAGCCTTGTATTTCCAAAATTCATGACATGTATTCCTTTAAACAATATAAATTTTATAGTAAATTTCCTTTCTTATTATACCTACCGCAATTGTTTACTACAGGCTTGCACTACAGTGGAAGACCCTAACTCGGATAAAATACTCTCTATTTTAATCTTTCCCAAGAGATGTGGGAAAGAAAAGTGGTGTAAAAAACACCACGAAAAAATACGCCAAAACTGGACCAAGCGCCATCGGTGCACACCCAGTATGGGACGCTCTTCCCTTAGTACAATTCCACGACTTCCATTAACCAATGCGCAGAGCAGTCATCATTAATCATTCTTTTGAGTCCGCTAACATAGGATTTATGTGATCAGCGGAGAAAAAGGATTCTTACGCGAAGAAGAAGACGGGAGGGCCTCCATGTAAACAATTGCAGAAGGGATAATAAGAAAGGAAATTTACTATAAAATTTATATTTCTTATCAACCTACCTTACAATTGTTTACTACAGGCTGAATAGACAACAGGATGGAGGGAATCACATAACCAATCCACACGTAACTCAATTGCACTGGAACCGTGGACAGAGCAAGAGATCCCTAGTCCTATCAAACCATAGCATCACAAACATTAGTAAAAGACAATGAAAGATGAGGCATATGGTGATGTGCGACTCACAGACAGAAAGGGCAGTAACAGCACGGAGCTGGAACTGACCCTGTACAAAGCTGAATGGCTGGGATAGACAACAGCCTGAAGAAAGAGGGCCCGTAGAACAAAGGTCCTCTGCTCCTGCAACTGTCGCAGATAAGTGGAGAAGGTAGCATTACTCGAGTAGGCTGACAGCATAACATCCGACAACATGACAGAGTTAGTATAAGCCCTGAGAGGAAGACAATGCATGCACCTCGTGGTAGAAAAACGATTGGTAATACAATTGCCAGTAGCTAGACGAGCGGAAGCTGCACGAATAGCAAGACAAATCCATCGAGAAATGGATTCAGGAGAGGTCCTGCATGTGAGAAAACGCATATCCACCTGTGATAAAAGCGCGAACTCCCCCCCTCCCCCCCCCCCCCCAAGCAGAGCAGCGCCCAAGAAAGTGTCCATCTTGGAGTAAACTGCAAAGTCCTGGGCCTTTTCAAGGAAAAGTGCCGAACAAGCTTGAAGAGGCAAGGATGAGTGCCGATATAAGGCTGTAACGAAAATGAAAAAGGTCTCTGAAGCATGGACTTGTACTCATCGCTGGAGACCCCCAGAAACAAACATATACCAGAAACTCTGCAATCGGTGTTATCGAAGGAGTGACAGAAGCAACAGAGTGATCGCACATCATCGTCAGAAGAACCTTCTACTGAGCCACAGAGGCTAAACCAGTGGAGTGAGTGCCTCCTTGAAGAAAAAAAACAACTCCACTGCTCGTCTCTAAAAACCACTACGGAGGAGACAGGACCTGATAAAAGACATGCGCAAAGGCACAATAAGTCGGGTCGACCTGAAACCTCCTCATGCGACTTTGGCAAAGAAAGTCGCAACGTAGAAGGAGACATGCCGGAACCGCCGCTAACAGAGCGGAGCAGATTGATCCACACGCACCGAGGCGACAGGGGTGTGATCAAAAGGATTCAACAACTACAGGTTCATATCTGGGCTAGAACCTGAGGCAGAATCGGAACCAGCAGGAAGGCGTAGCCGACAAGACCAGTCCAAAGGAAGGACAAAGCGTCCATGGCGAAAGCCAGAGCATCTGGACACAGGGACACGAAAGTGTCCACCTGATGGTTCCAACGAGTCGCAAAGATATCAATCTGGGGACGACACCAGAGATCGCAAAGAGACTGGAACAGCCCCATGGGGAGCATCCACCCGACAGAAAAGAACCTGCCCGGACGGGAAAGAACCTGCCCGTCGGGACAGGGAGTTGGCTAGGAAGGTCAGAAGACTGAGAAAGTGACAAACCACCACTCCGGCGTTGACATCCTGAGCAAGCAGTAGAAGAGTATGAACCAATGCATACATGGGAACATAGTGCGTGCCGCCCTGGTTCCGAATGTAAACAACCACCGTAGAATTGTCAGACCACAGAAGGACCTGACAATTCGAAAAGTGGGGGATCCACTACCAGAAACACAGAAGAAGAGCAAGAAGCTACTTTTGGTTTGATGGTTTGAGACCTGGAAGGAACCCAAACACAAAGTCAAGAGCTGCCCCCAAGTCAGAAGACTGTTGGCTCTCGACATCAGGAATGTCACAGACTCATCCCACGACTCGGAAGGCACATAGCCCATCATGGGCAAACCCACCGACGCCTCCCATGGTGTAGGCACACCAGGGGATCAGAAAGCAGCCTGTTTCCAATCCAGGAGGCTGCGCCACAGTGGGCACCCAGAAACCACTCGTAGCCTCGTTGGAAGCAACAGAAAAGGCTCTTGGACAGAACCAAAGTGACCAAGGATAGGGCCTCCCTAAGCTCACCAACTGTCAGAACGGAACGACGTGGGAACGAACCGACAAAGTAGCTTCACTCCTGACCCATTTACCATCGAAGGGTCACGATCCTCAAATACACCCGACGCGGGGCGACGGGCTGCAGCCGAAAACATCTGAAGGCAGATATGTATTGGGGTATCACATACCGCGAGGATCAACAGAGCAGAAACTCAGGAGAGTTGCTGCGGACCTCTGCGGGACAGAAGGTCCAGGCTGCACAAAAAGCATTGGTCACACAAAACTGGCCATGGGACCAGAGTGCGTGGATGGAAACGCCAAGGAGCTCATGGTGACCCCACCATGAACATCCGAATCCAATGAGAAAAACTGAGGTACTCAACGGCTGAGAGACCACAGTAGAGGGTTCGGCTGGCAGCCCCTTCCAACTTCGCCAAGTTGAAGTCAGGGAAGGCTGAGGCCAATACCCAATGTCAACACTACCAGACATCCCTGCAGACCCCTGCAGGGATAAAACTGCTGTGCTCAACGGCTGAGAGGACACAGCATGGAGGTTTGGTCGGCAGCCACTTCCGACTTCGCCGAGTTGAAGTCAGGGAAGGCTGAGGCCGATATCCCACATCTACACTACCAGACACCTTTGCAGACCCCTGCAGAGAGAAAACTGCTGTGCTCAACAACCGGGAGGACACAGCAGGGGGTTCGGTCAGCAGCCACTTCCAACTTCGCCGAGATGAAGTCAGGGAAGGCTGAGGCCGATACCCCACGTCAACACTACCAGACAGCTCTGCAGACCCCTGCAGGGATAAAACTGCTATGCTCAACGGCTGAGAGGACACAGCAGGGGCAGGGAGTTCAGTCGGCAGCCACTTCCGACTTCGCCGAGTTGAAGTCAGGGAAGGCTGAGGCCGATACCCCACAACCACACAACAGATATCACTGCATACCCCTGCAGGGATAAGCCGAGGCCAGCTAAATGGTGACCGATGACGTTGTAGATGGAACAGCAGTAGCAGGAGATTCGACGGGAGCTACTGAAACTGGCGGAAAAGGGGAGAGAGCAACCAAGTCCAGCCTCCAAAGGAGGAGTCACAACCCTAGTGACAGCCTCAGATGTCGACTGGAGAGGGTGCATAGTCCCGGAACCAGGCATCTCTTCATCACATATCCAACAGCTCCCGCAGTATCCACCGCGGTAAAAAAACTGCACATTCCCCCACCGATGGGGAATAACTCTCACCAGACGTGGTTGTGTCAGGAGGCCCTGAAACGACAGCATTCCCTACCCCTCGCATGTGCGGGAGGAGCTGTGCATCCCCCACGGAGGGGGTGTAACTCTCACCAGACGTGGTCATGTTGGGAGGCCTCAAAATGACAGCGTCCCCCCCAGGTGCAGCCACGAGAACGCACCAAAAGCAAGGCAAAAGGAATTGCCCTAAAGGAACCAAACTGGAAATAACAGAGGTGAGAGTAGTAGAAGAAAAAGGGGAACTCAACAGATACAGAATATAGAACCCCCCCCCCCCCCCCCCCAACTACGAGAGAAGGTGGCAGAAAAAATAACTGGTGGGTACACGACAGAACCCAGACGGCTGACAGGGACCTAAAAAACAGAAACTGAGCCCTCAACAGAGTGAAGAAATCCTGTTCATACAGTCCCTCATTGACACCTAACTCCAATAATAAAAATAAAATTTATTAACCGAAAAATTTTATGTCCGAATCTCGATGACACGATGTCGAAAAACAGTTGCGAAATCAGAATATATAAATAAAATTCAATGAGAATGTGGTTGAAAATATTAACGAGAATATATAAAACAGTCGTGTTATTATACAATCTTCAGATCCATAATTCCAGTCACAGGAAAACCATTATCGACCAGTTGAATCATCACTGTTTCGTAATGCAAAATGGAGACACATCCTCCACGTGTCTCAGACAAAAAAAGAATGATTAATTGATGACTGCACTGTGCATTGGTTAACAGAAGTCGTGGAATTGTACAAAGGGAAGAGCGTCCCATACTGGGTGTGCGACGATGGCGCTCGGCCCAGTTTTGGCTTATTTTTTCGTGGTGTTTTTTACACCACTTTTCTTTCCCATATCTCTTGGGAAAGATTAAAAAAGAGAGTATTTTATCCAAGTTAGGGTCTTCCACTGTAGTGCAAGCCTGTAGTAAACAATTGTAAGGTAGGCTGATAAGAAATTAATAAGTGCATTAGCACAGCACCTTTTACCTACTGAAATGTGAGGGTTGAAAGGCAATGGCCAATGGAAGTAGTGATGTCTTTTAATCAAGCAACCTACAAACATATCTAGAAAATATTCAACATGGTAATTTTATTGGTGTGCCAGAAACAGTCTCAATATTCTATTTAAGGTAATTACATATGTAAAGCATTCATGCATAATAATTTACCTGATTTCCATGAAGATCTAATACATCTAATTTTAGTAAATTATCTAGATTCTCAATTTTCTTTATTCTGAAATATTCAAACACAAAAAATCTATTTATTGTGGTTTAACAACACTTTTGACATCCAGGGTCACCTTGTGTTGAAATAGGGTGAATGCCCCAAAAGCCTAAAATGCTTTAAAAATCATCTTTTCATAAACCACTCACAATAATGCTTCGATTTATGCTATGAAACTTCCTTTAGTGATGCTGATTGAAGTTTGTTCAAAGTAAATAATTTCCCATAGGCGACCATTATAACGTTCAAGCAAAAAAACTTATGATCGCATCACTTTAATTTTGGCATTCAAATATCTTTGTCAAGTATAGCCCTTCAGACAACTTTTTCTGACCCGAAAACAGGGGGGGTCATGCAACAAATAAAAGAGAAAACCTGACAGGAAGGGAAGCACCGGTCACACGCACATATTTTTCAGGGAATTCCCAACAAAACCACACCAAAAGTCAATTGTATTTTTAGGTACAAAAATCATCAAATCACCCTCTTTATTCATCCAGAATATTCAATAATAATGCAACATGTCATTAGAATGTTTCAAATGTTTATTGAAACAATATATTTTCCCAAGGCTGCTTATTTTTAGAGATTGCATCATTTCAGAGAGCAACATTTCAAGGCGGGTAACTCTAATTCAAATATATACCTGTAATCATCCCCAACCATACCAAAGTTACATTTTACCACGTCCATGAGATAAAAGAGTCATTTCTGCATTAGAATTCAACTTTTGGCTTCTGTTGAGTCAAAAACATGAGAAATTTGTTCTTTTAAAGAAGTGTCCAAACTCTGTCAAATGGACTTAAGAACTGGCATTACCCGCAACAGAATTTAAGTATGCTGAGAGGGATAAGAATTCACAGCTGCCTTTGAAAACTACCCTGATCCCAAAATAAAACTAAAATCTGCATCAGTATGTGGCAGTGTTAAAACACTAAGTTTCAAGAAGTTTTATATTTCAGGTCAGACATGTTAACTCTCCCGGAATGCCCGGGATTCTCCCAGAATTAGCTATCCCCTCCCGCCCGGGAGTCAATTTGGACCAAAAATCTCCCGGAAAGTCGACATACCAGACAAAAACTGAATCCACCAGCTTTTGTTTACAAATACAAAAGCATGTGCTCTACTCTCAATGGCAAGGTTATTAAGTTTGTGTGAAACGTCACCACTTACGTAAGAACTGATGACCAATTCTCATTTCTGTCAATGGCCATGTTGTGATTATTGCAACACGTTTGACAGGCGGATTAAATGAATTTGAGATGCAGGATAATTGCTGAAATTGATTATATATTAAAGGCACACCTTTGCTTGTATACAGGTAGCAGTCAAATCGAAAAATAAATTCCATACGTATAAAATCTTGTCCAATCGAAAAATGTGCAAAAATACGCACAAATTTATTGTGCATTTTGGATTTCACTTTCAGATAATTATAGCCAATTTTGGAGACAAACGGCTCAAACATATGAGTTGCTGTAATTTTCAATATATTGGGAAAAATTTCCGATTCGCAATTTTATAAAGCAGGTTGTGAAAAAAATTATGTTTTTGGTGAAAAAAATCTCTAAAAAGTTGGTAATTTACGGCACTTGCACGTTTTTTCATTCGTAGTGATAAATGGACAACAAAATATCCCCGAGATGTTTCGTCCTGGGCTGGCTGTGGCATAATTTTCACGTTTCACTGAAAAATGATCACCCCATTCCAAATCCCCTTCGTAAATGACCAACTACTTTCAGTGAGTAACCGGTGTGGTTAGGTGGGGCGCTGGGCTTTGGAAGATCGAATTACCATAACAACCGGGCTCTGGGGTGTGCCTAAACACCACAGATCGTCGCAGGTTACCGCAGGTCGCCGCAAGTACCCATAATTACCCAAATGGATCCAAAACTTTCAACACAGCACCAAAACTGATATAGTGCTGAAAAGGTCGAAAATATCTCCAAACATTTTGTACATAAAACCATTGAAATATGGATGTCGTTGGAACAAGCTCAGATATTGGCACATGACCACATCCATATTTCTGATTTCTGTTTTTCTCTATATTTCTATGGTTTGACTTTTGAAAGGACAAATTGTTCAAATAAAACACATTAGGGTGGAATGTTTAATGTATGTGTGTGTGAGGGGGTGGGGGGGGGGGGGGGGTAACATGGAAATTATTGATGTGCTGCCCACGTGCAAAAATCTCACTGACAAGCATCCATGTCTCACTGGGAGCTCATCAAAATCTCACTGACAGTCACCTCCAGAGGTTAACAGGTCTGGGTCACTCACCACCAGTTAGTAAAACGTTGACGTATGTTCCTTTGATGTATTGTTGTTGGGCTGTTTCCTGTTATGTGTGTGTGTGTGGGGGGGAGGGGGTATTTGGTATTAATTTATATTTAAAATTGATCGATCCACACATGGTTTCTACGCGCAAAAAAAAATCTCCCTGAAAATCATGTCATCTCCCTGAAAATTTTCTTCAATCTCCCTGAAAAAGATTTTGGGAGGTTAACATGTCTGTTTCAGGTATATCACAGTACTTTAATTTACAGGTCTCAGTATTTATTATTAATTACACAATTTCATTTCTTTTCAGTAGCACTCTATTCCAGTCTTGATTAGTTAAAGAGTTAATATTACAAGTGTCACATTGAATAGATTACAGAAGGTTAAATTTCTTTCCAATTCAATTGCAGGTCTCCAGATTTTCTCTTTAGTATTTTCAGATTACCATGCTTCACTCACTGCATACACTGAACATAAATTAACTCCTATCTCATTGGATAATTCCTTTGATGTTTAGCTTTAAATTCTCTGCACTGACCAGCAGCGTGAGATCCCATTCTGTGACCTGTTGAAACTTTGCTGTGTAAAATTATATTCTGTGAATCAGTATTTGTTTTAAAAGTTGTCTGTGAAATATAAGTGAAACTGAATGTAGTAGTAATGTGCATTTCTTGAACTATTCTTAAGGAAAGAAAAGGATTCGGATTGGAATTCGGAATATCCAGGTACAGACAATTTTAATATTTAAATACAATGTTTATAATACTTACTGTACATTCAGTCTAAATTAATTTAGTGTATTGTCGGATAGCCTGATCGGCATTTCATGCTTATGAAACGCCGGACTAGCTATCGAGATCATCATCAGGCCCAGGAGAATCGCTAATGTTATTTACACTTTGTAATTGCTGTTAAGTTAACGTTTGAGCTGCCTTCACTTTGAAGGCCTGTTATAATAATTAGTAATTGTAAATTGCTGCTTTAATTTTTGTAATTTAAGGCAATTTTTGTTTTGAGAATTGTAAGTAATTAAATGCATCTATGTATAATTTTATAAATTTATCGATGTTATCCCCAGCGACGGGTGATTCGACTCATTCTGCAATAGCGGAGCGAGCCGGATCACGCATCGCCGTGGATACATTTATAGACGCTTTTTGATTTAACCCTTTCCATCCATCACATTTCTAAGGATATGTTTTATTCTATGCAGGTTCAAGAAATGCCACTACTACAATCTTCTGTACAGTAACATGTGAACTTGTCACATTGAGGGTATATATTTATTAATTAACCATTTTCCCTACATCCTATCAGTTGAAATGCTACTTATTTGAACTGTCTACTGCAGACAAGGTGGAATAATATTGTATATAGTTCCTGTATTTATTTGCTTCATTTAATGTGAAACAAATGTCCGTTTAGAATACCGCACTTTGCAATCAAACCCGTTAATTATTTATTGGTGCGGGTCTAGCGTATCGGTATATTTGCGTAAATAATGTTCAATATGGGTTCAATAATGTATATTATTATGCCTTTTATAAGTAGGTTCGGTAAAAAGGTAATGTTACGTCACGTAGGAAGTATGCACAATGTGTATGCTACTGTATGATAATTCGCTCAGCCACTGTGGTCAGTAGTTAATTATTTACTATATTAGAAGTAATCTGGAGTTATTTTCATGTATTCTATGTAAACTTTATTAGTATCTTTTGGATATGGTAATGGCATTAGTTGTTATACTTTACTGGAATGAGCTCATTCCAGTAGAGTGTACCAACTCATGCTTCACTGGTAGTTATATTTAACTGTTAGTTTTGTTTAGGTACTAATATAGAATACGTCCCTGTACTCAGATACATAATAGTTACTTATGTGTTATACCATTTTTAATTCCAGAGTTCCTAAGAACGTAAGAATGTTACATTGCCTAGATTGTGAATTTTGAAAGCTACAGTTTAAAAATTGGAAATAAATGAACGTACATAAAATAATCTATTCCGCCTCTCGTTTATTCCAGTGGGCTAAGGCGGGTACAAGTACACATTTGGGGAAGAATCTGTTTCATTTAACTACACAGCATGAGAAATAGTGTTCCAACCCCCTTGAAACAATATGAATATCAATTTTTCTTTCAAAAATTGGGGTTCCTGCTATAAATTTCACCAATATCAAAGGACAGTGCCTTTTTATTCCAACAACTGATGTCAAATTTTCTTCTTCCAACTGATGTGGTAAAATATAGCCCTGAATGTGGCCCCCTCGGTATGCCTCTTTTCATCGAAAACTATGATACGATTCCTAAATTAATTGATGTTGACACAAAACAAACCTCTTGTGATATTAAATTTCTTATTTGTGATAGTTTATAAATTACATTATGTTTTCCGAAGACATTTCACATTGTGTTTGATGAATATTTTGCAATTTTTCCAAGAAAAAGCCTCAGTTTTCTCAGTTAACTCTTTCAGCACTCAGTAACTTTCATGATAAAATCCCTAAAAGGCCTAAAAAAATAAAAAATCTGTTTCTCAGGCCCTCCCAGATGGTCCTTTTGGCTGCCTCATGCTCTCTTTTTACAACCAATTTAAACTTTAAAAAAATAAAAATTAAATGCTTTATGTCTGATATTTTACCCAAGTTGAAAAAATTGATGAATTTGGCCCTTGAGTGGAAGAAGGCTTTGCAATGCTTTAGCATTGCAAAGTCTTCTTGCACTCAAGGGATGAAATACACCACCACCCATGCTATTCTGTAGATTAGGAGGCCTAAAACTTGAACCAAGAACATGAACTTTTGATGGAAAAGAAGTAATTACTGAAATAAAAAATAAAATAAAAAAACACTCGCCCGTATGTAATTTTACAAATAATGGCCTGAGAAACAGAAGATCTACTTTGTGTGGCCTAACACTAAGTAACTTTCAGTGATAAAATACTAAAATGGGGTATGTAGGGAAAACAATGTTAATCTGTAACAACTGTGTGTACAATTAAAAGTTTAGTACCATTAGAAAGGTAAGTGTTAGCCCTTTGTATTTAGATTCCATAGACATGGTAATAGTGACTGTCTCAGGTGTAAACAGGTGAAAATACTGGTGTGTTTCTACCTTTAGTCATATTAGTCCATTATATAAAAAATAACTGATTTTTTTTTTTCTGTTTCATCATATTGTCACATAGTTATGACGTCACGCCTTTGTTAAAAGTGTGTGATATATTTCGAAGAGTTGGTTAGAGCATGTGTGATATTCAACATATATCGCCACACTTTTACCAATCAAGGAACAATAGACAGTGATTGTGTAACCTGTCAGTTCTAATACAAACACAGCCGAGAGGAAAGATTAAGGGCACCTGTGCTAAAATGTTTTGAACAGAGAAACGAGAATTTACCTGACTTTTGATTTTATTGAAAGAGTTAAAGAAAGAAATCCACACCCGGGTGTAAATGATAAATGGAATGTTTAATTTCTCGCTCAACCTTTTGAGCGCAATGACGAAACGGAAAAAATGAAGTAATATCACTTACTTTCGATCAATCTTCATGTGTCTTGCAAGTTTGGCTTAAGAAATTAACTAATTAAACGGGAATGGACACGTGTCAGACAAGGGTTCAGTGAAGTGTTTGATTGTTCGTGTTTTGATTGTTTGTGCAAACATCAATGTGACAAGTCGGTTACAGCACAAAAACTCGTGACATTGAACATACAATCGCTCGAGCTAGTTACTCGGACAAGTCCTCGTTAACTAACTCTCGTGATTGTATATTCAATATCACTCGTTTTCTATGCTGTAACCTATACTCATTTCATTTATTTTTGATATTTATCATTTGTTTCAATACTTTCAGGTGATACAACTGGTAGAGATTAACAAGAATCTTGTTAACAAAAACATAATTCATTTGCTTTTGGAAAATAAAAAAATCATTAGTAAAAAATTCATTTGTTGTTTTCATTGTTTCCCAGTCGCAGACTAATACACATAAAAAATGATGATAACACCTTTTACCTGTCCTCAGTACAATACTGACACTTATATACCTGGATTTACCTCCAGGTAAATCAAGTAACTCAGGTAAATCACCGCCAGTAGTAAACTTTTGTGTGGAAATCCTTGTAACAGGTGCTGAGTGAGTTGCAACAAAGGGGTGCATTACATTTCTCACACATCAATGTTGTTTTACATCTTTTAAAAGGATTGTCTTTTACTGAGATGCCTTGATGGCTTGCCATAAAATTTTACTGTTTCCTGTTGCAGACTACACAAAGCCTGTCAGCAGTTCCTGATGCAACGGGCCACTGTCCTTTTTCATCCAAGCGTTCTTCCTGGTTTGAATTACATGTACTTTGTCTTGGTTGTTTGAAGGGCTTCCGAATGCGTTTAAAATTCCCAATGAGTTGGTGGGCAACATCAAGTCTAAATGACAATAGATCAGTCTCTTTTTTTCCCTGCTCTGTGGTCATGAACACTTCCTTTAAGCAAATATGCATTATACAAAGCAATTTCATGAAGTTTAGCTTCTACTTTTCTGTACCACCTTAATGTCTTTTTCTCTTTGTTCAACTTGGTATTTTGATCTACTGGTAGTCTACCTACACCATTATATAGTAAACATATTGTGCAACAGTGGGGGTGCACGGCAGCTCTTTTAAAGTTCCATCCTTATTTATACGTTGGGTTTTCAAAGTTTCTTCCTCGGGATCATGAACTGAGGAAAGATAATACAAAATTTTATTGTCTTTCCGATATGTAGCAAGCAGAGGTCCACACATTAGCCAGTCAGAAGAGCCTCGATTTAGTTTTGTTGCCTGTTTATTTGATAGCACTAGTTCTTTTGTTGTTTCGTATTGTTCCACAAATGTAAGTATCCTTCTGGTACAAATAGTCAGCTAGGGTGGGATTTGTATAAAAATTATCAGTGAAAACAATACTGGGTATGTCCTTTTCCCTCAATTGACTTACATAGTGTAATAGCAACTTTAGGCCATTCCCAAGTTCTTATTTACGATATTCTTATTCTTTTTGCCAATGTAAACATCAAAATTATAACAATAACCAGTTATGGCATCAGCCAACACCTACATTTTGATTCCCAATTTAACCAGTTTGTCCTTCATATATTGCTTGATCTCCAGTCTTCCTTTGAAAGAGATCACAGCTTCAACCACTCACACCAGTTTATGAACACTGTACTCAGCCTGAAACTTTCTTCTGCAGTGATCAAGAATAAATTGAACTTTGTAAAGTCTTTTACCTGTATTACACCTGTCGTCACAAAAATGCAAGTAACGTAACTCTAATTCAAATATTTACGGCAGCGATACCTTAAAGGAACTAAACAGGTCAATATTTGGGCTCCCTGTGGGAGGATGCCCATTTTGGACCCCATCCAAAATTTCTATTTCCAGAACCAATGGGCTTATTTGAACCAAATTTGGCAAGTTGAATAACTTGAGTTATGCCTCCAATTTTTGTTTTTGCCCTGTGGTTACCCCAGGAGCAAAAAATAGAAAAAAAATTCAAACACTCATATTTACAAAACTGCACAGACCACAGCAATATATTGTTATTTGGTCTGAAGCTTTTTCACGACCACTGAAATGAGAACGACCAAAAAATTGTATCAGTTATGTCATGGGATGCAGTATGGTTATTATGTGTGCTTCAAAAAAAATATTGGCCTATTCAATGGAGCCATTAGTTAGAACCATAGTTTCTCATTTCTTGTAGGCTGTGGATTTCTCTGTCCTTTTCCTATTGATACAGTGGGGTACTTAATCAAATAATCCCGTTAACTGCATATAACTTTCAAACACCACACCATTCAGTATCCATTTTGTATACATTTGACCTATTATTTGCAGATAGTTTATGGAGTAAACTGTCAAAACATGTTTCAGCCAGGCATTGAATTCCTAGATTAACAGACCCTTTTGGTCTTAGTTTTAACTTAATGCAAAACGGAGAAAATTCTTTAAAATCTTTCCTGATCCATCAGTCAGAATCTCTTGATATTTGATATACAGCATCCTTGTGGGGGTCAAATTCAAGTATGTTCAAATTAAGTTCCTGGGTTCATATTTGGGCTCCTTATAGGAACCCAAATTTTAACTAGTTGCAATATGAGGAAAATTCTTTAAAAAATCTTCTTCTTCAGATCCACCAGTAAGAATCTTCTCATATTTAGTGTACAGCATCCTTACAAGGCATAGATATAGTTCGTTCAAAACAATCTATGAGTTCATATTTGGGTTCCTTGTGGGCCCCAAAATTTAACTTAGTGCAATATCAGAAATATTCTTTAAAAAATCTCTTCTTATTCAGATCCAAAAATCAAAATCTTTTCATATTTGGTACACAGCACCCTTTGGGAAGTCAGTTTCAAGGGTGTTCAAATCGATGCCATGGGTTCATATTTAGACTCCCAATGGGAGCCAAATTTCAACCTTGGGCAATACAAGGATATTCTTTAACAATTCTTCTTCTTCAGATCCACCAGTCAGTATTTTCTGATAGTTTGTACTCAGCTTCCTTATCAGGGCAAGATTCACGTTTATTGAAACCAATCCCTGGGTTCATATTTTGGCTCCTTACAGGAACCAAAATTTTAACTCAGTGCAATATGAAGAAAATGCTTAAAAATTACCTTCTTCATATCCACCTGGTAGAAACTTTTCATATTTGGTATACACCATCCTTGTGGGGGCAGGTTCAAGTATGTTCAAAGCAAGTCCATAGGTTCATATTCCAGCTCCCTATGGAGATCAAATTTTAATTTACTAAAATGTGAGGAAAATATTCCTCAAACCTCTTCTTCTTCATATCCACTAGACAGACAGAATCTTTATATATTTGCAAAGTAAGCAAACAAATTTTATTTCAATCGAACGTTCTGTTTTCATTAATGATTACATCTGTTTTTAAGTGTGTGAGGACACAGCCAAAAAGCCCTAATTTGTCTTTGTCCAAAAAACCCCTCTCTGTCAGTAATGTCCTTGTTGACTGCCATTTCACTCCATTTCTTCACACAACGATTGCTTCCAGGAACTCTGAATATTTCACCGAATTTGAACCCAAAATATGAACCAACCTGGGTGGTCTTTTCAGAGGGAAGCCCTTTTGTCATTTTTCAACATAATCTCAAGCCTAACGTAAGATGTGAGTGGGGAGTAGGGGTTGAAAAACAGACATTATTTTTCAGAGCCTTTTTGGCAGTTACTGCAGGATGCACACATGTACAAGGTAACACTTCCTTTTTGCCTTTGGCTTTCTGATCCCTCAACACTAACAGCCTTCTTCCTTGTAGACAACTTGATTCAGCCTTTTAAGCTCACTAAAGCCTCTGGGGTTTTTTTTGCATAACGGTGTTGAGTTATATCACATCTATATATTACCTCAATACAAACAAACATGGGAATGACATTGTTCATACATAAGATAGTTTCTGTCTATCAGTTTCAAGTCCTTCACTTTTTATTTTATGCTAAAAATATTTCGCAATGAACATATCAGCTATTTATCCACCATGAAAACCTCCATCTGCCCATGTCTAAAAAGTTCCTCTACCCCTACACCATTTAGTTCCACAATATGTGGTGCGAATTGATGGCATGGAATGTACATTCGCATATCCTGGTTTACTCATTGCTTTTCCAACTGGATTTAGCCGCTTCTGATATTTTATCACAAACATTTTTCTCTTAATGCCTACATTATCTTAGTTATTTTATTTTATAAACTTATCAGGAGTTTTTGATTCTGTGATTTTTTCAGAATGATGATCACCCTTTAACGACTGTCTTTCAGAGAGGTTTGGAAGCTTCATTTTTCATTGAACTTGCATCAAGAAGTGATCATAATCAATGTTTTTGAAACAGAAAATGAAATTTTTTAGTTTTTCAAAAATTATTTTTGCAAGTATCATCACTAGTCATGTTAGATTTAGATATTACTTACTTACTAAAGGGTTAATCATTTTCAATGTTTCAATAATCAAAAATTGGATATTAACCTTGTCATGCTAGATAAATGGTTAATCATTTTTGTTGTTTCAGTGCTTATGTTTCTTAGCAACTAGAATCTCTTCATTTGCTTCATGGATGGAAATGTCTTTGATGGTTCTCAAGGAGAGAATTGAATGATAAAGTAGTAGGAATTCTTTAAGGTTCCACTCAAGAGGTTCCAGGCATTTCCCAAAATGACATGCCATACACTCTCTTCAAATGCAAATATTGTCAAACTTAGTTATTTACCCATGATATGCATTACATTTTTTTAATCCACTAGAAACTGACAATGCTATCTTGACAAAGTAGAAATAAACGAATGGTATGTAGGAGTAATAATTCAGTGTCAAATGTAATACCTTAACCTGGAAAAATGGTGAAACCATCCATTTTCAGGCCCCCTTAGCTTCAAAAGCAGAAAAGTACCACTGCCCCTACCTACCTACTCGCAGAGCGTATCACCCAGAGTTTCTTTTTTGTCTCATTTTTCAGTTACATGCCTCAGAAATACTCAGTGTAAAAAAAATAAGCAAGTTTTCAAAGCCACTGTTTCCTATAATTTCAATGGCGATTTACCTCTATGCTTCAGATTCCAACTCAAGTGATGAAAACTTTCAATTTATTTGTTCAGCAAATGGCCTAATGCTATCATATATCTAATATTAAAATACTAGATCGCCCATATTTACATGGCATTAGTTTCAATACATGCCATCAATTTAGAATTTTTTCCCTATGCAAGTGTGAAATAGTGGAGCAGAACCTAAATGATACAGCCTGTGATCCTCGATTGGAGTAAGCTTATTAAACCTTTTCTTCTCAGGGTTTGTGTGCTTTCGTTTGAAAAATGATAGAATTTTAAAAGTTATTTGCGCATGGAAATTGGTAGTCCTTAACAAATTGTTTTTCAAGGAAAGGGTAAAGAATCAGAACAAAACAAAACAAAACTGGAATGATATACACACAAGAAACCTAAACAAAAACAGCAAAGTGATTTTTGTTGATTAATAATAATTGTTCACCCCACTCCAAGGGGAGTATCAACTTTTGGGGAAAAAACTCTGGAGAGTATACTTCATCAAGATGCTTTGTACGAAATTAGTTTAGATTTGAATCAATAGTTCTGAAGAAGACTTAGTTGATGGAGCACAAGAAAGACGACTCAGTATTTTCCCATTATGAACAGTTTTAAAATGGGCATCGCCATATGCTACCCCATGACAAAAGCAATAGGATGTTTTTTGGTCCATCTTATTCCACTGGTCCTAAGGAAGCTTCATACCTAAAAACAATATTCTGGTCTCTGCAGTTTTGTAAATATGGGCATTTGAATTTATTTCTATTTTCAGCTCCTGGTGTTCCCACGGGGCTGCCAAAAAAAATTGGGGGAGGGGGGCATAAATCAAGTACTTATGGCCCAATTACACTTTATGGCAAATATGGTTCAAATCAGCCCATCGGTTCTTGAAATATAAATTTGGGGCAGAGCATCAAATGGGCATGCTACCACAGAGAGCCTAAATACTGACCTACGAATCTGCCTTGAACAAACTTTATCTCCACCACCAAAGGAAATTCCATACCAAATATCAAAGCATTCTCTCTTGTAGTACATGAGAAGAAGATTTTTAAAGATTTTTAGGCTTTTTGGTCATTAACCACAAAGATGGCAGCAGCTTCATTTGAACAAAATAGAAAGGGTATACTCCAAAGATGGTATGCGCCATATTTGTTTGAATTTGGTCCAGTGGATTTGAAGAAGAAAAGAAAAGAAAAGAATACTTAGTTGATGGAGCACAAGAAGGATGATGACTTTCCTGATTGCCAACAGAGTTAAAATGGACATCCCCATACGGCACCCCTTGACAAAATCTGTAAAATTTGTTTGGTCCATCTGATTCCAATGGTCATAAGGAAGCTTCATACCAAAAGAACAATAATCTGGTCAGTGGAGTTTCTGAAACATGGACATTTGAATTTTTGTTCTATTTTTAGTTCCTGTAGTTTCCACGGGGCTGCATAAAATTTTCTGGCATAAATCAGGTACTTATGGCCAAATTATACTACCTGCCAAATTTGGTTCAAATCAGCCCATTAGTTCCTGAAATAGAAATTTTTAGTGGAGCCCAAAATGGGCATGCTATCACAGAGAGGCCAAGTATTGATCTACCACCTTACCTTGAATAAATTCACCACCAAAGGAAGTTCCATACCAAATGTCAAAGCATTCTCTCTGGTGGTTCATGAGAAGAAGATTTTTAAAGATTTGTAGGCTTTTTGGACATTAACCCAAGCTGAAGATGGTTGCAGCTTCATTTGAACAAAGTAGTACTCCAAAGATAATCTGTGCCACATTTGTTTGAATTTGGTCCAGCGAATTTCAAGAAAAAGACAAGTTTCAAAAGTTAATGGACGATGCACAGCAGACGACCCATAGAAGATGCCAAGCGATGGCAATAGCTCCTCCGAACTTTCAGTCAGGTGAGCTAAAAAAAGCCAATGTAACTTGTGATGTACGAATGATATTGACTTTCTTTGTGATTAATATTTAATCAAATTAAAAAAAAAGAGTTAGTGAAATTCAAGACACCTGGAGCTACCGTATTTAATTTCTGAACTCAAGACAACTATGTGATTTATCCTGTAAGATCTGAACATTTTTAAAATTTTTTCCTGCTCCCTCAACTGGCAAACCAGAACCTTGACAGGTGCTTTCAGTAAAATACAAGCTGTCTACAAAAAATCTGATTGGAAACCACAGCAGGATACAATGCCTTTCAGTTGGAAAACTGCGTGTCAGTTTTCAGTATTGCCAGATATAAGGGAACTTTAATAATAAATCCACCAGGGAAAAACTGTAACTTTTATTTTCAGTGATGGATATTTAACAAAACACACTGGATGATTTTCCTTTTTCTAAGCTACGGGGTTATCAAACATTGATGCCACCTTAAAATCACTTCAATATTCAGATTAAAACAGATCAAAATACAAAACTTCTGAAATATTCATTCTGGAACACAAACAACAATCATATATAGCATACATTGTAACAAAGACAATATGATATTATCCATTTGTTCCAATGTTTTTCATTTTCTATGGAAATGCAAGATACAACAACATGTTCAGCTACCAGTCAGGGTTACCCTCTTTTGATGCTCTGCAAATGTAGATATGACTTGAAAAAAAGTTAAAGTGACCTTTTGTGATGTTCTTCAAACATAAAAAAAATTCAACAAATGGGAGCTCAATTCAAGTAGTAAGGCACTTGGAACAGACAGCTTCTTGAATATTATTCTGGAGTATAGGAGGGGGCAGAGGGGGTTGGAGAGGAAATTATCATATAAAGTTACATTGTTTTACCCTTTCAATGCTGAATTAACGAGTGAGATTACCACAGAATCTTCAAGTGAGTCCTGACAATTTTAAAATTACAAATAAGTGCATTTTCCAGGCATTTTCAATATCTTTTTCTCTTCAACTGGTAGGGTGCTAAATTATTTTTGGTCATCAATATTTGTTCACATGTCTTTGCCTTGTTACAATTTGTGGGAGTACAGGCAGTCTCCCATAAATTATAACAAGACAAATCCATACAAATTAAATAATTTCACTTTAAAGATAATATGAAGCTTATCGACTGAATATGAAGCCTTTACATTACAGTACCTACACTTAAGAGTAAGCCCAAATATGGGCTTTCCAGCACTCTACCAGTTAACCTCATTTTCCACCAATATGTGGTTCAGCACAGGATATTACCAAATTGCACAGGAAAGGAGAGGTTAGGACACTATTGCAAATCGGCGCTGACATAAAGTTAAGGAAAGAAAATAAAATTTATGTACATATCCTATATAAGATACAGTTTACAGATGGACATACTGGACTTTAATATGAAAGTTTTACCTAATACAAGAGAGCCTAATGGCATCCATATCCCCTGCCGACTTTTATGTTATGATATGAATAAAATCCAATGAAAATAGGAGGAGGAGTTAAGAGGACAACCATTTGTGATGGAAATTTTGCTATTACCAAGGGCCGAAACCACGCAAAATTTCTGAAAGCATAAATGAACAGACAGTTTATGGACACAAGCCATAACCAGAAAAAGATGTAGACAAATACATCATCACAGAAATTCAGAAGAATTCTAAGTACAAAAAGGGCAATAATTTTGGTACAAAATGCAGACTAGTCTCATTATCAACCTGGACATGTCTTCATACCCAATAATGTCACTCGATAAATATCATTTATTTCTTTTATTGCAACTGAAGATACCTCCAAAATCCTGAAATTTTACAGAAATTCAGATGAATTCTTAGTACAGAAAGGGCCATAAATCTGGTAAAAAGATGGGGACCAATTTCATTATCGACCTGGACATGTATTCATACCCAATAATGTCACTCACCAAATAGCATTTAATTTCTTTAATCGCAACTGAAGATATCTTCCAATGAAAGTGTCAATGACACTGTAGCTTAACTTGTGTGTTGTGTTTGATGAAAAGGATAATGTTCAATGTTTATGAAAGGATTATGAAATAAGACAAGAATTGTGATAATTGGGAATATGTTCATTTCTGTTCCCTGTATGCTATGTTTTTGATAAAAATAATATGAGGTGTACACTTTACTAAAGAGCTGAGGGGTGGGTTAATATGACCTCACAGTTAATGTATGTGGCCATAACAGTTAACGTATATCAACGAAAGTTACAAAGTTACAGTGAAATTATTCCAAAATGAGTCATCCTATCAAGTTACATTGAAATCCCTTCATAAATATAGCCGTCAGTTTCCCAATTGCGTCCAAAGGGGACGTTCTCATCTAGACATTATATGAAGTCA
This sequence comes from Pictodentalium vernedei, assembly GCA_031216915.1. Taxonomy (NCBI): domain Eukaryota; kingdom Metazoa; phylum Mollusca; class Scaphopoda; order Dentaliida; family Dentaliidae; genus Pictodentalium; species Pictodentalium vernedei. The sequence continues at coordinate 279,038,686 of CM062293.1, forward strand.
ACCTGCCAAGTTACAATGAAATCCCTTCATAAATATGACCTGTAGACTGTGCTAAAGGTTTTTGGGCTTTGGGCTCGGGCAGCCATCATGGCTAAATGATCGCAACCAAAAGGGGACATTCTCATCTGGGCATCATCTGGAGTGATCCAACGAAGTTACAATGAAATCCCTTCATAAATATGACCTGTAGACTGTGCTCAAGGCTTTCGAGCTTTGGGCCCCTGAAGCCGTCACAGTTGACCAATCACGCCCCAAAGGGGATGTCATCATCTAGGCATTATATGGCGTGAAACTAACAGGTTACAATGAAATCTTGCCATAAATATAACCTATAGACTATGCTAAAGGTTTTGGGATTTTGGGCTCAGGCAGCCATCAAGGCGAATGATCGCGACCAAAAGGGGACGTTCTCATCTAGACATTATTTGGAGTCATCCTACCAAGGTACAATGAAATCCCTTCATAAATATCACCTGCAGACTGTGCTAAAGGTTTTTGGGCTTCAGGCCCCTGTAGCCGTCACAGTTGCCTAATGGTGTCCAAAAGGGGACGTTCTCATCTAGACATTATATGAAGTCATCCTACCAAGTTACAATGAAATCCCTTCATAAATATGAACTGAAGACTGTGCTAAAGGTTTTCGGGCTTTGGGCTTGGGCAGCCATCAATGTTGAATGAACGCAACCAAAAGGGGACATTCTCATCTGGGCATCATCTGGAGTGATCCTATGAAATTACAATGAAATCCCCTCATAAATATGATCTGGAGACTGTGCTCAAGATTTTCGGGCTTCGGGCACCTGTAGCCATCACAGTTGACAAATCACGACCAAAAGGGGATGTCATCATCTAGGCATTATATGGAGTCAATCTAACAAGTTACAATGAAATCCTTCCATAAATACGACCTATAGACTATGCTAAAGGTTTTTGGGCTCGGGCAGCCATCAAGGCTGAATGATCGCGACCAAAAGGGAACTTTCTCATCTAGACATTATTTGGAGTCATCCTACCAAGTTACAATGAAATCCCTTCATTATTACGACCTGTAGACTGTTCTAAAGGTTTTTGGGCTTTGGGCCCATGTAGCTGTCACAGTTTCCCAATCGTGTCCAAAAGGGGACATTCTCATCTAGACATTATATGAAGTCAAACCTACCAAGTTACAATGAAATCCCTCCATAAATATGACCTGTAGACTGAGCTAAAGGTATTCGGGCTTTGGGCTCGGGCAGCCATAATGGTTGAATGATCGCAACCAAAAGGGGACATTCTCATCTGGGCATCATCTGGAGTGATCCTACGAAGTTACAATGAAATCCCTTCATAAAAATGACCTGTAGACTGTGCTCAAGATTTTCGGGGTTCGGGCACCTGTAGCCATCACAGTTGACCAATCACGACCAAAAGGGGATGTCATCATCTAGGCATAATATGGAGTCAACCTAACAAGTTACAATGAAATCCTTCCATAAATACAATCTATAGACTATGCTAAAGGCCTTTGGGCTCGGGCAGCCATAAAGGCTGAATGATTGCGACCAAAGGGGAATGTTCTCATCTAGACATTATTTGGAGTCATCCTACTAAGCTACAATGAAATCCCTTCATAATTATGACCTGTAGACTGTTCTAAAGGTTTTCGGGCTTCAGGCCCCTGTAGCTGTCACTGTTGCCCAATCATGTCCAAAAGGGGACGTTCTCATCTAGACATTATATGAAGTCAACCTACCAAGTTATAATGAAATCCCTTCATAAATATGACCTGTAGACTGTGATAAAGGTTTTTGGGCTTCGGGCTTGGGCAGCCATCATGGCTGAATGATCGCAACCAAAGGGGACAATCTCACCTGGGCATCATCTGGAGTGATCCTATGAAGTTAAAATGAAATCCCTTCATAAATATGACCTGTAGACTGTGCTCAAGGTTTCCGGGATTCGGGCACCTGTAGCCATCACAGTTGACCAATCACGACCAAAAGGGGATGTCATCATCTAGGCATTATATGGAGTCAACCTAACAGGTTACAATGAAATCCTTCCATAAATATGACCTTTTGCCTATGCTAAAGGTTTTTGGGCTTGGGCACCCATCAAGGCTGAATGATCGCGATCACAATGGGACGTTCTCATCTAGACATTATTTGGAGTCATCTTACCAAGTTACAATGAAATCCCTTCATAAATATGACCTATAGACTGTGCTCAAGGTTTTCAGCCTTCGAGCACCTGTAGCCGTCACAGTTGCTCAATCACATCCAAAAGGGGACTTTCTCATCTAGACATCATATGAAGTCAACTCACCAAGTTACAATGAAATTCCTCAATAAATATGACCTGTAGACCGTGCTAAAGGTTTTTGGGTTTTGGGCTCGGGCAGTCGTCACGGTTGGCAGATCATGCCCAAATGGGGAAATTCTCATCTAGACATCATAAGGAGTCATCCCACCAAGTTACAATGAAATCCCTCCATATTAAACATGACCTGCAGACTGTGCTAAAAGTTTTTGGGTTTTGGGCTTGGGCAGCCATCACGGTTGACAGATCATGCCCAAAAGGAGACATTCTCATCTAGGCATTATACAGAGGCATCCTACCAAGTTACAATGAAATCCCTTCATAAATACGACATGTAGACTGTACTTATGGTTTTCGGGTTTTGGGCTCAGGCAGCCATACCGGTTGACCAATCGCGACCAAAAGGGGACGTTCTCATCTCAGACATGAGCCCAAATCTGCATATGAAATTTCATGACGATCAGACAAGAACTGCAGGGTGTAGCCCGTGTTAAAGGAAAATGTGAACAGACTCGCAGACTTCCGCACGCGTGATGGCAATAGCTTATCTTGACTTTGTCAAGTTAAGCTAAAAACCTGCAATTTTGGTAAATTCAAAGGGCAAGGGCTATAACTCTGATAAATTACTTAAATCAAAACTTTCTTTCAATATGCACATGTACACATCATACTCATACTGCCTACCAAGTTTTGTGAAAATCCAATGAAAAATGCAGCAGGAATTTAGTGGACAAGCATTTGTGTCGGAAATTTTGCTATTACCAAGGGCCGCAACCACGCAGAATTTGTCACATTGAAAATTTCTGACCACTTGCACATCTACACTTGATACAGATACTTCAAACCAATTTTCGTAAAAATCCACTGAAGACTGTAGGAGGAGTTAAGCGGACAAAGTTTGTGACTGACGGAGGGTCAGATGGATGGATGGACAGATGGACGGATGAACACCATTTCAATATCCCCCTCCTGACATCATCAGCGGGGGATAAAAACAGAGATAACACTGGCAAAAAACAAAGTTCATGACTAACTAAACATTTTAATTTTTTACTTCCAAAACATGGCTTATGACTTTCTTTGGAACAAGCTTGACAAGCTTGTTTCAATGATGGATCATAAGCTATGCTCTAAAGGCAAAATTTAAAAACAAGAGGCCCCCAAGGAGCCTTAATAGCTCACCAGCCAAAGTGGTTCAAAGAAGTATTTGGGGGTCACATTCAGTTAGACATGGTTCATCAACACAACAAAGGAATGAAGTCATGAGACAAATTTTATGGAACTAGGGCCATGGCTTGAACAAATTTGAATCTTACCCCCTAAGGATGTTGCATACCAAATGTCAAAAGCATTCATCTGCTGGATCTGAAGAAGAAGATTTTTAAAGATTTTGAACTAAGTTATCATTCAGGCTCCCACAGTGAGCCCAAATATGAACCCCAGGACTTGGCTTGAACAAACTTGAATCTCACCCCCTAAGGATGCTGCATGCCAAATATCAAAACATTCCGACTGCTGAATCTGAAGAAGATTTTTTAAGAAAATTTCTCATTTCGAACTAAGTTACAATTCAAGCTCCCACAGTGAGCCCAAATATGAACCTAGCGACATGGCTTGAACAAACTTGAATTTCACCCCCCTAAGGATGCTGCATACCAAATATCAAAACATTCCAACTGCTGGATCTGAAGAAGAAGATTTTTAAAGAAAATTCCTCATTTTGAACTAAGTTATCATTCGGGCTCCCACAGTGCGCCCAAATATGGACCTAGGGACATGGCTTGAACAAACTTGAATCTCACCCCCCCCCCCCCCCCCCCCCCCCCCCCCCCCAAGGATGCTGCATACCAAATATCAAAACATTCCGACCGCTGGATCTGAAGAAGAAGATTTTTAAAGAAAATTCCTCATTTTGAACGAAGTTATAATTTGGGCTACCACAGTGAGCCCAAATATGAACCCAGGGACTTGGCTTGAACAAACTTGAATCTCACCCCCCAAGCATGCTGCATACCCAATATCAAAAGATTCTGCCTGCTGGATCTTGAGAAGATTTTTAAAGAAATTTGCCTGAAATGCACTAAGTTCAAATTGGGCTCTTATACTGAGCACAAATATGAACTCAGGGGTCCGATTTGAACAAACTTGAATCAGATCCACCCCACAATGTTGCATACCAAATATCAAAAGATTCTGCCTGCTGGATCTGGAGATGAAGATTTTTTAAGAAATTTGCCTGAAATGCACTAAGTTCAAATTCAAGCTTTTATAGTGAGCCCAAATATGAATCCAGGGGGCCGATTTGAACAAACTTGAATCAGCTCCACCTTACAATGTTGCATACCAAATATCAAAAGATTCAGCCTGCTGGATCTGGAGAAGAAGATTTTTTAAGAAATTTGCCTGAAATGCACTAAGTTCGAATTCAAGCTTCTATACGGAGCCCAAATATGAATCCAGGGGGCCGATTTGAACAAACTTGAATCAGATCCACCCCACAATGTTGCATACCAAATATCAAAAGATCCTGCCTGCTGGATCTTGAGAAGAAGATTTTTTAAGAAATTTACCTGAAATGCACTAAGTTCGAATTCGGTCTTCTATACTGAGCCCAAATATGAATCCAGGGGGCTGATTTGAACAAACTTGAATCAGATCCACCCCACAATGTTGCATACCAAATATCAAAAGATTCTGCCTGCTGGATCTGGAGAAGAAGATTTTTTAAGAAATTTGCATGAAATGCACTAAGTTCGAATTCGGGCGTCTATACTGAGCCCAAATTTCAATCCAGGGGGCCGATTTGAACAAACTTGAATCAGATCCACCCCACAATGTTGCATACCAAATATCAAAAGATTCTGCCTGCTGGATCTGGAGAAGAAGATTTTTTAAGAAATTTGCCTGAAATGCACTAAGTTCGAATTTGGGCTTCCATAGTGAGCCCAAATAAGAATCCAGGGGGCCGATTTGAACAAACTTGAATCAGACCCATACCAAGATGCTGCATACCAAGTATCAAAAGATTCTGCCCACTGGTTCTGGAGAAGAAGATTTTTTAATCATTTTTCTATAATTCATACGGTGCTATCAGAGTTATGCCCCATATGGAGCCCCAAGTGGGCATGTCCATTTCATTTGAACAAACTTGAATTGACATATGGTAATGAACATTCATACCAAGTTTCAAGCAAATCGACCTAGCGGTTTCAGAGGAGAAGTCATTTGAAAAATGTTCACGACGCCGGAGGGACGACGACGACGGACGACGACGACGGATGACGGACGGCAAGTGATAAGTTTAGCTCCCTTCGGTGAGCTAAAAAACTAATAGATCTGAATGGCAATTTTTGGTGGTAGTACCCACAGTATATGAGCATATGACATCATGTTAGGTAAAAGGGTTATATCATAATTATCCAAACAAAGTAAGTAAAATATCTATAACACTCACCTATTTTTACCCAACATAAGTACTCTAAGAGATTTTAATGAACTTAATCCTGATATTTCCTCAATCTGATTGTCATATAAGTCTAGAAATATAAGTCTTCTCAAACAACTTAGATGTTGGATTTTTGTTATAAAATTATGTTGATAATTAAGTAACCGAAGCTGTTCCTCGCCTTCCAAAATAGGACACACTGTTAGTTTCCTCCTGAAAATTAAAATAAAAATTTAAGCATTAATCAACAAATTTAAAGGACTATCCTTCAAGGCATTGGTAATTTATTTATTTATTTGTTTGTTGATGTTTAAGGCCACTTTTGGCATCTCCAGCTATCTCATGACCATAACACAGGTATGAATTGAAGTTTAGACAATCTTTATACCTATGGTGCCCTCTGTACAGGCAGGTATTGGTTCCGAGTCCTATTTTACCAGTAAAGCATAACTTGTCATTACAGTAAACAAACATTGCTCTACGTCTTTAGGTTCCCATGGGGAAAGGCATTAGTTATCCAGCACTATTATACCAGTAAAGCAGAAGTTGTGTACCACAATAAACAAGCACTTCTCCATTTCCAAAGTTCCATGGAAGACTAATGCAACAATATAACAAAAATCCAAATACTGGCATTCAATACAAATCTCTTCAAAATGTATAGCACATAGAGAGAGAAATGGTAAGCCGGATTTTGAACTATATTTAGTTCATAAAACGTTTTACCTTTCAGTGCAGTGTGCCACTAGGGGCTCTCAATAATCTTAGATGAGAGTACAGTTGAGGTACATTATTCATTTTTGGGATGAATATCGAGGAAGAACTTTCAATGAGAGATATTTTCTGACTCTAGTACGTATTTTAGATACCAAAGTCAGTGCTGGAAATGAAAAAAATTGACGGGTGCAGTTTTAAGCTCCCGCAAAATCAGAGACGAGAGTAAATTGCACCTGTAAAATGTTAGTATATGAATTTTCAAGGGAATATTGTCACCAAACACCAGAAACCTTAACCCTTTGAACCCGAGTGGCTACTTTTCCAGCCAGGAATATGATGCGTCATAACGCCATTAAACAGGATGGCTGTTCAGTAAATGTGTGGGGTAGACCAATCAGTATTTTCAATGCGCAGCCCCGAGGCTGCACAATAAAAATATTGATTGGTCAACCCTCAAATAATGAATATGGACTCTTCTAATTGCTGCCATTGAACTAGCATGGCAGATACCACTAGTGTTCAAAGAGTTAAATGGATAAGAAATTGCTGAACTGACAGTAACTTGCCACTGGCTGCAGAGTGGTGCTTTCTCAATACAACACACATTTATATGCCCTCACAGTATATTAGTGCCCTACAATATTTTTCAACAAGTTCATTTTTTAGCTCCCGTAAAACAGAAAACACGGATGCTGATGGGAGCAATTGCACTCGCACACGACCTGAGACATGTTTCGGACAAGCTGCAATTAAATTTTTCTTCAATTCTGCAGCTGATTGTAAGGGTCACAATGCCCTAACTTTGGTATGACACACACACACATGCAGGAAGCTGCACTAATGATGCAAATCTGGCGATACTTGACCAAAACCTTTTGGAATCATGTTTCAGTAAAGATTTACATTTACAGTCAACCATGAAATAAAGGGTCAAGATGATCTAATATTGATATGTGACACACACTGTATATTGCTTTGTTCCATAGAAAATATTTCTAACGTGTAGTAAACAATAAAATGAAAGTGTCAGTGACACTGCAGCTCAACTTGTCCAAGAAAGGACTGAACTAGAAAGTTCCAGCAACACCAGGTCATTTACTCAAGTTTCTACAGAAAAGACATCACACCAAAGCAACATATGAAATCTGAAAAAGATAGGGTGAGGGATGTAGCCGGTAGGGTGTGCTAATAGAATTGTTGACAATTTATATGCCAAATCCAAGATGGCCACTGGCGGTCATGTTTTTCACTGAAATTCAGAAAAATCTGATAGCTTCCATCTAGACATTACATCAAAGCTACAGATGAAATTCAAAAAAGATCAAGTGAGAGAAGCAGGCTGTAGGGTGTGCTAATGGAATTGTTGACAATTTATATGCCAAATCCAAGATGGCCACTGGCGGTCATGGTTTTCACTGAAATTCAGAAAAATTTGATAGCTCCCATCAAGATGTCACACCAAAGCTACATATGAAAGTTGAAATAGATTGGGTGAGAGATGCAGCATGTAGGGTGTGCTAATAGAATTCTTGATAATTCATATGCCAAATCCAAGATGGCCACTGGCAGCCATGTTTTTCAACAAAATTCAGAAAAATTTTAGCTCCCATCTAGACATCACACCAAATCTATATATGAAATCTGAAAAAAGATCGGGTGGGAGATGTGGCCTGTAGGGTGTGCTAATGGAATTGTTGACAATTTTATGCCAAATTCAATATGGCCACTGGCAGCCATGTTTTTCAATTAAATTCAGAAAAATGTGATAGCTCCCATCTAGACATCGCACCAAAGCTACACATGAAATTTGCTAAAGATTGGATGAGAGATGTGGCCTATAGGGTGTGCCAATGGAATTGTTGACAATTTACAAGCCAAATCTAAGATAGCCATTGGCGGCCATCATTTTCAACAAAATTCAGAAAAATTCAGTAGTTCCCATCTAGACATTGCCCGAAAGCCACGTATGAAATTTGGAACTGATCGGGAGAGAGCTGTGGCCTGTAGGGTGTGCTAATAGAACTGTTGACAATTCACATGCCAAATCCAAGATGGCCACATTTTTCAAAGAAATTCATAAAAATTCCGAAAAATTTGATAGCTCCCATCTAGACATCACACCAAAGCTATATATGAATTTTGTAAAAGATCGAGAGCGAGATGTGGCCTATAGCAGTACTAATGGAATTGTTAGCAATTTATATGCCAATTCAAGATGGCCACTGGCGGCCACATTTTTTAACAAAATTGGAAAAAATTCAATAGCTCCTATCTAGACATTGCCCCAAAGCCATGTATGAAATCTGGAACTGATTGGGTGAGTGCTGCTGCCTGTAGGGTGCGCAAAAGGAATTGTGGATCGACAGAGGAACATACGGACGGACAGCTTGCAACCCATCCCAATAGCTCATACTTGACATTAAGTTGAGTTAATAATGGGTCAATGTGGACTAATTTTTAAAATGACACAGTCTTCTTAAGACGTACATACATAAGGACATACAGTTATTTTGAAGATTTTCTATGATGTGCAGCCAACTATGAAGTGGTAAGCACAGTAACCTACTTTACCATCTGACAGTCCCACCCTAAGCTGGATCTGAGAAGCAAATTTGGCAGTTTTTTCTTTATACTTTAGCCCTCTGCACAGTGATGTCAAATATAAAAAAATAAAGCAGCAAATTCTTTCCACAATGCAATTAGAAATTGAACCAATTCAGTCTTGTTTAACAGATCTCATTGTATAACTGATATATACTTGTCTCTGTTGTGAGTTAAAAATTGATGAAATGAATCTTATTTCATTGCCAGAGATTTCATTTTGTCCAGGGTTTTCAAGAAAGTGCAGTCAGTTTTGAAATAAGAGGCCAAATGACCTTAAATGGGTTCATGACACACAAGCTTAGCAAGAAAAATGAAATGTTCAAGTCATTGTCAGTTGAAGTAAAGAACAAATTTCATTTTTTATATTTATGATCTAAGTCAAAAGAACATAATAATAATTTGATATTGTACCTTTCTGTAAATTGACATAATTGATACTTGAATATAAACATTAATGTTATATTTATATTCACCTCCTTATCTGTTTAACATAATCATAAAATTAATTCCTTGCATGCTGCTGGCAGATATTCCTGCCCAGGACACAAAATCTCTTGCCCCTGAAGTATGTATAATTGGGGCTCATTTAACCAATTTTCCTTCCTGTAAATTAAATGGACGTTTTGCCCAGTGATTGAGTTAAATTTAGATGATTTTTTCATCAAATCTAGACACAGCTGCTTCATAGCAGCCATGACTAGATTTGAAGAAAAATATTTTGAAAATACTCAGTGGGTTAAGAGTTAATTCTTCAGGCATTTCATGTAATGGCTGTGACCATTTCCAGACATTTCATGAAATGACCAGAAAGTTTAGCCATTTCATGTAATGACTAGGGGTCACATTCATTATGTGAACTAACTAAACTAGACTGAAGCATGCCCCTGCACAGCACATGGACACATGAGGTTGAAGAGCAAACAGTGATTTGTTAGTCGTACATGTGCTGTGTCTGTAAGACACATATGATGCCCCTGCAAGTTCTACCATGTACTGTAATTTTCATATGTACTGTGGGAGGAGTTAGCTGGACAAATCAAGTACTCTATATTCAAAATTTCACAGAAATGTACTAAGTTCAACAACCTGTAATTTTGTTAAAAAGTGAACAAAATCAAATTCCCGACAATAAGCACACCTTTGGTATACGTCTAGATATCCTGCAAAATAAAAAGGTTCTAGCTTGAAAACTATGGGAGGAGTTAGACAGACAAACCCTGTACCCTATATTCGAAATTTCACAAAAATTTACTAAGTTCAAAATACCGTAATTTTGTGAAAAATTTAATAAAATTAAATTCCTGGCAATACGCACACCTTTGGTATATGTATAAATACACTGTAAAATAAACAGGTTCTAGCTTGAAAACTGTGGGAGGAGTTAAGCAGACAAACCTTGTACCCTATGTTTGAAATTGCACAAAAATTTTCTAAGTTCAACAACCGGTAATTTTGTGAAAAATTAAACAGAATCAAATTCTTGGCAGTATAATAACCTTTGGTATATGTATAAATTCCCTGTAAAAATATAGAACCTTAGTGTGCACGCTCACATACCCCATGCGCCCTAATATTTCAAGCTCTAATCATTTTTTAAAAATAAACAATACTGCAGAAAACAGTGTTCTGTAGTTTCAACAGTATTGAAAGAATTCAAGCAGAGAAAAAGCCCGGAAAACTGTAATTTTGATGAACTTTTCAAAGTCTATGGGGCCGTAATTTTGGTAAAAATCAGTGGAGCGGAACAAAACCCAAACTTGTTCTGTAGGCCACCATGTTAGACTAACATATCAAAAATCAGCTCAATATCTGGAAGCGTGTAGGAAAAAATTCCGGAAAACTGTAATTTTGATGAACTTTTCAAAGTTCAAGGGCTGTAATTTCGGTAAAAATCAGTGGAGCAGAACAAAATGCAAACTTGATCTGTAGGCCACTATGTCAGACTAACATACCAAACATCAGCTCAATATCTGGAAGCGTGTAGAAAAAAAGTCCGGAAAACTGTAACTTTAATGCATTTTTCAGAGTCCAAGGGTCGTAATTTCGGTAAAAATCAGTGGAGCGGAACAAAATACAAACTTGATCTGTAGGCCACCATGTTAGACTAACATACCAAAAATCAGCTCAATATCTGGAAGCATGTGGAAAAAAAGTCCGGAAAACTGTAATTTTGATGAATTTTTCAGAGTCTATGGGGCCGTAATTTCGGTAAAAATCAGTGGAGCGTAAAAAAATGCAAACTTGATCTGTAGGCCACCATGTTAGACTCACATACCAAAAATCAGCTCAATATCTGGAAGCGTGTAGAAAAAAAGTCCAAAAAACAAGTAGGATGGACAGACTGACGGACTGACGGACGGACCAGTCAAAAACATTATACCCCTGCAACTTCGTTGCGTGGGGTATAATAAAAAGGTTCCAGCTAGAAAACTGTGGGAGGAGTTAGGTGGAAAAACCTTGAACCCTATTGGCAGACAAACCTTGAACCCTATATTCAAAATTTCACAAAAATTTACTGAGTACAACCTGTAATTTTACGAAAAATTAACCAAAATCAAATTCCTGGCAATATACACACCTTTGGTATATGTATAAATACCTTGAAAATAAAAAGGTTCTTGCTTGAAAACTGTAAGAGGAGTTGGGCAGACAAACCTTGTACCCTATTATGCAGTGGAAAAACGGACAAACAGATGAACAGCCATGTGGACAAATGAACCACCAGATGAGCAGACAAATGGATGGATGAACAGGGGTAAAACAATATTCCCCCCCCCCTCCCCCTCGATCCCTGCCCTCCTCCCCTTCCAGACTTTCAGTCATGGGGCATAAAAATTTAAGCATTGTGTGAAATAACTGATTACACAGATTAAATGTAACATATACCTACAAGATTTAGTATATCTGCAAAAAAAAAGCACACAAGATGTGCTTCAGATAAACTTTTGAATATTTTTCGATGTGTTCAACCAACCATGAAATAAAGATCATTTTGGTAAATACCGCTGGCACTCCAAAAAAACCCTCTCCTAACCCTTTGATATTCATGAATAGTGCCAGAAGCAACTGTTAACCATTTACTTAATGTAATGGCCATATCCAGCTGGCATTATTCACAAATATTACGATTCCAATTTTTAAAAAAGATTTTGCATCCAAGACACAGCATATGACTCTTCAATGGAATGATCCTGTACAGCCGTTCTATTGAAAGGTCATCAGCTATCTTTTTAAGGCCAAAACTGAAATAATTTAGTTTTTCCAAAAAGTTTTGTGCAAGTTTTGATTCTTACTTGATAGGTGGATGAGTGTAGACATTACCATCACATAATATATCCTGCAAATGAGCATATAAATACCAGCATTATACTAGCACCCAGAAGCAAGCTTATAATACAGGACTTGTTAAGGTTGAGGAAGCCAGAGTACACAAGAAAATCAATGTCCAATGGAAAATAACTCTCAACCTTTCAGACATCACAAGATGAAGGACAAATAAAATATACATCACACTGTCTGAGCGAAAACATGCGTGATCAGCGTGCATTCTTAAAGTAAAGGCTGAAACTTAAAAAAACTTTCTCAAGTAAAATTATGAAAGCAATGAGATCTGCAGGTTCCGAAATGATACAAATCAATGAAAGAAATGAGATCAGCAGGTTCCGTCTTGTGAGGATACAAAGCAATCAGTATATATATATTTACCGATCCAGATTGAGTCTGTCAGGATTTGAAGATTTTTCTTCCAGTGTTCGATATACAACAGGTATTCCAGGAGCTGAAGGACTCTCTGCAAATATTACTCTATCTCCTGCAATGATAAAAACCCAATGAGTCGAGTTGTGAAACCTATTTTTACAAAAGTTACATTTATAGTAACAGTACTGTGCCTGAAAACCCAAAAAGTTCTATTTTCAGTTATAGGGACCTTGACCTTTGATCAATGAATCTAAAAGGCAACAGGGCTCTTCTCTATCCATGAGGGTACTAACCCTCTAAATCTGGTGGTTCTGCATGCAGAACAAAGTTATTGCTCAGAAACCATCTTTTTACCAAGTTATATTTATAGTAATAGGCCTTTGTATTTTCTTTTGCAAACTACAAAATCACTAGAATTCTTTCATTCCTACAGGGGTACCTAATCTGTAAATCTAGTGAACATGTTACATATAAAACAAATGTTATTGCTCCCAAAAACAATTTCTGACAAAAGTTATATTTTTAGTGACAGTTCTGTGACCTCTGACCTTGTGTCTACCAAGTCCAAAATCGACAGGGTTCTTCACTGTACAAATACGATTATTTTCTGCAAGTTTGTTTGAGCTGTGGTGAACAGAACTAAAACTGTTGTCCAGAAACCCAAAAGTGCTAAATTTTAGTAACAGTGACCTTGATCGTTGGTTACTGTAAAAGCGATATGATTCTTTCTCTCCCACAGGGGTAACTAATCTGTAAATCTGGTTAACATGTGACATTGAAAACAAAAGTTATTGCCCAAAACCAATTTCCAGGAGGCTACCATGTAAATTTGGGGGACCTGCCTTAACTGGTAGAGTGCTAAATTATTTTTGGCCATCAAATCTTGTACACGTCTTTTCCTTGTTATAATTTATGGGAAAGTGCCTATGGACACTCTCCCGTCAATTGTAACAGGGCAAACCCTCACAGATTAAATAACATCACTTCAAAGATAATACAAAGCACATTCATTGAATATGATCCTTCAAATTTTGGTACCTGCACTTCAGAATAAAGCCCAAATATGGGCTTCCAGCACACTACCAGTAAAAGAGAACTAACGTTACTGCTCAGAAACCAATAGTTTATAGATGCCTGGACACCCGCCTTCATCAAACTATAAGTCGAGTTTGACTTCATTACAACTCAACTCGAAATTGAATTGCTCATAAACTTGTTCCCAGAATTGAAACCCAGGTGGTGTTTTTAGTTTGCGAAACACAGAATGGTGTATGGGAAAATTTGGTATCACTAATTCTGTTTTCACTGACTAACAGTATGTCTTTTATTCATTTGACCTCTGTCAAACAATATATAAAGAATTAAACTTTCCATTTATATTCACTAAGCAAATACTTGATAAATAACCCTTTTGTTTGAGTATTATAATAATAATAAGGCTTAAAACAACAAGAGCTGGACTGTCGTCCGGAGCATACCCCCACATAGTGTACCGCCTAGTGTGGGCATACCTATGACCAAATATTATAGAAAACAAGTTCCATAATAATTTACTTAAGTTATGAAAATTATGAATATTCTCAGACGGATTCACACATGGATGGACAGATGGATGGATGGACACACAGATGGACGGACACATGTAATCCAGTGTACCCCCATTTTCTTCGAAAGTGGGGGTATAATTATTTTCCAATTCTGTGAAAAAATTTAAGAACCACAAACAGTGTTTCAACCAATAGACCTCTGGGTTGAAGTATGAGGTAGGCCCTACGAATCTTAAATTTGGGGTTGAACTAAATCAGGTTGAGGGTTTGGAAATGAATGGAATTGCAAGTTAAACCTCTCGTCTCTTCGAACTGTACATATTGCACCTTCCTACAAAATTGCAAATATTTATTTATTTATTATGGTTTAACGACACTTTAACAGCCAGGGTCATATCATGTTTGTGACAGTTTTATGGGTGGAGGAAGACGGAGTACCCAGAGAGAACCACCGAGCAATGACGTGCAGCTGCCAGCTCTCCAACATCATAACTCTGAACTCTGCACCACGGCACAGGCAGGATTAGATTGGTTGAAGACATGCGCACCATCGGCGTGCAGTACGCCTTAGTACACAGTGTCATCGTGCCCCATTTAGGCAATCGGGGTTAAGTGCCTTGCCCAAGGACACACACGGGAGCACGAATCAGTCGCTGAAATGGTCACCCATCCAACTACTAACTATGCTTGCTGTTGCTTAACTTCGGTGATCTGACGAGAACCGGTTACCGCGATGCCACTGTGCCCCCACAAAATTGAAAAATATTGCCAGTTTCCACACAAATAGTGTATTTAACAGTGACTTGTCTGTTTGGGAAAATCTGTCAAAAAAAGCAGAATATTCCAGAATGGAATAGATAGAGTTTGGGAAGCGAGCTCTCCTTAAACACTTCTTCTATCATCAGTTCCACTGTACAAGAGACCTGAGGATAGAAGAAAAGTTCATGAGGAGACCCTTAGTAGAATTTTAAGAACATCTTAACAATTTAAACATTTCCAGATCATCGCCACTAGAATAAAATCAAATCATGGGGACGATTTCAAACTGAATCAAATTTTGAAGCTTTTCAGGACTCTAGTAGGAAGTTTATCGGCTGAAACTCATGCCTTTCTATACTCTTCACAGAACAGGTATTATTACTTAGGGCTGCACAGTATTTGAAACTGAATACTGGTATAAGTATTTAAAAAAATACTGAGGTGTCGCTGTATATTGAAAGACTGCTCAGATATCTGAACATACGTACCATAATTGGGGCTTGAACCATACAGTCGGAACAAATCAGCATGCCTTGATGATGCAGTTCAAATAAAACTTTAACCAACACAGACAATATTAAAATTTATTATTTTAAATATTAGTTTATCAAATTTTTAAAAAAATTCAACAAAATCATATCATATGACCCCTCATTGCACAGCAGGGTAGCATCACAAAATTTACCCTCTGTGAATCTCAGTCTGAATTAAGGTCTCAAGCCAAAACAGAAAGATATACCTAGAGGATAAATTGGCCCACTGTATGGGATAGAATCAGCAAATTCACCCTCTGGGGACCCCATTTTGCAAATGACAGGTTGCTTGTATTCATGCTTGGTCACATGATATGGTTTTGTTGAATTTTTTTTTAAATAATATCTTATCAACTGCTCAATTTATATATTACACAAGTGGATTCGGACGATTTGTTAGGTAAATGGACATCTTGAAAATTAAATTCTGGGTAAATAAATAATGATGATAAACCAATATTTTTGTAATTACACCAGTATTCAATCGATACTGGTTTGATTACTGGTTAGTATCGGTTTATCGATATACTGTGCAGCCCTATTATTACTTCTGTGGAAATTCCACTCTACAGTTGTTTTAGTTGTAATTCATCCTCCATACAGCATAAAGATTAAGAAATAATGTGAAATCTTTAAAACTAAAATTCAGACCTGGTAGTGATGTGATAATTTTCTGAGTTTTTGCTGGTGAAGAACTTGATGAGGCCCTAGAATGGCGTCCTTCTTCAATATCATTAACATTTGTATTGGTGAGATCATGTGCACAGGCTGATGCTGGTATAACCTGCTTCTTCCCACCACCATGACCTGTTCTGTAATGTATTGGAACTTTTTCTAAAAATAGACATTTTTAAAGAAATCAGTCGCAACAGAAAACATCACAATTCTCCTGTTGTAACCATTAAGCAAACATAATTCTTAGAAAAATAGCAATTTTAATTTTTTAGTTAAAAAAAACATAGCTTTGGACCCCTCATTGATATGAACTCAAGAAGCACATTCCAATGAGAGGTCATAAGCTATGGTTCAAAGATAAAAATTGAATATCTAATAAAATGAGAATAGCAGTGTTTGTGAATAGTGCTGGCAAAATCTGGGCATTATGTTACACCAGCGGCACACACTAAATTGAATATCTTTCAACTGAATAATGTTGTTAATGGCATAGAATTTTCAAATACTAAACCATTTTGCCTACATTTAGTACAAAGTAGACCTGTTAAATGCATCTAGGTTATCTAGAAACTCCTGTCAATTGAATAAAAAATCTTGTAATCTGTCGAAGAACTGCTCAAGGCATCCATTGAATCAAGCCTGGAAATAAGCAGACTGTCTTCTGCATAATGAGGACCCCCAGAGGGTGAATTTGGTGAATTTTTTGCACAGCAGGGTAGCATCACTAAATTTACACTCTGTGAACGTCAATCTGAATCATGGTCTCAGACCTAAACAGAAAGAGGTGCCCCCAAGGATACATTACCCACTATATGGGATAGCATCCACAAATTCATCCTCTGGGGACCTCATTCTGCAAATGACAGTCTGCTTTCCAGGTTTCCAGGCTTGCACTGAATTCCCCCATATTTGTAGACATCTTCCACACCAGAGTTCAGTGAGCCTCTGTCAAATGAGATATAACAGAATTAGAGCTGTGCGGCATTGAAATTTCAGGTTCGGTATCGGTATCGATATTTTTCAGGTAAATACCTCGGTTTCGGTACGGTATATGCATATAGAACACTGAAAATATTCGCAAACTGACCCAATTTCCCAACATTCAACCATATAGTAACTTAACAGATTCAGCGCTGACATCTCATGAACTTGACAAGTTACTGTGATAACTGATTACTCTAGCAAGTTATTTAATGAATCACTCGATTCATTGTGAATCATCACACTGCATCTAGTGATTCATTAAATAACTTGCCAAGCTAACCAGTTGGTCCCTCTGTCCTTCATACATGTACCATGCTCCTCCCCCATTGAATCAGGTAGAAGAAACATATATGTTCTTCAACTTCAGGGCTTTTTGGTAAGTGTTCACTGGTAGTAACACACTGATAGTAACACTCTTGGTCAGGCCCTCCCCCCCCCCACCCCTCCCTTATCTTTCAAAGTTGCAACAAGATTAATGTCCACTGTCCAGTGAATTTAGTGTCCAAGATCCACACAAATATGCAAGTAAATTGAAGTAATTCAACTGTAATTAATCTCTCTATGACAATCCCATTTGTGAAAACATTGTGCAATCATCGCCAATCATGCAAGGCGTCAATGACATGGTGTCATCCACCTTTCATTGTTCGGGTTCATCCTTGATAAACATATAAAATAACATGCTTTATGACATTCACCTAGTTGCAATTATAGGGGATTTTGAGTGGAATCAGTCTATCAGTGTTCACTAACTTCGCTTCTGGTCCTTGGCCTCATGCACGTTTAAGTAAACTCCAGAGAATCCACGATTTTCCATGACAAATTAGGGTAAATTTTCATTTTCCATGAGATAAAATGTACAAATCGATTATTTACTAATAACAGCAAATCATTTTCAAAGCATTTGCTGCACCTCGATCGACCAAATGAACTTCGATAATGCTAAATCTGCTGTCGCCTGTTGGCTTCTGTACATTGTTTTTTAATGTGTCTTGAAGTTAAGGTCAATCACATCTTTCCCAAGTGCACTGATGTGCAGTATAAATGATTTATTCGAAAGAATATAAAGCAGATTATCGGGTGTTAAAGTTTTGGGGCTTGTATTTTAATAAAATGATCAGTTGTTAAAAGTATTTGCAACTTAAAATATTAATGCTGAATTGAACGAAACGCTATAAAAACAAGAGGCCCCACGGGGCCTGAGGGCGCTCACCTGATACTGGCCGAGTCATATCACCAAAATAGCAAGGGATTCTGCCTTGTGGTTATTATCAGTTTTTCAACATAAAAGTGTTTTCTCTACTTAGTAACCCAGAGTGTTCATATGTTAGATCCCCATATTGGGTACTCAATAATTTATCTATTTATTTATTGGAATTTAAGGTCACTTTCAGCATCTAAGGCTACATCTTACAGAGGCGTAATTATAATATCAAGTTTGGTCAATCGTTTATGCCTATCACTGCCCACTTTACAGGGCTTTCAATGCAGGAATTGGTTACTACTGGGCCCAATTTTATCAATAAAGCAGAACTTGAACAAACTTCAATTTGCCACTTCTAAGAAAATCAAAAATCAAATATCAAAAGATTCTGACAGGAGTAACAGAAAAAAAAGATTTTTTAAGAATATTTCTCATACTGAACTAAGTTATACATGGGCTCCCATAGGGAGCCCAAAAATAAAAGCTTCTGAAGCAGTGTTTTGGGAGAAGAAGATTCTTCAACGTTATTCCCATTAGCTACACTGTTAAAAAATGATGACTCGGCACTTTTAGTCCTAGAAAAGAACCTTATGATAAAATTTTTACCATTTTTTTCTTCCGGTCCTAAGGAAGCTTCACACCATATAAAAATTCTCAGTGCCATGTAGTTCTGGAGATATGGGCATTTAAAAAGAAAAAAATTTTTTAGCTCCTGCAGTTCCCGTGGGGGACAGGAAAACAATTTTCGGCATAAATTAGGTACTTATGACCCAATAAGCCCTCATATCAAATTTGGTTCAAATCGACTTTTTGGTTTGGAAAATAAAAATTTTGGTATAATTTGGGCTCCCACAGTGAGCCCAAATATGAACCCAGGTACTTGGCTTTACCAAACTTCACTCTCAGCCCCTAAGAATGCTGTACATCAAATATCAAAACATTTTGACTGGTGGATCTGAAAAAAAAATTTTTTTTAAAGAATATTCCTCACATTGAACTAAGTTATAATTTGGGCTCCCACAGGGAGACCAAATATGAGCCGAAGGACTTGACTTGAACAAACTTGAATCTCACCTCCCTAAGCATACTGTATACCAAATATCAAAAGATTCTGACCGGTGGATGCGAAGAAGAAGATTTTAAAAGAATGTACCTCGTATTGCACTAAGTTACAATTTGGGTTCCCAAAGGGAGTCCAAATATGAACTCAGGGACTTGGCTTGAACAAACATCAATCTCACCCCCCTAAGGATGATGCATAGCAAATATCAAAAGATTCTGATTTGTGGATCCGAAGAAGAAGATTTTTAAAATATATCCCTCATATTGCACTAATTTGAACATTTGGGTTCCCATAGGGAACCCAAATATGGACCGAGGAATTTGATTTCTACAAATATGTGAATCAATGTTCCAAAGATGTTATATGTAAAATATGAAAGCTTTTACAGCAGTGGTTTGGAAGAAAACAATTCTTTATTTTTTTCCCATTGCCTACTGTGTTAAAAAATACTGACTCAGTACTTTTTCAGAGTCCCGAAAAAGTACCCTATGATAAAACCGATAGCAATTTTTTTTTACCAATCCTTTCTGTTGGTCCCAAGAAAGCTTCACACCAAATAAAAATTCTCACTGCCGTGCAGTTTTTGAGATATAGGCGTTTTAATTTTTTTCTATTTTTAGCTCCTGTGGTTCCCACGGGGCTACAGGAAAAAAATTTTCTGCATAAATTAGGTACTTATGACCCAATAAGCCCTCACATAAAATTTGGTTCAAATTGGCCTCTCGGTTTAAAAAATAGAAATTTGGGGTGGGGCCAAAATTTTTGCTCCTCCCATAACATCGCCAAGTATAGACCTACAAACTTCTCTTGAACAAACTTGAGTCTACACCTCAAAAGGAAGCTGCATACCAAATATCAAGTCTCTGCTATTGCTGGTTCTTGAGAAGAAGATTTTTTAAGAATTGGAGCATTTTTGCCCCACCCCTCTGCTCAATATGAGCCGAAACCTAATTTGCCCAAAAATCAAAATGCCGCTATATAACCCCTACTCACATGAAATTTCATTAACATGCGGCCAGTGGTTTGGAAGAAAAAGACCCAAACACCACCTTCACGCCGGACGACGGACGACGGACGACGGACGCCGGATGACGGACGACGGACGACGGACGACGGACGAAAAGTGATCAGAAAAGCTCACCCTGACTTTCAGTCAGGTGAGCTAACAAGAGGCTCCAGGGTTTCCTGAGGGCGCTCACCTGACATGGTAGTCTAAATATCAAACCAGGGACTTGACTTGAATAAGCTGCATATGCGCCTCCTAAGAAAAGCATATACAAACTGGATGAAGCGATTGTGCCCACACAATACACAGAATTTTCCTTCTATTTTCAGTTCCTGCACTTTTACATCCCAAAATTGAGACAAAAGCATAAAAACAGATTTTTTTTAATTTTTGTTCGGAAATGTTCGAAGTCCCAAACAAAATATTTTCAGACTAATATTTTTTTTCTTCTTCTTAAAATTGACCAAAATGCATAAAAAACCAAAAAAACTAATTTCTGGATTTTGGCCCAGATTTTTTAAGTCCCACTCAGACCCCAAATTTTCAAGGTAAAAAAAAATTTTTTTTTGTCTTAAAATTGACCAAAATGCATAAAAACAAAAACACCGGACCCCAAATTTTCAGTCAAAAAAAAAAAAAAAATTTGTCTTAAAAGTGAACAAAACGCATAAAAAACCAAAAAACTAATTTCCGGATTTTGGTCCAAAATTTCTAAGTCCCACTGGGATCCCAAATTTTCAGTGTAAAAAGAAAAAAAAATTTTGTCTTAAAATTGACTGAAACGCATAAATGAAAGTGTCAATGACACTGTAGCTCAACTTGTCAAGACAAAGACATGTACATGTATAGTATATGACACAGCAATGACAAACATCTAGGTAATGACCTGATAACAAAGGTACATATAAAGTATTGTAACGGTCTGTACATAAATACTGACCGTTGCCTGTAACAAATGTATAGGTGAAGTATTGTAAAGGTGGGCTACAGTCAGATGCTAGACTGAAAAGAAATCTTTGAGTCCCAGAGTGGGTCTGACTCAACCCCAAAATATTTGTTCTTATAGCACAGTGATAACAAAGGCACCCCAAAACACACTCGTTCCTGTCCCAAGGTGAAAACAAAGGTACCCAAGAAGTTTTGTGAAGATCAGTTCATAAATACGAGCTGTATCGAACTTGTGACAAAAAACTGATTGGACCAAATTTTGGTACAAAATGGCCACTGGCAGTCATCTTGAATTTTGGACCGCAACCAGAAACACTCATTCTCGTCCCAAGGTGATAACAAAGGTACCCAAGAAGTTTTGTGAAGATCGGTTCATAAATACAGCCTCTACCCTGAGCCGTATTGACATGTGTGCTTACATTGTGTAAGTAGCACTGAATAAATCAAAGTTCATCTAATTTGCATAATTTCTGCACGAAAAAAAAACCTTACAATATGTGATGTATTCCATGTTACTAAACATTCTTACAAAAATTTATGAAAATCAGAACTTTCATACAGAAGTTCTGTACAAAAGACTGATTGCACTAATTTTGGTACAAAATGGCTGCTGGTGGCCATCTTGAATTTTGGACCACACCCAAAAACACTCGCTCTCATCCCACGGTGATAACAAAGGTACCCAAGAAGTTTCGTAAAGATTGGTTCATAAATATGGCCTCTAGTCTGAGCCGTATAGAAGTTGTGTACAAAAAACTGATTAGACCTAATTTCGGTACAAAATGGCCACTGGCAGCCATCTTGAATTTTAGACTGCACCCAGAAACACTCGTTCTCGTCCCAAGGTGATAACAAAGGTACCCAAGACATTTCGTGAAGATCAGTTCATAAATACAGACTCTAGCCCGAGCCGTATTGACATGTGTACTTACTGTGTGTAAGTCACAATGAAAAAATCAAAGTTCATCTAATTTGCATAATTTCTGCACGAGAAAAAAACCTGTATTATATGTGATGTATCCCATGGTACTAAACATTCACACAAAAAATTATTCAAATCAGCGCTTTCATATGGAAGTTCCGTGCAAAAATCTGATTGCACCTAATTTTGTACAAAATGGCTGCCATCGGCCCTCTTGAATTTCGGACCGGACCCAAAAACACACGTTCTCGTCCCACGGTGATACCAAAGGTACCCAAGAAGTTTCGTAAAGATCGGTTCATAAATACGGCCTCTAGCCCGAGCCGTATTGGCATTTGCACTTACAGTGCTGAAAGTAACACCAAAAAACCTCAAAATTAGTCTAATTTGCACAATTTACGCACGAGAAAAAAACCCGTATTATATGTGATGTATCCCATGGTACTAAACATTTATACAAAAAATTATTCAAATCAGAGCTTTCATATGGAAGTTCTGTACAAAAAACAGATTTCTGCATCGTCGGTACAAAATGGCTGCTGGCGGCCATCTTGAATTTTGGACTGCACCCAAAAACACTCGTTCTCGTCCCACGGTCATAACAAAGGTACCCAAGAAGTTTCGTAAAGATCGGTTCATAAATACGGCCTCTAGCCCGAGCCATAGCAGCTTGGCACTTACAGCTCTGAAAGTAACACTAAATAAATCATAGTCAGTCTAATTTGCATAATTTACGCATGAGAAAAAAACCCGTATTATATGTGATGTATCCCATGGTACTAAACATTTATACAAAACTTTATTCAAATCATAACTTTCATACAGAAGTTCTGTACAAAAAACTGATTTTTGCATCATCGGTACAAAATGGCCGCTGGTAGCCATCTTGAATTTCGGACCACACCTAAAAACACTCGTTCCCATCCCAGGGTCATAACAAAGGTACACAAGAAGTTTCGTAAAGATCGGTTCATAAATACGACCTCTAGCCCGAGCCATAGCCAATTGTTGATGTACGGACAGACGGACGGATGGACGGACGGACGACGGACGACGGGCCATGACAATAGCTCAAATTTGACTTCGTCAAAGTTGAGCTAAAAAACCCAACTCATTTCCAAATTTGGTCAAAAATTTCTGAGTTCGGACCAGGACCCCAAATTTTCAGCCTAAATATGAACCCAGGGACTTGGCTTGAACAAACTTGAATCTCACCCCTATAAGGATGCTGCATACCAAATATCAAAAGATTCTAATTGGTAGATCTGAAGAAGAAGATTTTTAAAGAATATTCCTCAAGCAGCAAGGAGGGTTAGCATACCAATTTCGAAAGCTTGAAAAAAATCCACTCGAGCCCATGAATGACGAGAGCCTATGGGACAGCCCATTACCCTCGCCGGCCCGCGCTTTCTTGTTTTGTTAAGTCTGTCAAATATACATGCACCCCTCCCTGCTGCTTATAATATATTTAGAGATTGAGAAACACATAAGTATACATGACATACACATGAGGACTAATACAATGAACGCTTGTGAGTGGCTGCTTCTAGGGTCTACCGACGTTTGTGGGCGGTCGTGTCATGGGACCTTTTGTAAGGTCCACATTGCTCGTCTAAAGAAGGGTGGAGGCCCACTATCCTGCAAAGGCTGTAGTAAGGGCGTCAAAACAGCTCTAGCCCTTTGTAAAAACTGTGGCGTGGGGTATGCTTGGCTGGCTAAATGGCGACAAAGACAATCTAAAATTAAGGACGAGTTTCGGCGTCTGGCTACGATAGATAACACTTTTGACATTTCCTATTAGAGAAATGATAACATATAGATATACTCATTACACAACATGACAACTATGAATGATCGTCTTGCTCAAGCGAAACAATTTTGGTTTCGGAGGTATTCAAAGCTCCGAAAAAATTACTTGATTAAATTGATCGCCACTGCTCGCAGGGAAGCATTTATAAAAAGACTTCGGCAGGCTAGAGAAACAGGGCGGTTCCTGGCTCTTCGGGAAGATGTACAGAATCCTAACAAGCGTGGTCAAAGAATGCATGCAATCAAACAGATTCAGGCTGAGGTCACGGAGGCACTTCGTGCTAAAACTGTTGAGGAAAAGATTCAAAGAAACCCCGCTAAAAGAGCTGCCCTACGTCGGTGAATGCCTGTAACCCTTGTCAATCAAATCGTTCAAAAGGGACCCGCCATCCTTAAAGAATTACGAGAATGGCGACAATTTGACTTGGATATCGAAGTCCCTCATCCGGTGAGGCTGCCAGATGATGAAGCATTGGTGGCTCTTTTGAACAACGCCAAAGATGAGTTTGAAGATGACGGCGCTGTTGCGGTCTACTCTACTTGGTGAATGGAAGTAGATGCCATTGGCGCCGATGGTTTGCACACTGGCCGAATGGC
Organism: Pictodentalium vernedei; assembly: GCA_031216915.1. Classification (NCBI taxonomy): domain Eukaryota; kingdom Metazoa; phylum Mollusca; class Scaphopoda; order Dentaliida; family Dentaliidae; genus Pictodentalium; species Pictodentalium vernedei. Next base: position 279,063,496 of record CM062293.1, read on the forward strand.
CTTGGATGCTCGTATGACCGATGAGAGGGCAGCACGGCTTCTCGGGGCTCTACCGGACGGGGAATTCATTTTAAGGATCAAGTTTCTCCGGGAGCATAACGAAAGAGACTGGGTAGTCGAAGACAAGTTTGACCCTGTGAAGACAGAAAGAAAGAAAGGCCAGGGCATTGCCGAAATCACACAAAACACCAAACCAGGCACCCTGACGGGGATTGACAGTCCATACTACACAAATGCCTACCCTGTTACAGCTGTGATCTACGGGCTCTATCCCCTCAGAGAGCCAGACCCTGCAAACCTAGTACCAATGAGAGTAGGGGATCTGAATTGTGTCGTCCGGAGAGTGGTTGAACACTTTGATTGCGCTCTTAGAGGACAGGGCCTAACCCCGATCAGGCACCAGAAACTTGAGAAGTGGGAGGAGAGTGTTCATATAACTGGTGCCACAGTTGATGACGTGGCTAACCTCGAGAAAACACTCAAGCGGGCCATCATCGTGAAAGATATAGCTGGCGAGGATGTCTATAACAGTGGAAAATACCAGGCAAGAAGATGGAAACCCGTCAAGCTCATCATTCACAACGGCCACGCCTGGTCCAAAGACCTGCACTTTCCCCAGTCCAGACAGGTCCACATATACGAGGGTGACGTCTGGGACGCCGTCAGACAGGCCACCCAAAATGAGCCAATTGCTGTCTGGCAACTCGGAGGTGGCAAGGATAGACAGCTCCGCGTTGACCAGTTTGTCTTATAAGACGGCCGTACTTTCAGAACTCAGGAAACTCACGAGATACTCCAAGCGGCCTACGCCGATCTAGGAGATGAGTCTCTTGCCGACAGGGCCTTCAGAGTGAACCACACAGCCAGCATCGTCGCAAAGGAAAAGAATGACTGGAAGCAGACCCCAGCATCTTTCCTGGATGACATCCAAAAGGCTTGTGTCAAACACGGCCACGGTAGCCTCTGGAATGCAGAACGGTATCACGTCAATGACATCATAAGCATTGACATGAAGGTGTGCGATCCCTCAAGCTTCCAAGGTATGGGTGAGGCTCAGCCCTACTTCGAACGTTTCGGTCATCCAAAGGCCAACATGACCCGTGTAGCAATCAATGGTGCTTTGCCCAAAGACATAGGTACCGGTTTTGCCCAAATACGCAAGTGGGCTTTCGATCCAAGTGTCAACCCTGTCATCCCTGCGTGGTTCGGGAGACATTTCGAGGAGCAGGGCTGGGCTCCGACGGCTCTCCTCTCATTTCTCACGGATTCCAGCATCCTAAACGAACTAGATGTAGGAGAAGCCATCATCGCTTTCGGAAAGAAGAACGTAGTGTGGCTCTCCGAAGATAGAGATCGTGGCTGCAGCATCATCGGGAAATTCACTCAGGGTGCAAAAGCCGATGGTCACGGATCATGGTGAACTAGATTATCTTGTGAGAGATACTTGCCAAAGTGACACTCTTGTCAGAGCCCCAGAAAAGTGTTCCCTAGGCCATGTGTTAACTAACTACGATGGAAGCCAGCCCCAATACACCCACCTAAGGGCCTCTATGTTAGCATATGCCCATATTAACCTTCTCAGTGTGTTACAGCATTTCGACAAAGAAGAGGCGGTTCGGGTGGCGACAGACAGCATATATATCAAGAAAGCAATACTCCATAAACTAGACGGTGTCCAAATCTACGTACCACAAGAAGTTCACCCTGAGGGTTTTTGCAGAACGTGCTATCTCTATCATGACGAACCCACCCTACAGCCTCTCAAAAAGCATAATGTTCTGCCAGCTCAATGGTGAGATAAGGGGGAAACTCTCTACGTGCCCCAGGATCATGCCGCATATCTTCCAAAGGCAAAGTATTGGTGCCGGAAAAAAGACATCACTGATTCCACAACTCCAAAGTATGACGACCCACTTACCCACCAATGACTGAACTACCTCAACGGTGGGGGTGGTAGCGGCAAGACGAGAGCGATCAAGCTTTTCAGGGTGCGAGGTCCGCTTGTCTTTACTCCAACTCACCGCCTTGCCAAAAGGGAGTCAGGGCCCAGACCTACTATAGCTTCTTCCAGTGGAGTGGACAAAATGAGTGGACGCCAGATCGCATGGGCCAAAAGTTCATTCCCCGTGTTATCGTCTGGGACGAGGTGTGTACTGTGCCCCGACCAATCCTTGAGACCTTCCTATGCTGGCTTGAGCAACGGGGTGTCCAAGTTGTCTGCTGTGGCGTTCAGGGCCAGCTGCCACCGATTGCAGGCGAGATACCGCACGCTTGGCTGTGCCAGGCCGCCGACTACTATGAAGAGGTCGAGGTTAACCACAGGGCAAAAGATGACACACTCAAGGCTCTGAAAAGGTGCATCCATCTCCATACTGACAAGGTCCAGTGCCAGGAGATGCGAAGGGCTCTCCCAAGATGCCTGGGATGGGACAGGTTTGTAGAGCAGTGGAAGTCCAAGGACCTAATCCTTACCAGAGGCCAAAAAGTCCGAGATCGTGCCCAGAGTATTCTGTTCCATCGCCACAAGAAGGCGTTTCTAAATGAGCCTGTTCCCCTGTTGTACCGACCAAATGACAAATGGCAAAATTGTTTGGCGACGATCCCAGGTCCTGTAATAGTCAATGACGGCCGACCCGACCAGGAGGAGTTAGTTCTTAATGATATCGTGGAGGTACCTGTTCGATACGCCCAAGAGGTCATTGACGGTAAGTGGGGCTATGATTGGGCTTTCGGCTACGCGATGACGTTACACTCCAGTCAGGGTCTCACCGTCAGCGACCCACAGGTCTGGATTATCGATGACTATCTCCAGTGGTCAAATCTTGCCTACCTTGCTGTGTCACATGTGGAGTATATGCATCAACTTGAGAGGGTAACTTGTCCTCCAGAAGAGGGTTCTGAGGTCAGGTTACAGAGCGACAAGCAACTCTGCAAGCAAATCCAAAAGAAACTTGTGGCATACAAGCATCAGGACAACGTCAAATATCTACAGGGGTTTAACCTGAAGGTTGACTACATCATGCAGCTCAGCAAGGCCCACCAAAACCGCTGCACGACATGCAACATCGGGTTGATATGGGCGTATACCCCAAAAGACACAGAGCAGTTCTCTGTCGACCGGCTGGACAATAGCAGGGGACACTGTAGAGGTAACGTACGACTGAGTTGTTTAGAGTGCAACAGAAAAAGAGGGGGTGCTGCAATTACAACTGAGTAAGAACCCCATCAGGTGGCAACTGGGTGTCAGGGGGCACCAAGAGGAGCTCCTCTCTAACAAACCCACGTGGTGGCCCATCCAACAAATAATAGAGCACAGGTTCGCCGAGCAGGACGACCTGCAACCACAGAGGAGGGCTTTCGTGCTACAGTCTTAGCCTTGATGGCGTCAGAGGCCTTCTTTCCAGTTAGGCGAGTCACCTCACCATTCAGAACTGCAGTGACGGCTGGCAGTCGAGCCACCCACTCGGTTAATCATTTGCCGGGTGGAAGTCGCATCTCTTGAATGTATTGGTGCCCAACGAGTCGCTCTGCCAGGGTGCGGTTGAAACACTCCACAATTAACTGGTCCTGGTGGGCATCCACACGGCCACACCGCACTTCTGTCCCGTGTTTGGCCAGCAGCTGGTTCACTGCGCCCATGAACTCGCGGCCAGGGTCGACCTGTAACAATTGTCGCCATCTGAGAGGGCTCTGCCTGTAAATCCTTTCAAGGGAACCCGTGACCTCTTTGGCCACTTTTGTGGCCAGGGGCTCTGCCTCTTTATAGCGGGAGGTGAGCGACAGTGAGCACGTATTTGTACGTTTTGTGGGCCGCCCAGTCATGTGGCAGAAAGAGCAGGTTGGCCTGGTGAACTTCATTCGGTACGAACACGTCAAATGTGGGTCATGGAATGTGTCACGGAGGGGGCAGGTATATCTGCCAGATGACTTGCTTCTTGAGCCATGCCCGAGCCACATCTTCAGAGATTGATATGGACATATACCCCAAAAGACACACAGCAGTTCTCTGTTGACCGGCTGGACAATAGCACGGGGCACTGTAGAGGTAACATACGACTGACTTGTCTAGAGTGCAACAGAAAAAGAGGGGGTGCTGAAATTACAAATGAGTAAGAACCCACCCCATTAGGCGGCAACTGGGTGTCAGGGGGCACCACGAGTAGCTCCTCTCAGACAAACCCATGTGGTGGCCCATCCAACAAATAATAAAGTACAGGTTCGCCGAGCTTGGTGACCGAACGTCCAAGCCGGTAGACCTGGAGGGACCACACAGAGTCAGTTGCATGACGACGATCACCCTCAAGTTCGCCTGGCTGGTAGAGGTAGCGGACACCCATGCCAGAGGGGAGCTTCTGCTCTCGGATGCCAACAGGACGACCTGCAACCACAGAGGAGGGCTTTCGAGTTACAGTCTTAGCCTTGATGGCATCAGAGGGCTTCTTTCCGGTTAGGCGAGTCACCTCACCATTCAGAACCGCAATGACGGCAGGCAGTCGAGCCACCCACTCGGTTGATCGTTTGCCGGGTGGAAGTCACATCTCTTGAGTGTATTGGTGCCTAAAGAGTCGCTCTGCCAGGGTGCGGTTGAAACACTCCACAATTCCCTGGTCCCGGTGGACATCCACATGGCCACACCGCACTTCTGTCCCATGTTTGGCCAGCAGCTGGTTCACTGCACCCATGAACTCACGGCCTGGGTCGACCTGTAACAATTGCAGCCATCTGAGGGGGCTCCGCCTGTAAATCCTTTCAAGGGCACCCGCGACCTCTTTGGCCGCTTTTGTGGCCAGGGGCTCTGCCTCATTATAGTGGGAGGTGAGCGACAGTGAGCGCGTATTTGTACGTTTTGCGGGCCGCCCGGTCGTGTGGCAGAAAGAGCAGGTTGGCCTGGTGGACTTCATTTGGTACGAACACGTCAAATGTGGGCCGCAGAATGTGTTGCGGAGGGGGCAGGTATATCTGCCAGATGACCTGCCTCTTGAGCCTTGCCCAAGCCACATCTTCAGAGACCTTGGTCGCGGAAGCAAGGGTTTTAATGGCCGCAAGTCCCTTCCAGTACCCCTTGGGGCTCTAGTAGATTGAAGCCAACTTTGTTGCAATCTTGTTGTCCATTCTTGGGTATACCGGCATCCTTTGGACCTCTAATATGCACAAATGAAGATTTATCACATGTTAAGTATCCAACAAGTACACAAAGCAATAGTCACAGACATGAGCTGGCCAACAAAAGAGGATTTCAAGAAAAGCGAAGCTTCGAAATGGAGAGACCTGCCCATAGGCACCTACCAACTTATGGAAGAAAAGGATCTTCCAGGTGGCATGATCCTCATCCTTGTAACACAAATCGGCAAGAGGTATGTGGTCTGGGTGCCAAATAGATTAGCGTCCGATTTGCAGGGGTCTCACGAGGCAGTGAAATATATATACAATGATGGTCTTGTTACTAGTAATAAAAACCCTTCAAGACAATATTATGGTTATAAACTCTTATAAATGTTTCTGGTTTTCAGTTGACTCTGACTAATTTGACCCATATTGGAGGAGTCTTATCTTATTACAAAACTATAAATGTATGTGACACTATCCGACATTCAAACCATGGACCTACCAAGGGCGCTCCCTGCTGGAGAGCAATATGAGTGTGTGCTTGCTGAAGTAACATACTACCCTCTTTGGTACAACATTAACTCGCAGAAACGCAACAATACTATTCACATTGTGTCTGAGAATGATGATGAGCGAAAAATGATTTCAATCCCAGATGGCTATTACAATGTATGCGAGCTAAATGACGAGGTGTTTAGTCAAGTTGGGGCTATATTGGATCTTCACAAACCATCGGGTCGTCTTCGACTCCAGACAGATAAGTCTCTGAAACTGGGAAAGCTGGCACGCACATTAGGATTTACAACAACCAAAATCCCTGGGGGAGAGAGGATGATTAGTGGTGAGTTACCTAGTCTTGAGGCCCACCGTGAGCTCTTCGTTCATCTGTCAGAAGTCAGCACCACGGACAATGTTTACAACAGGCTACCCAGCACACTACTCTGAACAGTACCTGTAGCAAATGAAAAATGTGCCAGTGGCAGAACAGAAGCTTTCTCTCATTTGCAATACAAAAGGCTTGTACCAGGTCCTATAGGCAATATCACAGTTAGCATTGTAGATAGCAGGGGCGGCCCTATTGAATTACAGCACCTATCAGTAACATTACATATTTGAAATATATCTTCTGTGTGAAGACATGGTGGATAGTGGAGGACCAGGAGCTCATGATGTATTGCCTTGCACAACCATTTCACTGCCTGATCTTGGGGAAATGAAGGGCTTTGGAGAACCAGGTGAGAAGGACAAGCTGTATATATTTCAACTTTCTAATGGGTTATATAAGAGAACGGAACTCCCATCTGCTGTTTCCACGGAACAAGCTACCTTTACCGAGCTATGTGGTTTGAACCTGGAAGGCTCAGCCCGTGTAGGAGCTACAAACTCCTCCAGAATGATGCCAGACAGTGGTCTCTGTATAGGCACCCTGTATGCAGTGGGTGGGAACTCGACTTCAGGGTCAGCCAACCTCACATCCAACTGGGCCGTGGACACAGGCTACATAAACTCCAGAACAGTGGCCACGTGTTGGCTTCTTACATCCCAAAAGGTGCTATTAATGTTCACAAAAGCACGGTGGGGTATGTGCTGGGTGCGGAGAAAAAACAAGGCGTGATGATGAAGCTTGTTTTGGAGTTTGATCGTCTTACTGCTGGCAAGAATACTACCACCATTGTACAGATAGTTATGGGACCACCACCCAACGATTTTGTACCAGTTCTACATGGGCTTGCCCTAAAATGGGGTCGACGACATAACGGCAAAGAACTTGTCATCATTATCCATGGCAAAGATGTGTTGCTCTTGTTGAGTGGAGTTGATCACAAGGTCACAGATGATGACTTTCCAACTGACACACTCAATACCCTATATCTTGGCCCAGCTAAGCTCAAGCGTGTGCGGTTTACCAGACAGACACTGGCGGACGATGATCTGTATCCAAACCTCAAAAATGGTGACGCGAATACTTTATGCATCCAGGAGATCGGTGATGTTAGAGCCCGTCTCATGGCCGAATGAGACCACAGGTATTCCCTCGGTAAGAAATACCAGCGAGGGGTTAATATCGCAGATGGCATTGAAACAGTTATGTCTGCGGCGGGTGTAGGAATCGGCGTTAGTGGTATTGGACTGTTGACCAACATAGCAGTGGTTCCTGTGGTTATAAAGCTAGAGGCAGTGGCAAGTGTCTGTGAATTGGCAGGTGTCTTCGGGAAGTTTGTAAGTCGAAGACTCACAAAAGAAGGCTAAAAAGCACAACACCATTGCCACATTAGCGGAGGCAAAACTTTCGAGCATCACAGATCTGTACTCGAAGGCTGTTGGTGATGGCCAGATATCAGAGGAGAAATTCAATCATATACTTGCAGAGGAAGAGAAATTCAACCAACTCCGGCTTGATATCCGCAAGACTTCTCGCCGAGAGAACTTGCTGGGCACAAAAAATGAGATGTTACTGCTGATATGCCAAGAACTCACCTGGCAGAGCAAGCCCATGATACCCACTGGACAACTGAAACCAGAGCCCACCATGCCTGCCACAGATGCTTACTAAGCATCTCATGGGCATTTGCTGTGCAAATAAGTATTGATTAGTAGCTAGGCGCAGCGCAGCAACAAAAAAACCCAGTTTTTTTAGACACCGTTACTGTATTTTTTTTTTTCTCCATTACAACGGCGGGCAGCACAGCTGCAGTTCCGAAGGAACACATTCACTTGACGAGTTTGTAGGCCACCAGGCCCGTCGCAGCCATCCCCAAGATAACAAAGGCGACCTCACAGTCTTTTTGGTCGGCTGATGGTGTGTAAATGTCTTCTAGTTGCGGCTCTGGGCCAAGACTGTTTAAATTGTTGCCAGTTACCTGTGCATATTCGCGAATTGCAACATCGACATCCTGGAATGTGCATAATGCATGATCTTGCCGATGTAGTTCTTCGTTAATCCAATCGAGGCGTTCTGTTCCCTTATGGGACCATGCTGCCTGAGCTGTCTGGAGCTTTTCTATGGCTTTGTCATGTCGTGTACATTCCTCACCAGCCTCATTATCCCGTAACATGGAGAAGAGGTAGTTGCTGCCAGAGAAGGCCAATGCGTTAACAAGGGCGCCTCCAACTAGCATTGCGATCGAGGCCATCTTGTTATTTCATTATATTTGGTGGAATGATTCCTTGTTTAATTAGCATGTCCTTGGTTGCCATCGCCAGCCCCACGTCAAGGACTACCATCCCGACATCATAACCGGTGAAGTCAAGTTTAGGGGTGGCACCCTTCAATGCCATCTTACCTAAGCGGGCGTACCATATTGCTAGGGCAGAGACTACGGCGCTGTGATAGGCAGCATTGACTAGCATCTTTCCATCGGCTGAAGACATGTTTACTCCATATGTAATGGGTCATTAGATACCTCTGACTGCTTGTTCGGAGGTGCGACTCGGTTGACCGGTTCAGCATTGGGCAGTCCCATCGGACTGGTCCTCTTCCTTTTGCTCTGCAAAAACCATAATGCCAAGCCAGCCAACCCAGCATCGAGATCCCTTGCTGGTGTTGTTCCCGTTCGGAAGGAACACCAACCGCTTGGGTTGCATTGTTTATGGCCATTCTCTGGAGATTGGCCTTCTCTTCTCGCAATTCGACGAAGGCTTTTTGTTGTTTTGTATTCCGAGTGGCAGCTCCTGCCCTCCCAGCAGACACTTTTTTAGGGTCTTTCTGTCGCTTCTGTACAGGAACAACAGGCGACTCAGTGGTTGGCACAGCTGTCACTCTCTCCACCTGTTGCATAGCAACTGTCGGCAGGTCTGGCTCCGTCGATATGTTTGGCTCTGTCGTCGATGACATCGTCTTGAATTGTAAGAGGGCAGGTATGTCCAAATCGACATTGTTTAGCAGTGGTTAGCGCCGCGGTTAGCTGTGCTAAGTACATGCCATACCGATGATGTAGCAAACACGTGGCACTGCTTAGCATGTGCCCAACAAATGGATCTGCCTCAAGGTCAGCAACCAGCTTTGGGAAGTAACATGCTGACCACCCTTGCATAGAGTTGTAGTGCGGCCGTCCCCAGAATTTTTGTCATTGCTGTGCAGAGCCATGCCTCATATCGAGCATAGAGTTTATCGATTTCCTGATTGGCCATCATGTCATTGACCTGGTCAACCGTGAGGTTTTTCCCCATATATTGCTTAGCCTGCCCACTGGAAGCTATCACAGCTAGCCTTTTGCATTTGGCACCATCGGCCTGTTGTTCCTTCGGATGTTGCTCTGCAACTGAAGCAGGATCCACTGCCATCTTGTCTTCTGTAATGACTGCCTGCGGTGCAGCATCTTGCTCTTCCAGCAGTTGGTTAATGATTTCGTCGCAATCCATGATGGTGTGGATATGTACATGCACTCGCTCTGGGACAAGCTCCAAAGTGCCGAGTGGCCTCATCCCATTGCTGGTAGGCACGCAATCCCTGGGAGTACAGCTGGTTGGGCATTCCCTCGCTCACCTCAACTTTGGTGATCTTTGGATTATAAAAGACCTCAGGCTTCCTAGTGAAAGCAGCACCAGCTGTAGCAGGGTCCTCGAACAGCATCAGAATCCCTTTCATGCTCCTCGCTGCCACATTGAGGTTGATATTCTACAGAGTGTTGCTTTTATCTTTTGTCATTTTGTAGTGGCGAAGGATGCGGTCGTAGAGGATGGCGAGACGACCAGAATACTAGTTGTGGACCATGCGAGCAAGTTCATGTTGGGTGACCATCTCGTATTACAGGCTGATATTATCAATGGTGTAACTGGCATCGACATCACCTGAAGCCTGGACTACCCGGCTGTAATCACTGAACGTAAGCTCGTACTCGAGCCAACCCCCGAGCACACTCTGGTAGAAAGGCATATAAGCCTCAAGGAGTTCAAAATCCAGCGGTTTTCAGAAACGATTGCCATAGGCATCAGCGATAGCCTTGTCTGGAACAACAGAGTCATCCTTGTCTCCTGCGCCGACCTGCAACTTGGTAGCATTTCTTTTCGTGGATGTATCAATACCCTGGTAGTGCACATTGTTGTGCTTGGAAGCTGTCTTCCAGAGGTCAAGGTCGCACTGGTACACGTCTGCATAGTCGACCGACATCACCTCATTCCCACTGATCATGATTGCCATTTTCTTGATGATGGCACGGCCAAGATTCTGAACAACTGACCTGTTATCATCTGTTGAGTTTACGGTGACTGTAAAGGCAAGGCACACAGTACCCGGTGTAATAAGATGGTATTCTCCAAGATTCGGAAATCGGACATTGAGCGATTGGTTCTGGTCAATCGTACTGGGATTGTGCGTAATAACAACCGACTGCCTGACTCCCATTACCCCAAGAGGCATTCGTAGTCTGCGGTGTGGGTTAAGCTTGCGTCCATATTAGCATGAAGACATGTTGAATTGTATTGAACTCTGTCGCTCATCCTTCAATACAATGGCAGGCTCTGATGTCTTCGACCATCCTGATGAACAAGGTGGCCGCCATGGAGAAGATGAAACTAGCTTTACCTGGGTCCCTGTTAATAGCGGAGCTGTCATGGAGATAGGTGATCATCTACCTTCATTGCAGCAAGAGATGTTGGAGACGACCGTTAATGACTACTACCAGAATATGTCTGAGAAAGGGATGGTGCCCCTTCTATGTGACTATACCAAGTTTGAGATTGACAAAAAAGGACTGCTGAGGCTGAAGGCCCATCCAGATTTCGACATTGTTAATAGGTCAGAAGCACCCCTTGCTCTCTCAACAATTGCTGGGAGGCATGGCGGTAGTGAGGTCATACGGAATGAGCTGGGGTTTGTGGACTGGACTCGTGGGACAAAGGCGCTTAAGCCTAAGGCACATGAAGCACTGAGGGTCAATAACAATGAGTTGGGTGGATCAGATACTACAGAACTGCGAGACTTGGGACAGGTGGCTAATGCTGCATCAAATTCCACTCAAAACGTGATGGAAAGTCTTACCGAGGAGATAGAAACTGCACTTACAACCTTACATGACCCTCCACTTGATACCGTGGGATTGGAGTACAGCATCAGAGAGCTCAGCGGACTCAACAGGGCAATGCAGACAACCCGTGGTGAGCTGATAAACAACCTGGCTAAACTGTACGAACTTGATGAGCACATCGCTTCGGAGTAGCGCAAATTGGACACTGGAGGCATTGATGAGTCTATCAGGCACCGAATTGCAGAACATCTGCACAACCTGGAAGATGAACGAGGTTCATCCGATCCCAAAGACAAAGTTGACCTCAGAGTCAGCGTACCGCAATACATCTTGATAACGCTTGATTGCTGAAGGGAAGTCCACTGGGGATGAAATGGCATCCTCAACGTTTGGAAGGAACTGCTTCTGCACATCGAATGCTGTTCGTTGATGCTGTGCATCGGCGATAATGCGTGTCCATGTCTGGGCCTGTGCCCCCAAGACTGCCCACACGTAGGTCCTGATGCTGTCGTTTAGGCGTTCAACACTGGGCCGCATAAACCCCTGAGATTTATCGAGAATGAATGTGTTCCACGCGCTATCTGCATTTGGGTCATCTTGTTTGATGAAATCGACGTGGATGAACTCGTTGGATGTCCGGTGTGTGAATGACATGCTAGTAGGGTCGTAGTCAGGGTCAGCTAAGTGGTGAGGGCCAAGGTTTGTCCAGTAGTTGTACACCCACCCCATGCCATGGTTTGATACATCAAACTCACCACAGATTCGCTCCTATGCCCTCAGGTCATATGAGTTATTGAACGCATTCCAAGCTTGATCCTAGGGCAGTGCAATCTTTAGCTCGCTGAGGATCCTGCGAACCTGGTAGTACACATGGAACTCATATAAGGACTTAATGAGGGGATCTGAGGCGCTTAGGTGACCTTATATGGACACACCAGAGCCTGTCATTGCACACCAGATGGTGAAATTTAGCTGGTTCTGCCAGAACTGCATTGGATTGCTAAGCCATGTATGTACTAGCTTGTCAGATTCGACAAGTGGCAGCCGGTACCTCTGGAACACATCAGGATAATGCTCTAAGTCTTGGAAATATGCGTGCAACACGGCCCGGATGCTGGGTTTTGTTAGTTGCTTCACTATGTCTTTGGACGAGAAAACCCTGCCTGTCTTGTATTTTGCACCACTATTGAAACTAAATGCCTGGGTATCCATAGTATGTATGTCTAAGACAAGACTTCAAAATAGCCAGACGACTGCCCTCCCAGGTCGAATGAGATTGCCGCACCTTCCATATAAGGACTTAATGTTGGTAATACCAAGCGACCCCCATGATATTCTGTTTTGGCAACTACTGTATATATATATATATATATCATACTAGATAGATATAACTTTATTAACATCAAAACAAACATTAAGCGACCCAGTTTTTGAACAGTGCATTTTGACACAGATAAGAGCTTCTCTACTTATGTTGAACTATACTCACACTAAAAACAAAGCATATTTTCTTTCTTATTCTGTCCCAAATGCATATTTCTTTCTTATTCTGTCCCAATGCCATTTTCTTTCCACAAACATCATATTTTAAAGCACAAATTCAGTTTTTTTTTGTCACAACACTGTAAACTATTTTAAGTACAAAAATAAAATCTAATGACAAAATGTTCTCACCGTGAGGATATTGCACAATTCAGATCACGAAAGATAATTGGTGGCCAAATGTGCTCCAGATATCCAAGAATAAAGCTAGGGCAACAAAATTCTTCAAACCACAGACACAGAGCTTCATGGGAGTAAATCCAAAAACTGTCTTTCTAATACCGGTTGGTTGTAAATCATTATCGATTGCGCTGTATGCTGTCAAGAAATAGATCACGCTATTTTTAGTCCGTATGTAAACAAGACACCCCTAGAGTGTCAATCAATTTTTAGTGTCCTATATAAGTACAAATTGTTTGTTTAACAAATACAGGGTAGAGCGGGTTCCCTATGTATCTGTCGCTAGCGGAATTGGCCATTCTGTGGTGGATATTTTAAATCCGTTAGGTGTGGTGCGGTTCAATCCTTCAGCTGCCCGGCCCACAGTTGTGGACCTATTAGCTCAGGACTAGAGCACCGAGACCGAAGGGCCACATGCTTCGACCCACTGCCTGGGGTCAGCGGATACTGCTAGAGTGTATCAGCCGGTGCTTGCTATAATGTACCAGCGGTCACAGCTATAAGTGACACTCCAGGATGTGTGAGGGCAGTTGTCGGAGGGCTGCCAGAGCACACATCCAGCCAAGGCCCATAAGCATGTGGAAAGGTTTTCCTCTTTTGCTCTATTTTTTTTTGCGATTACACTTAGCAGCAGCATATATATTTGACAGACTTAACAAAACAAGAGAGCCCAGGCCGGCGAGGGTAATGGGCCGTCCCATAGGCTTTTGCCGTTTATGGGCTTGAGCATTTTTTTTCAAGCTTTCAAAATTGGTATGCTGACCCTCCCTGCTCCTCATACTGCACTAATTTAAAAATTTGGGCTCCCATAGAGAGCTCAAATATGGACCCAGGGAATTGATTTCAATAAACATGTGAAACAATCTTCCAAAGATGTTACATGTGAAATTTGAAAGCTTTTGGAGCAGTGGTTTAGGAGAAAAGTAGTCTTAAATGTTTTTACCATTACCCACAGTGTTAAAAAATGCTGACTCAGCACTTTTGCAATTTTTTTTACCATTCCATTCTGTTGGTCCTAAGGAAGCTTCACACCGAATAAGAATTCTTCGTGCCGTGTAGTTTTGGAGATATGGGCGTTTTAATTTTTTTCTATTTTTAGCTCCTGCAGTTCCCATGGGGCGACGGGAAAACAAATTTGTGCATAAATTAAGTACTTATGGCCCAATAAGTCCTCATATCAAATTTGGTTCAAATCTGCCTCTCGGTTTGGAAAATAGAAATTTTGGGAGGCGCAAAAATTCTTGCCCCTCCCATAACGACGGCAAATATAGCCCCACAAACTTCTCTTGAACAAATCTGAGTCTACACCTCAAAAGGGAGCTGCCCACCTAATATCAAGTCTCTGCTACTGCTGGTTCATGAGAAGAAGATTTTTTAAGATTTAGGCACACTTTTTGGGTGCAGCCCTACCAAGGGCGAGGCAACTTGATTTGAACAAAATCAAATTGCGATATCATAAACTATTATCTCAAATATCAATTAAATTGGTTCAGCAGTTTGGGAGGAGAAGATGCAAACACCATGTTCACGGACGACGGACGCCGGACGCCAGACAATGGACGACGGACGGTGAGTGATCAATATAGCTCTCCTGACTGAAATCGCCAAGACGCGATAACCACTGGCAGTATCAACGTTTCTATGTCATGTTGTCAACGTATTGAATTTTCAAAACCAGTGGATTATTTCCAACCAAATGTCAACCAGTCAACCACCCACCTGACCCCTAATGTCCTCTATGAATAAATTGCACAGTAATTTCCAGAAAATATATTGAATCAGCCAGAATGTTGGAAACACTGGAACTGGGTCGTATTTCTTCAGAAACGGCAGTACCAAGTTAACAACTTGCCATTTTTCATTTTTCTGCCGTCACTTTTTTATTTCTTTCTCTGACGTATTCGCAGCATCTGCTACCTACCTGTCACTTACAAACTTCACATTTGCACATTTTCTTATCAATTCGATCAAAATATGCTGCCCACAGGCTTTTAGATTTACGACTCACCTTGATGAATTGACTTTCTGTCAATTTCGCAGAAAAATATAACTACAGAAATAAGCGGTATTTTGATTTGGTTTTGGTACGGTTTTCGGTATCCCTATAATACCAAAACTGTACCAATAATTTGGTATATCACACAGCTCTAAATAGAATAAATGCTCCGTTTATAACAAGAAGATAGGAACATAACTCAATTCCTGTTAATTGTACATGTATACTCCCGTTAATTGAATATTTTTCTCTGGCAAAATGGCTATTCAATTGCAACTGTAGTAGGAGGGGGTGGGGTGGGGGCACCTTTTTCTGGTCTTTTATACTTTGTTGTGCATGGAAATTAATATTTTTCCTTACATATATCATTAAGTTTATTAATTTTACAAGGATTGGCAAGAAGGTTCAACATCATTTATTAAGGGTACATGTACTTCCACACAAATACACAACAGTTGATGATTATTTGTTGAAAGATGATGTTGGCATAAGGCAGCTAGTATGCTTTTATAACTCCTGACCCTTTTTGAGAACTCTCATCAAAGGCATTGGTTGACATGTTCTATTATTGTAAAAACCCTTTACCCAATACGACATAAAAAATTTTTAAAAAAAAGGATTTTCCAAGAATTTCATTAAATCCATTATGTGACCCCTCACTGGAATGAGCGTGACAAACTCGTTTAATTAAGGTGTCATATGACATGGTTTTGTTGAAATTTTTGGAAAACTTTTTTTTTTCTTTTCAACAGTGCAATTTGTAAATTATGCTGGCGGATATCCCCATTTTATAAAGTAAACGGTTAAAGCAGAACTTGTTTACAACAGTTGAATAGCACTACTTCACTTCAGAGATTCCCATAGAGAGCATTATATGAGGCAAACAATTTCATGAGCTTCTGTTCAGGGACCAGCCTAGGAGGAAATTTTAGGGAGACTCCATGTCTCCCTCCAGAAAAAAATAGGGAGACTGCAGTCATGTAGGGAGACTTCATAGGCAAGTGGGGAAAATTAAGAATATTCATGTACCACCCCCGCCGCCCCTTCATATTTTCAATTTGTGGTCCTCCATTAATGTCCCAATAATCCAGGTCCAGTTGTCTATGAGGCATCTATGCCAGGTTAAAAAATCACAAATTAATTATTGACTGAAAATCCCCCACTGCTACCCTCTCCTTCATGACCCCCTCCCCTCTTCTTCATGCCAATCCCCCAGCACCCTACTGTGGTTGCCTTTCACCAAAGTCTACTAAGCTAATAATTTCCTAAGTCTGAAAGTGTGAACAGGACCAGATGTAAGAAGGTTGCTTGGGAGGTACTTTGTTAGAAAAGAAACAAAATACATTCTGGGGTCGAGTATTTTGTAAAAGAAATGTCATTCCACATCATTTTTATGGCATTCTGGTGTCATTTCGTGTCATTCTGTTGTTTAGGAGGACCCTTTTTTAAGATCGTCCACATGCACTCTTGTGTCCTGTACAAAGCTTTTCTTGTCATCACTAAAGCTTTTTTCATGTGTTTCAATTCCATTCGTGTTTTTGTGGGAATAGACGACCCAACAGTTAACATTCGTCAGCAAAACGAAATAAAAATACAGTGTTATAAAATACATCCGTTGTGTATACATTTTCGGCATCCTAAGCGACGTAACCTACTTTCAAACTGAGTTATTTTGTTGAGTCGCGTAAGTCACCTATTTCGTTTCGACATTTGAAGCTCCGACTGAAACGCAACAAAATAGAAATAAAAAAATCCGCCAAAAGGGACAATGGACAATTGATTGTCGGGTGATTTCATTAAATGGACGTTTATTTGACGAATTAAAATGCCCATTTATCACACTTGAGCACATTCGATTTTTGAAAATAATCATTTTCATGAAAAGCTCGCATCACTCAGTTCAGCCTTTCCTCATTTTGGCCAATTTTTAGAGGGCGACTTGTAATCACCCCGACTATTTTTCTAGGCGACTTTGAGCTTAGGAGGGCGACATAATCGCCCTAGTCGCCCTCACGGCTGGTCCCTGCTTCTGTTAATCATTATCACTGAAATACATCAAAAAGACATAATGACCAGAATGGAATGACTGCTTGTGGTTTGACAATAGTAAGCATTTGTAGCCACCCCAATCGACAAGAGAAAAACAGATTTAGGAAACCATGTCAATGAATTCTTCACTCCAAGCTCAACAAGAGATTGCACCAGAGGTGCCAATATACCCCTACCAGTAGTAAGTCACGGGATAAGGCTTGTTCAGGATGGACAATATCCCTCACCCAAAAACCTGACCCAGCCATCCATCTCAAGCAGAAAATCTTTTTTGAATAAAATCACTTTAAATCCTTCAAAACTTATTTTAAAGCCACCCCCACCCCAAATGAAGACACCCACTCTAATGCCAAGATAGACTTATTTTTAACACTACACATAAACAGGTCAGGTGGTTTATTGTCTTTGCTTTACAGCAGGAAGATAAATCCAACACCCAGTAGAAATTGTGAGATCACTCATACCTGTTACTGAAAGTTTGTGATGATCGGACCATCCATATGGGAGATGTGGAACTATTCTCTTTGTTTTACAGCAAGAAATTAACACACACCCTGCCCTCCATGGTTATTGTGAAGGCCTCAAATACCTGATAGTCAAGTCTAGTGACAATCGTACCATCCATGTTATGTATATTGAGCCAGTTGTTTTCCATACCGAAAATAATCAAAATCAGAATGACTGTTTGGAAGCTCTTTCTTGGAAAGTGTAATTGCTATTTTTAAAACAAAATGATTTATGGTGGCAACTTTTTATGGCTGTCACAACCTGAAATGTGACAACCCGTTTGTTCTCTCTGCACCATTGTGTCATATTTTTCATTGTGTCATATCGTTCATCCATTGATCCATATATGTTTATCTGGACAGATGGACTAATGGATGGAGGCATTGCCAAACATACAGACAGAATATTTTTCAGTATTTCCCCTACTCTTTGAGTGGATATCCAAATATGTTTGTATGGATGGACAGAGTCCAATGGATTGACAGACTGTTGAATGAACAAATGATTGGACAGATGTAATTCAGTATGCCCCCTACTCTCTGTGTGGGAGTATAATAATTGAACACTAAAACAATGTGACATTTAAACTCTCTTTCTCAATACACAAAAACAATAAAATGACAATATAAAAAGTCATACCTGAATGATTTAATATAAATTTCAGCTGAATTACTGGTGTGCTTAAAATTCCATGTTTGTATTTTTTTGACGTAGTCATGTTTGCCGTTATAAATTATCATCATAACCTCCTCTAAATGATTCTAAGATAAGAAGACACAGCATGATGTTTTTCAAGTTCACATTATTTTGTAACAGTATCAGAGATACCAGTTTATCAACACCTAATTTTCTATATCTTGATCATCCAAACATGAGAATTTTTACCTTCAGGCTTTTAGAAACACTCAAGATAAAATAGAGCTCTGTTTTTCAAGAAAATAATGAGGAAGTTTGCCCAGTAAATAAAGGGAGAAAAAGATTATGTAAAATCACTTGCACTGTAAAAATCAGGTGGAAATAATGAGGAAACACCTGCAAACTATCAGTTCACATAGGCCACCTTATAAAAAAAACAACACATATTGGTTATCACATTAAACTGAAAGTCACTTACTGTTCCCATAAATGCTTCAAAAGGCATTGGTACACAATGAATGTGGCAAAATCAATGACATGATTTGCACTTTGTCATAAATAGTTGAAAAAAAAAAAAAAATTTTTTATAATTTTTCTTTTTTTCTTTCTGTTTCTTCTGAAATATATATTGTGATTGCTAACAGAAACATGAAGCTCACTAGGATCTAAACTTCAAATCTAAAGTCATATTTCTTCTCTGTCACATCTCAGCAAGCAAAAGTACATATGCACATTCTAACCTCCCATAAATTGTGAACTACTCATGTTCATGGCACTGGAAACTTCCTTTTAATGACTAGCGTAGGAGTGTACATCCACAAAATAAAACTAATACTAACAGCACTAAGGTTGCACTGCAAATGAAAAATGGGCATAATCTATCTTCCATATATTTCTAATACCAAAATATTCAGTGTATACAACATATTAAAAATGCAAGTGAACTGATTCACACAAAGCTGGATAATCAGGAAGAAGAAAAGAAGAAAAAACATTTCAAATAACAGGTTTATTAACAGATTTAAATTACAGAATAAATTACCATAAGCTTTTGATAAGCACCTACATGAACTACAGGTAACTAGAGAGTGGCAGAGTGGCATACCGTCTAGTGTGGGTGACTGAAAAGGGGCATTCAATTTTTCTAAGTAAAAAAAAAATTAAATATGGCCGCCAGTCGGCCATCTTGAAACAGAGCAGGATAAAAATCATGTCACGCACTTCCCCTCATCATGCTGATCATTTTTGTGAAGTTTCATGAAAATGTGGCTAAAACTGTGGAAGAAGTTCGCTCCACAAGTTTACATTAAAAAAAATCCAATATGGCCACCAGTCGGCCATCTTGAAACCAAGCGGGAAAAAAATTATGTCATGCACTTCCCCTCATCATGTTGATCATTTTTGTGAAGTTTCATGAAAATGCAGCTAAAACTGTAGAAGTAGTTCACTCCACAAGTTTACATTATACAAATTGAAATCCTGGACAAAACCTTGTTTTGACCATTTTGATTTGTTCACCCTCCCCACTGACCAATTATTTATTCAGAAATACTTCGGAGCCTGACTGGGAACTTAAATCTTCCTTCTTTCTTGCTGACTATGGACTCTTCTGAACTTGTAATGAGATGGAAAGTCAGATCAGATTGATAAGATGAGAATAAATATTGATCTGACAACTGGTAATGAAATATTATTCAAAACAAGTTCCAAGCAAAATGCACATAGCAGTTCTGCCCAAACTGCATACTCTATTCCTCAGGTTACACACATCTCTAACAAAGATCATTTTGCAGGATCTTTGTTTCACTCCTGCAAAGTTGACCTGGATTCAATACACTAAAGTGGATGGGATATGCAAAATAGTGGGAGGTTGTAGAATTTATCTATTTATTTATTTATTAAGGTTTAATGACACTTTAACAACCAAGGTCACATCATGTTGTTGACAGTTTTATGGGTGGTGGAAGCCGGAGTACCCGGAGAGAACTACCAAGCAACGACGAGCAGCTGTCAGCTCTCCAACATTGTAACTCCACACTGCAGAACAGGCAGGGTTAGATTGGGCGAAGACATGCGCACCATCGACGTGCAGTATGCCTTAGTGCACGGCGTCAACGTGCCCCCATGTGGACAATCGGGGTTAAGTGCCTTGCCCAAGGACACAACACGAGAGTCCGAATTGGTCGCTCAGATGGTCACCCATCCAAGGACTAACCGGACTCGATGTTACTTAACTTCGGTGATCGGACGAGAACCGGTTACAACAACGCCACCGCGTCCCCAGGAGGTTGTAGAAAAAAGTCTGTGGGATCTCAGGCAGGCAATAATAAACTGGAAATAATTTGGGTTATACTATTTATTTATTATTGTTTATAAAGTTACTGTCAGTATCTATGGCTATATCATGACCACAACATAAATATAAAGTCAAGATTAGGCCTCATAAAGTATATTTTCTGTTTCTCAGGCCATTTTTTGTAAAATTGCATGCGGTGGGCAGTTTTTTATTTTATTTTTTATTTTTCGTAATTATTTCTTTGTCATCAAAAGTTCATGTTCTTGGTTGCTTTATGTCTTAGGCCTCATAATCTACAGTTCAGAACAGCATGGGTGGTGGTGTATTTCAACCCTTGAGTTCATGAAGGCTTTGCAATGCTAAAGCATTGCAAAGCCTTGTTGCAGTCAAGAGACAAATTTATCAACTTTGTTAACTTGGGTAAAATATCAGACATGAACAAACCATTTAATTTTTTTTTATTTTTTGAACTTTGTAATGGTCATAAAAAGAGAGTATGCGGTAGCCAAATGGGCCATGCAGGATGGTCTGAGAAACAGATTTTTAACTTTTTAAGGCCTTAGTCAATCATTTATACCTGTGCTGCCCACTTTAGCCCCTGTACACTGATGTCAAAACACCAAAAATTTCAAGCAGCAAATTTTTCCCACAATGCAACTAGGAATTTAACCTTGGTGCACAGAGGTTGATGAATGGACAGAGCTCAATCATCAACAATGATTCATTTATATGGTTATTTATTTATCGCTGTTTAAGGTCATCCTCAGCATCTATGGCTATATCATGACCACAACAAAAATATAAAGTCAAGTTTATCCAACTCTAGAAGACTTCCACTAAAGGCATTGGTTACGGAGTCCCATTTTACAAATAAAGCAGAACTTGTTTACCACAGTACACAAACACTGCTAATCTTTCCTGGGAACTCACAGGACTAATTTTAACACAAGATTTCTGAAAAGCACTATTTTATCATAGAAGAAGCTGACATTATATTGAACTTGACTAGAAAAAAACCTGAACAACATGCTGCAGTTAAACAAGGATAAAATCATAAAATCAAACTCCTTTAAGAATATAGGCATGTAAATCACTATCAAGATATCCCTATCCTATTCACACAAGAAGATTTATGAACTTGTATTGGAAGAAACGTTTTGAGGAAATATTCAGTAAGTCAACACTAAGCCAAGGGGTATATAGATAAGTTTTCAAAATGATATCCTGGTGTTTTAACTGTCACAATTTGTAACTTGTCTACCTCTAAAATTGTTTCCAAAACATTTAACCTTTTACCTAACACAAGTCACAAGTGACGCAACATTTGTTCCCAAATAATTAGAAGTTTCCATTGTCTCAAAGCTACAATGCAAGAACTAACTTTTAACTCTTTGTACACTGATGTCAAAATACTGACTTTCAAATAGCAACTTTTTCCCCTAATGCAAAAGAGATGAGCGTTTTTCAAATTTCATGTCGGTTCTGGTTTTGGCTTCATTGAAAGAGTCAGGATGTTGGTTTCGGTTCTGGTTTTCATTGTACAAACATAACAATACACTGCATTTGTATATAGGAAGATGTATTTGTGCCAGTCAGTGCCACAGGGACTCCCTTTCCAGGGCAACCCATCTGTGTAATATACCGGTACTCTGATTTCCTGAGCATAATGTATTTGCATAAATTATCTCAAGAGTTTCAAGTTTGAGAAAAATGGTTTTTGCCTTGAGACTGTTGCAAAATTAGCCTCACCCCCTCCCCCATACCTATGTTTAGGGTAACCAGACTGACTCTAAACAAGAGGCCTCATGGGGCCTGAAGTGCTCAACTTGAACACACAATATAAACAGAGTCCAAGAATGAATCTACATTAAGCAATCCATCTCCATAGGCTACACTGTCAATCCTGGAGTCCCTCAGGAGTGATAAAAATAATCTGGGCATCATGGCTTTTCTTCAGTTGATCATAATGTAAAATGTAGAGCTCCCTTATGAAGCCACTTGATACAACCTATGTGGATTAATCTTAGTTAAACACCTCTAGAGGGTACTGAATACAAAACTTTGAAATCTTCAGCAAAATGGCCAATTCCGGCAACCCATATGGAGCCCAAATATTAACCCAGGCTCTCGATTTGAACACTGTTGAATCTGACCTCCCTAGAGATGTTGTGTACCAAATATGAAAGCATTCTGACTGTTGGATCTGAAGAAGAGAAATTTTAAAGAAATTTCTTCATATTGAACTAAGTTAAAATTTGGGCTACTATAGCGAACCTAAATATTACCCTATGGATCTGATTTGAACAAACTGGAATCTGACCCCCCCCCCCCCCCCCCCCCCCCCCCCCTCAAGATGTTGTATATCAAATATGAGAGCATTCTGTCTAGTGGATCTGAAGAAGAGGATTTTTGAAGAAATTCCCTCATATTGTACTAAGTTAAATTTCAGGTTCCCATATGGAGCCCAAATATTAACCCAGGCTCTTGAATTGAACAAACTGAAATCTGACCTCCCTAGAGATGTTGTATACCAAATATGAAAGCATTCCGACTGGTGGATCTGAAGAAGAAGATTTTTAAAGACATTTCCTCATATCACACTAAGTAAACATTTGTCTATCATCGCGAGCCCAAATATATACCTAGGGATCTGATTTGAACAAACTTGAATCTGACCCCCCTAGAGATGTTGCATACCAAATATGAAAGCATTCTGCCTGGTGGATCTGAAGATGATGATTTTTAAAAATTATTCCCCATATTAAAGCAAGTTAAAATTTGGGCTTCCGTAGGAAGCCCAAATATTAACCTAGGGACTTGGTTTGAACAACCTTGAATCTGACCCTCATACCAATGATGTACATCAAACATTAAAAGATTCTGCCTGGTGGTTCTGAAGAAGAAGATTTTTAAAGGAAATTCCCCATATTACCCTATATAAAAAATTCGGGTTCCTATATTGGGCCCAAATATGAACCAATGGGCTTTATTTTAACAAACTTGTATCTGACACCCCTATGAATGCTGTATACCGAATATCAAAAGATTCTGATAATTGGTTCTGGAGAAAAGATTTTTTAAAATTTTTGCAAATATGCTGACTAAGCATTTTTTTCGATGCCCATTACAGAACACCTTAACATAACCGATGGCAATTTTTTTTACCATTCAATTCTACTGGTCCTAAGGATACTGCATACTAAATAACAGCTCTCTGTTCCGTGTGGTTTTGGAAATATGGGCATTTGAAAATATTTATATTTTTAGCTCCCAGGGTTCCCATGGGGGATGTGGTAATTTTTTTTTTTTGCATGTGTCAAGTACTTATGACCCAATAATACCACATACCAAATTTTGTTCAAACCGGACCATCGGTTCAGAAAATAGAAATTTTGGGCGGGGCCAAAAATCTTACCCCTCCCATTACAAAGCCAAATATTGCTTCACGAACTTTGTTTGAACAAACTTGATTCTACACCTCAAAAGGAAGCTCCATAGCAAATATCAAGTCATTGTTGTACACACTGGTTCATGAGAAGAAGATTTTTTAAAAAATTTTTGGAGCATTTTTCCCCCACCTCCGCCCTATGGTGCTTAAATGCAATGCCCATTCAGGACCATCACTCACACAAACTTTCAATTGAATTGGCCTAGTGGCTTTGGAAGAGAAGACCAAAACATGGTGTTGACGGACGATGGATGGAGAGCGATGAGATTAGCTCAGCTTGACTTTGTCAAGATGAGCTAAAAATCTTTGGAACTCCCTGCTACAGACCTGCAGTCTTGAGAGGGTTAAATTAAAGACATGCACACAGGAATCAGATAAATATTTTCCAGCACAGAAAGGGTTCATTCAACATGAAATCAGTAGAGAAAGAGTCCATCATGAGAGAGAAAAAATCTTTGGAAAAAAACACTGAAGTCATGAGAGGATTAAATTAAGGATATTCAGACAGGAATCAGATCTTTTTTCTTCCAAGGAACCAGAAAAAACAGTATTGAAACGTTTTTTTGTTTGTTCATAGCATCAATAAAAATCTTTGGAACCCACACTGCAGCTTTGAGAGGGTTAAATTAAAGACATGCATACAGGTATCAGATGTTTTCCAGCATTGAAATGGTTCATTAAACATAAATAAAAGTCTTTCTAAAACAAACAAAAGTCCCCCCACAGAATTGACAGATTGTAATAACAGAATTTTTGTTTATTTACGAACACAATATGTCAATCAAACACATCTGTGAATAAAATGCTCCAGGGATAAAACTACTGACTCATCATTTTTTCCAATACCCTCTACCAGGCACCCTGACTGAACTGATGGCAATTTTTTTTAACAAATCCCTCCTTGTGGTCCTAAGGATGTTTCATACCAAATACCATTTCTCTGTTCCTTCTGGTTTGGGATATATGGGCTTTTGAATTTTTTTCTGTTTTTAGCCCCTGGGGTTGTCACAGGGCTGTGAAAAAATTTTTTTTAGGCATCAATCAATTACTTACGACCCACCTAAACTACGTGCCAAATTTGGTTGAAGTTGGCCCACCGGTTCTTGAAACAGAAATTTTGGGTGGGGCCAAAAATCTTACCCCCCCCATTACAAAGCCAAATATTCCTTCACGAACTTTGTTTGAACAAACTTGATTCTACACCTCAAAAGGGAGCTCCATAGCAAAAATCAAGTCATTGTACACACTGGTTCATGAGAAGAAGATTTTAAAAATATTTTGGAGCATTTCCCCCACTCCCTCCCTATGGGACTGAGCATGCCGAGTTGAACAAAAATTCTATGCCCCTCCAGGGTCATCACTCACACAAATTTTCACTTGAATTGGCCCAGTGGCTTTGGAAGAGAAGACCAAAACATGGTGTTGACGGACGACGGATGGAGAGCGATGAGATTAGCTCAGCTTGACTTTGTCAAGATGAGCTAAAAATTATGCTGACCATAAAAATGTTATAGAGTAAAAGTCACTCATATAGGTCATTGTAACCCTAAATTTCCATCCAACTTCAACTGTTATTTTGAAACTGCCTTTGGAGTTCAAGCTTTCAAAATTCTGTGTAGAAATAAATATATTTATCATTATAAATGTGGAACAAGTGACAAGTTCCAGTTCTGCAAAGGAAATCACATTTGATAAACAGATGAATGTGCAAAACATGATGCGGAAGAAGAAATTCTGTCACCTATTTTCGTGATAAATGCCACACTCGAATGTAATACCAATTAGCGCAGCTGTTCTGAAAAAGGGGTATCGCGACTCTGAAGTTTGAAAACAAGGTTCACTGAAGGTTGTTTCTCTCTTTATTCTGAGAAGTGAAGACCTGATTAGATTTTTTCAATACTGAAGTTGAAAACTGCGAAGATGGATTTTCTGCAATTGTTTCGGTTTCTGTTTTGGATTTGATAACAAAACCAAAACCGAACCAAAATTTCAGTTAACTGCCCAACTCAAAAATGCAACTAGGAATTGAACCAATTAAATCTTGTTTGATAGAGGAGTTCAATGAGCTAAGTTAAACAAGATTGAATTGGTTAACCCTTTCCCCAATGCATGCTACATCAAAATTTGTTATTTTTATTATCTTTTTTTCAAAAGATTTCCAACAAAACCATAATCATTAGACCCCTCATTGGAAGAAGGGTTCACATGAAATCGTTTTTGTTGAAACTTTTTGAATATGATTTTTCAACTGCTCAACTTGTAAATTATGTGAACAGATGAGGCCGATTCATTACATAAAAGGTTACATCCTAGTTGCATTATGGGAAATATTTTTAGCTTGAAGTGTTATTCCACAAAATCAATCAAATTTTATTATTTTTTCAATGTTTCCCTACTAATTCTACCTTATGGATCCTAACTGGAAATATATGAGAGAGATCATTCCAATGCTGCTCTTAAGCATTTATGTTATCTGAGAAAAAAACAAAATCTAGTAAGACATGAGAAGCTCACAGATTCACAAGTAGAGTTGTGATAATGCCTGGAAACCTACTTTAACTAAGTTTCATTTATAGTAACAATACATTGATCTTTAACCTTCTAGCTACTGACTCCCAAAATCGATATGGTTCTTCTCTTTTCACATGCAAATGTTTTTGCAAGTTTGATTCAGCTGGGACGAACAGAACTGATGTTCTCTCATCCACAAATCCAAGTGCTATTTTTAGTATCAGTGACCTTGACCTTCAGAGGACAAATTTGAAAAATAGGGTTCTTCTCCCTGCATAACTAAAGTTTTTGCCGAGAAATTAATTATTGAAATTTTATTTATAGTAACAATTGTGTGACCCTTGACGTCATGGTTCAGACAGAAAAATTGATAGGGTTCTTACAACTGCTCAACATCCAACCAATTGCTCCATACTCTGTAAAAGGATTGTGAGTTTCATTGTATGGCAACATAACCTTTGTATAAATCCTTCATATTATAAAAATACTTCTCTTTATCTGAGGCAAATATAAACTAGAACTATCAATGAAGGGGATTAATACCCAGCTTTTGAATTTTAAAAATGTATCTCTTAATGGAGAGGTAAATACCATAAGGAGTTATACACACATGAATTATTATTATTATAGGCAGTCAATATTTGCATTTAAAATCAGTATTTCAAGAGGAAATAATCTGGATGGAAATAATCACAACCTAAACATTTGGGAATACATGTACGTTTAATTTGCAGTGATCATGTTTATGAAGTTTCACTGAAATTGTCTTGCAAGCCCAGGAGGAAAAGCACACAAACGAAGGTGTCAGGACACAGAATATTTGTATTTAAAATCCAAGATCAAAAGGGAAATAATTGTAACTGAAAATTGTTAAAAAAAAAATCAAAATACAAACTGAAAATGAAAGTGTCAATGACACTGTAGCTCAACTTGTCAAGACAAAGACATGTACATGTATAGTATGTGACACAGCAATGACAAACATCTAGGTAATGACCTGATAACAAAGGTACATATAAAGTATTGTAACGGTCTGTACATAAATACTGACCATTGCCTGTAACAAATGTATAGGTAAAGTATTGTAAAGGTGGGTGACAGTCAGATGCTAAACTAGAAAAGAAATCTTTGAGTTCCAGAGTGGGTCTGACTGAACCCCAAAATATTTGTTCTCACAGCACAGTGATAACAAAGGCACCCCAAAACACACTCATTCCTGTCCCAAGGTGAAAACAAAGGTACCCAAGAAGTTTCGTGAAGATCAGTTCACAAATATGAGCTGTGTAGAAGTTGTGACAAAAAACTGATTGGACCTAATTTCGGTACAAAATGGCCACTGGCAGCCATCTTGAATTTTGGACCGCACTCAGAAACACTCGTTCTCGTCCCAAGGTGATACAGCCTCTAGCCCGAGCCATATTGATATGTGCACTTACAGTGTATAAGTAGCACTGAATAAATCAAAGTTCATCTAATTTGCATAATTTCTGCACGAGAAAAAAACCCGTACTATATGTGATGTATTCCATGTTACTAAACATTCACACAAAAAATTATTCAAATCAGCTCTTTCATATGAAAGTTCTGTGCAAAAATCTGATTTCACCAAATTTTGTACAAAATGGCTGCCGTCGGCCATCTTGAATTTCGGACCAGACCCCAAAACACTCGTTCTCGTCCCACGGTGATAACAAAGGTACCCAAGGAGTTTCGTAAAGATCGGTTCATAAATACGGCCTCTAGCCCGAGCCGTATTGGCATTTGCACTTACAGTGCTGAAAGTAACACCAAAAAACATCAAAGTTAGTCTAATTTGCATAATTTCTGCACGAGAAAAAAACCTGTACTATATGTGATGTATTCCTTGTTACTAAACACTCATACAAAAATTTATTCAAATCAGAACT
Source organism: Pictodentalium vernedei (assembly GCA_031216915.1). Taxonomy (NCBI): domain Eukaryota; kingdom Metazoa; phylum Mollusca; class Scaphopoda; order Dentaliida; family Dentaliidae; genus Pictodentalium; species Pictodentalium vernedei. The sequence goes on from CM062293.1 coordinate 279,091,640, forward strand.
TTCATACTGAAGTTCTGTACAAAAGACTGATTGCACTAATTTTGGTACAAAATGGCTGGTGGTGGCCATCTTGAATTTCGGACCACACCCCAAAACACTCGTTCTCATCCCACGGTGATAACAAAGGTACCCAAGAAGTTTCGTAAAGATCGGTTCATAAATACGGCCTTTAGCCTGAGCCGTATAGAAATTGTGTACAAAAAACTGATTAGACCTAATTTCGGTACAAAATGGCCACTGGCAGCCATCTTGAATTTTGGACCGCACCCAGAAACACTCGTTCTCGTCCCAAGGTGATAACAAAGGTACCCAAGACGTTTCGTGAAGATCGGTTCATAAATACAGACTCCAGCCCGAGCCGTATTGACATGTGTACTTACTGTGTGTAATTAGCACTGAAAAAATCAAAGTTCATCTAATTTGCATAATTTCTGCACGAGAAAAAAACCCGTACTATATGTGATGTATCCCATGGTACTAAACATTCACACAAAAAATTATTCAAATCAGTGCTTTCATATGGAAGTTCTGTGCAAAAATCTGATTGCACCAAATTTTGTACAAAATGGCTGCCATCGGCCATCTTGAATTTCGGACCGGACCCAAAAACACTCGTTCTCGTCCCACGGTGATAACAAAGGTACCCAAGGAGTTTCGTAAAGATCGGTTCATAAATACGGCCTCTAGCCCGAGCCGTATTGGCATTTGCACTTACAGTGCTGAAAGTAACACCAAAAAACATCAAAGTTAGTCTAATTTGCATAATTTACGCACAAGAAAAAAACCTGTATTATATGTGATGTATCCCATGGTACTAAACATTCATACAAAAAATTATTCAAATCAGAGCTTTCATATGGAAGTTCTGTACAAAAAACAGATTTCTGCATCGTCGGTACAAAATGGCGGCTGGCAGCCATCTTAAATTTTGGACCGCACCCAAAAACACTCGTTCTCGTCCCACGGTCATAACAAAGGTACCCAAGAAGTTTCGTAAAGATCGGTTCATAAATACGGCCTCTAGCCCGAGCCGTATCCAATTGTTGACGGACAGATGGACAGACGGCCAGACGGACAGATGGACGGCGGGCCATGGCATAAGCTCAAATTTGGCTTCGCCAAAGTTGAGCTAAAAATCATAGATATACAACCACATTTGTTTTTGTATGTAAATTGTAGAGAAGATAAATATGCTAAAAATTGGCACAATTTGAAAGTTTATGAACGTACACGTTACTTGGTTATGACTCTGTTTGAGAAGCTTCATTAAAATCAGTCCATAAACCCAGAAGTATGTGTTTGCACTAACAAGTGTTTCATATTGATTTCATGATTTGTATTTTAATCAAAGTTCAATAGCAGGTAATTTGGTGAGAAAATATGTTAAGAAAGAAATATCAGAACACAGACTTAACTACTTGGCAATCATCATATATGAGAAGTTTTGTTGAAATCTATGCACACATTTAAATCTTATTATTTTTTCACTTTTTTGTCTTAAAAACATAGCTTATGGCCCCTCTTTGGAGCAAGCTTGCAGAGCTTGTTTCAATGAGGAGTCACAAACAATGTTTTTGAGCGCAAAACCTGATACACCAAAGGTCCAGTTGGCTAAAGGGTCAATTCTCTAAAAGCTTGATAGAGTTTGGGTTTAACATAATTGTTTGGACTATCGGGTCTTTAGAATAATGGATGAACACTTTGCACATGTGATGACAAAATTGAACTTAAATTATCAACAAATTCCAAATTTAGAGATTTCATCCCTTTTCCCAAGAAAGTGTAACTGTTAAGTTTCATAATCCAATGCCAAAGAGCACATTTTATTTTATTAGGGTTTAACAACACTTTAGCAGCCAAGGCCATATGGTGTCGGTGACAGATTTATAGTTGGAGGAAGCTGGAGAACTCTGAGAGAACCACCAAGCAACGATGAGCAGCTGCCAGCTCCCCAACATCGTAACTCCACACTGCAGCACAGGCAGGGTTAGATTGGTTAAAGACATGCACACCATTGACATGCAGTATGCCTTAGTACACGGCCTCATCGTGCCCCATGTGGACAATTGGGGTTAAGTGCCTTGCCCAAGGACACTACGCGGGAGTCCGAATTGATCGCTCAGACGGTCACCCATCCAAGGATTAACCAGACTCGACGTTGCTTAACTTCGGTGATCTGACGAGAACAAACAGTTATCAGGTTAGAACACTCTGACCATGACCTTTTGAACACTCCCCCCCCCCACCCACTTCCTGTAATCAATAGGGTTCATTCATTTTCTCTAGGCAGTGTACCTGTGAGGTTTCAGTTTCATGATCGAAGGCAAAACCAAGCTAGTCTGTAAACCAAATTGGAAACACTGTGACCTTGACCTCTAACATTTTTACCCTCAAATGAAAAGGGTCCATACCATTCCTCTAGGAAGAGACCTGTGAAGTTTCATGATCTTAGGCCAAAGTACTGCCACGTTAAGAACCAACAAACCAAATTGGACCAAACTGGACCAAATTGTGATCTTGATCTTTTACCCTCAAATCAGAAGATTTCATCCATTTCCCACAGGCAGAGATTCTGTGAAATTTCATGATCCTAGGTCAAAACATCAAGTTAGTGACCTGAAACCAAATCTGAAGCACCCAGTGATCTTCTAACCTCCCATATCGACAGGGTTGATTGCTTTCTCCCAGGTAATATACCTGTGAAGTTTGTTGATCTAAAGCCAAAGCGTTGCCAAGTTAAGAGTCTGGAAACCAAATAACAAGAGGCCCCAGGGGGCCTGAGGACGCTCACCTGACATGGTAGCCTAAATATCAACCCAGAGAATTGATTTCCACAAGTTGCATCTGCTCCTCCTAAGAAAAGCTGAAACCAAATATCCAAATATTCTGACCAGTGGATCTAAAAAAAGATTTTTAAAGAATATTCCTCATACTGAACTAAGTCATAATTCGGGCTCCCACAGGAAGCCCATATATGAACCCAGGGACTTGGCTTTAACAAACCTGAATCTCACACCCCTAAGGATTCTGCACACCAAATATCAAAACATTCCGACTGCTGGATCTGAAGAAGAAGATTTTTAAAGAAAATTCCTCATTTTGAACCAAGTTACAATTCGAGCTTCCACAATCAGCCCAAATATGGACCTAGGGACATGGCTTGAAAAAACTTGAATCTTACCCCCCTAAGGATGCTGCATAAAAAATATCAAAAGCATTCATCTGCTGGATCTGAAGATTTTTAAATAAAATTCCTCATTTTGAACTAAGTTGTCATTTAGGCTCCCATAGTGAGCCCAAATATGAACCAAGGGACTTGGCTTGAACAAACTTGAATCTCAGCCCCCTAAGGTTGCTCCATGCCAAATATCAAAACATTCCAACTGCTGAATCTGAAGAAGAAGATTTTTAAAGAAAAATTCCTCATATTGACTAAGTTATAATTTGGGCTCCCTCAGGGAGCCCAAATATGGACCCATGGACTTGGCTTTAACACACTTGAATCCCCCCTCCCTCCAAGGATGCTACTCACCACATATCAAACCATTCCGACTGCTGAATCTGAAGAAGAAGATTTTTTAAGAAAATTCCTCATTTCGAACAAAGTTACAATTCAAGCTCCCACATTGAGCCCAAATATGGACCTAGGGACATGGCTTGAACAAACTTGAATCTCACCCCCCTAAGGATGCTGCATACCAAATATCACAAGATTCTGCCTGCTGGATCTTGAGAAGAAGATTTTCAAAGAAATTTGCCTGAAATGCACTAAGTTCGAATTTGGGCTTCTATAGTGAGCCCAAATATGAATCCAGGTGGCCGATTTGAACAAACTGGAATCAGATCCACCCCACAATGTTGCATACTAAATATCAAAAGATTCTGCCTGCAGGATTTGGAGAAGAAGATTTTTGAAGAAATTTGCCAGAAATGCACTAAGTTCAAATTCGAGCTTCTATAGTGAGCCCAAATATGAATCTTGGGAGCCGATTTGAACAAAATAGAATCAGATCCACCCCACAATGTTGCATACCAAATATCAAAAGATTCTGTCTGCTGGATCTGGAGAAGAAGATTTTTTAAGAAATTTGCCTGAAATGCACTAAGTTCAAATTTGGGCTCCTATACTGAGCCCAAATATAAACCCAAGGGGCCGATTTGAACAAACTTGAATCAGATCCACCCCACAATGTTGCATACCCAATATCAAAAGATTCTGCCTGCTGGATCTTGAGAAGAAGATTTTCAAAGAAATTTGCCTGAAATGCACTAAGTTCAAATTTGGGCTCCTATACTGAGCCCAAATATAAACCCAAGGGGCCGATTTGAACAAACTTGAATCAGATCCACCCCACAATGTTGCATACCAAATATCAAAAGATTCTGCCTGCTGGATCTGGAGAAGAAGATTTTCAAAGAAATTTGCCAGAAATGCAGTAAGTTCAAATTTGGGCTCCTATACTGAGCCCAAATATAAACCCCGGGGGCCGATTTGAACAAACTTGAATCAGATCCATCCCACAATGTTGCATACCAAATATCAAAAGATTCTGCCTGCTGGATCTGGAGAAGATTTTTTAAGAAATTTGCCTGAAATGCACTAAGTTCGAAATCGGGCTCCTATACTGAGCCCAAATATGAACCCAGGGGGCCGATTTGAACAAACTTGAATCAGATCCACCCTCCAATGTTGCATACCAAATATCAAAAGATTCTGCCTGCTGGATCTGGAGAAGAAGATTTTTTAATGTTTTTCCCATTGCCTACAGTGTTAAAAAGTGCTGACTCAGCACTTTTTCAATGTCCCGAAACTGTACCCTATGATAAAACCGATGGCAATTTTTTTTTACCAATTCTTTCTGTTGGTCCTGAGGAAGCTTCACACCAAATAAAAATTCTCGGTGCCGTGCAGTTTTGGAGATATGGGCGTTTTAATTTTTTTCTATTTTTAGCTCCTGCGGTTCCCATGGGGCTACGGGAAAAAAAAAATCAGCATAAATTAGGTACTTATGACCCAATAAGCCCTCACATAAAATTTGGTTCAAATCAGCCTCTCGGTTTGGAAAATAGAAATTTTGGGCGGGACCAAAAATTTTGCCCCTCCCATAACGACGCCAAGTATAGCCCCACAAACTTCTCTTGAACAAATCTGAGTCTACACCTCAAAAGGAAGCTGCACACCAAATATCAAGTCTCTGCTACTGCTGGTTCATGAGAAGAAGATTTTTTAAGATTTCAGCACACTTTTTGGGTGTGGCCCTACCCACGGGCAGGGCAACTTGATTTGAACAAAATCAAATTGCGATGTCATAACAAACTATTATCTCAAATATCAATTAAATTGGTTCAGCGGTTTGGGAGGAGAAGACGCAAACACCATGTTCACGGACGACGGACGCAGGACGACGGACGACGGACGGTGAGTGATCACTATAGCTCTCCTGACTGAAAGTCAGGTGAGCTAAAAATAGGGCTTCCACCTATTGGTGAGGCACTCTGCAATCTTGACCTTTTGATCCAACATTCAAGAGAAGATTTTGGCTAAATACCATCTCAACTTTGAAACATGTCAACACAAGTATGTCCAGTTAGCAGTGGCCAGGAATGAGAGGAGTCAGCAAACTCAGGTTAAAAGCGCGGGGTTGGGGGGGGGGGGGGGGCACATAGAATTCCACATGAAAATCAATATTAAATTGAAATTCAAGAAAACTTGAAAATTAGCTAGTATGAACATGTCTGCTTTCAGGAACTTTGTCTTTGAAGTTTCATTAAAGTTAGTCCATAAATAGAGTAGCTGGGGACACCAGAACTTTGCTGAAAGATGTATGGATATTTATTTATTTATTGGTGTTTAGGGTCACATATTTCTCCACAATGGCTAATCATGACCACAACATAAAGTCAAGTTTAGTAAATCATTTATACCCATATGCATGTTGCCCTTTGTAGAGAATTGCACCCCAAGTATTGGTGACTAGGTCCTATTTTACCAGTAAAATATTATGTATGGTTAAATGAATGTGTGGTCATACTGGGTGATGGAAAATATATCCAATATTTATTCAAGGTGGGGGTATAATTATTATAGTGCCTGAGAATTTCCAGTGTCATATAAAAGGAGCCTTATTAGTGACAAAAACGAAACTTTGCAATTTAAGTAAATCTATATATTAGATTTGGAATACAGGAATAAACTGAAGTTTCTACAAGTGTTCAATTGCATGTAGGATGTTATGCAATACAAAACACAGCTAAGAAATTCTATTTTACCAGTAAAGTGGGTCCAATCTACCGATTCAGGTAAGGTTTGCTTTATATGTGAATATTGAAATGAGGATTAACCTCAAAAAAAGCAAAGAAAGGAACCTTAATCAAATTTGGAGTAAAAACTTAATTTTCAAAATGTTTTGTTTCGAAAAAGTTTCCATGCTTTTTAAAAATTCCAAGAGAAAATAGTTCAAAGCTGATTTTTTCCAAAATGTTATGAGGGAATCTACAGAGATGAGTTATATTCATAGAAAATTGTTCATTCAGGTAAGATGCCCCACAAACTCTTCATCATCCTTCCCCAAATAGCTTGTGGTGATAAAAATAATCATAGAACTTGAAGGGTCACCATATAACAAATTCAGAGTGCCTTGCAAGTAAATTAAAATGTCAAACTTATTGTTTTGTTTAAAGATTCAATTCCAATGTAAATAGTAATTTTGAACCAACACCCACTGTTTAACTGGCTGACACCCAACAGTCTCTTTCATATGATTGGAGACCATATAATACTGGTTGACACAGAGGACAATTTCTTTCATATTGCAGTAAGCAAATTAAATCTGAAATGAAATCCAATTCATCAATTTTCTGATTTCTAATAATACAATATACCACATGACCTAATGTAATTTTAAAATGGTCCAGTATTTTTCCCTTTTCACTACACATTTTCAATTATTGCACCAAAATATAGCTTACGACACATTACTGGAGCAAGATCAACAAGCTCCTTCTAATAAAGTATCACCACCTTGAGTGCTTTATCATCTAGACATTATCCCAAAGCCATAGCTGAAATTTGGAATTGATCAGGTGACAGCTGCAACCTGTGTGCTAAAGGAATTATGGATGGATGGATGGATGGATGGATGGATGATGGATGGATGGATGGATGGATGGATGGATGGATGGATGGATGGATGGATGGATGGATGGATGGATAGATGGACAGCTGCAACCTGTGTGCTAAAGGAATTATGGATGGATGGATGGATGGATGGATGGATGGATGGATGGATGGATGGATGGATGGATGAATGATGGATGGATGGATGGATGGATGGATGGATGGATGGATGGATGGATGGATGGATGGATGGATGGATGGATGGATGGATGGGTGGATGGATGGATGGATGGGTGGATGGATGGATGGATGGATGGATGTGGATGGATGGATGGATGGACAGATGGATGGATGGATGGATGGATGGATGGATGGATGGATGGATGGATGGATGGATGGATGGATGGATGGATGGACAGACAGACAAACAGACATATGATGGATTGAAGCCCATCCCAATTAAAGCTCATACTTGACATTTGAAGTTGAGCTAAAAAATTTGAAGGGCTATTTTTGTGGACAAAGCTGGAGAAATATGGGCCATTTTTTTAGGTGAGGGATTCAACTTTTATCCAAAGTAATGATCATCATAGGCATCAGTGCTGTACACAATAATGGCCATTCCAATCTCATTTTTGATTTTTTGCTTCCAGTACACAGCTTTTGACTTCTCATTGCTGGGGATGAGAAGTTTCATCATATGGAATGAGAAGAATGAGAAGAATGAGAAGAATGAGAAGTTTCATTGAACACACCAATGAGGAGTCATAAGTAGGGCTCTGCGAGACAGATATTTTAGTCTGAGTTGATTCTCGGTTTGGTTTTAGTTTAAAACTTGCGAGTCGGGTCATTTTTCGAGTCGATTCTTATAAAACCGATGACAGCCCGATTTCTTCTCAGCAGAAAGGGATTTAACTGTTTAGAATCCCGTTAGGACTTATGTATAATGCCGACTTTACTAAGGCAGTGATGAGGCATCAGTAAATCGTGTTGGTATATCATTTAACAGTGATACGAATAGAGTTTTGTAACATATTTTCTTATTTCTTTTGTGGTCAAACTGGATTATTGCATCGTTTAAAGAAAGAACTCACAATGAAAACTCTGTTGTTTATCGGGACCGAATCGACTCAAGAAAAAGGACATCTACAAATCGGAGATGAGTCGAGTTTGCATTCCGACTTGAGATTCGACTCTAAATTTGAGTAATCGCAGGGCCCTAGTCATAAGCTATGGTTTTGTCAGCAAAAATGGAAATTGTGTGCTCTTTAAGAAAAATATTGTGTTGTTCACTATTCATGCTACTTCTTTTTAACCCAACATGGACCCCCACTCCACAGGCCAGGAAGTCAAATCAGCTACTTTAACATATCCAACAGCATTAGAGTGACTCTCCTTAATCACAGGCATTCAAGAGAAATATTTTTGAAAGGCAAAAACCATCAGAGTTTGCAAAGGAAAACAAAATGTCAAAATCATACTGAATTCTCTGTTAATAATAAGCCCCAACTTTCTGGTCTTTCAAAACTTATCCAAACATGAAACCGTGAACAAACTGTTCTTAATGTCCTTGTATTTTTAATTGTCATTCGACGTTTATAAAGATTATATTCTGCAGTTCATGAGAAGATTTTTCAAAAGCTGAATTCTGTTGTTGCTACATTTTCACCCTTTTCTAGTGCAACATCGAGTCCAACTACCAAATGGAGCACATTACCTTTTGTTAACTGGTAGACAGCTAAAATTATTTTTGGTCGCCAAAATTTGTTCACGTGTGTTTGCCTTATTACAATTTATGGTCGAGTGCCTATAGGCACTCTCACATAAATTGTAACAAGGCAAATCCATAATCACCAAATAATTTCACTTCAAAGATAATATAAAGCATATCCACTGAATATGAAGCCTTTAGGATACATTATCTGCATTTCACAGTAGGGCCCAAATATGGGCTTCCAGCACTCTACCAGTTAAGTCATCTTTCCTTAGAGACTATCAATCCCACAAATTGTTTTTGAAACCACAAAAACCTCAGTGCATGCTCTATTAAAGTTTCCCTACCACAAAAACCAAAAAAATTCACTGAACCATAATGCCACGAAGAAACTTTCTTACAAAGATCCTGCTATTATTATTTAGGTGCAAAAAGGGGGATCTTCTTTATGAAAGTGAGGTGACCAAGTATTTCTTAAACTTCATGCATCATTTGATGGGTCTGTTCCAACTTAGGGAATCCCCCCCACCAACATGGAGTCTTGAGGTAAACTTGTTACACACATTCTAAGTACATTGGCAGTTGTTTCTAGAAAAGCCATGGCTGGCAATTAGAAAGCCAAGATTTGCCTAGACACAACTTCAAAGTCACAAGACGTAAACTGTTATAGCACAGCAAAAATGTAAGAAAATCTCGAGGACCATAAGGGAAAAGAAGCCCCACACATATTCATGGGACTGCTTGTGGGACTATTTTTCTGCTGCCTTGTAAAATGGCAAGGACTCCTCTCACAGAATGTATTCTGTTTTAGATTTGTACCTCTTTGGACACCCTTGTAGCATCATTGAACGCCCTGAAAATAATTTTTCTCTACTCCTGCTTTTTACCATACATCACAAGATTCAGCCAGTGATTTATGAAAAGATTCTCAAAAATTAACTTTTTTGCCCTTTCTTGGGTTCCAGAGTCAAACCTACCCACCCGCTTATGCTTGTGTCCAAAGTTGGTTGGAATCAACAAAGTTCTAGAAAAGAAGCTGTCAATAAAAAGCAAGCAGATATTCTGCACAACTGATGGATTCTCCTTAAATATGAGCCTAAAAGAGAAGGCGTGACTGCAATAGTTAATAGCCAGAAATGAGAGAATTGAGGAGCAATTTGTGATTACAATGGAAAGAAACACTATCAAACCAGTGTATCCATCTAAATTTCAGTCAAACAGATTGTGATTGTGTACAAATCTGCAAATAAGTTTTGTTAGATATCTGTAAGATGATAAGATCAACGGTATGACACACCCTTGAGTCATGAGCAAACATTGTATGAACTATGAACAAGATCTATCCATTGAATCATATTTTATGGACTGGACAAACTTAAAATGGAGGATAGCGTTATACATATTTATTTGTTTATTGAGGTTTAACAACACTTTTAACAGCCAGGGACATATTGGGCCAGGCAGCATAATGGATGGAGGAAGCCAGAGTACCCACAAAGAACCACCACTAGCCCCACTCAAGCATAGTTAGCAATTTTCTGGCTGATATTCCTACCCAAGATAGAAAATCTTGTGCCACTAGATTAAGTATAAATTGGACAAGTAAGTACAAGTATAAATTAATCAAATTTTATCCTGTAAATTGAATCAACATTTTAACAAATGAATTCTTCAGGTAAAGTTTTATGAATTTTCCATCAAATTTAGTCATGCCTGCTTCACAGATGCCATGACTAGATTTAAAGGAAAATAACTTAAAAATATGTGGCAGGGTTAAGAATTAAATCGTAACTACTGTCTATGAAAGGGTAAAGGTATTCAAGACAGTGGGGGGGAATTAACGATTATCTTGGGAGATTTTAAATGTTTATTCTTGATGGAAGAGAAGATATCAACATTGAACCATACTGATGATTAAATCTGTTGTGATCAAGTCTTGAAGACAGTTCTCTTCTGTGATATTAAGCACCAGGCAAAATAAGTTGATAATTTACCGAATGAGTGCTGGAAGCCACTATCATGGCCATATTAAAAAGTTCCGAGAGCCACTTTAGGGAAATACTGTGGTCTGACTAAACTATGTTCTAAGAACGTTGGCCGCGGCAACATTTTTTGACAGAAATTGAGGAAGATGTTAATGCACAAATGCACTAAGTAGAAGGTCATTGCTTGCGGCAATGGTTTTTTTTATGGAAATTCATAAATATACCCTGCAGAGAGTGCAAAAGGGATAAGTTGATGCAGTAAGTTCAAAGGCTGGTGATAACGACAATAATTTTTTATAGAAATGAAAAAAAGCAAAAGCTCACATATAGAGGTCACCCCGAATACATTTACCAAGTTTCAAAGTGATCTGATCATAAATGTGCCCTGAAGGGTGTGTTAAAGGGAAATATTGAGGTCCGACTAAACTAAGTTCAAAGGTCAGCAGCAACATTTTTTGACAGAAATGGAAGAAAATCGACAGCTCCCATATAGATGTCACCCCACACAAGCACACCAAGTTTGCAAGCAATCCAATCATAAATGTGCCCTGCAGGGTGTGTCAAAGGGAAATATTGATGCTTAACTGCACTAAGTTTTTACTAAGTTCATCGTAGGTCATTGTCAGTGGCAACAATTTTTGACAGAAATCGTAGAAAATCAATAGCTCCCATCTAGAGGTAACCCCAAACAAGCATACAAAGTTTCAAAGCGATCTGATCATAAATGTGCCCTGTAGGGCATGCCAAAGGAATATATTGATGCTTGTCTAAATTAAGTTCAAAAATCGTTGCCAGCGCCAACATTTTTTGATGGACGAAAATATAAGAAAATCGATAGATCCCACCTAGAGATCACCCCAAACAAGCATGCCAGGTTTCAAAGCAATCCGATCATAAATGTGCCCTGTAGGGTGTGCCAAAGGGAAATATTGAGGTCTGACTAAACTAAGTTCTAAGAACATTGGCCGTGGCAACATTTTTTGACGAAAATTGAAGAAAATCGATAGCTCCCATCTAGAGGTCACCCTAAACAAGCATACCAGGTTTCAAAGCAATTCAATCATAAATGTGCCCTGTAGGGTGTGCCAAAGGGAAATATTGTGGTCTGACTAAACTAAGTTCTAAGAACGTTGGCCACGGCAACATTTTTTGACGGAAATTGAAGAAAATCGATAGCTCCCATCTAGAGGTCACCCCAAACAAGCATGCCAGGTTTCAAAGCAATCTGATCATAAATGTGCCCTGTAGGGTGTGCCAAAGGAAATATTGAGGTCTGACTAAACTAAGTTCTAAGAACATTGCCAGCGGCAACATTTTTTGACGGAAATTGAAGAAAATCAATAGCTACCATCTAGAGGTAACCCCAAACAAGCATACAAAGTTTCAAAGCGATCTGATCATAAATGTGCCCTGTAGGGCATGCCAAAGGAATATATTGATGCTTGTCTAAATTAAGTTCAAAAATCGTTGCCAGCGCCAACATTTTTTGATGGACGAAAATATAAGAAAATCGATAGATCCCACCTAGAGATCACCCCAAACAAGCATGCCAGGTTTCAAAGCAATCCGATCATAAATGTGCCCTGTAGGGTGTGCCAAAGGGAAATATTGAGGTCTGACTAAACTAAGTTCTAAGAACATTGGCCGTGGCAACATTTTTTGACGAAAATTGAAGAAAATCGATAGCTCCCATCTAGAGGTCACCCTAAACAAGCATACCAGGTTTCAAAGCAATTCAATCATAAATGTGCCCTGTAGGGTGTGCCAAAGGGAAATATTGTGGTCTGACTAAACTAAGTTCTAAGAACGTTGGCCGCGGCAACATTTTTTGACGGAAATTGAAGAAAATCGATAGCTCCCATCTAGAGGTCACCCCAAACAAGCATGCCAGGTTTCAAAGCAATCTGATCATAAATGTGCCCTGTAGGGTGTGCCAAAGGAAATATTGAGGTCTGACTAAACTAAGTTCTAAGAACATTGCCAGCGGCAACATTTTTTGACGGAAATTGAAGAAAATCAATAGCTACCATCTAGAGGTCTCCCCAAACAAGCAAACCAGGTTTCAAAGCAATCCAATCATAAACGTGCCCTGTAGGGTGTGCCAAAGGGAAATATTGAGGTCTGACTAAACTAAGTTCTAAGAACGTTGGCTGTGGCAACATTTTTTGACATTTTTTGACAGAAATAGAAGAAAATCAATAGCTCCCATTTACAGGTCACCCTAAACAAGCATACTAGGTTTCAAAGCAATCCAATCATAAATGTGCCCTGTAGGGTGTGCCAAAGGGAAATACTGTGGTCTGACTAAACTAAGTTCTAAGAACGTTGGACGCGGCAACATTTTTTGACGAAAATTGAAGAAAATCAATAGCTCCCATCTAGAGGTCACCCCAAACAAGCATACCAAGTTTCAAGGTGATCTGATCATAAATGTGACCTGGAGGTGTGCCAAAGGAAATTGTGGACGTATGTATGCCGACGGCCGAGAAGTGATGGCAAACGTACGTACGTACGTACGTACTGCCGACGGACGAGAAGTGATGGCAATAGCTCAGCTTGACTTTGTCAAGTTGAGCTAATAAATATTTGTCCAGTCCTTCTTAAAATATAGGTATTTGAATTTTTTATCTTTACGTCATAGGGTTCCCATGAGTGAGGAGGGTTTTTTTTTTTGTCATTGTAAATAGAAAATCAGGTTGTGCTAATTAATGTTTACCTTCCCCAAACAACAACAAATATTAACACAGGAACTTGGCTTCAACACATTTGAATACACACATTCTAGGGATGCTGAATTCAAGAAACATTATTTTGTCTGGTGTTTTTGGAAAAGATTTTTAATTATCTCCCTTTTTGAGTCCCCAAGTGGGTCTGACTGAACCCAAAAATATTTGTTCTCATAGTACAGTGATAACAAAGGCACCCAATAAATTTATAGCAAACATCACTGACATAAAAAATCTTCTTTACAGGTTCTGTACAAAAAATGTAATCCACAGAATTCCCATAAATATGACTGCCAACAGACATTTTAAATTTTTGACCGAGCCCCAAGCACTCATTACCATCCCATGATGATAACAAACGTAGTCCTAGAAGTTCTGTACAAAAAAATGATTGCACCTAATTTCAGTATAAAATGGCCGTTGGCAGCTATCTTGAATTTCGGACCGCACCCAAAAACACTCGTTGCTGTCCCAAGGTGATAACAAAAGTACCCAAGAAGTTTCGTGAAGATCGGTTCATAAATACAGCCTCTAGCCCGAGCCGTATTAACGTGTGTACTTACTGTGTATAAGTAGCACTGAATAAATCAAAGTCCATCTAATTTGCATAATTTCTGCACGAGAAAAAACCCGTATTATATGTGATGTATTCCATGTTACTAAACATTCATAAAAAATTTATTCAAATCAGAACTTTCATACAGTTCTGTAGAAAAAACTGATTGCACTAACTTCGGTACAAAATGGCTGCTGGTGGCCATCTTGAATTTCGGACCGCACCCAAGAACACTCGTTCTCATCCCACGGTGATAACAAAGGTACCCAAGAAGTTCGATAAAGATTGGTTCATAAATACGGCCTCCAGCCTAAGCCGTATTGAATTGTTGATGGACGGACAGACAGACAGATGGACGACAGATGACAGGCCATGGCATAACCTCAAATTTGACTTCGTCAAAGTTGAGCTAAAAACGAAGCTCGCACGAGGAGTAAGGGTTGTGGTGTCTATCTAAACTCGAAGTCTTCACTGGCAGATGCTTCAGTGTACTATGTTTGTTTTAAACTTTCAAAAAAGCTGTGACTTGTCAGATACCTGATAGTACACTACATAGAGAAATGGAAGAACCCTCTGTTTTAAAAAAAATATGTGGTGATGGAAACTGCCTTTTCCGTGCACTATCATTTGTAATTACTGGTGAAGAAAATCAACATGGCATAATTAGATTATTAATTGTTGATCATATGAGGAACCTCGGAAATGATGTTTTACAAATGGTGTTGCCAGACCTTAACAGAAACTTTAGCACACTGAAAATGTCTAGGTGTGAGCTGAACAGAGACTTAACGTTAAAAATGTGGAAATAAATTTGTAAAATATTGACTGGATGAGGGTTAAATCATGGTAGAATGATGAGGAACATGTATGATTTATATAAAGGCCATGGGAAGAGAAGGAACACAGAAACTGACATAAACATGGGAAGAGAAGGAACACAGAAACTGAAATAAACACTAAGTTAAACATGAAATTCTGAGCTAAACAGAAAACTAAACGTAAGTGAATAAATAAAAAAGTTAAGAGAACAGTTTAAAACACACAGGGAGAGAGTTAAATAGTGGTAGAATGATAATGAGCACCATATAGAAGCAATATAAAGGCCAATGGGATGAAAAGGGTGTCGGCAGCTGCCCTGAATAGAAACGTTAACACACTGAAAATGTCTAAGTGTGAGCTAAACAGAAAACTCATCGTTCAAAAGTTGAAGAGAAATTTGAATTGAAATTCAGTGGACAAGGATGAAACCATGGTACAATGATAATGAAGAACATATATGAGGAATATAAGCATGGGAAGAGAAGAAACACAGCAGGTGACCTAAACACTAAGTTAAACATGAAATTCTGAGCTAAACAGAAAAGTAAACGTAACTAAAAAATGTTAAGAAAAAGGTTTAAAATGCAATGGGTGAGAATGAAATAATGGTAGAATGATAATAAGCACCATATATTGACCATGAGGGTTAGATCATGGTAGAATGATAATGAGGAACATGTATGATTTATATAAACGCCATGGGAAGAGAAGGAACACAGAAACTGACATAAATACTAAGTTAAACATGAAATTCTGAGCTAAACAGAAAACTAAACGTAAGTAAATAAATAAAAAAGTTAAGAGAACGGTTTAAAACACATAGGGTGACAGTTAAATAGTGGTAGACTGATAATAAGCATCATATGGAAGCAATATAAAGGCCATGAGATGAAAAGGGTGTCAGCAGCTGACCTAAACAAAAACTTTAACACACTGAAAATGTCTGAGTGTGAGGTAAACAGGAAACTTAACATTAAAAATGGGATGAAAAATTTGAAGAAATTCACTGGACAAGGGTTAAATGATGCTAGAATGATGAGGAACATATATGATGGAATATAAGCACCATGGGAAGAGAAGGAAAACAGCAGCTGACCAAAACACAGACTTAAACATGAAATTTTGAGGTAAACAAAAAAGTAAACGTAACTAAAAATGGTAAGAAAAAGGTTTAAAACACACTGGACAAGGTTTAAATAATGGTAGCATGATAAGCACAATATAAAAGCAATATAAAGGCCATGGGATGAAAAGGGTGTCGACAGCTGACCTAAACAGAAACTGTAACTCACTGAAAATGTGTAAGTGTGAGATAAAAAGAAGAGTTAACGTTAGAAACGTTCGAAATTTGATGAAAAATTTGAAGAAATTCACTGAAGAAGTGTTAATTCATGGAACAATGATAATGAGGAATATGTATGAGGAATATAAGTGCCGTAGGAAGCGAAGGAACACAGCAAATGACTTAAACACTAAGTTGAACATGAAATTCTGAGCTGAATAGAAAACTAAAGGCAACTAAAAATGTCAAGATAAATGTTTAAAATGCAGAGTATGAGGGGTTAAACCATGGTAGAATGATAATAATCATCATATAGCAGCATTATAAAGGCCATGATATGGAAATAGGGCAAGTAAGTGACCTAAACAGAAACTTTAACATTATTGGACACGTACGCTGACGCCGGCCAATCGAGCCATGCTGTGAGCGAAAAATGCCAGTTTGCTACCCATGCTTCCCTCTATGTAGGAATACGGATGCATGAGGACTTGAGGGTTCGGCTGAGGAATTTAGGGAATGAGGGGGTCTTTTTGTTGATATGATTTTTAAAATTCCCGGTGAATAATTAATTTCTTGTTCAGCTTTCTCCCAAATGCATATTTTTTTTACAGAACACCAACAATCTCTTGAAACTGAAACTTTATTTTTAAATAGCTGATCATTCCGAATTCATAATTCGCTCGCAACACTTTTGATACACTGTCAGTTCGGTATTCTGTGGAGAGTGTGCTTTGTTTCCAACCACACTTGCCTCTCCCATAGTTCCTCCATAATAACAGCTACGATTGATAGTAGGCTGAAATTCTCAAAATGAAAACGCCATTACTCCTGCCTTCTCAATGTTTAGAATTCTTGAATCAACCTGCATGATCTTCTCATTAATCTTCGAAAACGAAAATCACGCAATACGCGTTTATAAATACTTCTTGTATTGTCGCGAAATGAATTGATAAAAGGGGGAAAATAGATGAATGAACATCATCTCGTCCTCTGAGTATCTGCATTCTAATATTTAATTGCCCCCTTATGTCAGCAGGAGGTGCGACTTAATTACGGTTAATTGCCAGTTACAACAACTGAATATCAATCAGCCGACACGCATTACTATTCTGCAGAATTGCAATACACTACCGATTCTCTGGTGATTTGCTGCACTAACATAACACGCTATTATTTCAAATTAGTGCAGAATAAGGGACAGGAGTTCTAGTTTTAACTGTACAGTACTGTATCGTGATCATACAGTACAAGTCAAAGTAAGTTGTAGGATAACCACTTTAAACTATGTATCTTTCTCTTCCTACACTGATGAGACCAGAAGCTGACATCATTTTCTGGAAAGCTCTCACTGAGAGCTTTCCAGAAAATGATATCAGATTCTGATCTAATCAGTGCAGGAGCAGCAGTATTAACTTAGTTTATTGCAGTTCTGCTATAACTTATTTTTGACTTGTACTGTAAAAGGGGACAGGGAATGTCTATTAGATTGCGACTGGGTCACAATCTGGTCAAAAAATTTTTTCCTCTTTTCTCCCAACAGCACCAGTCAGAAAAGAATTGTGAAAACATCGGACCATGGATACTATTTTTATTTGTTTTTCATGATTCCTTCTTGATTTTGCAAGATATTTCAACCCAATGGTATACAAGTGTGATGCTACCCACTTGTGATCTGAACAAAAAAAATACCACTTTTGTGATCACAGTACTGTAATGTGCTGAACAGTTTCTAAGAACTCAACTCAACCATTTTTTCTCTCTATATTTCATTTTTATCCTTCCTTTACCCTTCACACAACAAACACAATATCAAAAATTTGTTATTTAATTATTTTTTCAAAACATTTCAATAAAACAATATCATGTGACCCCTTGTTGGAATGAGTTTGACAAGCTCATTCCAATGAGGGGATCACATGATATAGTTTTGTTGAAAGTTTTTGAAACATTTATTATTTACAATTGCTTAATTTATAAATTAGGCAGATGGATGTGTCTGATTAATTAGTGAAGGATTAAATAGCTATTATCCTCCTCTGGAATGAACATTTTGTTCCACGAGAGATCATTAGCTATGTTTTAGAAGAAACTAGAGGCCCCAAGGAGCCTTAATCACTTACCTGATAAAATTGATTAAAAAAGGATTTAGGTCACATTAAGCATCTACATGTTAATATAGTTAATCTAATTTTACTTGGGGAGTGGGGGGGGGGGAGGGTCTGTTGGGTGAACAAAATTTTTATGCACAAAATCACTCAAACCCCTTTAAAACTCACTTTGAAGCCAAAAAAAAAAAAAATCCCCCAATTGATCCCCTCTCACTCCCACTCCCCAATAGGGAGTGAGAGGTGAAAGGTTTTTTTCTCTCTTTTTTGCATAAAATCATCTTTTTCTCAAGAAAAAAAGATCTGACCAATGGGCCCTGTTACAACCAGTAGTGTATAAATTTACCAGTAATGTCAAAATCGACCAGTAATGTCGAAAAAATTAACCAGTAATGTCGAAATCAACCAGTAATGTTGAAAATATCGACCAGTAATGTAAAAATCCGTAATGTCGAAAAATTAACCAGTAGTGTCAAAAAGTGACGACCAAAATGAGGAGCACTAACACTTGCCGACAGGGGAGGGGGGTATAGCCACCCCACCCCCCCCACCCCCGATGACACCCCTGGTCGTGTGCTTTAATGACTGACTATTATAATGTCAGTCACTACCCGATATTTGCTACATGTCTATCATCTAGTTCTACCAATTTGCTACCTGTCATTTTACCTACATCCATCAATCAGTCAGTCCGCGTCACCCGCATGTACACGCATGTACGTGGGGAGCACTATTAGCTCAATCTAGAAGTTGCCTCGCAATTCAATTTGATGAATATATGGGTTCTATACCTGATGAGGTCAGGTGAGTTGTGTCCTTGGGAATGACACTTTTTCCCAGGTGCACGTTGACTTCGTGTGCCAAGCCACATGCCGAACTGACACGTGTATGGTGCGCGTGCTTTAAACTAAGTGTCGTAAATGAAATCAATCAATCAATCAGCCAACCAATCAATCTTTGTATGTAGGTCTGCCTGTCTTTCCATCATTCAGTTGTCTATCCACGTCTAGGGGTTATTTTTCACACGCCACATTGCTATCTGTCTGTCTGGATTTCTATCCGTCTGCCTGGATGCTGCTAACCTGCCTGCCTGCACACTTGCCAGCCTACATGTGTGACTGTATGTCTGTCTGTGCGAGCGTTAAATACTAGACTAAATATTTCAGCGTCGTATCAATTCATTATCTATCCAGAGAGAGAGAGGGGGAAAGAGGGAGAGACAGACAGACAGACAGAGGAGAGACAGAGAGAGAGAGTTGGACAGAGGGAAAAGGGAATAGGGAGAGAGCGATAGAGAGAGAAAGAAGGGGAGAGAGAGAAGGAGAGATAGAGGTAGGGGCAAAGGCAGAGGGACAGGGGAGACAGACAGACAGACAGACAGACAGACAGACAGACAGACAGACAGACGGACGGACGGACGGATGGACGGACGGGCTTCGGGTGGGCGGGCGGGTGGGCAGGCAGAGAGAGAGAGGGATGGGGAAAGAGAGCTGGGTAAAGACAGAGGGAGAGAGGGATAGAGAGAGAATGATGGAGAGAGGGGGTGCAAAGGCAGAGGGGCATGGGATAGAAAGAGAGGGGAGATAGATAGAGAGAAAGAGGATAGAGAAAAAGAGAGTGTGAGAGAGAGAGAGAGAGAGAGAGAGCAAATAGGATGGGATATGTTGTGCATATGAAAGAGGGAAATAATTGTAAAACATAAAATTCCATATTTACTGGGGTAAATGTGTTTAAACTTGCGCGAAAATGGTTAAAAGTCGATAAATATAGGCAAAAGTACAATTTGAGCAACCCGAAAAAATATTGAAATTTTTGCGAAAAATTGACATTTTGGTCGTCACTTTTTGACACTACTGGTTAATTTTTCGACATTACGGATTTTTACATTACTGGTCGATTTTTTCGACATTACTGGTTGATTTCGACATTACTGGTCGATTTTGACATTACTGATAAATTTATACACTACTGGTTGTAACAGGCCCTCTTCCAACATCCCTGGGTTTTAAGAGGATTTATGGAACCCCTATTTGAACAAACGTTAATCTTATGTACATGTACTCACATTTACATCTAATAAAGTTTACCAACTCTGTCATTCATTATTAGCACAGTTCCTTTAAACAAATAGTAAATTCTGCATTTGGTTCTGTGTTAAATTTCAATTTGTCACGATGTCATATACGTTTTGTTTTTTTCTGATTTCTCCTTCATGTCCACTGACTTCTCCCTCCTGGCCCCTGACTTCTCCCTAAAGTCTCTGGAGGGAGAAGTCACTTCTCCCTAAAATCAGCTGCCAGACTGACCCCTGTGAAGAAGATCTTTGAAGAATATTCCCCATGCTGCACTAACTTAAAATATGGTTTGCCATAGGGAGGCCAAATATAAACCCAGGGACTTGATTTGAACTTGAATCTCACCACACTAAGGATGTCAATACTGTGTAACAAAAGAATCTGACTCATGAATGTGAAGAAGAGGATTTTTTAAAGAATAGTCCTTATACTTCAATAAGTTAAAAGTTGGGATCTCACAAGGAGCCCAAATATGACCCAGGGGACTTCATTCGAACAAACTGAAATCTGAATGTCCTAAGGTTGCTGCATATTAAATCTCAAACAATTCTGTCTGGTGAATCTGAAGAAGGAGGTTTTTAAAGGAATTTCCACATACTGCAACTTAAAAGTTAGGTTGCCATAGGGAGCCAAATATGAACCTTGGGACCTGATTTGAACTAACTACAATCTGAACTTCCTATGGTTGCTGCATATTAAATAAGGATACAGCAAACCAATTATCAAAGGATTCTGACTTGTAGATCTGAAGAAGAGGTTTTTAAAGAATATTCCTCATATTTCATTTATTTAAAGTTCCGAGTTTCCAGCCCAGATATGGCCCCTGGGACTTTGATTTGAACAAACATCACTGAAACATGAATCTGCCCCCAAATATTTAATTTAAATAATATTCCTCATATTACACTGTGTTGAAGATAGAGTTTTGATAGGGAGCCCAAATATGACCCCAAGGACTTGATTTGAACAAACTTGAATCTGAAACCACCCCCCCCCCCCCCTTCACCACCGCCAAGGATGCTCTATATCAGTCATCAAATGATTCTAGCTGGTGGATCTAAAGAAGATTTTTTTTTTAAATTATCATTGTGGACCGAGTTAAAATTCAGGTTTGTGCAGGAAGCAAAATATGAACAAAGAATTTTAAAGAATATTTCTCATTTTTCTCATATTACACTAAGTTCAAATTTAACTTCAAGCTGACCCCCCCCCCCCCCCCACACACCCCCCACCCCCCTCTAAAGATGCTGTATACCAAATAAAATAGATCTGAAGAAGATTTTCAAATATATTTCTTCAAATTGCACCGAGTTAAAATTTGTGTTCCCATAGGGAGCCCAAATATGAATCCAGGGACTTCTTTTGAACAACCTGAATCTGGCCCCTCTAAGGACGTTGTATACCAAGTCCCAAAAGATTGTGATTGGTAGTTCTGGAGAAGAGGATTTTTTAATTTTAAAAGCTAACAGAATTATGCCGCTTGTGGTGCCCACTGTTGGCTTGGCAACTTTATTTGAACAAACTTGAATTGACATATGATAAGGAACACGCATATCAAATTTGGTTCAATTCGGCCTAGTGGTTTATGAGAAGTGGACAGATCGGCGACAGAGAGTCGATGGACAGAAAGTGACCACTTGAGCTACCCCTCACTTTCAGTGATGTGAGCTAAAAACTGAATACATGCATAATCAAAATAATGTTTAAGACCTTCATGAACCTGAAATCACTAGGTAACGTCATTGCCTGCAAAAGGCAAAACTTACTGGTCTGTCGTGAGGAAAAACTAAAACCTTAGAACTGATCTGTCATTTTATATCAAATATTTTCTAACTCATTTTGTTCAAACTGAAATTTTTTTTAGCAAAACTGCCCCAATACAAGTCATCACAAATATGAATTTTTAATGAATCAGGCAAGTGATTTGGGAGGATAAGAGTTAAACACCCCCGATGGATGATGGCCAAAGAGTGATCAATGTAGCTCAACCGGATTTTCAGTCAGGTAAGCTCATGAAAGTGTCAATGACACTGTAGCTTAACTTGTCTGTGTGTTGTGTTTGATGAAAAGGATAATGTCCAATGTTTATGAAAAGATTATGATAAACAACAAGAATTTTGAAAATTGAGAATATGTTAATTTCTGTTCCCCATATGCTATGTTTTCAATAAAAATAATTTGAGGTGTAGACTGTACTAAAGAATTGAGGGGTGGGTTAATGTGGCCCTCACAGTTAATGTATGTCAACCAAAGTTACAAACTCACACTGAAATTATCCACGAGTCATCCTATCAAGTTACAATGAAATCCCTTCATAAATATGGCCTGTAGACTGTGCTAAAGGTTTTTGGGCTTCGGGCCTGTGTAGCCATCATGGCTGACCCATCATAACCGAAAGGGGATGTCCTCATCTAGACATTATACTGAGTCATCCTACAAAGTTACAATGAAATCCCTTCATAAATAAGACCTGTAGTCTGTGCTAATGGTTTTGGGGTTTTGGGCTCAGGCAGCCACCACAGTTGAATGATTGTGAACAGAAGGGGACGTTCTCATCTAGACATTATCTGGAGTCATCCTACGAAGTTACAATGAAATCCCTTCATAAATACGACCTGTAGACTGTGCTAAAGATTTTTGGGCTTTGGGCCCCTGCAGCCATCACAATTAACCGATCGCGACCAAAAGGGGACGTTCTCACCTGCACATTATAGGAAGTCATAAGTTACAATGAAATCCCTCCATAAATACGACCTGTAGACTGTGCTAAAGGTTTTCAGGTTTTAGGCTCTGGCAGCCATCACGGTTGACAGATCGCGACCAAATGGGGAACTTCTCATCTAGACATCATACAGTCATCCTACCAAGTTACAATGAAATCCCTCCATATTAAATATGACCTGTTGACTGTGCTAAACGTTTTTGGGTTTCGGGCTTGGGCAGCCATCACGGTTCACAAATCATGATCAAAAGGGAACGTTCTCATCTAGACATTATACAGAGTCATCCTATCAAGTTACAATGACATCCCTTCATAAATACGACCTGTAGACTGTGCTAAGGGTTTTTGGGTTTGGGCTCGATCACAGCTGACTGATCGCGACCAAAAGGGGACGTTCTCATCTAGACATGACCTCAAACCTGCATATGAAATTTCATGAGGACTGGACAAGAACTACAGGGTGTTCTAAAGGAAAATGTGAACAAACTCACACTAACAGACTCACAGACTAACAGACTTCCGCATGCATGATGGCAATGGCTTATCTTGACTTTGTCAAGCTAAGCTAAAAATGTTAGGAATATCACTTAATTCGTCACCGAGTCCATAAACTCTGTATCTGGAAATTTTTTCAATAAAACAGAAATTGAATGAAACAATTTTTTTCATAACAAAACAATTCTATTTTCACACAGTGATTCAGGGAAAACGCTTTGGATAAATTTACAGAGGATAATATATTCATATTGGCTGTTATTGTATTTTGTTGATTTTCCGCTGAAGAAGATGGGTTTGTATGTGTATATATGTTTGTATGTCAAGATGTCCTTATAAATATTATCCTGTATCCATGAGTACAGTTGTTCTGTAAAAGAAAATGTTTTGAATTCAAGTGAATAAACATGCACAGGGTGCATATATGATGTCAAGTCACAGAAGAATGGTGTATCAGTACTCCTTCTGATGACACTTTGTCATGCAATACACCCATATAATTAACAACATAACTCTTAACCATTTTTGCCGGGTGACAGGGAGACACTGATCAGACAGTTCAGATTAGGCAAATGAGTATGTCGCCATTAACATGCTAAATCAAACAAGACACAAAAACAAAATTCTACTGTATTTGGCAATCAGTGGGTTTTTTTTAAACCCTTAAAAGGCCTGGAGATTTCGGTACATGTTTGCAACACTTTTACAATCTACATCCTGCTGCTTTGTAGATGTTTGTAGGCAAGTCTTGGCTGCATATGTAGGCAGCCAAGACTTGCATGGAAAAAACCACCAAAGCACTTAGGATGCAACTTTTAAGTTTACCTAAGGACCGCATGCTGGGGCACCTAATGAAGTAGAATCCTCAAATTCATTTCTTACATTTATATGTGACGGACAATATTAGACAATGTGATAATTTCCATGCTGAATAAATCTAAGCATACTTTACTGAAAAATTCAATTTTCACTCTTAAATCTTTACCTGACGTAACAGTCATATACAGCCAGCATTTTACATAAAAGTTGCCATTCAAATTTTACATGATTTTTCAATTTCTGACTCTAAAACACAACTTATGACCCTTTAATGGAACAACCTTATTATTACAATGAGTTGTCATAAGCTATACTTTTTAATAAGGCAAAAGATGAAAATTTTACAAGTTATCAAAGATTTTTTTGTGAGAGGGGAGGGTGTCATCATTTTAGGTAGTGGGCTAACATGCAAAAGTCTATAAATTTCTCATATATTTAAGTCCAGTAGATTTATTGTTACCATAGATGGGATGTGGCTAGAGGATCTGGGTTCATGTGGTGTGTCCCTTTGAACTTCCAACTGTACTCCACTGCCTGGCTGCCATCAGTGCCATTTTTGTTAACGCTAACTGTACCCACCACCCCTGAGAGATATTTTTCCAACTGTTGCCTGTGAATTTCCAACTGCCACCTGTGAATTTTCAACTGCTGAAGAAATCTGAATGCATCCTCTCCTCTTGCATTTAAAATAAATGCTCTTTGGCTGCAAGAGTTGGAAATTGTCCCTTGAGTGCAATGAAATATTGACACCAGCTGAAAATACCATAAAATATGGTTAAATGAAAGTGTCAATGACACTGTAGCTCAACTTGTTAAGACGTGTACATGTATAGTATGTGACACAGCAATGACAAACATCTGGGTAATGACCTGATAACAAAGGTACATATAAAGTATTGTGATGGTCTGTACATAAATACTGACCATAGCCTGTAACAAATGTATAGGTAAAGTATTGTAAAGGTGGGTGACAGTCAGATGCTAAACTAGAAAAGAAATCTTTGAGTCCCAGAGTGGGTCTGACTGAACCCCAAAATATTTGTTCTCATAGCACAGTGATAATAAAGGCACCCCAAAACACACTCATTCCTGTCCCAAGGTGAAAACAAAGGTACCCAAGAAGTTTTGTGAAGATCAGTTCATAAATACAAGCTGTACAGAAGTTGTGACAAAAAACTGATTGGACCTAATTTCGGTACAAAATGGCCACTGGCAGCCATCTTGAATTTTGGACCGCACCTAGAAACATTTGTTCTCGTCCCAAGGTGATAACAAAGGTACCCAAGAAGTTTCGTGAAGATCGGTTCATAAATACAGCCTCTAGCCCGAGCCGTATTGACATGTGCACTTACAGTGTATAAGTAGCACTGAATAAATCAAAGTTCATCTAATTTGCATAATTTCTGCACAAGAAAAAAAAAAGAGAAAAAAAAGCGTACTATATGTGATGTATTCCATGTTACTAAACATTCATACAAAAATTTATTCAAATCAGAACTTTCATACAGAAGTTCTGTACAAAAGACTGATTGCACTAATTTTGGTACAAAATGGCTGCTGGTGGCCTTCTTGAATTTCGGACCACACCCAAAAACACTCGTTCTCATCCCACGGTGATAACAAACGTACCCAAGAAGTCTGTAAAGATCGGTTCATAAATACGGCCTCTAGCCTGAGCCGTATAGAAGTTGCGTACAAAAAACTGATTAGACCTAATTTCGGTACAAAATGGCCACTGGCAGCCATCTTGAATTTTGGACCGCACCCAGAAACACTCGTTCTCGTCCCAAGGTGATAACAAAGGTGCCTAAGACGTTTCGTGAAGATCAGTTCATAAATACAGACTCTAGCCTGAGCCGTATTGACATGTGTACTTACTGTGTGTAAGTAGCACTGAAAAAATCAAAGTTCATCTAATTTGCATAATTTCTGCACAAGAAAAACCCCGTATTATATGTGATGTATCTCATGGTACTAAACATTCACACAAAAAATTATTCAAATCAGCGCTTTCATATGGAAGTTCTGTGCAAAAATCTGACTGCACCTAATTTTGTACAAAATAGCTGCCATCGGCCATCTTGTATTTCGGACCAGATCCAAAATCTTGAATTTCGGACCAGACCCCAAAACACTCGTTCTCGTCCCACGGTGATACCAAAGGTACCCAGGAAGTTTTGTAAAGATCGGTTCATAAATACGGCCTCTAGCCCGAGCCATATTGGCATTTGCACTTACAGTGCTGAAAGTAACACTAAATACATCAAAGTTAGTCTAATTTGCATAATTTACGCACAAGAAAAAACCCCGTATTATATGTGATGTATCCCATGGTACTAAACAATCATACAAAAAATTATTCAAATCAGCACTTTCATATGGAAGTTCTGCACAAAAATCTGACTTGAATTTCGGATCGGACCCAAAAACACTCGTTCTCGTCCCACAGTCATAACAAAGGTACCCAAAAAGTTTTGTAAAGATCGGTTCATAAATACAGCCTCTAGCCCGAGCCGTATTGAATTGTTGACGGACAGATGGATAGACAGACGGACGACTGGCCTTGGCATAAGCTCAAATTTGGCTTCGCCAAAGTTGAGCTAAAAATCATTACAAGTCTCATACAAACATTAACTGCTACAAATAAAATATAATGATTTCTACTACCACAGGGCATGAAATTTCCAACTGTTGGTGGTTTAAGGTTATTTATTTATTTAGTACAGTTTAACAACACTTTAACAGCCAAGGTCATATCGTGTCGGTGACAGTTTTATGTGTAGAGGAAGCCGGAGTACCTGGAGAGAACCACCAAGCAAAAATGAGCAGCTGCCAGCTCCGCAACATTGTAACTCCGCACTGCAGCACAGGCAGGGTTAGATTGGTTGAAAACACGAGCACCAGCAACGTGCAGTACGCCTTAGCACATGGCATCAGCGAGCTCCCATGTGGACAATCGGGGGTTAAGTGCCTTGCCCAAGGACACAACGTGGGAGTCCAAATCGATTGCTCAGATGGTAACCCATCCAAGGACTAACCAGGCTCGAGGTTGCTTAACTTCTGTGATCTGACGAGAACCAGTTACCACAACGCCACCACGTCCCCTGTCGTTTGAGGTTCACGAACACATGAAAATTTTTAATGACAGCACCCCCCCCCCCCCCCCCCCCCTGGATAACTGGTTCACAATCGGTTACCAACCTGATTGGAAAGGTTTGATGTTCTTTCGCCTATAGTGCACTTTCGCCTACAAAATAAATCTGGTAAAAGTGTACGTGAAAGTGCACTGATCAGGTTAGTGATATTAAGATATAACATGATTTACCTATGGAAAATGGACTGCCCATTGACGGAAAAACTGCAGATATACCGATGTGATCATTCAAACAGTAAACCTGTTTTATTGCGATATTTAAAAACATATATAGGTATACAGAGAAACAAAAAAGTTTGCTTATGATAAGTAAAACATGTTTACAATAGACTATTATATTTATACTATAACATCTTGATACGTGATAGACATTTAATTGTTTTCCAAAGTTATAAAGGTACAAGGCTGTATGATAGCCGCAATAACCTCTACTGATAATACAGTGGGGCCCACTTAACTGGATATATCTTAACTGAATAACCCTGTTATTTGTATATAATTTCGCAACACAAAACCATTTACCATATCTCCAGTACAAATTGGACCTGTTAATTGAATATAGGTGTTATTTGGACTGGAACGTACTGATATTCAAGTCTTTGAAGTCTAAGCTCTAGTGTTCTGTTCACCATGTATTATCAGCTAAGTTTGTTTTTTCCATCCCATTTCAAATTTTTGAAGAACACTCAGAAAAGCTAATGTGCTAATATACTGGGATGAGCAGGCTTAAGTTAGTTCTTACTTCTTATACCACTATTGTGGTGGTGTTCCAAACTGTTGGAGGGAGGCATGTGTCATGGTCTACCCAACAGTATTGTCATTGAATATAGCAGATTGGGTAATAACACTGTTGAATAATTTAGTAACCAGTACCATTTACCTGGTCTTTCGATTTTGCGGTGCACTATCACTCTGGTGCACCATCGCTCATGCAATTTGTATTTTTTGAGGGTCAAGAACAGCACTCATCAGCTCAACCAAGCGAGTGATAAAAATATGCTTCTTGAAATCATTAAATATTAAATGTTACAGTACGTGACTCAGTACAACCTATTCTCACAAGTATTTGTTGAAAATGCAATTTAAGGATATTTTCATTCAAAATAACATGAAGAATAAATAGCAAAGTAACACTCGCTGTCTGTACACAATTCAACATGAGGTCACTTATGAAACTGTACCTATTTTCATCCCTCCTTTTGACTGATTGACATTTATTTTCTGTTGTTATTTACTGTTTGTGCTGGCCAACTGTTTTAGAGTATTCTCCCTTGATGTGCAGACACACATGAAACATGTGATGAATCGTGCGTTTGGAATCCCCCAGTAATCCTCCAATTGCAACACACTGAAAAGATTCACTTCATGCTAATTATCAACATCAGCAGGCTCTTTAATTAATATAAACATTCTACTACTTCCTGGAGAGCTTCCAATATGTGAGGTAATGATGTTACACAACGATTTTCCTTCCAAAATTTTCCCAACATCAAGGACTAAAGATGGTCTGACAACAGCAAGCAGAGTACAGCACACCTCCAATTTTCAAAACTGAAAGACTGATTACCAATAGTCGTGACTGAAAGTTGCTCATGGGAACTCAGGAAGGTGAAGCAGTGCTTGTTTACTGATGTAAACAAGCTTAGTTTTATAGATAAAATAGGACCCAGTAACCAATGTCTGGGGTGTAATTTCTCTAAAATGGGCAACATGGGTAGAAGCGATTGGCTGGACTTTACTTTATATCCTTGTTGCAGTCATGATTAGCCATTGTGCAGAAATATGTGACCTTAAACAGCCATAAAAAAATAACATGACTGAAACATAATTCATTTTTCATCACCGATGTGAAAAGAGGGCAAGTGATGTTAGGATTTCTAAACTTTGTAAAAACTGAAAAGTGTTCTGATAATTTACTAATCACTCTCATGTACTAATATTCATGACTAAAAAGTGATTTATTTCTTATCACAGATGTGAAAACAGGGAAAGTCCATGTCCCATGGATAAATCTGTTGATTACTGTTAATCCCACTAACCCAATGACAGCCAGTGCACTTTCCCCTACACTTTTATCAGATTTCTTTTGTAGGTGAAAGTGCACTGTTGGCAAAAGTAGACACGAACGAATGGAAAAGTTGTCACCCAGTTATCTGCAATATCGATAACGATCGACAATCCATTTTTATAATACTTTTTTTTTGTCAGCAGCCCCATAATTTTTTACCCATCAATCCTCCAGTACACAAAGATTCTGCTGAACAAGAGTATATTCAACAACATATAAAACCTAGAAGCCTAAGTTGCAGTCTTTGCTAATGAACCCTTTGGAAGCTTTGCATTAAAGAGTTCTGACATCCTTTATTTCTTTGACATCCTCTGTAGGGGTCTGTGCATACTGAGTGTTTGCAGAAACTATTCTGTGATGCGTATTCAAATGAACATTGTCGAGTACATGCATATGCATGATGGAATAGTTTCTGCAAACACAGCTTTCAAACCCCGACTGTGTTGATCTCATAGTAATTTTAAGAATGGCATTGGATAACAGATCATTATTGGGTTACAGCATGTGGTTAGTCAATTACAAAAAAGGACCAGCTATTTTAGCACTATACCAGCATACTAACCTTTTCATAGAAGAAACTCAAGGCATAAACTACATTGTACCATGTTACTTATCTGAGTTTTTGCATTACCATGTTTTTATAACATGTTTTCTGTGTGTATTCATCATTATCCGATACAATACTTGCATCGAGAAATGTGCTAGGTGCATCATGCATGGAATCTGGCCTACATGTAAAAATGTCATGCAAGAATGCAACTGACTGATTGTTACACATTTGGGTGACATTATGATATGAATGAAAGGCTTTGATATAAAACAGTGTCATGCAGGAATGTGGCCAGACCACCAACGTTAAAAGTTTAATCATGGTATCAATACAGAACACAACTCGGGTAGAATGTGGGGGGGTTGGGAATCAACAATCCTTGCTGGAGCTTTTTATGTATTTTGTATATGCCTTTGTCACACATGAAATTCAGAATAAACAACAACTCGGGTTGTTCATTCCAGACCTCATAAACCAACCTTGTTGTGTTTTGTTTTAATCCTTTGAACTCCTAAGACCAATTTTTCGGTCCAAGGCATAATTTTGTCCCATTTTTGTCTTATTATAAGAGGGTCTATACACAGGGCATTGATGATAAAATAATAACTGCAGCCTGCAGCCAGATGACTGCAGACTGCAGTTATTATTTTAACCGCACTGAAAATTGATACTGGACTGGCACATCTCACTGTAAGTGCACACAAAGACGATACGATTCTAGGAAACGAGGGTTCAACGGGTTAAAGCCAAATTTGTCTAACATACATAAACAGTGGGGCTCTGTCAACTGAATAGCCATTATGCCAATGTAAAATATCCAAGTAACCCTTTACTCAATGCACACAATATCAAAATGTATTATTTTAATTATTTTTTTTTACAATTTTTCAAACAATTTCAAGAAAACCATATCATGTGATTCCCTCACTGAAACGAGCTTGACAAGCTTGTTCCAATGAGGGATCACATGAAATGGTTTTCATGAAATTTTTTGAAAAATCGCGACATCAACGCTGTAGCTGCGATGGGTGGTGCAATCTCACAAAATTCTAAGTTCATCAAAGGCCATAACTCCAAGAAAAATATTTGGAACAACACATGCATTGAACAGTGGCTAGACATCAATAAGATACACTTACATGCCAAATATAAAGTCATTCCATCAAGTATTTCAAAAGTTATTGAGGTTTGAAACTCGTTGGTCAGACAGACCGACAGACCGACCGACAGACAGACCGACAGACAGACCGACATTGCCACTTATTGAGCTGCTAGTCGCAGCTAAAAATAACTTTTTGTCAACTGATCAATTTGTAAATTATGCAGGCAAATGCTGCCGATTTGTTAGGTAATGGGTTAACACCAGTATTAAATTAGCAGGAATTTGGTCATTTTCCTATATTCTGGTGACAATGTGAGCATTTATTCCATTATATCTTGATCGACAGTGCTAATGGTGCGCTGGCAAACAAATTATAATAGATAAAATGATTATATTGGATTTACTGAGGCCAAATACAGGTTGGTATGTGAAAAAGGAGATTTCAGTGGTTGTCAGGGAAATTCTTCGATAGATTACAAGATTTTTATTCAATAACAGAAGTTTACTCTATAAGCTGTATGCAATTAACAGGACAATTGTGTACTGAAGGTATGGTAAATGGTTTGATGTTTGGAAGTTATATACAATTAACAGGATTATTCAGTAAAGAGATATCCAATTAAGTGGGATTCACTATATCAGTTCTACTTTGCCTTTATCTTGTTTGAAGATTTCTGAGAAGAGTTCACCTGAAATTAGAGTTGCCTGGGGAAGTTTTGGCAACTTTTATTCAGGGCACCTCAATTTGTAATTTGCACTAGTTTAATATTTGTGAGAAAGTATTTTTTACCTTCTCTGTAAGATGCATTATTTACAAAATTAATAAAATAAGTCTAGACTGAGGCAACAGAAAAAATCAACTCAAAAACACTCACGTGACTTCAGTTGCATTGCCACTGATAAATATGGCAAGGAGATGCCCATGACTCGAGAATATTGTTGATAAGCCATCAGTGAAAGATCCATCAATGAAATTTGAATATATTAAGTTATAATCCTCATCCAAGAATCTTCAGTGAATGTGTACAACATAGTAATATGTTCTGTTTTATATGTCCAGGATGTCAATGCAACAACATTCAATAAATATTCAGAAATGCATTTCCATGAAAAAGATTTACAGCACATTTGTATTCAACTTGGATACATTGGAAAGAATTTATTTTCTTTAATCCTTTACATATAACAATCAGTAGATGACAATTCAATAAAAAAAAATTGAAAACTCAATGTTTTCCTTTAACCCTCTGCAGATTGATGTCGAAGTATCAAAATGTTGAAATTTTCAATCTCCAAAATTTTACCATAATGCAAATAGGAATTTAACTAATTCAATCTTGTTTGACAGAGCTCATTACAGAGTTCTCTCAAACAAAACTGAATTGGTTAAATTCCCAGTACAGTGTGCAAAATTTCGAAAATAACTCTAACCCTCTGACCATTCACATGGGTTAGAGATGGCTAACTGAGCACTTGGTTATGTGAAAATTCTTAGGAAACTGTTTTTTATCATTAACAAGTATTCATATATTGCATGGAATTGAAATATATATAGCCTCTAACGGCAAAAGTCTAAAAATCTATCAAGACACAAGAAAGGCTGCTTAACTGGTAGAGTGCTAGAATCCCATATTTGGGCTTTATTCTGAACTGCAAGTACCTAAAGTTAAAGGCTTCATATTCTGTGGATTTCCTTCATACTACCAGTTAAGTGACTCCGACATTCCAAATGTTACTTTTGGCTAACCGGTCATCCGTTCACATAGATTTAAATTTGCGTAACCACCTTGCACACGAAACAAGCGTTCTCGTCAAATTTTGTGCACTGCAGTTGCATTGAGGGAAAAATTTTCATCTTGAAATTTTGGTATTTGACATCAGTGTGCAGAGGGTGTTGTATTAAATGAAAGTGTCAATGACACTGTAGCTTACCTTGCCTTTATGGTACGTTAACAGGATTTATATCACACTTATCTCACTAATGTTGCATTCAAGCAAATTGTGATGTAATTATTGATGTTTTGCTATTTATCAGAAAAAAAACTTTAAAAAGAAAAAAAACCATTTGCCATGGCATCCATTCATAGCAGCCAACCATGACACAAATATGACATTTTCATCTACTCATACTGCCACATTTCAAGAAATCTGATCAATAAATATGACAGGTTGGGTGTGCTGAATAAATTCAAGATGCCTGTCTTTGCAGCCAGTATGTGCAGCCAACACTGACAAACATAGGACGTTCTTATCTACTTGTCAGACTCAGGAAACTGTCTGAGTTTCAAGAAAATTGATGCATAAATGCAACTGCAGGATGTTATGAAGAAATCTAAGATGGCTGCTGTAGCAGGCATTATGAATAGCCAACCGTGACATTAATAGGCCATTCTCATCTTGACATAAACCTGAACATGCACATGAAATTTGATAATGGTAGGAAAATAACTAATTGAGGCTAGTATTATGAAATAATTCATGATGCCTGCTGAGGCGGCCATTATGGCCACTCAACCATTACCAAAATAAGATGTTCTGGATATTGTTGTGGATATCATAAATTGATATAATGACTCCTACTTGGATGAAGTGTCAATGACACTGCAGCTCAACTTGAACAAAAAGGGACTGAACTAAATAGAAAGCTCCAGTAATGCAAAGTCATTCAATCACGTATCTACAGAAAAGACATCACACCAAAGCTACCTATGAAATTTGAAGGGATCAGGTGAGAAACGTAGCCTGAAGGGACTGCCCATGGAATTGTTGACAATTTATGTGCCAAATCCAAGATGGCAGCTGGTGGCCATGTTTTTTAACGAAATTCAGAAAAATTTAATAGCTCCCATCTAGACATCACACCAAAACTACAAATGAAATTTGAAAAAGATCGGGTGAGAGATGTGGCCTATAGGGTGTGCCAATGGAATTGTTGACAATTTAAGTGCCAAAACCAAGATGGCTGCTGGCATCAAGACATTGCCCCAAAGCCATGTATGAAATTTGGAACTCATCGGGTGAGAGCTGCAGCCGGTAGGGTGTGCTAAAGGAATTGTGGACGGACAGAGGAACATACAGATGTACGGATGGATGGACAGATGGATGGATAGATGGATGGACACGCGGTAGGACTACAACCCATTCCAATAGTTCATACTTGACATTGGCAAATTGAGCTAAAAACAGTTGGCAAATCGAGAACACCTCAATTATTTTGCCTAGTGAGCTGCGAAAAGATTTTTTAAATTTTTCACCCATTACACATAATGTTGGGTTAAATTGCCTGAAATATGATACTAGGGGCCTCATTTGAAAAAGAATTGCAAACAGTAATTACAAATATGTCATGTGTCAAACATGAAAGCATTTGAAGCAGTGGTTA
Organism: Pictodentalium vernedei; assembly: GCA_031216915.1. NCBI lineage: Eukaryota > Metazoa > Mollusca > Scaphopoda > Dentaliida > Dentaliidae > Pictodentalium > Pictodentalium vernedei. The sequence goes on from CM062293.1 coordinate 279,126,311, forward strand.
ATCCTTCACCTGATGAATCAACTGCATCCGCCCACATAATTTTGAGCAGCAGAAATTTTTTTTTTCAAAAAACATTTCAATGATACCATATCATCTGAACCATCACTGGATCGAATCCATTCCAATGAGTTTTGTTGAAATTATTTTTTAAATTTGAAAAAAATTAATTAAAATACTGATTTTTCATATCGTGTGCATTGGGTAAATGGTTTGAGAGAAAATTTTGTTTATGTTTTTTTTCCATTACCAAGTGTTGAAATCTGAGAGCCCCATGATATCCCTAAACATACACTTAGGAACATGTTTAGAACAAAATTGTAAATCATCCCTCCATAAATGTTGTATATCAAACAAGTGTTTGACCACCGAAGTGGTATTAGACCCCTACGGCGCTTTTGTGACATAAGGTGTTTTTGTCACAGAAGACACTAGAGTATATAAGCATCTTGGATTTTTAAAAAAAAATATTGAGCGTGCATAATCCCCTCACAACCCTTTATCCATGTACCATATATAAAAGGCGTAGCTTGAACCATGTTGGAGGGAGGGGTGGTAACACAAAATAGAGAAAAAAGTTTAAAAAAACACAACAAAAATGGCCGCCATTCTGCCATCTTGGATTTTGAAAAATAAATATTGACTGTGCATCATCCCCTCAGAACCATTTATCCATGTACCAAATATGAAAGGTGTAGCTTGAAGCATATTAGAGGGAGAGGTGGTAAAAACAGACAGACAGACAGACGAACAGACAGACAGATGTTAGATTTTGAAAAAAAAAATATTGAGCGTGCATAATCCCCTCACAACATCCTTATTCCATGTACCATATATGAAAAGTGCAGCTTGAACCATGTTGGAGGGAGTAGTGGTAACATAAAATAGAGAAAAAAGCTTAAAAAACACAACAGAAATGGTTGCCATGGCGCCATCTTGAATTTTGGAAGAAAAATATTGAACGTGCAACATCCCATTACAACCCTCTATCCATGTGCCAGATATAAAAAGTGTAGCTTGAACCATGTTGGAATGAGGGGGGGGGGGGGGGGGGGGGGGGGGGGTAACATGAAATAGAGAAAAAAGCTTAAAAAGCACAACAAAAATGGCCGCTATTCCGCCATCTTAGATTTTGAAAAAAAAATTTTGAGCATGCATCATCCCCTCAGAACCATTTATCCATGTACCAAATATGAAAGGTGTAGCTTGAACCATGTTGGTGGGAGGGGTGGTAACATCAAAATAGAGAAAAAAAAGCTTAAAAAACACAACAAAAATGGCCGCCATTCCGCCATCTTGGATTTTGGAAAAAAAAATTTGAGCGTGCATCATCCGCTCAGAACCATTTATCCATGTACCAAATATGAAAGGTGTAGCTTGAACCATGTTGGTGGGAGGCGTGGTAACATGAAAATAGTGAAAAAAAAGCTTAAAAAACACAACAAAAATGGCCGCCATTCCGCCATCTTGGATTTTGAAAAAAAAATTTTGGGCGTGCATCATCCCCTCAGAACCATTTATCCATGTACCAAATATGAAAGGTGTAGCTTAAAGCATGTTGGAGGGAGAGGCGGGTAACATAAAAAACAGACAGACAGAGACAGACAGACAGACAGACAGACAGACAGACGGACGGACGGACGGACGGACGGACGGACGGACGGACGGAGTGCAATCCTATAGTCCCCTTACAGTCCCCATAGGGGACTAATAACTAGAAGCATTTGGAGCAGTGGTTTAGGTGTGGATTTTTAAAATGTTTTCTCCAATATCCTGCATTAAAATGAGGGTAACCCATGACACCCTTCAATGTGATCCCAGGAGCTCACTTCATATAGTATTGTAAATCATTCCTATGAAGATAGTACAGTGGAACCCACTTAACTAGATATCTCTTAACTGAATAACCCTGTTAAATGAATTTAATTTCCCAATACAAAACCCTTTACCATACCTCCAGTACAAATTTGATCTGTTAAATGAATATAGGTTATAGAGTAAACTCCTGTTATAGCGGGGGAGGAATTCGCTAGAATTGTGCACTTGGTGATACCTTCCTGAAATTTGGCATGATGTAAGGGTAGGCATCAGAGATTTCAAAATCGATCGGCTACAAGTTGGCACCATCCTCTAGCCACCACTAGCAGCGAAATCCAAAATGGCCGCCGAGCGGATCGAAAAAAAGCTATTTTCGCCGATCGCACAACTGAAGCTCCAAACCTAACACCATACATGTGCTGTAATTGATGTGAATGATGGAGTGAAGCCCTTGGAACAAGTTGGGGGGAAGATTAATGGATAATGGGATCAGAATTTCCGTCGATGTGTGCGTCTGTGTGTCTGACTGTCAGTATGATCGTCCGTCCGTAGATAAATTAGTGTTGAATGTTTCTCGGGAATGCAATGGTCAAATGAACATGGTATGAGAGATTCCTGTCAACACATGAACAAGGGTACTCGATAGTATGCAGCAGTGGGGATACTTGGACATTTGATAATCCAATTAAAGTGACAGTCTATTCTCAACTTCCGGCATTTTCGATAGATTTATTTTCTAAGAAAATAAAACTATCAAATTTCTAGAGGAGTTCTGGTTCAATCTCAACACCATAGCGACACGTCTGCCAGCAAGGGCAGTGCTGGAATGAACTCGGGATGCATTAGTTCCCGTTGTTAATTATACAATGTTATCTTGCCAGTATAGAACATTGGCAAAATGGGACTAGAAGGGGTGAGTGTATGTTTGCAGTCATTCGAGGTACAGGAATATTTTTTGACTACAAGTAGTATTCTTCATTTTCGGCCAGTTAAGATGTGGTGTGTTCCAAGTCAGGATTAATGTTGCCGACACTTAATGCCCATCCCTCATGGTATGCTACTTTACCAGGGATATAGAGATATAGCCACCACTGGGAGCCAAAACATGACCTTTGATGTCGATGAGTGGTCGAAATGTTTTAGCGAATAACTTATCGAAATATGATCCGGTATGGCAATTTGATACCTTACGTTAGATTTATTAGATCAACTCAGGTATGGATTCATTGAGACATGAGTGCGCTACAAGATGAAGGATTTCCAAGTTGATTTGCTATGGAGTAGGAACTGACTAGTCACATGTGGCCTATGACAAGGATACCATAGATGAACACACGGGTGAACGAAGGTATCAACTGTTGTACAGAGGCAAAATAGTTGGGGATATTGTATCATGCTATGCATGAATTAACACCGTCTTGTGCAGTAAATAACAGACTATTTTCCGAAATCTAAAACTGTATTCCTATACCCCGGACAATGTAGCAAGCCACATGGGATGAACATTTGTTAGCAAAATCAACTCAACTAGAAACATGACATGTGTTAACTGGCCGAAAATGGAAAAAAAAATACCAGAATAGGAGATGACTGGTCCTAACATGACAGTATACTACTCAATATTGTTACAACAGCCACCTTCACACTTACACAAAGGTGTGCACCTTAATCCAGCTTTCAAGCATTTGCAATTGCCCTTGCAGGCCTTGGCACAACTACAGTGGAGCATCAGTGCACATGCAGCACTTGCGTCTCCTAGGTGAGTCCAAAATGGGACCAGAATATTGAGACGTGGATTCCACTCCCATCCGTACTGTGATGGGTCTGGCACACATAAGTGTTTCTGCAGAGCACGATTCCAAATGAAAGATGACACAAGAATTACCCTTTTTACATGTTGATACAGAGCTGCTTTGGTGGGCGGGATGTTTTCCATAGACTTAAGGCCATGTGTGAACATATGCCGTCTCGCATCATTGACACGTGTACTGACACAACTGTTACTGTACATCTGTATGGTGAGTTTTTCGATATGCTGCATATGAGGGGAATCCTCTGAAAAGACTTGCGGATTCTCAGTCAATTCTATCATCATTTCAGTTGATGCGGGAAAATTCATCCATGCATTCCATCCTGTCTTCTTCCCAATGCCGAGCATGCTGGATGTTACATCACAACCTGTGAAGGCGTGGAAGAAAGTCAGGGCCTTACAGTAATCAGGTCCAAGTTGTGAAGCTATCTCATGAATTGGCATATCTTTATATGCCTTTCCAATTCCAAACCCAATCCACAGCTCACTGAGTCCAAGGTCACGGAATGTTGCGAAATGGTGCAAAGACAGAATGACGACATCAGAATCAACCGTGCGAAGAAAAGCTATTTTGTGACCTTGTGAGACTGCATGGTTGAGATGAAGCATCATGCGCGTGTCTGCTTCCTCGTGGTTCGATGGAGATATGTCACATAAGCTAACATCCTTATTGCATAGTACATATTCTCCTGATGTCGTTAACAACTGGTACTCGGATGTTGATGTTAATTTCAGCAGTTCAGCAGACAGGAACTTGAAAAATTCGTCTTTATTCTCACTAACTTTCAAGAATGCCTGCCAATTCTTCCCTTTAGGTAAAGGGACGTTCTCGGACACCCGTATCAACCTAACTGCTGTCTCACCGAGGCGTTTTGCTCGCGTCTGATTCTTCAAACTGCCTTCGGGGTAACAGTCATAGATCGCATCAACCCTTGTGGTGTTCGTGTTAATCAGAGATTCGATGTATGGCAATAATTGCAATCGAGCATATTCTCCAAACAGATCCGCTTTCTGTGGTTTGATTACATGGACTACAGCAGGCATATCCAAGATGACAACTGAAGCTTGTCTAGCTGCTGAATTCTTCCCTTGTGCAGGAATAGCTGGTAAACAATTGAGAATTTGAGATTTTGTCCCACTCCGTAGCTTACCTCTATCGGATAATGCTGGCGGATCACGTGCATTCTCGTGCATGAAAAACTCATCCATGTTTGAATCAGGCCGGGCTTGCAGTGAAACGAACATCTGGGTAACTATTGCGGCAGTTGCTTTACTTGACATGAGTTTGTCTCGGCCTTTGTCCAGGTTGGCTGGGGGTGGGTTAAGGAAGGTATATATATTTGCCTTGGGAATAACATCATTCAGGGGTACGGTGCATTCCACAAGCCTTTCCTTCAAGAAAGTGGAATATAAATGCTTGCCCCTTTCGGGTAATGACCGTAAACTCTTACTAACTTCGGGGTCCATATATTCACCAGTATCTAATGTCACCAGCTGACCACTAGTTTCATCATAAGGGTTGATAATGAGTCCCTGATTCACCAGATCGAGGAGAGATTTCAATTGATTCAGAAATTTTTTCTGCTCTGATACCGAACTTTCCGGGTGTTCCGTGTTATCTGATGATGTTGTGTGGAAACTTGCATATTCATACTCATCTATAACACGCAGAACTTCTGACCTTGAAAGCTCAATAACGACTTTCTCTTCAGCCTGGCCATAGAGACCTTTTGGACCACTGTCTTCTTTGAGTAGTTGGATACTATGTTCTTGGCTCTGATCTAAACCCATCATACTGAACTTCCTCTCACTACGCTGGACCACAAAATGGCCTTCCATGAATTTGTTGTGGATTGAAGGATGCCGCCTGGGTAGCTGAGACATGTCTCTCAGAAATACGGGGACCCACCGACAATAATTTGTATGTCCTAGGGCAAAAAAGTAACTGCACAACTCATCGATAGAACACAGTGTACCAGGCCAGTTACCGATTCGTTGGTTCCGAACGAATTGACAGCTTGTCAAGAGAAAGTTCCGAACGATTTCACCCCAATAGCGCGCAGTTGGAGATTGTGAAAGAATCCTCTGTTCCCACATTTCAAATGACTCATGGGGCCCAGTCTGCTGACAGTAAATCTCATAAGCATTCTTTCTGAGGATCTCAAGCCAAGCTAGAGTGAGAAGATATGCCTGTCGCGTCCTCTTGACATGTTTCCCACCAAGTAGGGATGATGCTACACCGGGTGTGAATATCTTTGCGAGGTGAAACATTCGCTCCCAACCAGAACCACCCATAAGCTTACCACCAGCTTCTTGGGTGCACATTTCAAGATGCAGGAATCCAATCATACACACCATTCGATCCTCACCTATCTCCTCTGGGAACAGCCATTGACATTTTTTCTGCCTGGCATACAACGGACAGTCACCTTCAATGACAGGTATCTGGCCGGGGTTTACGAAAGCAGTAGCTTCCTTGACCACATACATAGCATGCTTCTGCATACTGAGTGAGTCCGCTTTCTGCTCACTGAAAACAGGGAATACCCCAATAACTGCACGAGGTTTGACATTGTCTTGATCTTCATGTTTTGAAAAGAAGCCTGAAAAGGTCACAGGGACTTCATCAAGCTGCCAGCTGCCATCAACCTTCCCTTTATTGCTGATCTGTGACACATGAGACAACCAGTCATTCTCTCCCACGTTCAAATCTGCATATTCATTGGGCCGTACATTACATTCATCTGGAGATTCAAGCCTGATGTCCCCACCAAAGTCTTCAACGAAAGGAACAAATGCATAGTCGTCTGGGAGTTCAATTTGTGTGTCTTCTGGAACATCTAAACTCAGTGGTGGGGGATCAGTACCCACATTGTCCCTGCTCAGTTGACCAATGAGTGTGATGGACGTACCATGCATATCAGATCTACCAGATACATCAATGTTATCAGTGGTTCCTATCGAGAAAACATTACGTTTGCAGTTAGCTGGGACTACAACACCTTCGTTCTTGAACCGCAGTGAAACAGCTCTCGCGAAACTCCTGCGAACATCCATTACGCGATCATAAGAGACAGAGAGTCCCATTTGATGAAAATCTCTGATAAGATTTTTCATACGATCATGGGCATGCAACTTCAAACCCACATAAAGAGGCATTGGAGTTTCTCTGTCACGTCTCTGGTGAACATTTTGTGCATGTTCGGAGCGTTTCGCTGAATTGCTGATCAACATCTGTGAAATAGTACAAGCCACTCGAGTCTTGGCATTAACAGTCTCATCATCGCCTAAGTTCTGTATACTACATGTGCCCTCAAGTAGAACTCTAAGAAGAGTCAGGAGTGAGTTGGGTACAGTTAAAGATTCGGACAACAAGGAGCCAACTCGAAACCTACTTGAAATAAACACATCTCTACCCTGTGTGAAGGCGTCCCAGCCATCGCCCAATTTCTGCAACAAATGTTCTTTGAATCGAGTGGAATGTATTTCTTCACTAAGCCAATCAGAACCGACTTGCTTCAACCTCCGACTGTACAGATTCTTGAGATCGACAAGCTTCATCGCGGAATCGTTGTGTTCAACAAATGTTATGAGCTCTGCCATAACGAGAGGGTCATAGGGCAGGCCTGACGCGGAATGTTCGGCGTTCTTCGACTTTTTAGATTTAGCCGCTCGTGCTTCATTGGCAAGCTTACAATAACAGGTTTTGTGATAGTAAAGATCACTAGCAGCGGAATCAAATGCTGCATTGACCCGAGAAAAAACAACCCAGTTCTCGGCTTCCTTTGCCATAATTTTGAGTTTATTGTTATCAGACATTGATCTGCAAATAGGCTCACTGCTGTCACCTTCGCGTTTGTGACAATAAACACACTGGGGCAGTTTCCTGTCACAGCCAGATTCAAAACTTGTCCGTGTTCTTTTAGGACTCAGCGTGGAGCAGGATGCCACTGCCTCATTTCGCTCTCGCTTGTGTAGCACGCGCTGTACGATGTGAGTCCGAATACTGTCACGGCATGTCTTATGATATATTGCCTTATTCGTCAACAGTGACATCGACATACACTCATCACTCTCTCTCATCAAACAATCAATGGTCAAATTATATGGAAGCTCAACGCCATTATCTAGGAAGCGCGTTATGTCTTCCTCAATAGCTTTATAGGCGTCATGAAAACGAGATTCTCTATACGGACGCATCAATTTCTTGGAACTGTCTTGCTGGCAAAAGCAACAACGTTCCCAGTCAGTACTAGTCCGTACACGAAGAGGATTCTCACTCATTCTGTGAATGATTTTTGTGAACAATCGCGTTCTCGAATTAATTTCGACAGACAAATCAGAATTGCTTGCGGAATTACGCCAAACAAGAGATTGTATGGCAAAGAGACTGCTTCATAAAGAGCGTTGTTTCTCCGGGATCAGCGTCATTCAGGTTTGCCTGAATGACGCTGATCCCGGAGAAACAACGCTCTTTTCAAGTTCCAAGAAATTGATGCGTCCGTATAGAGAATCTCGTTTTATTCTACATCATCTCCCACGTCTGTTTCCAACACGTGCGTGGATCAGAGTTCACTTTCGCGCCCTTACAATCGGATGTATAGTCGGTAGACCGTCGAAAAGGAGGTTCCCTTCAGCCGCTGGCGGCCATTTTGGATTGTGCCGCTACTGGTCGCCACCGGTCGGTGTCAACTTGTAGCCGATCGTTTTTGAGAACCTCATAGCCTACACTAACAGTGTGCCAAATTTCAAGAAGGTATCACCAAGTGCACAATTCACCTGTATGTGACGAATTCCTCCCCCGCTATTAATTGAATAAAAATTCTTGAAACCTGTCGAGAAATTACCCTGACTCTCCCATTTTCCTTTGTTGATAGACCTATTTGGCCTCAGTACATCCAATGCAGGCATTTAATTTATCATATCTTGTTTGACAGAGCTTGTGATGCTCTGTCAAACAAGATATAATAGAATAAATGCTAAGTTTACCTCCAGTATACAGGAAAGTGACACAATCCCTGTTAATTGAAAATTCTTGTTAACTGAATAATTTTCATTGGCAGAGTGGCTATTCAATTAACAGGATTCCACTGGATTCCACTGTATACGTCAAATATAGAAGAATTTGGTGCAATGGTTTGGGAAAAGATGATGTAATGTTTTCCCCATTAGCCATCATGTTTTTTATAAATCCAACATGGTGGCATTTGTAGCAGTAGATTGGGAGAAGACATTTAATGTTTTTTCCATTACTAACAGTGTTAAACTTTAGGGACACAAATACATGTTCCGAGGCTTTGAAATGAATAAACTTGTAATCCTCCTTACAGAGGTGTTAAATGTCAAACACAGAATGTTCTGGGGCAGTGATTTGGGTGAACAAACTTTTTAATGAAAGTGTCAATGACACTATACCTCAACTTGTGTAAGATATGTACATGTATAGTATGTGACACAGAAATGACAAACATCTTGGTAATGACCTGATAAAAAAGGTACATATAAAGTATTGTAACAGTCTGTACATAAATGCTGACCGTAACCTGTAACAAATGTATAGCTAAAGTCTTGTAAAGGTGGGCCACAGTTAAATGCTAAACTAGAAAAGAAATCTTTGAGTCCCAGAGTGGGTCTGACTGAACCCCAAAATATTTGTTCTCATAGCACAGTGATAACAAAGGCACCCCAAAACACTCGTTCCTGTCACAAGGTGATAACAAAAGTACCCAAGAAGTTTTGTAAAGATCGGTTCATAAATACGGCCTCTAGCCTGAGCCGTATATAGAAGTTGTGTACAAAAAACTGATTGGACCTAATTTCAGTACAAAATGGCCACTGGCAGCCATCCTGAATTTTGGACCGCATCCAGAAACTTTTGTTCCCGTCCCAAGGTGATAACAAAGGTACCCAAGAAGTTTTGTGAAGATCGGTTCATAAATACAGACTCTAGCCCGAGCCGTATTGACATGTGCACTTACTGTGAATAAGTAGCACTGAATAAATCAAAGTTCATCTAATTCGCATAATTTCTGCACGAGAAAAAACGCCGTTGTATATGTGATGCATTCCACGTTACTAAACATTCATACAAAAATTTATTCAAATCAGAACTTTCATACAGAAGTTCTGTACAAAAAACTGATTGCACTAACTAAAGTACAAAATGGCTGCTGGTGGCCATCTTAAATTTTGGACCACACCCAAAACCACTCGTTCTCTTCCCATGGTGATAACAAAGGTACTCAAGAAGTTTCGTAAAGATCGGTTCATAAATACACCCCCTATAGCCCGAGCCATATTGGCATTTGCAGTTACAGTGCTGAAAGTAACACTAAATAGATCAAAGTTAGTCTAATTGGCATAATTTATGCACGAGAAAAAAACCTGTATTATATGTGATGTATCCCATGGTACTAAACATTCATACAAAAAATTATTCAAATCAGAGCTTTCATATGGAAGTTCTGCGCAAAAATCTGATTGCACCTAATTTTATACAAAATGGCTGACAGCGGAGATCTTGAATTTCAGACCGGACCCCAAAACACTTGCTCTCGTCGGTGATAACAAAGGTACCCAAGAAGTTTCGTAAAGATCGGTTCATAAAAACGACCTCTAACCCGAGCCGTATTGGCATTTGCACTTACAGTGCTGAAAGTAACACTAAATAAATCAAAGTTAGTCTAATTTGCATAATTTACGCACGAGAAAAAAAACCATATTATATGTGATGTATCCCATGGTACTAAACATTCAAACAAAAAATTATTCGCATCAGAGCTTTTATGTGGAAGTCCTGCGCAAAAATCTGATTGCACCTAATTTTGTACAAATGGCTGCCAGTGGCCATCTTGAATTTCGGACCGGACCCAAAAACACTTGTTCTCGTCCCACGGTGATAACAAGAAGTTTCGTAAAGATTGGTTCATAAATAGGGCCTCTAGCCCGAGCCGAGTTGACGGCATGACGGACAGACGTCCAGACGGACGACGGGCCATGACAATACGTCAAATTTGGCTTTGCCAAAGTTGAGCTAAACATGAAATGCTCTCCATCATTCACAAATTTTTTACTTAGATCAGGGCAGCAGGTTTGGAGAAAAAAAAAGACTTGAACAGCATCTTCAAAACTGACAATTTACAAAGAGTGATGACTATAGTTTAACCTTACTTTCAGTCAGGTGAACTGAAAAAGAACAAAATTAGGGAGTACTTGCTCATTGGTAGCGCATTAGTTCTGGAGGTTGTGCATTTAGATATGACAAACATCACTTCTTAACCTTAAAGAGCTAAGATAATTTTCACTACCAAACTTTTTTTCACAACCTGTTACTGGGGTGGCTTTGGCCTTTGCAACTGTACAGTTTATCTTGAAAGAATTTATTGTAGAGTGCCCAAAGACACTTGCCAATAAACTGTAACAAGACTAAGACCTGAAAACAAATTTTGATGGTGAAAATTGATTTAGGACTTTTTCAGTTAATTAAGCCAAAATGATCAACAATACTCATCTAAGAGGCTGTAACCGAACCAGTTAAACCTTTACCCAATGCAGACGCTATCAAAATTTATTATTTTAATTACTGTTTTTCCAAATGTCTTTTAACAAAACCATATCATGTGACCCCCTCATTGGAATGAGCGACAAGCTCATTCTAATGAGGGGTCACACATGGTTTTGCTGAAATTTTTTGAAAAATAAGTTTTCAACAGCTTAATTTCTAAATTATGCAGGCGAATGCAGGCAATTCATTAGGTAAAGGGTTAAACCCTACAATTTTGATATTTCATCCATGAAGATGTAGTTTCAGTCTCAATAATGCTTGTACTTGGACGTCAAAATTGAGGAATCTAAATCAAAACATATAACAGCACATTTCACAATTTAAAATCTCATGTGAACTGCACGCATGTAACTAATTTATAATATACCTTTTTTCCAACAAAATAGTAAAATTCACTCAACAATATTATATAAAACATACTCAATTTTTCTGTGTACCTGCTATACCCAAGCATATATGTAGCTCATGTGATATGTTTCAAGAAGTGATAAATGAATAAGCTGCTGGATATAAAGTTGCTGCCACCCATTACTCAACAAATTGTGATGGAGAAAAAAATAAACAAAAATACAGAAAAGACAACATGGTCATCCATGAAGATGTATCAATCACATCACTGAATTAAGCAACTCTCACTCTCTTTAAAATGACTCTAATTTTGCTCCATAGCTAACAATCTAATTAAAAATAAAACTTTTTCAAATCCCGAAATGCCTGTCCTTTGATCATGATCTAATGTGCAAGTGAATTGTTCCAAGTAAAACCAATTTCCCTTCCCTCATGGTACATAAATACTCGCAACATTCAGTTACACTTATGGTCAAAAATAATGATTCATATGAATCTCAAAAACTGGACCAAGAATATACAGGAATATGAATAAAAATCTAAACTGATGTACACTATTAAAAATGTGTTTATTAATATCATCTGAGAAGATCAGTTAACATTACGGCACACACCACAAATATTATTTCTATCTTTCTTAGTCTTCAGAATTTTTTTGGAACTGTCAAACTAATTAATGTGTTAACAGTTAAACTAGTGAAGTATTTTTTTTATAATGAAATATTTTTTTAGAATCAATACAACACTTTCATTGAACTGAAATTCAGGGACTTAAACCATACTAATTTATTGAGAAAATAATATTAAGAATTCATGAGCAGAGATTTCTGCAAATAACTGCTCATTTATAATTCTTTTCTTCAGGGCAGAAAAGAGCAAAATAAACTCTAGAAATAACATGTACACAAACTCTTTTGATGGTATTGTAAAATACTGGACCTGTTTTGATAGTACAAATAAATTGTGTTAACACTTGCAGCTTCAAAATTCAATTCAATTTACAAGAAAATATCAACAAACCCATGTATTAACCACTCACTACCAAGATCCCTCTAATTTTCCTGGCTAGCAGGTGAACTTTTGCCTACAAAAAACCTGTATTTTTAATTTTATTTGAAAGTGATACTACATGTATACACACAATTGGTGTAGAGAAAAAGAACCTTGCTTGGGCGGAGGATTGGCAGGATTGGCTAACCTTAATAGCAGGAGTACATCAACTACAATGAAAGTGTCAATGACACTGCAGCTGAACTTGCTCAAGAAGAGACGGGACTGAATTAAATAGAAAGTTCCAGTAATGCCAAGTCATTCACTCAAGTTTCTACAGAAAAGACATCCTACATATAAAATCTGAAAAAGATTGCATTAGGGGTGTGGCCTGGAGGGTGTGCTAATGGAATTGTTGGCAATTTATATGCCACATCCAAGATGGCTACTGGCGGCTGTTTTTAAATGGAATTCAGAACAAGAAAATGGAATTCAGAACAAGAGGGGACCTGGAGGGGATGCAGCCACCCGTCACGGGTGGCTGCATCCCCTCCAGGTCAAAAGGTGCATATATGCCTCTCCAGGCTCTGCCGATGTGCATAAGCCTTGGAGCAAAGGTTGCAGACAAACTCCATTTTTGGAATGAATGTGTGCACGCTGTAAACGTGAATAGTAATGGGATTGCAAATGCAAAATACAATATATTGGTGAGACTAAACGCACTTTTCGTGTCCGTATCTCGGAACATTTAAGGGATATCAGAAACAAACCCGTCAGCAAACACTATGATGAACCGGACCACCCGTCTGGCATTTGGATTTCCTCTTTTTATAAGAATCTGATCATTTCTATCGATAATTCCACTCATTTCAACCTTGAATTGATGCATGAAAGTAAACAGCTGGTGCGCATTAAAACGCAGAAGTGATTTGATTGATACTCGGAACAGGTAGCGTCTTGCGATCTGATTCACTGGTGGGTTTCATGCATCAATTCAAGGTGAATACAAGTTGAATTATTGCTGGAAATGATTGGTATCCAATCAAAAACACTAGATTTTCTTTTCAATATATGTTTTTTAGAACAAATTGATCATTTCCAGTGATAATTTGACTTGGATTCACCTTGAAGTGATGCTTTGAAAGCAGCCATTTTGATTGATAACGTGAAGTTTGGCAAGATTATTATTTTTTTTTGTTGTGCACCTGTATGTGGCAGCCACACATTTCTGTTCTCTTCAAGTTTTCATTTTTACCAACTTATTGTGCATTGTTAATCAACAAATCTTGCATTCACTGATGAGTGAAGATCTATAGATTCTGATGATCTAGTTTTTATATAAAAATTCAATTTCTTGAAAGGAGACTTTGAAGGTATAAGTGCAATTTTTCTTGTTCTAATTTGTGTAATACATCTTACATGGAAATTCAGATAGCATGAAATCAATCAATATTCAGCTTAATCTATTAACACTGTATTCACTGTTCACAGTGACTGAGTACGACTCATCTGCCTTGTCAACCAAACCTGAAGAGGTGTTACCTGTTAATTGTACTGCGGTTGGAGATTGTTAATTTCAAATTGGATGTGATTCAAATAATGTGTTAACCCCACAAATCTGGTAATGCATATCACCTACAACAAATATACTTTATTATCTATCCAAATTGCTTGTAAGTCAATACCATTAAACTACTCTACTTGGACAAATGTTAGACATGCAGGCATACCTGCTGCCAAGCCAACCCATCAAGGCAGTAGAGGGGGAACTAAGAGACTAATACCAACTCTAATAACTTCCCAAAACGAGACACTGGTGTTAACCGTTCTAATTTAACCATAATAGCATCCACACCCTGTGACAGAAATGCACTGGAAACCTCCGGTTTGTGTCTGGGCACTATAAATGCCCAATCTATTAGAGGTAAAACAGACTTCATAGCTGACTTAGTTTTAGATAGAAACTTTGACTGTCTGGCCATCACAGAAACATGGTTAAACAAAGATGATGACAATATAATTGGCCACCTGACCCCTGCAGGGTATTCATTTAAATATGTGGCCCAAGAGGGCTCAAGAGGAGTCGGAGTCAGGCTGTTGTACAAGAAGCACATAAAAGTATCAAAGAAATGAATCGGAAATAATTATAAATCTTTTGAGCTTCTTGAGGTAGCAATTACAGTTGACAGTAAGAGTTTTTTCAATCTTTTAATCATTTACCGACTGCTGCCTAGCAAAAACAAGAGTCCCCAGGGGGCCTTAAGGTGCTCACCTGACATGGTAGTCTAAATATCAAACCACGGACTTGACTTGAATAAAATAAGCTGCATACGTCCCTCCTAAGAAAGCATATACCAACTACACGAAGCTATTGTGACCACACAATACACAGGATTTTCCTTCTATTTTCAGTTCCTGCACTTGCACATCCCAAAATTGAGATAAACGCATAAAAAACAGATTTTTTTAAATTTTTGTTCGGAAATTTTCGAAGTCCCAAACAAAATTTTTTCAGACTAAAATTTTTTTTTCTTCTTAAAATAGACCAAAACACATAAAAAACCAAAGAACTACTTTCCAAATTTTCAGTATAAAATTTTTTTTTTTTTTTGTCTTGAAATTGACCAAAATGCATAAAAAAGAAAAAAACTCATTTCCGGATTTTGGTCCAAAATTTTCTCAGTCCCACCCAGACCCCAAATTTTCAGTGTAAAAAAAAAAAAAAATTGTCTTAAAATTGACCAAAACGCATAAAAAACCAAAAAACTAATTTCCGGATTTTGGTCCAAAATTTCTGAATCCGGACCAGGACCCCAAAATATTCATCCCAAATATGAACCCAGGGATTTGGCTTGAACAAACTTGAATCTCACCTCCCTAAGCGTGGTACATACCAAATATCAAAAGATTCCTATTGGCAGATCTGAAGAAGATTTTTAAAGAATATTCCTCATACGGCACTAATTTAAACATTTGGGCTCCCATAGAGAGCCCAAATATGGACCCAAGAAAATGATTTCAATAAACATGTGAAACAATCTCCCAAAGATGTTATATGTGAAATTTGAAAGCTTTTGGACAAGTGGTTTGGGAGAAAAGTAGTGTTAAATATTTTTCCCATTACCCACAGTGTTAAAAAATGCTGACTCAGCACTTTTTCAAAGTCCCAAAACAGTACCCCATGATAAAACCGATAGTAATTTTTTTTGGACCACTCCATTGTGTTAGTCCTAAGGAAGCTTCACACCAAATAAGAATTCTCAGTGCCGTGCAGTTTTGGAGATATGGGCGTTTTAATTTTTTTCTATTTTTAGCTCCTGTGGTTCCCATGGGGCGACGGGAAAAACATTTTTGGCATAAATTAAGTACTTATGACCCAATAAGCCCTCATATCAAATTTGGTTCAAATCTGCCTCTCGGTTTGGAAAATAGAAATTTTGGACAGGGCGAAAATTTTTGCCCCTCCCATAACAAAGTAAATATAGCTCCTCAAACTTCTCTTGAACAAATCTGAGTCAACACCTCAAAAGGAAGCTGCACACCAAATATTAAGTCTCTGCTACTTCTGGTTCATGAGAAGAAGATTTTTTAAGATTTAAGTACACTTTTTAGGCGTGGCCCTACCAAGGGGTGGGTCAACTTGATTTGAACAAATTTGAATTTACATATGATAGGGTACATGCACAGCAAATATTTTTATAGTGTACCAATGACACATACTTAGCTGGTGCAAACTCATTAAATTCAGGGCCAAACCAAATTTTGCCCCCCAATCCCCAAAATTTGCATCAAAAACCAAAAATAAGATGTCCTGGTAAGTCCTCCAAACTTTTACTGTACTGCGCATGCGCAGTGTCAAGGAGGTCTCGAAATTCCCGCCAAAATGTTATTCTTTGTTTGGCCCTGTAAACAGTGTCACATCACTGATATTTGTGCTGTAAATCTCAGTTTTAATGATGCCAGACACATATAATTATGAGAGAAATGGTGGATAGGAAGTGCATTTAGGATGAGGAGAGGAGAAAAACAGTGGTTTCGAATGTTCAGGGCTGTAACTTAAAAATTTTTTATAAAAATTTATTCATGTTGCCTATTTTCGAGGCATAGCCCTGCTGTTGTCATTCTTGCCATGAATGTTCCATTGTTTGTTCAGTGTTTCCTATCTCCCTTTCCTTCATTCCCCCCTTGCCATTCTCCCATGCTTTTGGCTTATTTTTGTAATTTTTATTACTAAAAATTTCTTGGGAGTTTTGGCTTGGAAACAGAATTTTTGTCATTCTTGCCATGAATGTTCCATTGTTTGTTCAGTGTTTCCTATCTCCCTTTCCTTCATTCCCCCCTTGCCATTCTCCCATGCTTTTGGCTTATTTTTGTAATTTTTATTACTAAAAATTTCTTGGGAGTTTTGGCTTGGAAACAGAATTTTTTCTGTTCTGTCCCCATGTTTACGTCCTCACCCTAGGGGAGTTTAGGCGTTTAGGTCTGCATCTACCATCTGATGCTCTGCAGTCTCTTCTGGGGAAGGCTGTGTTTAGTATCAGATAGCGTTTAAATTGGACACTGATTACTGGGCCATGTTTTCCAGTGCCTGGTGTCAGTTTTCTGGTTTGTTTACACTGTTTGTTTATGTTGACAACAGTTACTTCTGATAAGTGATTCCTTGTCTTCTGCCTTGATTATTCATAATTAGATACATTAATATTGTCCGTAAGTGTTGCATTAATTTTTTCAGAATGATTTAAAATTTTTGTCCACACTTAGGCTTTTTTGGGATCCATTTGGGCTCGGGGTTCCCTTTGGGAACTTGGGCTTTTCTGAAAAAATTTTTTCAAAAATTTTTTTTCTTTTTGAATTGTTTTTTCATATTGTTATAATGGATTTTTATACTATGTATCTTTGTTTGCAAGGTTTATTGTGGGTACTGTGATTGATTATTTTTACAATGAAAGATTATTGTTCAAATTGTAATGGAAGGAAATCTTCCTCTGATTCTCATGATTTCTGCATTAATTGTAGTCAGTGTACCCACACTAAGCCTTGTGCTATATGTAGCAACTGGGTTGACAAACGTTGGACACGTGTGTCACGGTATATTGTTAGCGGGGAGCAGGACATGCCGGTCCTCTCTCCGCAAGGTCACTCAAGTTTTTCACTCTCTTTTTCAGAGGAACAAGAATTGGGTGATGTTTCCGTGATGTCGTCTTCCAGTGCGCGTCCGTCGTCACAATCCAGAGAAGAGCTAGCGGCAAAAGTGCTCATGGATATACGGCAATTGCCTAAGAGGCCCCTAGTAGGGTTGACGGTGTTGGCATCTACGTCCGCTAGCTCACCCGGTGTTGCGTCCATTTACCGAATGGTACAGCACCCGGGTTCGTCCGTTGCGGTCCAGGAAAGAATTAAGGGTGTTGCGAGCACTATAAACATTCCTCAAGCACACCCAGTGATGACAGATCTTGGTTTAGGATGGAAGAAGCCTTTGGGTTCGGTCCCTAGCTCGTCCAGCTCCGTACGGGCTGCGAGCGAGAGAGGTCTCTCTCTCATACAACAACATCGCGGTCCGGATGTTGTTGTACAAAACATTCCTCAGTCGGAGCTTACGTCCACCCCTCATATCCAGCCGGCATCGCCTTCCAGAGATTCATCTACAGCCAGGTCACGCCATCCGATAGCCAAGGATTCGAGGCCACCTTCATCTGGACGTTTGCATAAGAGAAGTATGCAAGAGACAACGTCCACAGAGCTTCCTGCGGCTAAATCACGCAAGACCGCAGCTCCGCAGGCCTCGTTAACGGACGTGCTATCGCAGATAGCACAAATCATAGCAGCATCCCAGCATCCGGCAGAAGCCTTATCAGAGCAGGAAGAATCTGATGATGGTGGGTCGGTACATTCCACAGCTGGATTGGAAGTGGACGACCGAGATATCCAGGAGGTCCGTCAGGATGGTGAAAGGGATATGGATGAATTGGAGTTCTCCCTTTCGGAACAACACAAAATCGCCGTCGAGTTAATCCGGCATTTTCTTCCTGATGTTGTTCCAGCGGACCAGGATGCTGCTCAGCCTGATAGGAGGCTTATAGCGCCACTGGACACCAAATGTTTTAATCGGTTTAGGGACACTGTCCCAGAGTTTCCGTCTCAGTCCAGGAATGTCTCACGGACATTTGAACTTTTGAATGACGCTATCAATAAACTTGCTGGTAAATCGGGCAAGTCAGCCTTCCTATCGGCTAATGCTCTTAACCTGCCTTTCATTAATGCTAGGAATAGATTTGAAACGGCAGGACAGGGCATTCAGAGAGTTCCTCTGCGTCTAGACGACCAGGCTGAAGACCTAGAATTATCCATGCCATCCATAGCTCTACCTTGGAAACTACAATATCTTCAAATAGAGCAAATTTAGACGCACTCTCGTACGCAGATCACCTTACCAGAGCATTGTCGTTACGCCTTGAAGGGCAAGAATTTCAGGACGTTCAAACGTCTCTGAGAGTTCTGTCAAGGGCTACTGCCTATTCTACATACAGCTCTGCCCTTTCAGTGGCTAATCTGGAGTTGGTTAGACGTGACGGAACCCTAGCTACGTCCACGAGAGTGGATAGTAAGGTGAAAAACTCTCTTAGAGTCGCTCCGGTCTCCGGAGAGCTTCTCTTTGACGGCAAGCTTTCTGCTATTTACGATAAGTTAACTAAGAAAGCTTCAGACTCTCTGCTTTTTAAGTCCGCTTCTAATAAGTCGGAACCAGCAGATAAAAATAGGCTTGAATCTTCTGGGACAAGCACATCCAGGGGAAGTTCCTTTAGAGGTGCGTACGCACCCTCTAGGCCTTATTCGCGAGACTGTCAAGGCAGCGACTCTAGCAGGGGCCGTAACGCTGGCCGTAATAATAGGTCAGACGCCCCTAGGTCGATGGCGCGAGGTGCGGGTCGGGGAGGATGTGGTTTCTCCTTCTGCAAGCCTCGCAGGTCCAGGAAGTGATGGTGTAGACCTCTGTCACGTTCCTGTAGGCGGAAGGTTGTTGAGTTATTTACAAAATTGGGAACTGATTACGGAGGACCCTTGGATTCGAAGGGTAATTGCGGAAGGACTGAAACTGTCCTTCAAAGGAAAGCCTCCGTTAACTCGAAGTCCAAGATGGACTCAACTTCCGTCGAATATTCTAAAAAGAGACGCTCTTCTTTCAGAAGTTCAGTCTCTTTTACTGAAGAACGCGATAGAGGTCGTAGAAAACCAGGAATCTCTAGGTATCTACAGCCATCTGTTTCTGGTTCCCAAACCAGACGGCTCGTTCCGTCCAGTTATAGATTTAAGCTGGATAAAGAAGCTGATTGTGGCTCCAAAATTTTTTATGGAGACCATTCGATCGGTCAGAACGAGCATTCGAGTGAACGACTTTGCTGCGAGCATAGATCTCAAGGACGCATACTTTCACGTCATGGTACATCCAGCGTTCAGAAAGTATCTTCAGTTCGCTGTCCTAGGGGTTGTATATCAGTTCCGTGCGATGTGCTTCGGTCTGAATCTAGCGCCCTGGGCTTTCACTCGGATAATGAACTCGGTCATGACTTACTTCCGAGCTCATTCATCTGCGGTAACGTCGGCCTACCTGGACGATATTCTTCAGAGGTACGGCAACGAGTTAACACTTCAGAACGATGTGCAGAATCTTCTACTATTGCTCCGACATCTCGGTTTTATAGTAAATGAACAGAAGTCGGATCTGGTGCAGTCCAAGTCATTCAACCACCTGGGGATGAGCTTCGAGACGCACAACAATCTCGTTCATCTGCCGTTAACCAGAGCGAAATTAGTCAGTTGTTATGCTCGCTATTGTCTAAACTCAGAGAAGGTTACAGCGAGAGAATTCATGAGACTGATAGGTCTGTGCGGAGCTGCCGCAGATCTCATTCCAATGGGGAGGCTACGCACTCGTCCTCTCCAAATCTTTCTGACTCAGAATTGGAAAGTGAAGACTCATTCGCTCGATGCGGACATCCTCTTGTCAGTTCAAGTGAAACAAGAGATTCAGACTTGGGCAAACATTCAGTGGTTAACTCAGGGAGTTCCACTGCAATTGCCGGATCTGAGTTTTACTATCATGAAGGATGCCAGTCAAACAGGTTGGGGCGCGACACTAGGCCCGTCGGATTCGAGGTGCCAGGGGCTTTGGGATTCTCAATTCTTAGGCAAGCACATAAATATCAAGGAAATGATGTCAATTTGGCTTGTGTTGCGTCATTGGATGGACGTTATTCAAATTTTGTCCGACAATACAAGCGTAGTAGCGTATCTTCGGAATTAGGGAGGCACTCATTCCATTCCGTTGTTCAACCTAACGGAAAGAATCCTTCTGTTTGTACTGGAACATCAGGTTCTACTATCGGTCCGTCATATTCTGGGTCGTCTGAATGTGTTAGCAGACTTCCTTTCACGGAAGGGTCGCCCGTTGCCGTCGGAATGGACTCTCAACAAACAGGTTTTCAATCAGATTTGCTACCAATGGGAGCGACCAATGATAGATTTGTTTGCGACGTACCTCAACAATCAGTTGCAGACTTACGTGTCCCCATGTCCAGATCCTCGAGCGTTTGCAGTAGATGCTCTATCGATCCCGTGGGATGGGATAATAGGATATGCATATCCTCCAGCGCCGCTGATTCAGCAGATATTGCTCAAAATAAAGCAATCCCACTGCAAGATTCTGTTGGTAGCATCTCTGTCACCACAGAGACCGTGGATAAATCTACTCAGGTGTCTGTTGTGGGACATGCCGCGGAAGCTTCCTCCACGGGAGGATCTTCTGTCGCAAGGAAAATTGCACACGCTTCATCACAATCCGCAAGGTCTCAACCTTCACGTTTTTCCGTTGTGCGGTCCTTCTTGCACAGTAAGCGTTTTACAGGACGAGCAGTGGACGCAATTTCTAACTGCAGGAGGACCTCCTCTTCGCTAAATTATGCTGCAAAGTGGAAGGTCTTTCGCCAGTGGTGTAGGGATCACTCGGTGGACTTATATGATCCCTCCATCCCTGACATTGCTAATTTCCTGGTCTATTTGTTTGACGAGATCAAACTGCAGCCTGTTACGATCAAGGGTTATAGGTCTGTATTATCTGATACCTACGCTCACCATGCTACATTGATGATTGGTTCTAATGTTTCTTTATCTAAAGTATTTAGAAATTTTTCGATAAATAGACCTAGAACTCTTAGATTAATTCCGAAATGGAATTTAGCATGGGTTCTTCTTAAGCTAAAAGAAGCACCTTTTGAGCCGCCTCTTGATACAGTGGATTTCAAATTCTTAACATATAAGACAGCTTTTCTATTAGCCTTCTCTTCTGCTAGAAGAGTTAGTGAGCTTCATGCTTTATCAGTAGATGATTCTCACTATCGTAGTGTTGGTAATACTATTACTTTTACTACCAATGTTGGATTTTTGGCTAAGAATCAGGCTCCTAATAAGTATCCTGAACCTATTGTTGTTAGGGCCCTTCCGTCTTCAGACGGCCATAGGCCTTTACTCTGCCCTGTTAGAGCAATACGTATTTATAAACGTAGGTCTGAGTTTATTAGAAAGGGACGTAAGCGTTTCTTTTTGTCTTTGATGCCTAATAGAAAGGACATTATGGTTCATTCTATTGCTAGATGGATTCAATTAACTGTACGTACTGCTTATGAAAAGTTATCTTCTTCTCAGCAGTCTGCTCTCAAGATTTCGGCTCATGAAGTAAGAGCTCTATCAACATCTTGGGCTTATGCTAATAGTGTTGCTATTACAGATTTAATGAAGGCTGCATATTGGTCTCAGCCTTCCACTTTCACTAATTTTTATCTTAGAAACATCGAGTCCATTTCTGGAGATCTACATTGTTTAGGTCCTTTATCTGTTGCTCAGAATATCGCCCACTAAACAGTTGCAACTATAGTTATGTAGGCTTTCTGTTCCGGCAGTGACTCTGTCCTGCTGCCCTCTTCGCTCTGGGGTATTTGACCCAGGGCAAGGGGGAAGGGGGGCGGGGGTGTTCCCTTAGGTCACCTGCTTTATAGTGAAAAGCAAGGGAATACCTCCCCCAGAGTCAGTAATTCCGAGTCGGTACCGGGATGGTTTTAAAGTGTAAAGCTAATGTTTACTCATGTCATGTAATATTTTTAAAGTGTAGCACGGTGTGAAGCATTTGTATATGTCACGTGTCAAACGGGCGTTAATATACAATCCTCGGACACTTTTAATGAGTATAAAGAGTCTCATTTCTCTGGACTGTCTTTATTTATTAGCTTACCTTTAAAAATAATTAGTATAAAGGGTTATACTGGATATTAATAGAGATCATTGATGTATTTGTGCTCAATTACGCAATGGTTTTGTGTCTTTCTTTTTTGATAAAATAAGAGAGATACATATAAATCCTATCTCTCCTTTTCTCCTTGAGGGGATAATTCTGTTATATGTAATTGAGCCTATTGGATTTTCCTTTATGTCCTGGTCCCTCCAGCCTGTTTACTATTCAGCTAAGTCTGGGTCATTGGTACAGTATAAAAATGTTAAAAAATTTATAGTAATTTATATATTTTTTATACTTACCAATGACCCAGACGGGGATGGCCCTCCCAGGAGTTGGGAACTCTTGCCTCCCCGCTGCGTACATAACACTTACCAGGCACTGGTCGTAAGAATGACATTTTGGCGGGAATTTCGAGACCTCCTTGACACTGCGCATGCGCAGTACAATACAGGGGGGCAAAATTTGGATTGGCCCTGAATTTAATGAGTTTGCACCAGCTAAGTCTGGGTCATTGGTAAGTATAAAAAATATATAAATTACTATAAATTTTTTAACTTTTTTGAATTTGGTTCAGTTGTTTGTTAGAAATCGATAATGGAAAGTTAACGCCGGACGGACGACGAACGACGACAGACGGAAAGTGATTAGTAAAGCTCGCCTTGAGCTGTGCTCAGGTGAGCTAAAAAAAGAGTAAAAGTCAAGCCTGTTCAAACCATAAGGATGTATGATCTGGAGAAAGACAAGAGGCCCCACAGGGCCTGAAGTGCTCATCTTGAACAGAACACGATATAAACAGAGTCCAAGAATGAGTCTACATTAAGCAATCCATCTCCATAGGATACACTGTCAATCCTTGAGTCCCTCAGGAGTGACAAAAATAATCCGGGCATCATGCCTTTTTTTCAGCTGATCATAATGTAAAATGTAGAGATCCCTTATGAAGCCCCTTGATACAACCTATGTGGATTAATCTTAGTTACACACCTCTAGAGGGTACTGAATACAAAATTTTTAATTCTTCAGCAACGTGGCCAATTCTGGCTCCCATAGGGAGCCCAAATATTAACCCTGGCTCTCAATTTGAACAAAGTTGAATCTGACTTTTAAAGAAATTTCTTCATATTTCACCAAGTTAAAATTTGGGCTACCATACCGAGCCCAAATATTACCCTACGGATCCGATTTGAACAAACTTGAATCTGCCCCCCCCCCCCCCCCCCCCCCCCCCCCTAGCGATGTTGTATACCAAATATGCATTCTGGCTAGTGGATCCGAAGAAGAAGATTTTTTAAGAAATTCTCTCATATTGTACCAAGTTAAATTTATGGAGCCCAAATATTAACCCAGGCACACAAATTGAACAAACTTGAATCTGACCCCCCCTCCCCCTTCCCCCCCCCCCCCCCCCCCCCCCCCCCCAGATGCTGTATACCAAATATGAAAATATGAAAGCATTCCGACTGGTGGATCTCAAGAAGAAGATTTTTAAAGAAATTTCCTCATATCGCATTAAGTAAAAATTTGGGCTACCCTAGCGAGCCCAAATATATACCTAGGCATCCAAATTGAACAAACTTGAATCTGACCCCCCCCCCCCCCCCCCCACCCACCCCCCCACCCCCCTAGAGATGTTGCATACTAAATATCAAAGCATTCTGACTGGTGGATCTAAAGAAGATTTTTTAAAATTATCCCTCATATTGAACAAAGTTAAAATTTGAGCTTAACCTAGCTTTATTAACCTAGGGACTTGGTTTGAACAATCTTGAATCTGCCCCTCATAACAATGATGTATACCAAACATTAAAAGATTCTGACTGGTTGTTCTGAAGAAGAAGATTTTTAAAGAATATTTCCCATATTGCCCTAAGCTAAAAATTCGGACTCCTGTATTGAGAGCCCAAATATGAACCAATGGGCTTTATTTTAACAAACTTGCATCTTCCCCCCCCCCCTCCTCCTCCCCCCCCCCCCCCCCCCCCCCCCATGAATGCTGAATACCCAATATCATAAGATTCTGATGATTGGTTCTGGAGACAAGATTTTTCAAAATTTTTACAAATATGCTGACTCAGCATTTTTTTGATGCCCATTACAGAACACCCTAATATAACCGATGGCAATTTTTTCACCATTCAATTCTACTCTTCCTAAGGATGCTTCATACCAAATAACAGCTCTCTGTTCCATATGGTTTTGGAAATATGGGCGTTTGAAAATATTTCTATTTTTAGCTCCCAGGGTTCCCATGGGGGATGCAGAATTTTTTTTTTTTTTGCAGGAGTCAAGTAGTTATGACCCAATAATACCACATACCAAATTTGGTTCAAACCAGACCATCGGTTCAGAAAAAAGAAATTTTGGGTGGGGCCAAAAATCTTACCCCTCCCATTACAAAGCCAAATATTGCTTCATGAACTTCATTTGAACAAATTTGATTCTACACCTCAAAAGGAAGCTCCATAACAAATATCAAGTCATTGTACATGCTGGTTCATGAAAAGAAGATTTAAAAAATATTTTTGAGCATTTTCCCCCACTCCCTCCATATAGGGCTGGGCACGTTGAGTTGAACACAAGAGGCCCCGAGGGGCCTGAGGGTGCTCACCTGACATGGTAGCCTAAATATCAACCCAGAGAATTGATTTCAACAAGTTGCATCTGCTCCTCCTAAGAAAAGCTTATACCAAATATCCAAAGATTCTGACCAGTGGATCTAAAAAAAAAAGAAGATTTTTAAAGAATATTCCTCATATTGGTCTAAGTTATAATTCAGGCTCCCACAGGAACTTGGCTTTAACAAACTTGAACCTCACCCCCCTAAGGATGCTGCACACCAAATATCAAAACATTCCGACTGCTGGATCTGAAGAAGAAGATTTTTAAAGAAAATTCCTCATTTTGAACTAAGTTACAATTCAAGCTCCTACAGTGAGTCCAAATATGGACCTAGAGACTTGGCTTGAACAAACTTGAATCTTACCCCCCTAAGCATGGTGCATACCCAATATCAAAAGATTCTGCCTGCTGGATCTTGAGAAGAAGATTTTCAAAGAAATTTGCCTGAAATGCACTAAGTTTGAATTCGAGCTTCTATAGTGAGCCCAAATATGAATCTAGGGAGCCGATTTGAACAAACGTCGATTTGAACAAACTTGAATCAGATCTACCCCACAATGTTGCATACCAAATATCAAAAGATTCTGCCTGCTGGATCTGGAGAAGAAGATTTTTTAAGAAATTTGCCTGAAATGCACTAAGATCGAATTCGAGCTTCTATACTGAGCCCAAATATAAACCCAGAGGGCCGATTTGAACAAATTTGAATCTGATCTACCCCACAATGTTGCATACCAAATATCAAAAGATTTTGCCTGCTGGATCTGGAGAAGAAGATTTTTTAAGAAATTTGCCTGAAATGCACTAAGTTCGAATTCAGGCTTCTATAGTGATCCCAAATATGAATCCAGGGGGCCGATTTGAAGAAACTTGAATCAGATCCACCCCACAATGATGCATATCAAATATCAAAAGATTCTGCCTGCTGGATCTGGAGAAGAAGATTTTTTAAGAAATTTGCCTGAAATGCACTAAGTTCGAATTCAAGCTTCTATACTGAGCCCAAATATAAACCCAGGGGGGCAATCTGAACAAACTTGAATCAGATCCACCCCACAATGTTGCATACCAAATATCAAAAGATTCTGCCTGCTGGATCTGGAGAAGAAGATTTTTTAAGAAATTTGCATGAAATGCACTAAGTTCGAAATCGGGCTCCTATACTGAACCAAAATATAAACCCAGGGGGCCGATTTGAACAAACTTGAATCAGATCCACCCTACAATGTTGCATACCAAATATCAAAAGATTCTGCCTGCTGGATCTGGAGAAGAAGATTTTTTAATCTTTTCCCCATTTCCTACAGTGTTAAAAAGTGCTGACTCAGCACTTTTTCAAAGTCCTGAAAAAAGTACCTTGTGATCAAACCGATAGGGATTTTTTTTAACCATTCTATTCTACTGGATAAAAGTAAGCTTTATACAAAATACGAATTCTCTGTGCCGTGTAGTTTTGGAGATATGGCAGTTTTAAGGTTTTTCCTATTTTTAGCTCCCGAGGTTCCCAAGGGGCAATCAGAAAATATTTTTTTGCATCAATCAACTACTTATGACCCATTATCATCTCATATCAAATTTGGTTCAAATCGACCTGACGGTTCTGAAAATAGAAATTTTAGGTGTGGCCAAAATTTTTGCCCCTCCCATAACGAAGGCAAATAATGCCCGACAAACTTCTCTTGAACAAACTTGAGTCTACACCTCAAAAGGAAGCTGCATACCAAATATCAAGTCTCTGCTATTGCTGGTTCTTGAGAAAAAGATTTTTTAAGAATTGGAGCATTTTTGCCCCATCCCTCTGCTCAATATGAGCCGAAACTTAATTTGACAAAAAATGAAAATGCCCTTATATAACCCCTACTCACATGAAATTTCATTAATATGCGGCCTGTGGTTTGGGAGAAAAAGGCCCAAACACCACCTTCACGACGGACGACGGATGACGGACGACGGACGACAGACAATGGACGACGGACGAAAAGTGATCAGAATAGCTCACCCTGACTTTCAGTCAGGTGAGCTAAAAAGATGTATCACAAGTACTATGTTTTTCGACGAGTTTGAACATTTTCTCAACAAATACTGTGCTGAGGTTGGTCGTTTTCTCGTGGTCGGTGATCTAACTTTCACTTTGACCTTCCATCTGACCCTGATACCTGTCACTTTATGGAGATACTGGACTAACTGGATCTCATTCAACATGTTCACGAGCCTACACATAGATGAGGGCACACTTTAGATCCCATCATACCACAAAGAAACGACAGACTTGTAGAAGATATCTCTGTCTGGGATCCTTCTCTATCAGACCATTTCTTTGTAATTTGTAATCTTCATATAAAAAACCCCAAATGTGCTGCGGAAAACAATATCATATCGGAAGCTTAAGAACATCGATCAGGCAACTTTCATGCCAAAATTAACAGAAGCTTTTAGCAATATTGACACTTCTACTGTCCATAGCATGGTTAACTCGTACAATTCCAACCTTACAAAAATGCTTGAGAACATTGCCCCAAATATCAAAGAGTGATACAATTAAAGCGTCTCGCCCCTGGATGAATGCTGAAATCCGGTCAGCAAAACAGAAACGTAGGCAACTCGAAAGGAAATGGCGGCACTCTAAATTAGCCATACCGGTACATCATGAAATGTATAAATCACAATGTAAAGTCATGAAAAATCTGGTTTTATTTTCTAAAAAACTGTTCCTGTCCGACAAAGTCAGGGACTGTGGGTCAGACCAGAAACAGTTGTTTCGGGTCTTGCGATCTTTAGAAATGAAAGCAACACCTAAATTCTCTGATGAACTCTCGAATGCCAGTATTGCCGAAACGTTTTTGGAGTTTTTTTCCTCCAAAATTGATCAAATTAGACTGTTCCTGGACCAAACTGAAAGCACCTGTGACCACTCCCAGTTTAAGACCTCTTCAGTTTCAGTTTCAAAAAGAAAATCCAAATTCAACACTGTGCCGTCAAGCATTGTTGAAAGAATCATCATGTCATCTCCGACTAAAAGTTGAGCTTTGGATCCAATACCCACTTCTTTGCTGAAGTCATGCTTTCCCGCTCTCATAGGCTGTATCACTAATATTATCAATGAGTCAATTAATACCAGTTCAGTACCAATGTGTTTGAAGATGGTTCTTGTAACACCTCTTCTTAAAAAGTCATCATCAGACCCATGTGTTACTTAAAAATTATCATCCAGTATCAAACCTACCTTTTATTTCGAAAGTGACTGAATAGGTTATTGCTCAGCTGCTGCGCATTCACTTAGCCAGTAACCAGCTTTTAGACCCCAAACAATCAGTATATCGTTCTGGACACTCAACAGAATCTGCTCTATTGAGCATTCAGAATGATGTGCTGAAGAGTTTGGATCATAGAAGGGCTGTTGCTTTAGTACTTTTAGATCTTTCAGCTGCATTTGATACCACTAATCATAAGATCCTCTTGGATTGACTTTTTGACCTAGGAATAGATGGTGTTGTCCCGAGGTGGTTTCAGTCCTACCTGACAGACAGGACACAGTGTGTCATAATTGATGGTGTTCAGTCAGAACAGGTAGCACTTAAATTTGGGGTACCACAGGGTTCCGTCTTGGGTTCTATTCTCTTTACACTTTACATGCAATCCCTTGGGGAGATTTTTCGCTCACACGGAATCGACTACCATTTCTATGCTGATGATTCTCAGATTTACATCGAATTCGACCCCTCTGATCTGGTAGACACAGAATCAAAATTTCAGATTATGAGTAATTGTATAGCAGATATCAGAACCTTAATGCTGGTGAACAAACTAAAACTGAACGATGATAAAACAGAACTCATTATATTTTCCTACAGGTACAAACCAGCATCAGATGTTTTGCCTCCTCTTAAAATAGGTGACAATATTGTCAGCCCATCTACCATGGTCAGAAACTTGGGTGTGTATCTTGATGCACATTTGACCATGTCTTATCACATACCAAAACTCTGTCAGTCTGCAAATTTTCACATTCGGAACATTGGTCAAGAAAGGAAAATCCTAACAAAATGTGCCGCTGAATGTCTCGTGCATGCATTCATTTCATCTAGGCTAGACTACTGCAATGTCCTTCTTTGTGGGCTCCCAAAAAAGCAAATCAACAGATTGCAGATAATTCAGAATACTGCTGCCCGTATAGTGACCCGCACCAAGAAGAATGAACACATTACTCCTCAGTTAATGGTTGTCCCGAGGTGGTTTCAGTCCTACCTGACAGACAGGACACAGTGTGTCATAATTGATGGTGTTCAGTCAGAACAGGTAGCACTTAAATTTGGGGTACCACAGGGTTCCGTCTTGGGTTCTATTCTCTTTACACTTTACATGCAACCCCTTGGGGAGATTTTTCGCTCACACGGAATCGACTACCATTTCTATGCTGATGATTCTCAGATTTACATCGAATTCGACCCCTCTGATCTGGTAGACACAGAATCAAAATTTCAGATTATGAGTAATTGTATAGCAGATATCAGAACCTTAATGCTGGTGAAC
The DNA here is from genome assembly GCA_031216915.1 of Pictodentalium vernedei. Classification (NCBI taxonomy): domain Eukaryota; kingdom Metazoa; phylum Mollusca; class Scaphopoda; order Dentaliida; family Dentaliidae; genus Pictodentalium; species Pictodentalium vernedei. Next base: position 279,156,272 of record CM062293.1, read on the forward strand.
AAACTAAAACTGAACGATGATAAAACAGAACTCATTATATTTTCCTACAGGTACAAACCAGCATCAGATGTTTTGCCTCCTCTTAAAATAGGTGACAATATTGTCAGCCCATCTACCATGGTCAGAAACTTGGGTGTGTATCTTGATGCACATTTGACCATGTCTTATCACATACCAAAACTCTGTCAGTCTGCAAATTTTCACATTCGGAACATTGGTCAAGAAAGGAAAATCCTAACAAAATGTGCCGCTGAATGTCTCGTGCATGCATTCATTTCATCTAGGCTAGACTACTGCAATGTCCTTCTTTGTGGGCTCCCAAAAAACCAAAACAACAGACTGCAGATAATTCAGAATACTGCTGCCCGTATAGTGACCCGCACCAAGAAGAATGAACACATTACTCCTCAGTTAATGAATCTTCATTGGCTCCCTATTGCAGCCAGAATAGACTTCAAAATTATTCTGTTCACCTATAAAACACAAGCAAATGTAGTGCCTTCTTATGTTTCTGAGTTGGTCAAAGTGTATGCACCAAAACGCTCACTTCGCTCCTCATGCCATAACCTACTGGAACAGCCCACATATGACCTTGCATCATATGGGGGGAGGGGGGCAGGGGCATTCTTTTAGTTACAATGCTCCAAGACTTTTCAATGTGTTACCTGAATCTGTGAAAAATGGTCCACTCTCTTCCAGTTTTCAAATCAAAGCTAAAATATTTTCTATTTAAAAAATATTACCCTGATGTTGATTAATCCGATATTCTGTGTATTTATGTTTCTTTTATGTTGTTCAGTGCCTTGGAACTTTTTTAATATTGTGAAATGTGTGCTATATAAATCTTACCTATTATTATTATTATTATGAAAGAGAAAATTTCTATATCTTCACGGTAGGGGATACAATTTCTATCTTTCTGCAAATTTTTTGATAATCTATCGTTTAGTGTATAATAAAATCTGTATAGCACCAACATGGTATATATTGTCATTGAATGATGTTCATTAACCCTTAAGGGCCTAATTCTGATTTCAATAACTTTTTAATGCAATAGAACAGGTGCCCCAACATGCACTGTTTGGGTTAACTCAAAACTTGTTTTCTAAGTACCTTGTCAGTTGTTTCTTGGCAAGTCTTGGCTGCCTCTGAAGGTCAAGGTCAAGAAACAACTGCAAAGCCACAGGAGGTAGACTTTGAATGTATAGCGAAAATGTATAAAAATCTCCAGGCACTTAAGGGTTAAAAGGTTTTAAGGTGGATAATAACACACTCTTTGTGAAACTTTTTCATACCAATAGGAGGTGAAGTATAGTAGTAGTAGTAGTTTGCCTAATATCGTATACATATTATGCACGCAATAAACAGAATCTCACCTTAAAATGACGTTAATTCGATTAACCTGAGGAATAGACTCATACGTCGTAAGAAAAGCAGACAAGACAGCTCTGAGCATAACTATGAGTAGACTAATTGCCACATTTGGAGAATGTTGCCCAGATAACCGACATGCCTGCCATACAGGAGCACGAAGGCTAGTACTATCAACCGAATGTATTCATGATGGAATTTGGAATCCAAGAACAGTTACTGTTCAGGAATCATATGCTCATGTATCACTTATGAACTATCAATCACAGGAAGCAAACCAACTAGAGTGGCTGGGCCCCTGATGTCGCCGTTAGACCACAACCCACCTGTCAATCGAAGAGCAATGAAAGGCATGCATATAACTGAATGCATACGAGGCTTACAGGAAGAGCACTCCGTCCTACCCTTTAATTGCCTCTTAGCATATTGGGAGCTAAAGGTCTTTCTATTTGAGAAGACAATTAAATGGCTGAAAACTGCAGCCCTAGAAGCTCACTAAAGGAGACTTACAACGCTAGCCGCTAATGACAGGGACAAAAACACTGCTCAAACTTCTGGCTAGGCAACTAAGATGTCAACAATAAGACTAAAGTCTATGACACTTAAGAAAACAACACCGAGAAGGAAAAGAGCACTCTTTTCCTTCAGCAGTTCTATTCCCAAAAGACAGCAGCCTCAACCTAGCTAATGGTGCTTAGAAGACTTCATCTCCATGAAGACAGATATCTCGGTGTAAATTTTGTGACTTTAGACAGCTCACTATATGGAGACTTACAACGTTATTCGCTCAAGTTAAGGGAAAAAAGGGCCGCACTTGATTCTTAAAAGGCGTCAACAAAAGGACTAAAAGCCTCAGACACCAAAGAATACAACACCGAGAAGGAAACAGCATACCCTTTCCTTTCAACGGCCTTAATTCCAAAGAGACAGCAGTCTCCTATGAAATATCGTAGCTAATAAGTCTTGATCCCGTGAAGACAGATATCTGATTGAAACTGCGACCTTGAAAGCTCACTAAACGGAGACTTACAACATTAGTCACTCAAGGTAAGGAATAAGGATGGCTCTAACGACCAAAATTCCAAAGAGACAGTAGTCTCAGGTAGCTAACGCATTTATTAGTCTTCATCTCCATGAATACAAATATCTGTTTCACCTGCAGCCTTGGAAAGCTCACTAAATGGAGACTAACAACATTAGCCGTAAAGTATAAGAAAAAGAATGCTGTAACAATATATAAGGCCACTATGACATTAGCTGCTCATGATATATAGACACAGACCGCTCATAATTCACATAAGCCAAACTAAGGCGACAACAATAGGACTAATTGCCTGTGACGCCTAGGAATATTACACCAAGAAGGAAAATGTCATTCTTTCCTTCTAACGACTTATTCCAAACAGCTAGCGGTCTCGGCGTAGCTAACTGAGCCTAAAAGTCATATATCGGTGAAAAACAGATATCTGTGTGTAACCCTGCAGCCTTAGACAGTTCACTAAACGGAGACTTACGACGTTAGCCGCTAATGTATAAGAAAAGACTGCTCTAACTGTACATAAGGCTACTATGGCGTCCACAATAGCACTAAATGCCTCTGACGCCTAGGAATACAACACCGAGAAGGGAAAGATGTACTTACTCCTTCTAACGGTTGTATTCCCAACAAGACAGCTGTCTCAGCCTATCTATGAGCTATCGATCTTCTATTCATAAGGAATGGATCATTGCCTTTCCTATACTATTGCTAAGCCAAGGGAGGCATTGTGAATCGGACCAAAAGCCTTCAACACCTGACCCGAAAGATCCGGGAAGGATGATGTTAGTCTTTCTTTTGCCCGGTACCTTAAGCTGTTTTTTTTTGCCTAGCAAACGCAGACTTTTGTTCAGATGGAACAAGATTCGAAAAGCTTATGAATACAAATTCAAAGTCTTAATGTGCCGTTCCGTGAGGGCTGGAGAATCAACCTCCGTAGCCCTCTCACCATCTGAATGTTCCATCTGAAGTATGGTCAACACCATCCGAATGTAAAGATGACGGACCAACCCAGCACCGTCCGACAGCTCACTACCGGAGACTGTTGACGGCAGAACCTGCGACTACTGGGATGCTGTGATATGCTGTGCAATCTGCGGCAGCAGGTCCATGAACAAGGCTTGCAGAGCAGCGATTATCCATTCCTTCACCATATGTTGCTCACAGGATGGAGACCTGTCCCCAGTTCTTCAATGCATGTCCCGTATAAAAATGCCTCGAATGACTAGCTACAGGTTAATCCGACTTCGGTGGTGAAGACTGGGAACATCTCCATGGAACAGCATGAACATGCGAAGTCGGATAGCTAGTCTGTGATCTAACATGTTTCATCGATGAAGCAGAGGAAGAAGCCATAGCTGCAACTAGCCCCGGCTAGTGGAAGGAGCGTCCTGAACCGCAAGAGTGAACGGGCGTCCCAACTCACAAAAGTTTCTCGAAGTGAAAACAGTCGGCCCGACTGCTGCGGGAACGAAGAGGGATCTCCCGCTTGCGGTCTGGCTTTAGACCTCGCTGAGCATTCCATTTAGAAACTTGTAGGCTTCTACCCCTTAACATGCTTTTTCATGGAAGTAGAGGAAGCCGTAACAACGGCTGACTCCGGCTGAAGTGTGGAAGGAGCATTGCTCTGACTCATAAAAGTTTCTCACAACGGACAAACAGTCGACACTGACTACTAACGGGACAGAGAACGCTCTCCAACTCGCAATCTGGCTCCAGATCTCGCCGAGTATCCCGTTGAGAAACTTGTCGGCTAATCCTCTTTCCACGTAAGAAGAAGAACCCATAATCACAACCGACGCCGGCTTCATTGTGGAAGGAACATCAGACGCGTGTTCAGACTCATTATAGTTTCTCACAAAGGACAGAGTCGACTCCGACTGCCAAAGGGATGGAGAGCGTGCTCCAACTCACAATGTGACCCCATATCTTGCCAAACGTCCCGTAGAGAAACCTAAAAGGCTTCTTCTCCTTATTGCCATCGTTGCTGCGTCAGCTTTATATTATAAGGTGCTCGCTCTACCTACATTATACTTCTCGGCCGCAATGGACCCACCTGGCATCTCGCCTCCCTTAAAAGGGCCAACCACTGCACCGGTCGAGCTAGCTGCATGCAGAGAATTAAGCTACTCCAGCTTTAATCCTGTGCATTTATATCATGAGCACCTTAGCAGCTAGTTCTATTTTACTCATCAGAGCGGGGCTCATCAGAGTGCGACGACAGCAGCATGTAACGGACAGGTGTCAAAGTACCATCACCATGTTCTTGTTCCTCTGAAAAAGAGACTGAAAGACTAGTATTAGCCAGTGGTGAAGGCTTCACCAACCACCACACAGATCGACACCCGTTTCCAACGTTCGCATCCCATAGTACAAGTCTGGAGTGATCCTACGAAGTTACAATGAAATCCCTTCATATATATGACCTGTAGACTGTGCTCAAGGTTTTCGGGCTTCGGGCCCTGAAACCGTCACAGTTGACCAATCACGACCAAAAGAGGATGTCATCATCTAGGCATTACATGGAGTCAACCTAACTAGTTACAATGAAATCCTTCCATAAATACGACCTATAGACTATGCTAAAGGTTTTGGGGTTTTGGGCTTGGGCAGCCAATAAGGCTGAATGATCGCAACCAAAAGGGGACGTTCTCATCTAGACATTATTTTGAGTCATCCTACCAAGTTACAATGAAATCCCTTCATAAATATGACCTGTAGATCGTGCTAAAGGTTTTTGGGCTTCAGTCCCCTCTAGCCATCACAGTTGCCCAATTGCATCCAAAAGGGGACGTTCTCATCTAGACATTATATGAAGTCATCCTACCAATTTACAATGAAATCCCTTCATAAATATAACCAGTAGACTGTGCTAAAGGTTTTTGGGCTTTGGGCTCGGGCAGCCATCATGGTTGAATGATCGCAACCAAAAGGGGACATTCTCATCTGGGCATCATCCGGAGTGAACCTACGAAGTTACAGTGAAATCCCTTCATAAATATGACCTGTAGACTGTGCTCAAGGTTTTCGGGCCCTTGTAGCTGTCACAGATGACCAATCATGACCAAAAGGGGATGTCATCATCTAGGCATAATATGAAGTCAACCTAACAAGTTACAATGAAATTCTTCCATAAATATGACCTATAGACTATGCTAAAGGTTTTTGGGCTCGAGCAGCCATCAAGGCTGAATGATTGTGACCAAAAGGGGATGTTCTCATCCTGACATTATTTGGAGTTATCCTACCAAGGTACAATGAAATCCCTTCATAAGTATGACCTGTAGACTGTGCTAAAGGTTTTTGGGCTTCGGGCCCCTGTAGCCGTCACAGTTGCCCAATCGCATCCAAAAGGGGATGTTCTCATCTAGACATTATATGAAGTCAACCTACCAAGTTATAATGAAATCCCTTCATAAATACGACCTGTAGACTGTGCTCAAGAATTTCGGGCTTCGGGCACCTGTAGCCATCACAGTTGACCAATCATGACCAAAAAGGGATGTCATCATCTAGGCATTATATAGAGTTAACCTAACAAGTTACAATGAAATCCTTCCATAAATACGACCTATAGACTACGCTAAAGGTTTTTGGGCTCTGGCAGTCATCAAGGCATCCTACCAAGTTACAATGAAATCCCTTCACAAATACGACCTGTAGACTGTGCTAAGGGTTTGGGGGTTTGGGCTCGAGCAGCCATACCGGTTGACCGATCGTGACCAAAAGGGGACGTTCTGATCTAGACATGACCCCAAACCTGCATATGAAATTTTGTGATGATCAGACAAGAATTACGGGGTGTAGCCTGTGCTAAAGGAAAATGTGAACAGACTCACAGACTAACAGACTTCCGCACGCGTGATGGCAATAGCTTATCTTGGCTTTGTCAAGTTAAGCTAAAAATAGTAATAAAATTTTAACAATGAGTTTAGTGAATAGCACTATTAGGTTATTAAAAAAAAAATACTGATAGGATCACCAATCCAATGTCAAGTTGTAACAGCACAAAAGTGGGTTTAATCATTATCAACTTATCATCCGGAAGCCAATTGTTTACAATTTACTATGTGAAGGGTCACTGTGATCTTGACCTTTGACCTAGTGATTCCAAAATAAATAGGGCACTTGCACCAATGCCAACCTACCTATGAAGTTTCATGAACATGGGTGGAAACATAGTCAAATTATCATCTGGAAACCAATTGTTTACAATGTATTATGTTAAAGGTTACTGTGACCTTGACCTAGCAAGTCCAAAATAAATAGAGGTCTTCCATTCAACTAGGTCAATCTACCTATGAAGTTTCATGAATGTGGGTCAAACCATTATCAAGTTATCATCCAGAAACCAATTTTTTATGATTTACTATGTTCAGGGTCACTGTGACCTTGACATTTCATCTAGCAAGTCCAAAATAGATAGAGTAGGGTTCTTCCTCTCACCAAGGCCAACCTATATATCAAGTTTCAAGAACGTGGGTTGAACCATTGTCAAGTTATCCAGAAACCAATTGTTTATGATTCACTATGTTCAAGGTCACTGTGACCTTGACCTTTCACCTAGCGAATCCAATATACAAACGGTTCTTCCTCTCACCAAGGCCAACCTACCTATGAAGTTTCATGAATGTTAGTTGAACCATAGTCAAATTATCAACCCGGAAATCAATTGTTTTGGATTTACTATGTTGAAGGTCACTGTGATCTTGACCTTTCACCCAGTGAGTCCAAAATAAATATGGTTCTTCGTCTCACTGATGCCAACCTACTTATGAAGTTTCATGAATGTGGTCGAACCATTATCAAGTTATCATCCAGAAGCCAATTGTTTACGATTTACTATGTTGAAGGTCACTGTGACCTTGACCTTTCACCTAGCAAGTCCAAAATAAATAAGGTTCTTGCTATCACTGATGCCAACCTACCTATAAAGTTTCATGAACATGGGTCAAACCATTATCAAGTTATCATCCAGAAAACAATTGTTTTGATTTACTATGTTCAGAGTCACTGTGACCTTGACCTTTGACCTAGTGAGTCCAAAATAAATAGGGTTCTTCCTCTCACGAAGGCCAACCTACGTATGAAGTTTCATGAATGTGGGTTGAACCATAGTCAAGTTATCACCCGGAAACCAATTGTTTACGATTTACTATGTTCAAGGTCACTGTGACCGTGACCTTTGACCTAGCAAGTCCAAGAAAAATAGGATTCTTCCTCTCACCGACACCAACCTACCTATGAAGTTTCATGAATGTGGGTCGAACCATTATCAAGTTATCGTCCAGAAACCAATTGTTTATGAAGCCGCCCAACCGCCCGCCATTCATCAAACTGTAAGTCGAGTTTGACTTCATCACAACTCGACTAAAAATACAGGTTTCTCAGCCACCTCCCTCATCCCATCATAGAAAATCTGCCTCATCACCTTTTTTTTCACCTGGAAATTTATTCTATGACATTATTTTGCACTTGTAGGACAGAACTCACAAAGCTTTGTCAAACAAGATATAGTTGATGAAATTTTCAACTACATTATAGGACATTTTCACTGATAAAAACATTGGTTTGCCACATAATAGAGTAAGTCGTTAAATTTATGATTCCAACTATTTTCAGAACTGTTTTGGGAATAAACAGAAAAAAAGACTGCCTCCCTCATCATAAAATACAGGTAAAATTGACTGAGGAACGAGACATGTCTTCTTTATAGGCCTTGTATTAGGTAAAGGGTTAAATGTTTGTAAAAGAATGAAAACTGAACAAATTATTAACGAGTCTTGCTTCCAAAGTATGAATTCCATTATAAACGGTATGAATCTGAAACCTAAGTGTTGTGTATATGATAGTTAGCAAGCTCCCTGTGAGACAAAATAAATTTTGATAGGCCTGGAAATTTTTTTTGTGCCCCCCCACCCCCTCCACCCTTTCACATTTAGTTTTAAGCAATACCACTTAATACTGGTTTTGTACATGTATTTTTCAAAAACAAGATGGATCAAAAAAGTCTAGTCAACTCAACTCAATATTCTTTTTAACACTCTATCTGACATAACAACCACAACTGGTCAATGCAATTCACAATGAAAGTATCAATGACACTGTAGCTCAACTTGTTAAGACATGTACATGTATAGTATGTGACACAGCAATGACAAATATCTAGGTAATGACCTGATAACAAAGGTACATATAAAGTATTGTAACGGTCTGTACATAAATACTGACCGTAGCCTGTAAAAAATGTATAGGTAAAGTATTGTAAAGGTGGGTGACAGTCTGATGCTAAACTGGAAAAGAAATCTTTGAATCCCAGAGTGGGTCTGACTGAACCCCAAAATATTTGTTCTCATAGCACAGTGATAACAAAGGCACCCCAAAACACACTCGTTCCTGTCCCAAGGTGAAAACAAAGGTACCCAAGAAGTTTCATGAAGATCAGTTCATAAATACGAGCCGTATAGAAGTTGACAAAAAACTGATTGGACCTAATTTCGGTACAAAATGGCCACTGGCAGTCATCTTGAATTTTGGACCACACCCAGAAACACTCATTCTCATCCCAAGGTGATAACAAAGGTACCCAAGAAGTTTCATGAAGATCGGTTCATAAATACAGTCTCTAGCCCGAGCCGTATTGACATGTGCACTTACTGTGTATAAGTAGCACTGAATAAATCAAAATTCATCTAATTTGCATAATTTCTGCACGAGAAAAAAAAAACGTATTATATGTGATGTATTCCAAGTTACTACTAAACATTCATACAAAAAGTTATTCAAATCAGAACTTTCATACAGAAGTTCTGTACAAAAAACAAAATGGCTGCTGGTGGCCATCTTGAATTTCGGACCACACCCCAAAACACTCGTTCTCATCCCATGGTGATAACAAAGGTACCCAAGAAGTTTTGTAAAGATCGGTTCATAAATACGGTCTCTAGCCTGAGCCATATAGAAGTTGTGTACAAAAAAACTGATTAGACCTAATTTCGGTACAAAATGGCCACTGGCAGCCATCTTGAATTTTGGACCACACCCAGAAACACTCATTCTCGTCCCAAGGTGATAACAAAGGTACCCAAGACATTTCGTGAAGATCGTTTCATAAATACAGCCCCTAGCCCGAGCCGTATTGACATGTGCACTTACGGTGTTTAAGCTGCACTGAAAAAATCAAAGTTCATCCAATTTGCATAATTTCTGCTCGAGAAAAAAACCTGCATTATATGTGATGTATCCCATGGTACTAAACATTCACAAAACATTATTCAAATCAGCGCTTTCATATGGAAGTTCTGTGCAAAAATCTGATTGCACCTAATTTTGAACAAAATGGCTGCCATCGGCCATCTTGAATTTCGGACCGGACCCAAAAACATTCGTTCTCGTCCCACAGTGATACCAAAGGTACCAAAGAAGTTTCATAAAGATTGGTTCATAAATACGACCTCTAGACCGAGCCGTATTGGCATTTGCACTTACATTGCTGAAAGTAACACTAAATACATCAAAGTTAGTCTAATTTGCTTAATTTACGCACGAGAAAAAAACCTGTATTATATGTGATGTATCCCATGGTACTAAACATTCATACAAAAAAATTTTCAAATCAGAGCTTTCATATGGAAGTTCTGCGCAAAAATCTGATTGCACCTAATTTTGTACAAAATGGCTGCCAGCAGCCAACTTGAATTTCGGACCGGACCCCAAAACACTCGTTCTCGTCCCACGGTGATAACAAAGGTACCCAAGAAGTTTTGTAAAGAGCGGTTCATAAATACGGCCTCTAGCCCGAGCCGTGTTGAATTGTTGACGGAGACGGACGACTGGCCATGGCATAAGCTCAAATTTGACTTACGTCAAAGTTGAGCTAAAAATGTTGGAGTAGTTAAGTTGACAAGCCTGAAATTTTGCTATTTCCAAGGGCCGTAAGCACGCAAAATTAGATTCGTAAACATCCACTGAAAACTGTAGGAGTTAAGCAAAGTTTGTGATGTATGGATGGACGGATGAACACCATTTCAATATCCGCCTCCTGACTTTATTGGCAGGGGATAATAATGACAGAGCAAATTTTGTTTGCTGACATCCTCCTAAATGGTTGTTTCACACAGCTAAATGTTAAATTGTAAAATTAGTCTTGAAATTCAAAAGTATTTTTTGATTTCTTACATCTTGCACCACAATGCTCCTTGTGCTCTGTCCAACAAGATGTAATGAATTAATTTCCACCTAATGAAAATCTAGGTAATAATAAATACATTCAATTCTGATGGCAAATCACCAACTGACACTTATAAAGGTGAAAGAGTGGTAAGACAATACGCCTAAAGCACTCACTGCATGTTCACGTCAGAATGGTAAAGTGCTTTTTAAAATACACTTTTATCCATATTTCAAGTAAACAAATACAGGCTTCTTAGTTCGTTTTAAGTGATAATATTAACAAAATATGAAGAATAATCGAAGAATTGATCGGAGAGGATCACCTGACGAAAATGGCACTCAGAGGTAATTACCTGTAGGTGTGCGTATTGGAAATACAGAATATAAATGTAAAGACTTCTGCCAGTGGTAATATGATCTGACCGGTTTTGTTCCTGATTTGGAACTCATCAGAGATCTTAGTTTTTGGTATATGAAAAAAGTTTTCAAGCCCATGCCTATATATACTCTTGTTGGCGGTTGTCAGGGCGGTTGTCCTGGTGTCTGTCAAACTGGCAGTTGTCAATTGTATGGTGGGCAGTTGTCGACGGAGCAGGTTGCATTAGCGATTGCCAAACTTGCGGTTGTCAAATGTTTGCTTGGCGGTTGTCGCTGGTGTTGTATCTTGTGCTTCAGCCCTGTACTATTGGCGGGTTTTTAAGGAACCTATGGCCTAACAAAAACACACCGTCCCCTCCCCCCCCCCCCCCCCCCAATAAAAAAATACAAATTAGTGTGGAGGGGTATTGCCCCATGTGCCCTGATGTGCCTCCTGTCCCAATTGGCGCAAGGAGCACATTGGAGTCAGGGGGCACGTGATGAGAAGGGGGGGGGGGGGGCAGGACAAATGGTAAAGTGGTATTATAACCGGATGATGGTTAGGAGAAGTGGATAAAATGGAGAGTGGATTTCCATTAGATACTCTTTAGGTATTGATTTGGTAATTTGGTGTATCAACTGGTTGGTCTCTTTGCATGCCAGGAATACAGACTCGATGATGCAAATTGTAGAACCCGGTCGGAAGCATAAAGTGATGGTATGTCCATGTTTCCTGGTGGTGTGTTGCCTCTGTGACTTGCGACATTTGGGTTCGGTCGTCTATTGTCTGGGTTAATTACATAATCCCAAAATTCACTGGTTGTAATGTCTGCAGTTGGTGCCGCAATAGTATTGGCGGTTGGTGTTTCCATTGTGTTTGAGCAACGACAAAGTCTGTTCTGCTGTGGTGTATATACTGTGCTCCATGCTGCAACCAGAATGTCACTGAATGTAGGTTCTTTATTCAAATTCTCACTGCTTGGTCCTGCAGTTGGTATTGGCTGTTCGGTACCATGGGTTTGTGTGGTGTTGTAGTTGTCCTCAGTGTTAATGGTCAGGACAGCATCAATATGTCTTCCTGCTGTAGAACGCATGATACTTGTGCATGGAGATGCAGTTTGTGTATGAACGGATTCTGATGAGTGGACTGGCGGTGGTGTTGTGTGGTCAGTCTGAGTTCCCTTATTCAAGTGTAATGACTCGGATTGAATCCTGGCTGCCAGAACTCTGTGGCTTCTCCGCATGTGTTTCGTGAGGCATTCCTTGCGCTTGAAAATTTTGGGACAGTTGGTGCAATGTTTAAAGCCATCCTGTCTGTGCGTAACTCTATTATGTCTTTGAAAGCCCTGGCACTGCTGGTAATATGCCTCGCAGATTTTGCATGTGAAAGATATAATGGAACAGAAGAAGAGTATAAATTACGACCCAGCCTTCCTCTCGAGAAAAGGCATTGGGAGCATCATCGCTATTGTGATGTCGATTAGACTTGCACACTTCTCTGGCCTCCTTATCGATCACTTGACGTGACAACAGAAAGTAAAAGTTAGAGAGGTATGAGCATAATAAATTAAAAATCCTTTCTGTTCAGGCCGAATGGGGTGAGCGTACGCAGCTCATAGATCCATTGGATTTCTAGTGTGCATCTCCTTGTGTCAGAATGGCTGCTTTCCAGATCTGATGGGAGGATTTGGATGATGCAAAAAAGTACATCGTTTGATCTGTGGTTGTTGTCGTTGAAATGGGTTGCGACTGGTGTCTGTCGTGAATGTTTGATATCTGCAAGATGCTCCTGTAGGTGAACGCGGAAATTCCTTTTTGTTGTGTTTCGCCTACTTATTGTTTTTTGCAAATTCTGCAGGTGAGCAGGTAGATGCAATTTCTCATCATGCAATTGGCATGTTGAGGCCCTTTATAGGGTTTTTAGTGATGGAGCTGGGAAATCAAAAGTGGTGTTTTAAGCTAGGGCAGAGGGTGCAATTTGGGGCTTCACAGACAGTGTATGGATTGTGAATGATGTTGCCACTGAGTTTGTTTTAAGAGGGGTAGTTTCGCTCTTGTTAATGTGTCTTTGAGGGACACATTTTGACGTTTGGCTAACAGTGGTGGTCCTGGAATAGTTACTGTGCTCTGTACTATTAGCCACAAATTGTGAATGGAATGAAATGTGGCCCCATTTTCTGGATGATGGTTCATGGCGAAAGATATTCGGTTGGTGTTTCCTCTCGTGATCTGTGGTTGGAGGAGTGTGTGACTGTTCAATTCTCTGGCTTTGTAGAGGGCTTTCTGAAGTGTGGCTTCGTTATAGCCTCGCACCCGAAAATGTTTAAGAATTGTTTCAGCATGCTGAAGGAAATCTTCATTGGCGCTGCAGATTCTTTTCACTCGGATTAACTGGCTGAAGTGTGAGCCGGTGATTTGACTCTTATGATGGCATGAGTCGGCCCTGAGGTAGGCGTGCATATCTGTTGGTTTTGTGTAGAGATCAGTTTTGATTTTGTTGTCATTTTTGATGACTCGGACATCTAAAAATGTCACTGATTCTCTAGAGTACTCGCTGGTGAATTTAATTGTCGGGTGAGATTGGTTAAGATGATCTATAAATTGATTCAGCGATGCTTGCCCGTGGGTCCAAATGACGAAAATATCATCTATGAAGCAAAGATATAATTCGGGTTGTTGGTTAAATTCCTGCAGAAGGCGTGTTTCCAGTTCAACCATAAATATGTTGGCTAGACTTGGGGCTACCCGTGTGCTCATTGCTGTCCCCACGACTTGGAGGTAATTAACACCATCAAATTCGAAGTTATTGCAGTGTAGTACAATCTTGAGTAGGTTCAGTAGACCAGTGGCGGAAATGTCCCAAGTTGGACGATGTCATCTGATGCATTTAGCAATGGCTACAAGTCCCTCTTGATTTGGAATATTTGTGTATAAGGATAAGAACAGCCAATACCACCTGCAGGACCAAGCAGTAGAGAATTTGAATTAAGAACCTACATTCCGTGACATTATGGCTGCAGCATGGAACACAGTATATACACCACAGCAGGACTACAGACTTTGCCGTCGCTCAAACACAATGGAAACACCAACCACCAAATACTATCGCAACACCAGCCGCAGACATTACAACCAGTGCATCTTGGAATTATGTAATTAACCCAGACAATGGACTACCGAATACAACTGTCGCAAGTCACAGAGGCAACACACAACCAGGAAACATGGACATACCATTACTTTATGCTTCCGACCAGGTTCTACAATTTGCATCATCGAGCCTATATTCCTGGCATGCAAAGAGACCAACCAATTGATACACCAAATTACCGAATAATTACCTGAAGAGTATCCAATGGAAATCCAATCTCCATTTCATCCACTTCTGACTGCCAATTTTCATCAGGCGGTCCTCTTGGATCAATTGTTCGATTATTCTTCATATTTTGCATATACTACTAGCCACCTTATGCAAATGGCAACTGATTCCACTATGGTCGAAAGCTCCAGCAGTTCAATGAGCCTTGGACTATCCTCGGACAGTCAGTCCGTTACCACTATCGTTGATATCAGACCCAGCAAACGAGCCGGAACCGACGAGACAACACAAGAACTGGTCCGTATCACCAAACAGAATTTTCCACTCTACAAAGAGATTTGAAGTTTGGCCAGTAAGCAAATTAAAACTCTTCTTAGAAAAATGCATTTCCCACAAATTACCGCCGAAGGGGTTACGCACTTCCATCCCCAGGGCAAGGAGTAACAGAACCGACATTACTAAAGAAAGAATCCAAGAAGTTCTCCTAGTTTAGAAATCGCGAAAATTACGTAAGAGAGTTCCCAAAATGAAAACACCGAACTGGTTCACCATATAGAATCAAAGAGATCCAAATTTCAAGAGGGAACTACATCCGAACAAGCCAATGCGCTAAACTCAGCCAGTGGCAAAATAGTTAACAATCACTGCACGACATTAAACCAGAAATATGAAAGCCGACTACTGCACCTTCAGAACCAGCACCAGAACACAAGATTCTACATGCTGCCACCATCTGGGAATTCAAGATTTCGACATCAGAAATACCGAGAACGACCCCAATAAGACAACTGGCTGCAGAGTTAAAACTGGCCACAGCAGAACACAAGAGCACAAGCATTTGGACACCAGTCCCAAAATCCCTGGAATATGAACTACAGACCACAAGGCAAGGCAAGCAGCCATAGCACATTGAGAAGAAATCCCAATATGACACATTTCTTTGAAGATTTGCACAATCTCTGCGATACACACCAGTTTAACAACAACAACAACAATGTAAATCTCATGAATAACAAGACCAATACTGGGTCTGGACCTGCGTCACTGCATGCAATTGATTACAGAGATAAGCAGACTTCAAAGTATCGGCAAACAGGAAGTGGCTGCACGGCAGATCTGAAAATTAGATACAAGATACAACTCATCATTATGAAGCAGCAGACCAAATATAAAATAAAATCATTCCCTTTCATAGAAGCCAAGAAAACTTTGACAGAAGAAGTGTTTCGGACAGACTGATGGATGGACTGATAGACGGACTGACAGACGGAGTCGAGCGGTTACTAGACCTGCTCTGCCGCTGGCGCAGGTAAAAATAACAATTCCAACTGCACAATGTCTGTAATAAATGTGTCAGATTACCAGCTCTCATCTGCTGTACAAAGCATCCTTTCAAAAGGACTCAACTTGTGTCCCACTCCCAGTGCCAAGGACTGAGCGAGCCTATCATATGACACCAAGGCCTTCTTCCGGCGCCTCCACCTCAAAGACTTTTCTGAAGATATGCCCCAGACCGATTCAAATGACTTCCAGAATAAACTTGAAGAGAAATTTCTCTAAAGCACTTGGACCCCTAACCCTGGCCAAAATCCATGTCTGGACACTCTAAGCAGAGTTAACAACTACCACATTCTCACCATGCCAAAATACAAGTTCCGCGCACCCAACATCATGAACAAGGAACGTTTGGTACTGCGTTCACTGTCCAAAAACACAACAATTGTCACTAAATGAGCCGACAAAGGACCTACTATCGTGGTCCAAAACAGAAGTGACTACATCAAAGAAGGGCTACGTCAACTTAACAACCCATAATTCTATATAAGAAAAGATGTTAACTTCACCTCACACCATAATACCCTGGTAACATAGGCACTAGTGAAATTGCACCTCAAGGGAGAGATTTCCCGAGATCATTTAAATGAGCCTTTGGAATCCCAATCCATGAACGCCTTAACTATATTTACTTCCCAAAATCCAAAAAAATACCAACAAGGGTGAAATACCGGGATGCCCTATTATGAGCGGCATTGGCAGCCCAAAAGAACTTATCAGCAGTTTTGTAGATGAGCATATCAAATCTTTTGTTTTTACATATAAAACCTTTGTACTGGACACCACCCACTTTCTCAACCAACTTGAACTGCTACGGCCATTACCCGACGATTTTATACTGATGTTGTATCCTTATATGCAAACATTCCAAATAAAGAGGGACTTGTAGCCGTTGCTAAATGCATCAGACGACATCGTCCAACTTGGGACATTTCCCCCACTGGTCCATTGAATCTACTCAAAATTGTACTACACTGCAATAACTTCGAATTTGATGGTGTTAATTACCTCCAAGTCATGGTTCATCAAAACTACAGAGGAATGAAGTCATGACATTATTCAAAACTCTAGTGTCTATGGCAGATGATTATTATCATAGGTCTTCCTGACAGCTTCCAATTTTCTATCAGCTGTAGACAAGTACTGCCAAACTTCCAAGGGTTGTTATGCAACTGCAGTTTGAAAGGCAACTTTTATGGAAAAACACTAAGGAATGGATTTGAACAACCTTGAACCTAACCTACCTCTCTACTTGAACACCCCCCCCCCCCCCCCCCCCACCTCCCCAGAAAGCCCAAATATTAAACCAGGGACACAAACTTGAATCTGACCGAGCCCTCTCCCCACCCCCAAGATATTGTATACCAAATATGAAAGCATCCTGACTGGTGGATCTGAAGAAGAGGGCTTTTAACGAGACCGACCCCTCTCCCCACCCACAAGATGTTGTATACCAAATATGAAAGTATCCTGACTGGTGGATCTGAAGAAGAAGGCTTTTAAAGAAATGTTCTCATATTGCACTAAGTTAAACATTGAACTCCAATAGGGAGCCCAAATATAATCCAGGAACACAATTTTAACAAACTTGAATCTGACTCCCCTAGAGATGTTGTAAACCCAATATGAAAGGATTCTGACTTGTGAATCTGGAGAAGATTTTTAAAGAAATTCCCCCATATTGCACTAAGTTAAAATTCAGGCTTCCATGGGGAGCCCAAATACTAACCCAGCGACTCGATTTGAACAAACTTAAATCTGACCCCCCACCCCCCTCCCCCCCAAGGTATGCTGTATACCAAATATCAAAAGATTCTAATTGATGGTTCCAGAGATGAAGATTTTTTAAGACATTTCCTCATATTGCACTAAGTTAAAATTCGGGCTCCCAAAGGGAGCACAAATATTAACCAGGGACTTGGAACAAACTTAAATCTGACCCCCCGAAAGATGTATGCCAAATGTGAAAGCATTCCATCTGGTGGAGCTGATGAAGTAGATTTTTAAACAATTTCCCTCCTATTGTACTCTGCACTGAGTTAAAATTCAGGCTCTCATAGGGAGCCCAAATATAAACACAGTGACTCAATTTGAACAAACCTGAATCCCCCCCCCCCCCCCCCCCCCCCCCCCCCCCCCCCCTTGAAATGTTGTATATTAAATGTGAAAGCATTCTGACTGGTGGATCTGAAGATGAAGATTTTTGAAGAAATTTCCTCATATTGGACCAAGTTAAAATTTGGGCTCCCATAGGGAGCCCAATATCAATTCTCAATTTGAACAAGCTTAAATCAGGTCCTCCAAGAGACATTATATCCCAAATATCAAAAGATTCTAATTGATGGTTCATGAGAAGATTTTTTGAATTTTTGAAAACAATTTATGGGTTCTATCAGAGTAATGCCCCTTGTGGTGCCCCCTGTGGGCATGGTAACTTTATTTGAACAAACTCTAATTGACATATGATAAGGAACATGCACATCAAATTTAGTTCAATTTGGCACAGTGGCTTATGAGGAGAAGTCAATAACGTAAAGTTCATGCCAGATGGACAGACGATGGACAAAAAGTGATCACTTAAGCTCCCTGTGAATTTCAGTCAGGTCAGCTAAAAAAACAGCTAAAAGATACTTTATTGGAAGTATTAAATGATGTTGAGCCAATATTCATAGTTACTAAAACCTAGATGCTAAAACAGTCATCTGGCTCAAGTTGTCAAAAAAGATAAGTGTGTCAATAAGTGATGGAGAGCAAGAGTACTTTTTTGATTTGCCATGATACAACCAAAAGCAGTTTTATTTTGGCCATTTGTTTCTGCTGGTCCCAGGAAAACGTCTCAGGCAAAAAAACCCTTCTGTTCTGTGAAATCTTAAAAACGTGTACCATTTTTTTTTTTTTAAGCTCCTGGGGTTTTCTCTTCCCCACCCTCACGGGGAGTAGGAACTTTTTAGGAAAAAAACTCCTCAGAGTATACTCTGCTTTGTACCAACTAAATTAGTTTAGATTTAGTCCAAAAGTTCTGAAGAAGAAGACTTAGTTGATGAAGCACAAAAAAGATGATGATTCGGCATTATCCCATTACAAACAGTGTTAAAATGGTCATCCCCCTATGGCATCTCATGACAAAACCGATAACATTTTATTTTGTCCATCTGATTCCACTGGACCTAAGGAAGCTTCATGCCAAATAACAGTATTTAGGTCCGTGCAGTTTTGAAAATATGGACATTTGAATTTTTATCCATTTTAGCTCTAGGGGTTCCCACAGGGTTGCAGAAAATTTTTGTGGGGCATAAATCGCGTGCTTATGACCCAATTATACAACATGACAAATTTGCTTCAAATCAGCCAATCGGTTCTGGAAGAAGAAATTTTGGGTGGAGCCCAATATAGGCATCTGCCCATCCTACCACAGGGAGCCCAAATATTCATCTACTGAGTTCTGTTGAAAAAATTTGAATCTGCATTATATAACTAAGTTCTATACCAGAAATCTGAGCATTATTGCGAGTGGTTTATGAGACGATGATTTTTAAATCATTTTAGGCTGTTGTGGAATTATCCCCAACCAAAGGGAAATAGTAAGTTTTGGGTTAAAAAAAAAATATGAAGAGCCTACTCCACTAAGATACATTGTACCAAATTAGTTTAGATTTGGCCCAAAGGTTCTGAAGAATACTTAGATGATGGATCACACAAAAGATAATGATTCAGTATTTCCCATTGCCAACAGATTAATTAAAAAGGGCATCACCATACGGCACCCCATGACAAAAGTGATAAAAAATTTGGGGTCCAACTGATTCCAACGGTCCTGAGGAAGCTTCATACTGAAAAAACAATATTCTGGTCCATGTAGTTTTTGAAATATGGGCATTTGAATTTTTTTTTCTACATTTTTAGCTCCTGGGATACCCATGGGGCCGCAAAAGTAAACAAGAGGCCCCAAGGGGCCTGAGAGCGCTCACCTGACACTGACAACTATCAAACAAGGGTCCTGATTTGAAAACACTTGCATCTGCTTCATTAACTGGTAGAGTGCTAAATTATTTTTGGTCCTTAAAATTTCTCTGTGCATCTCTGCCTTGTTACAATTTATGGGAGAGTGCCAAAAGGCACTCTCCCATAAATTGTAACAAAGCAAATCCTAACAGATAAAATCATATCACTTCAAGGATAATATGAAGCACATCCACAGAATATCGAGCCTTTAAATTGTGGTACCGGCACTTCAGAATAAAGCTCAAATATGGGCTTCCAGCACTCTACCAGTTAAGAAAACCATATACCAAATATCAAAACATTCTGACCGGTGGATCTGAAAATTTAAAAAAATAAAACTATTCCTCATACTGAACTAAGTTATAATTCGGGCTCCCATAGGGAACCCAAATATGAACCCAGGGACTTGGCTTGAACAAACTTGAATCTCACCTCCCTAAGGATGGTGTATTCCAAATATCAAAAGATTCTGACTACTGGATCTGAAGAAAAATATTTAAACTAGACCTGTTCATAAGAACAGCTAACGAAATACCCCCGCAATGTGCAAGCCAACCCAAAATAAAGATTGCTATCAAGTCGATTTTTAAAAATATGTTAGCATATTGTATAGGTGCTTCATTTTGATTCTCAGAAAAGGAAAGGAAAATAAAGTCTCACCATACGGTGACACAAAAATTACCCCTGCTTATTTTACAATGCAAGCCTGACTTTTGGTGATACAGTTTTTTTGGTATATACAAATTGTTTGTTTGTTTGTTGGTGGTTAACGTCGCATATTTATGCACCATGGCTAATCGTGACACAACATGGAGATGAAGTCAAGTTTAGTCAATCGTTGATCTACATGTTGCCCATTTTAGAGGACTTTCACCCCAAGCATTGGTGACTGGGTCTTATTTTACTAGTAAAGCGGAACTGGTTTACCACACTAAAAACAAGTGCTGAGTACTTCCCGGGGTTCCCACAGGGAGGTATATACAAATACTAAGTCCATAAAGGGCAATGACTCTGGCAATAAAATCTCGAATGACACCTGCATTTCACTATGGGTATACAGCAATTGTATACACTTGCATACCAAATATCAAGTCACTCAACCAAGTAGTTTACAAGTTATTCATGATTATTTATATTTATTTATTTATTGGTGTTTAAGGTCATATATTTTTGCACAATGGCTAATCATGACCACAACATGAGTATCAACTCAAGACCAGGGATGAGCGTTAATAAGCCATGTTGCCCATTTTAGAGAGGGTGTGCATCTCCCAAGCATTGGTGACTGGGTCCTATTTTACCAGTAAAACAGAGCCTGTTTACCGCAGTGAACAGGCACTGCTTCACTTCCCAGAGTTCCGGCGAGGATTATTCATGACTGAATTTTGGGATGGATGGATGGTTGGACGAATAGATGGACGGATGGGCAATGACTCTGGCAATAAAATCTCGAACGACACCTGCATTTCACTACAGGTATACAGCAATAGGATACACTTGCACAGCAAAAATCAAGTCAATCAACCAACTACTTTACAAATTATCCATGATTGAATTTCGGGTTGGACAGATGGATGGATGGACAGATGGATGGATGGAGAGACAGATTGACTGATTGATTGATGGATGGACAGACAGACAAGGTGATTCCTAAAAACCCCAGCTAGGGGTATAAAAAATATTTCTCATTTTGAACTAAGTTATAATTCGGGCTCCCACAAGGAGCCCAAATATGAATCCAGGGACTTGACTTTAATAAATTTGAATCTCACCTCCCTTATGATACGGTATACCAAATATCAAAAGATTCTTACTGGTGGATGTGAAGAAGAAGATTTTTACAGAATGTTCCTCAAATTGAACTAAGTTACAATTCGGTCTCCACAGAGAGCCCAAATATGAACCCAGAGACTTGGCTTGAACAAACTTGAATCACACCTCCCTAAGGATGCTGTATACCAAATATCAAAACATTACAACTGCTGGATCTGAACAAGAAGATTTTTAAAGAAAATTCCACATATAGAACTAAGTTATAATTTGGGCTCCCACAGGGATCCCAAATATGAACCCAGAGACTTGGCTTGAAGAAACCTGAATCTCACCTCCCTAAGGATGCTGCATACCAAATATCAAAAGATTCTGATTGGTGGATCTGAAGAAGATTTTTAAAGAATATTCCTCATACTGCACTAATTTAAACATTTGGGTTCCCATAGAGAGCCCAAACTTTCAGTCAGGTGAGCTAAAAAACTGTTCGGGCATAAATCAAGTACTTAGACCCACTTATAGTACATGCCAAATTTGGTTCAAAATAGCCAGTTCATGAAATAGAAATTTTGGGTGAAGCCCAAAAAGGGCACGCTACCACAGAGCCCAAATATTAACCTACCAATTTGCCTTGAACTTTAATCTCCACCACCAAAGGAAATTTCATAACAAATATCAAAGCATTCTCTCTTGTGGTTCATGAGAAGAAGATTTTTAAGATTTTTAGGCTTTTTGGGCAATAGGGTACACTCCAAAGATGATCTGTGCCATATATGTTTGAATTTGGCCCAGTGGTTTTGAAGAAGACAAGTTTCAGAAGTTATGAGACACCGGATGATGGACTACAAACGACAAACACCATGTGAGGGCAATAGCTCCCACAGACTTTCAGTCGGGGGAGCTAATCAAATCAACAGAGGAAAAAAACAAGAGGCCCCAGGGGCCTGAGGGTGCTTACCTGACATGGTAGCCTAAATATCAACCCAGGGAACTGATTTCAACAAGTTGCATCTGCCCATACCAAATATCCAAAGATTCAGACCAGTGATTCTAAAAAAAAAGATTTTTAAAGAATATTCCTCATATTGAACTAAGTAATAATTCGGGCTCCCACAGGGAGCCCAAATATGAACCCAGGGACTTGGCTTGAACAAACTTGAATCGCACCTCCACTGGAATGCTGTATACCAAATATCAAAAGATTCTGACTGGTGGATGTGAAGAAGAAGATTTTTGAAGAATATTCCTCATATTGAACTAAGTTATAATTCGGGCTCCCACAGGAAGCCCAAATATCAACCCAGGGACTTGGCTTGAACAAACTTGAATCTTACCCCCTAAGGATGCTGCATACCAAATATCAAAAGATTCTGACTCTTGGATCTGAAGAAGATTTTTAAAGAAAATTCCTCATTTTGAACTAAGTTATAATTCGGGCTCCCACAGTGAGCCCCAATATGAACCCAGGGACTTGGCTTGAACAAACTTGAATTTCACCCCACTAAGCATGCATCATACCAAATATCAAAAGATTCTGATTGGTAGATCGGAAGAAAAAGATTTTTAAAGAATATTCCTCATACTGCACTAATTCTAACAGTTGGGCTCCCATAGAGAGCCCAAATATGGACCCAGCAATTTGATTTCAATAAACCTGTGAAACAATCTTTCAAAGATGTTATATGTGAAATTTGAAAGCTTTTGGAGCAGTGGTTTGAGAGAAAAGTAGCCTTAAATGTTTTCCCATTACCTACCCACAGTGTTAAAAAATGCTGATTCAGCACTTTTTCAAAGTCCCCAAAAAGTACCCCATGATAAAACTGATAGCAATTTTTTTTTGACCATTCCATTCTGTTGGTCCTAAGGAAGCTTCACACCAAATAAGAATTCTCAGTGCCGTGTAGTTTTTGAGATATGGGCATTTTAATTTTTTTCTATTTTTAGCACCTGCGGTTCCCATGGGGCAAAAGGAAAAAATTTTTTGACAAAAATTAAGTACTTATGACCCAATAAGCCCTCATATCAAATTTGCTTCAAATCTGCATTTCAGTTTGGAAAATAGAAATTTTGGGCGGGGCATGAATTCTCGCCCCTCCCATAACGAAGGCAAATATAGCTCCTCGAACTTCTTTTGAACAAATCTGAGTCTACACCTCAAAAGGAAGTTGCACACCAAATATCAAGTCTCTGCTACTGCTGGTTCATGAGAAGAAGATTTTTTAAGATTTAAGCACCCTTTTTGGGCGTGGCCCTACCGAGGGGCGAGGCAACTTGATTTGAACAAAATCAAAATGCGATGTCATAACAAACTATTACTATTATCTCAAATATCAATTAAACTGGTTCAGTGGTTTGGGAGGAGAAGATGCAAACACCATGTTCACGGATGACGGACGCTGGACGACGGACAGTGAGTGATCACTATAGCTCCCCTGACTGAAAGTCAGGCGAGCTAAAAAAAACGTCACATGATCAGTTAAACACATGTTCATGCTTACAGCAAAAACAGAAGACAACAGAAAAAGGCATGTGATTTTGTATTTGAACATTCTTTCAAAACAACTTTTTTTCAAACTAAAAACCCTAATATACTGTTATATAGGGCATTTTTCAAGAAGACAATACTTTTGAGTGAAAACTTCACTTTTAATTATCATCTGAAATAGTGATGAACCGATTATCAAAACTTGCTATGAACCGATAACCGATTATTTCTCTGATGATTATGCTGATTCCGATTCCAATGGCTGAAATAGGACACAGAAGAAAATCTGTTGGTGCCTGTTATACTACAGAATTTAGTTGATAAATCACCAATTACAAAAGCTTAATACCACATAATTTCTCAGAGAATGCATTTTTAGTGCAGGGCAATATTAGCCAAAATAATATTTGCATTTTTGGGGGTTGGGGTGGGGGGAGAAGATTGTTATTAACAATACAAACACATGATATTGTTCTCTTATGAAGATTATTTTTTATTTCGGTAAATAGTGTTAATACAGTTTTAGTTTAGTTTAAACAATATTTTATTCCAGACTATAAGTGTACATTGTTTCAAGTTAGACAATAATTAACAAAGTTGTGGAAAAGGATTCAGCAGCAAGCACGTGGCTTATGTAAGCTGGTTCCTTAAAGCATATTACACATGACATATAAGGCGAATTATTCAATCTGGATGTTCGGATAATAAAAGATTGAGATTGTCTCAGCTGAATGGTTAGCTAAGTTTTTCGCTAGATCAACTCTCCTGGCTCCCGATCCTGCATATCTATCACAATCTTCTACCTTTTCTTCTCAACAACACAGCTCTTCTGTTCCATCTTTATTAATACAGTTTTGTGTAAGAATACAATACACTTGGCTGTATTAACCAGGAATATACTGATCACACATACTTTGTGTCTTAATTGAATAATAACTTTGATGTCAATGTGTGTTGTGAAATTGTATGACGCATGGTTTACAGATACACACGCGATGTACTCTACAATCAACATTGGAGCAAAACATCAAGCGAGGTAACTGAATTAAATGAAAGTGTCAATGACACTGTAGCTTAACTTGATTGTGTGTTGTGTTTGATGAAAAAGATAATGTTCAATTTATGAAAGGATTATGAAATATGACAAGAATTGTGATAATTGAGAATATGTTAATTTCTTTTCCTGTATGCTATGTTTTCAATAAAAATAATTTGAGGTGTAGACTGCACTAAAGATGTGAGGGGTGTGTTTATGTGGCTCTCACAGTTAATGTATGTCAACCAAAGTTACCAGTGAAATTATTCCAAAATGAGTCATCCTATCAAGTTACAATGAAATCCCTTCATAAATACAACCTGTAGTCTGTGCTTAAGGTTTTGGGGTTTTGGGCTCAGGCTGTTAGTATGTACAGAATGCATTTTATTTGTGATGAGATGTCCATCTCCAGATCCACTATACAATAGAGCTTCAACAAAAGAGTTAAGTGAGTGGCCGCCATTTTGGTGTGTGGTGTGTTAATCAACTGGTAGGGGGAATAATAATGTGAGTGAGCTTAAACAATGGTAGCAGAGAGAGGTTGCCTCATCTAATACAGAGAAAGAAACACTGGAGATACTTTCTGGCAAATAAAATTTATGCAAAGAATATTTTTGTGGAAAACTTGTTTGAACTGACCAAGTTGAAAGTGAATTAGAATTTGGAGAAAATTACCTTGGTTGTTTAAAGTGGCCATAACACCTTCATTCCTGTGTTTATTTGTACATCAAGTGGAAATAATAGCGTGAAAAGTGGCTTACAACCTTTCAGTCGTGTTTCTTTGTGGTATCTTGATTTTGAAGTGAATTTGAAATGCAATAGCTTGAGAAGTGGCTTATAACTTCTCAATAAATTTGTGACGTCATCCTTACATGTATAATCACATCTGCAGAAATGTGCGGAAAATCTAGATTTTATAGTAAATTTCCTTTCTTATTATACCTACCATAATTGTTTACTACAGGCTTGCACTACAGTGGAAGTCCCTAACTCGGATAAAATACTCTCTATTTTTGTCTTTCCCAAGCAAGTTTGGAAAGAAAAGTGGTGCAAAAGCACCAATAAAAATAAGCCAAAACTGGGTCGAGTGCAACCGGCGCAGACCCAGTACGGGACGCTCTCTCCCAAGTACAACTCCACGACTTCCGTTGCCAGTGCGCATATACCGTCTCTAAAGACTCATTCTTTTTGAATCCGTAAACGTTAGAGTTATGTGATCAGCGGGGAGGAAAGATTCCTTACCCGTAAAGAACACGGGAGGGCCTCCATGTAAACAATTGTGGTAGGTATAATAAGAAAGGAAATTTACTATAAAATTTAGATTTCTTATCAACCTACTCACAATTGTTTACTACAGGCTGAATAGACAAAAGGCTGGAGGGAATCGCATAACCAACCCCCACATAACCCCAGTGCACTGGAACCGTGAAGTAGAAGGAAGAGGTCCTGAGGCTTATCAACCATAATGTCGCAATCATTGGTAAAGGACAATGAAAAGAGACATATGAGCCTGTGTGACACACAGACAGAAAAAGGGCAGTAACAGCACAAGACTGAAACTGACCTTCAAGAAGCCTAATGGCTATGGCAGACAACAGCCTGAGCAGAAGAAAGAGGACCCAGGGCAAAAAGGTCCTCCGACTGCTCCTGCAACTGGCGCAAATAAAAGGTGGAGAAAGTAGAAGCATTTCTCCAGTAGGCTGCCTGCATAACATCCGACAACTTGACGGAGTTAGAATAAGCCCAAGAGGTAGACAGTGCCCGCACCTCGTGGGCAGAAATACGATTGGTAATACAATAGCCAGCTGCTAAACGACTATAAGCCGTACGAATAGCAAGACAAATCCATCGAGAAATGGATTGAGGAGAGATCTTCTGTCGACACGGAATGAGAGACAGAAAAAAACGTTTTCTGCCTTTCCGTATGAAGCGTGTCCGATCAAGATAAATGCGAATAGCACGGGCCGGACAGAGCAAAGGGCGAGTACCCTCAACAGAGGGAAGAGCCCTGATACAGATAGGAGGAGGAGTAGTATCTGGTAACTGATTCTTAGCCAAAAAGGAGCAATCAGTGGTAAAAGTAACACTGTTGGGAGAGCTCCTAAAAAAGGCCAGGTCAACCGAGAGGGCATGAAGCTCACTAACCCGTCTGGCCGAAGCAAATGCCATCAGAAAAGCTGTCTTATATGTAAGAAAATGCATATCCACCTGGGATAAAGGTTCGAACGGCGCCCCCCCCCCCCCCCCCCCCCCCCCCAAGCAAAGCAGCACCCACGAAAGATTCCATCGTGGAGTAAGCTGCAAAGTCCGAGGCCTTTTCAAAGAAAAGTGCCGAACAAGCTTGAAGAGGTAAGGATTAGTGCCGATACGACGCTCCCCACATAAGAAAAAGTCTCTGAAAGCATAGACCTGTAACCCTTGATGGTAACAGGCTGGAGACCCCGAGAATCAAACAGATATACCAGAAACTCCGCAATCTGTGAAATCGAAGGATTGGCATAATCAACAGAGTGATCAGCACACCATCGACAGAAGACCTTCCATTTAGCTGCATAAGCTAAACCAGTGGAGTGCCTCCTTGAAGAAGAAATGCACTCCACTGCTCGTCTCGAAAAACCTCTACGGAGGAGACAGGACCTGACAAAAGATATGCGTGAAGGCACAACGAAGTCGGGTCGACGTGAAACCTCCTCGGGCGACCTTGACAAAGAAGGTCGCGACGTAGCGGGAGACGTGACGGAACCGCCACCATCAGCGAGCGGAGCTGATTGATCCACACCCGCTGAGGCGACAGGGGAGCGATCAGAATGATTCGACAACTGCAGGTTCGAATTTTGGCGAGAACCTGAGGAAGAATCGGAACCGGCGGGAAGGCGTAGCCGACTAGACCGTTCCAATCGAGTGACAGAGCGTCCACGGCAAAAGCCAGAGGATCTGGACATGGGGACACAAAAGTGTCCACCTGATGGTTCCAACGAGTCGCAAAGAGGTCGATGTGGGGACGTCCCCAGAGATCGCAAAGCGACTGGAACACTGCCCTGTGAAGCATCCACTCGGTGGAAATAACCCTGCCCTGTCGGGACAGGGAGTCGGCTAGGACGTTCAGACGACCGGGAATGTGACGAACAACCACTCCGGCGTGAACATCCTGAGCGAGCAGTAGAAGATCCCGAGCTAATTCGTACATCGGAAGCGAGTGCGTGCCGCCCTGGTTCCGAATGTAAGCAACCACTGTCGAACTGTCGGATAGTAGAAGGACCTGGCGATTCAACAGGTGAGGGATCCACTGCCTGAAACTCAGAAGAAGAGCAAGAAGCTCCTTCTGGTTGATGTGTAGAGCTGCTTGATCCTGGTCCCACATCCCGTGTAGGGAAAGACCGAGAGGATCCAACGTCGCACCCCATCCGAGATCGCTGGCATCTGCCGTTAGAATGCAATCGGACGTGGGTAAGTCCAGTGGAACACCCTGCGTAATCCACTGAACATCAGTCCAGGGAAGAAGGTGAGGATACAGAGAGTCCGGAAACGGAAGCACCTGATCCAGAGAATCTACATTAGGCCTCCAACGACTGAGCAGAAAGTGATGGAGAGGTCTGACACGTAGCCGACCTAGAGGAATGAGATCCGTCACCGAACCGCAGAGACCGATCAGCCGGAGAAAACTCTGAGCGGTCGCGGACCTGGACTGGGACAGAGTCAGAGCAAAAGCTGAGAGAATCACAGCCTTGGCCTGGGGAACAGCCACCAAATTGAATTTGGTTTGGAAAGACATCCCCAGATGACAAAACGACTGAGAAGGGACCAGGTCCGACTTCTCCTCGTTGACTCTGAATCCTAGCGACGTGAGCAAGCTCAACAGAGTGGCGACATCCGATTCCAGTAAGGAAGCATTGGAATGCCTCTGGAGGATATCGTCCAGATATGCCGAAGTAGTCACCCTGGACTGTGTGCGATGGAACGCTATCACATACGACATCAGTCTGGTGAACGCCCAAGGAGCCAGGTTGAGGCCGAAAGGCATGGCCTTGAACTGGTAAACTCGCCCCAGAAAAGCGAACCTGAGATACTTCCGTGACGCCGATGCATCGGAACGTGGAAGTAAGCGTCTCGCAGGTCGATGCTGGCTGCGAAATCTCCCTGGTGAATTGATTGGCGGACCGACCTGAAAGTCTCCATGCTGAACTTGGGAGCAATGATAGACTGGTTCAGGATACTCAGATCGATAACCGGTCGGAGTCGGCCGTCCTTCTTCGGCACCAAGAACAGGCAGGAATAGAAACCCACTGACTGAACGTTCTTGACGACCTCGATCGCCGCCTTTGCCAGGAGATTGGCAATCTCCGTGGACAAAAGTTCCCGACGTAAAACGTCTGAAGGAACTGTGGTTGGAAGAGGCACCCTTGACAGAGTGGTGTGCCATCGGAAGGATATGCGCAGCCCGGACCGAACAACATCTAACACCCATGGATCGGATGTGATGGTGGTCCAAAGGTCTGCGAACTCTGCTATCCTTCCTCCAACCTGGGACGAGTCGAGGTGAGGACCTTCATTTCGAGCCCCGACGAGGCCCGCGAGAGGAGAAACCACCTCCTCTGCTAAATGAAGAATCCTGAGACTTCCCTCGATTCTGCCGACCCCTACCTTTACCCCGTGAGTAAGAAGTACAGGCGGCGGCAGAAGGACCAGCCTTTTGCTTCACAGAGGAAGCTGAAGGGTACTTGTTAGGCTTGGAATGGCCCTTGCCTCCCCGAGAAGGCTGATCAAGCTGACGAAACAGCAGCTGATCTTTGGAATGACGTAGGACGTCATCCCGGACCGTCGACACGGAACCATGGAAAAGTTGCGGACCTGCCAAAGAAGCAGATCGAAGAGTAGCACGCTGCTCCTCGGGAAGGGATCGTCCTGTGTCCAGCACAGCGTCCCTTCGAACTAATTCCAAATTAGCCGTGTTACAGGCATGCGTGTGAGTAAGGTGCATAAGCGCCTTGGACAGCACACGCAAAGGAGCCTGTACCTCGTCAAACTTATCTGGAGGCAGATAAGCAGCCAAAGCTGAGACGACGTGATCTGAGAGAGAAAGCATGCCAAGCATCTCTCTAGATAAGCCCAACGTGGACTCCAGAGTCGTCATTGGAATGACGGCAGACTTGGGCTTGGAAAGCCCGAGGGAAGTGGAGTCCTGATCCAGAACCGTCAAAGCCTGGCAGACTGCCGGATTGGCGGAATTGTAGGAACGATAACGCACAGGAGGCAAAAAGGTGTCAACCCTGGTGAAGAACGAAGTCTTCAAAGCCTTGGAATTCAGCTTGGCATCCAATGCTGAAAAAGCTTCAACCACCTGTACCGACTGGCACGGTCGAAGGCGCCCAGAAGCAGGTTGCTCCATAGGCTGTTGGCGCGGCGACCGATGATCGCGGCCAGGCTGACACTGTCGGCTGGTTAGCAGGTTTGAGCTCAGGCAGAAACCCAAACACAAAGTCAAGAGCCGCCCCCAAGTCCGAAGACTGCTGGCCCTCGACCTCAAGCATGTCGGACTCCTCCCCAGAGTCGGAAGACACATAGCCCATCGTGGGCAAATCAGCCGACGCCTCCCATGGTGTCGGGACACCAGAGGAATCGGAAACCGGCCTGGGAGGCGGCGCCATAGGAGGCGCCTGGAAACCACCCATAGCCTCGCTGGAAGCAACAGGAAGGCTCTTAGAAAGAACCTGAGTGAGTAAGGAGAGGGCCTCCCTAAGCTCACTGCCCGTACCGACCGGTTCGACAGGGGAGCAAACCGGCAAAGTGGCTTCACCTCTGACCCTCTTAACCAGCGAAGGGTCACGATCCTCCAAAACACCCGACGCGGGACGACGGGCGGCAGCTGAAACATCTGAAGGCAGACGTGTATAGGGGTACGATACACCCCGAGGATCAATATTGCGAGAACTCATGAGAGTCACCGCGGACCTCTGCGGGGCAGAAGGTCCAGGCTGCACAAAAGGCGTTGGTCCCCCAAAACTGGTCGTGTGACCAGAGTGAGTAGACGGAAACGCCACGAAGTTCATAGTGTTTCCACTACGAACAGCCGAATCCAAAGACACAACTGTGGTGCTCGACGGCGAAGAGACCACAGCCATGGGCTCGGCCGGCAGCCCCTTCCGACTTCGCCGAGTTGAAGTCAGAGAAGGCTGAGGCCGATATCCCACGTCTACAGTATCGGACATTCCTGCAGTCCCCTGCAGCGAAAAGCCGAGGCCGGTTGAAACAGACAACGAAGCAGACGGACCAGCAGCAGTATTAGATACGTCGAGAGTCGTTGAGGCTGGTGAAATAGAGGAGAGAGCACACCAGCTCGGCTCCGAAGGAGGAGTCACAACCTTAGTGACAGCCTCAGATGTCGACTGGAGGGGAACCGTAGTCCCGGAACCAGGCATCTCTTCACCAGAACACTCAACGGCTCCGCAATATCCACCACAGGAAAAGACTGCACATCCCCACGGAGGAGGAATAACTCTCACCAGACAAAGTCGGCTCGGGAGGCTCCGAACGACCACGTTCTCCTTTCCCACGGGAGCGGGAGGCACGGCCACGAGAACGAACGACACAGTTTACTGACGCCCAGAAGGTGGAAGACCATGTTCCACAGACACCACACGGCCGCACACCCATTACAGGAGGAACAAGACGAATGTACATCGTCCACATGCTTTGGCAGCAGACATTGCCCACAAGGAATTGTCCTGGGCATGATAGAGGTGAGAGGAGCAGAGAAAGTGAGATCAGAAAACAGAACACCCCCAAAGAAGAGAGAAAGGTGACAGAAACAAAGACCCCAGACGGTCGACCGGGAACCACACAACAGGAAGACTACTCTCAAAAGAAAGAAGAAACACTGTAGGAGGGGTACCCCGCTGACACCTAACTCGAACACAATTAGAAAATTTTGCAAAAAAAAGCATTAACAATAATTGTGAAAAATCTAAGTCCGAACCGCGTGGCACACGAAATTCGCGCGCGACTCGAGAGAGAGCAAATAAATATACATTATGGACATAATAATAGAAAAGAGAATATAAAACACTGTTCCTGAGAATACAAAGGATACACTGTGGTATAATGAATCAGGAATCATCAAACATCGAGCTGGTGGAACACTGATAAGCGTGCAAAAACATCTCGACACGAAGCGGATTATAAAAAGAATGAGTCTTTAGAGACGGTATATGCGCACTGGCAACGGAAGTCGTGGAGTTGTACTTGGGAGAGAGCGTCCCGTACTGGGTCTGCGCCGGTTGCACTCGACCCAGTTTTGGCTTATTTTTATTGGTGCTTTTGCACCACTTTTCTTTCCCAACTTGCTTGGGAAAGACAAAAATAGAGAGTATTTTATCCGAGTTAGGGACTTCTACTGTAGTGCAAGCCTGTAGTAAACAATTGTGAGTAGGTTGATAAGAAAATATGGATCAGCACTTACACTGACGCGTTAGAACCTGTGTTTACAGAATATAGGACAGACTGCTGATAAAGTGACAATAGATCAGAATAGTTATATAGAAGATATTGAATTACAAAGATTGTTACCACAACAGAAACTAGATGAATTAAGTAATAGTGATTCTACACTGTTCAGATCATTAGTTGGCAGTGTTAATTGGATTTCACAGGGAACAAGACCTGATATATCTTTTGACTTCATTGAATTAAGCACCAAGTTAAAGAAAGGGCATACATCTGATTTATGAGTGTCTAAACTTATTGTGAAACTTAAATCTGAGGATTGCAAAATAACATTTCCTTGCTTAGGACTTCCACCACCTATAGGTGAATGGAGAATTGTTCTTTTTACAGATGCAGCCTATGCTAACCTTCCTGATGGTTTTAGTAGTACTATGGGAAATATAATCTTTTTGTTAGGCGAGAATAAAGTAAGCTGCCCATTGTCATGGAGTGCCAATAAAATTAAAAGAGTTGTACACTCAACTTTAGCAGAAGAAACTATGAGTCTACAACAAGGAATAGATAAAGGTATTTATGTGAGAAAACTCATAGTGGAAATTGTTAATATTAAAGAATCAGTTATTCCTATAATTGCCTATGTTGACAATAAAAATGTTTGTAGAATCTATTCACTCTACCAAAGAGGTTGAAGAGAAAAGACTTAGTATAGACGTAAGTTCTATAAAACAATCACTCAGTGAAGGCAAGATACAAAGTGTTAGATGGTGCCCTGGTTCCAGTCAATTGGCAAATTGTCTCACCAAAAGAGGAGCTTCGGGTCATCAGCTGCATTTGATCCTTCAGTCAGGAAGGATGTAAGTGAGCTTAAAAATGGGCAGCCATCACGGCTGATTGATCGTGACCAAAAGGGGACTTCTCATCTTGACATTATCTGGAGTCATCCTACCAAGTTACAATGAAATCCCTTCATAAATACGACCTGTAGACTGTGCTAAAGGTTTTTGGGCTTTGGGGCCCCTGTAGCCGTCACAGTTGACTGATCACGACCAGAAGGGGATGTTCTCATTTAGACATTATATGGAGTCATCCTACCAAGTTAAAATAAAATCCCTCCATAAATACGACCTGTAGACTGTGCTAAAGGTTTTGGGGTTTTGGGCTCGGGCAGCCATCACGGATGACCGATCGCGACCAAAAGGGGACGTTCTCATCTAGACATGACCTCAAACCTGCATATGAAATTTCGTGATGATCGGACAAGAACTACAGGGTGTCGCCTGTGCTAAAGGAAAATGTGAACAGACTCACAGACTAACAGACTAACAGACTCACAGACGTGATGGCAATAACTTACCTTGACTTTGTCAAGTTAAGCTAAAAATGAACTTGACAAACTGAAAAACGTGTTTGTGACAGTCATGGGACTTACATCTTGCATAACAACCATCTATCATTGAAAAAGGAGTGTTTTTTAGTTTCTTCTCCAATTTTAATTTCTTATTGTATTGTGATGCTTGCAACATGAAGTACTACAGACTACCAGCTGAACACATTTTATTTATACATGTACCCTATGCAATGTTGTACAGCACCATGATTGAAGGCCAGTGACTTCGATCAGCTGGGAAATGTGGCGATCTCGTATCGACTGCAGATGGTATGCACTACATGTACACCCGTTTAATGGGGAACCTTTATTGAAATGGCCAGATATCAAAGAGATTTTAATAGTCAGTGACAAATATAGAATAACTGGAAAGTGTCGGTTGTCATAATCGGTTGATGTCCCATAACCGGCTGGTTCCGATTGCTGATTCTGATTATCGGTTTATCACTAATCTGAAGTGGGAAGGGGGTCAATGCATGTTTATCTGTTGACTCCGGGGAGCTCCCAAAAGACTCGAGGGATGCAAATATTTCTTGCACATTCAAGAAGGGAAAGAAACATACAGCCAAAAATGATAGACCTCAGGCTTGTCATTTTGAAAATTGCAGGAGGGCCATTATGGTTCGCCTCAAATCACCCCAGGAGGACCATTTTGGGTCTGCCTAAAATAACCCCAGGAGGGCCATTTATGGTTTGCAGGGGCCATTTTGTTTCAGCCTGCTGGGTAGACCACTAATATCATTTTAAGGTACATGGTTTGTGTAATTATGATGTACGTCATCACGTAATGCATAGATGCAGGCTTGAATATTTGGATGCAAGATACCAGGTTACCCATAACACTCACTAACAGTGTTATAGTTATCTTGCATCTAAATAACCAAGCCTGTATCTATACATTACATGATAACTGTACAAGCCAGTGCACTGTGCTCACCACCAGATGACGATAACTTGGGACGAATCAAACAGATTGGGGGGGGGGGGGGGGGGGGGGGCAGGCGGGGGGGGGGGGGGGGGGGGGGGGGTTGAATTGTCCCGGCTTTGATTTTGGGACAAAACATCCCAGTCGAATCGTCAGGGGTTGAACTGGCTTGGGGATGATACGTCCCGTAATCGCGTGTGACACGAGAGTTGTCACAGTCTGATGTACAATAATGTATTAACTAATTACAACTCTGGAATTATCAGACCTCTCCCTCGTATTTGGAAAGTTACTTACTGTCTCGGGGTGACTGCATCAACAACACACTACAAGCTTCACAAATTGTGCTTTGTTACCTCCTTCAATCCATGAAATCTGCTGTTTACGACGGCAATTTTAAAGTGCCTTCGACTGAATGGGCCACACCGTCTGCAGAATTTTGAACTCAAGCGGGCGACTGCGGCCCAGGACGATCGCCCGCCTCAAAATGACAAGCCTGAGACCTGTCTCATTAACTTCAGTCAAAAGCAAATTCCTTGATCAAATCTTGTGCAGGCACATTCTGACAAATCATGAAAGGAATCAGATCCTCATGCCTTCAAAACCACCACTTCCAAT
The DNA here is from genome assembly GCA_031216915.1 of Pictodentalium vernedei. Classification (NCBI taxonomy): domain Eukaryota; kingdom Metazoa; phylum Mollusca; class Scaphopoda; order Dentaliida; family Dentaliidae; genus Pictodentalium; species Pictodentalium vernedei. The sequence continues at coordinate 279,191,525 of CM062293.1, forward strand.
CCAGTTATTCCTGTGACACCCATCAACTTAAAACCCTGCATGGCTTCTTGTGGGAATTTTACAAGAAAACCAATGAGTGTTACCATACTGGATTTCTCCAAAGCCTTTCACACAGTGCCACATGACAGATTAAAATATAAGCTACAGCAATATGGCATCAGAGGGAATATAGAGTCTTGGCTAACAGCTTTTCTCACAACAAGAACCTATGAGAACAGTGGGGGAAGGTAGTATCACAAGGAGCAGTCTAGGACCTCTTCAATTCATATGCAGTATAAACATTCTTGTGTACCTGTTTAGGAAGGGTCTTTATCAAAATGGTGGTGTGTCAACAAGAAAATGGTGGGTGTCCACTTCAAACCATAAATTCAGTGCTTTTCCTCTATATTGTTGGCATTGTATAAACCCCTTTCGATGAAGGAATAATTTATCATTATCGCACATCTCTTCAGTAACAGTCTTGAAACTTCTTGAAAATCACATGTGAAAACAATTGAAAGTTTGACTGTCAAATTAAAGCAGAATCTGTAACAATCAACTGATTATATCTAACTTATTTGAGCATAATCAACACGTTTCATGAAATCAAATGTAAACTTTCATTTACCTTAGTATAGGAAGTGAGCAATTTCCATAGAAAAATCAGTATTTTAACAGGAACGATCTTGCTAAATTTATGACAGGTCTCATAAATTGGTTAAAGACGGGTATTGTTGTGAAATTTTTTTTAAGGATGGTCACATTTCTCGAGGCTTTGGCTTTTGGTTCGGCAGAGAAATGAGACAACAGAATAAACAATATTTATTTGTTTTGCTGCCATATGCACATAAGAACAGATGTGTGGCTCACTTTTGAGGACTTTGGTAAACCAATTTCTTTTGAAAACATGCACTATCCAAAAACAACACATACATTTATCGAACATTATAAAAATTTCATTTCTTTTTGAAGGAACCATTGGAATATTTTGAAACCAGTGAAAGTGATAAACATGTGAAAATTTAAATTTAAATTTTTAGTATAGTTTTTCTAACAATTTTCTTCAGACCCAAAAGCAAGCCTTCTGTTGGTCCTATGTTAAAACTAAACTGAATATATTAAGTTACAAGTATTGAACAATGATGAACAAGAGAAACATTCTGGGATATTTACTTTTTTTTTAATGAGAAATTATATTTTTAAACTTAGCAAATTTAATTGAACCTCAAATAAAGGAGATTAAAAGGTACTTTTTATTCGTGTCCATCACTCATTAATATGTACATGAAGAAACCTTGAAGACAGTTTCTCAGTATGTTCTCGAGAAAAAATCGACTTATTTGACTTCTCCGATACTTGGCTATCTCTATAGGCAACTAAAATTTGACTAGATACTATGACAGGAATAATTTATTAATTGTTTTGATGGCCTCCTATGACTGATTAGTGGTGCAATTCTTCTGAGTCATGTTCATAAGAGTTAACTTGAGGCTTTCAGGATTAAAGCAACACAACTATAATGCAATTGGAAAGCTCCTTAACACACTACTTCAGAATAAAATCTGGTAACAATCTGTCAATAACTGTGTCTTCTGAAGCACTGAAGTTGATTTAAATATGGCTGCTAGGGTGGTCAGGGCCATGAATATTCAAAATTTGATTAAACTTTAATAACCGGTCAGCTGATTTGATTTTACTTGATTTCGATTCAAAACTCTGCAATATTTTTAAATATCCTAAATCTTCAACAGAACTTTTGACCACTTGTATATTTCCCATTGTCTTCAAGCAAAGTATTACTAAAATGCCCCAGAGACGGCTTCATGTGTGATAATGGGTCCCAATAGGCACACTGCCCATACAATTTTTGTTCTAATGATGAGTCGTAAGATAATTTTTCAAGACAAAAACATAAAATTTTAATGGTAGTTCCTGCATATAATACTCAATGGTTTTAGAGAATTCCTCAGGCGAAAGGTTAATGTCCCTGTCATGCCAGAAGTGTACAAATTTCTGCTTTATAGTCCTAAATAGCTTGTTCCATAAATTTGTCTACCTATCCACCCTAATATTTTCAATCCTCGCTCCCTGACATTGGTTTTCAAAAAATCTATTCTGAGAAGATGGGAAGACATGACTTGATTCATACAAAGTCCAGGAAAAAAACAGGTGTTTAAAGATCACCAATTCAAAAACCAATCCTATTCACCAGAATATATTTTGTTGAGTGCTACCTTTTTTCAAATACCATTTAAATCTTAAGTATTTCTTGGTGAAGATACCAGCAAGAGGATTCTTGCTTTTATGAGATTTTGCTCATAATTTTGTTACAACTTTTTGAAGAGTGTTTATTGGAACTCTCCAATAAATTGTAACAAAACAATTTGATAAAAACGTTTTTATCTACTGCTGAGGAAACAAGCCAATGCACGCAGTCAAGCTAATGAAATGGCTTTGAGCACTATTCAAGAGCAATTATTGTAACTTGTAGCACTCAACTAGTTAAAATGAGTTCTGTCTGTACTTTAAAGGAGTTTTGCTGCACTTGATTCATACAAAGTCCAGGAAAAAAACAGGTGTTTAAAGATCACCAATTCAAAAACCAATCCTATTCACCAGAATATATTTTGTTGAGTGCTACCTTTTTTCAAATACCATTTAAATCTTAAGTATTTCTTGGTGAAGATACCAGCAAGAGGATTCTTGCTTTTATGAGATTTTGCTCATAATTTTGTTACAACTTTTTGAAGAGTGTTTATTGGAACTCTCCAATAAATTGTAACAAAACAATTTGATAAAAACGTTTTTATCTACTGCTGAGGAAACAAGCCAATGCACGCAGTCAAGCTAATGAAATGGCTTTGAGCACTATTCAAGAGCAATTATTGTAACTTGTAGCACTCAACTAGTTAAAATGAGTTCTGTCTGTACTTTAAAGGAGTTTTGCTGCACTAAGTAACAACAAGTGAAAACTAATAAAACAGTACCTGCAAAATGATTGATCTGGAAATCTCCAGGCTGTGGATACCTCCTCATGTCACTGGATGCGTGTGTTGGTCTAAATACCACCTCTTCTGTCTGCAACAAAAGAACAGCCATCATAAAATTAACATTTCCTAATCTCTTATACAGAATAACTGAACAGAAATGAGAGTACTTAAGTGACAGATTTCAGGTATGTGAGTCCTGGTGAGCATCAGATGTTACTCATATTATCCTAACAAATGAAAATCATAACTTTATCAAAATGAGTTTAAAAAAATATCTGGAAGCTGATAAATGGAAGATGGTTTTAATTTTTAGCCTGTAAATAAAACCATCCATTGTGGGGTTTTAACTAGAGGCTCTAAAGAGCTTGTAATCGCTCACCTGGCAGAACTACATACGAAAATGTGATTTTCCATAAGATTTCCATGGTAACTATGAGCCAAAATTGTGGTCATGCTTGCAACATTACATCAACATTACAGGAGGATCATTGGTAGAAGATGTCCCAGTCCTCAATCATGAAGTTTCAAAACATTTGACCTTGTAGTTTCAGAGGAAAAGAGTTTTCAAAATCAACCAATCAGAATCAAAGAATGCCTCTGGCCACCACGTTTTTCATCAAACAAGAATAAAATGAGTAACAGTTGTAGAGAACCTCTCATAGACCATGCCTGTCAAGGTTGGTTCACATTGGCTCAGCAGTTCCAGAGAGAAGGTGAAAATGTGATTTCCCATTGGGTTTCTATAGTAACTATAAACCGTAATTGCAGCCATATTTGCAACCTGATCAAGATTAAATGAGGATCATTGATAGAGGGTGTTCCAGTCATCAAGCATGTGAAGTTTCAAAACATTTGGTCTCGTGGTTTTGAGAGTAGAAGATTTTTGAAAATCCACCAATCAGAATTAAAGAATGCCTCTGGCAGCCATCTTTTCCATCCCACGGGAACAAAATGAGGATCGTTTGTAAAGTACCTCCCATAGACCATTCCTGTCACATTTGGTTCACATCTGCTCAGTAGTTCCAGAGAAGCAGATGAAAATGTTATTCCCCATTTGGTTTCTATAGTTACTATAAGCCACAATTTCAGCCATGTTTGCAACCCGATCAACATTAAATGAGGAACGTTGGTAGAGGATGTTCCAGTCATCAGTCACGTGAAGTTTCAAAATATTCGGCCTTGTAGTTTCAAAGGAGAAGATTTCTTGAAAATCCACACATTTATGAATTCTGTTTAAAAAAAAATCAGTAAAGGAAGGTTAAAGAATATTTTGAAAAATACAGTTTTTTTCAGACAGTACTGTCTTTCAAATAGCTTTGGATAGGTAAAGGGTTACAGGAAACACAACTTTTTATTCAAATAATTTGTCATATCTTAAATGATATCATAATTGTCTGGTCAGCTCTACATGATGGTATACAAAATTAAAGAACCTCAGTGAGCACGCTCACATACCCCACGCGCCCCGATATTTCAAGCTCTAATCATTTTTTTAAAAATAAACATAGATTCTAGGAATACTGCAGAAAACAGTGTTCTTTAGTTTCAACGGTATTGAAAGAATTCAACCAGAGAAAAAGCCCGGAAAACTGTAATTTTGATGAACTTTTCAAAGTCTATGGGGCCGTAATTTTGGTAAAAATCAGTGGAGCGGAACAAAATGCAAACTTGATCTGTAAGCCACCATGTCAGACTAACATACCAAACATCAGCTCAATATCTGGAAGCGTGTAGGAAAAAAGTCCGTAAAACTGTAATTTTAATGCATTTTTCAGAGTCCAAGGGTCGTAATTTCGGTAAAAATCAGTGGAGCAGAACAAAATGCAAACTGGTTCTGTAGGCCACAATGTTAGACTAACATACCAAAAATCATCTCAATATCTGGAAGCGTGTAGGAAAAAAGTCTGCAAAACTGTAATTTTGATGAACTTTTCAAAGTTCAAGGGCCGTAATTTCGATAAAAATCAGTGGAGCAGAACAAAATGCAAACTTGATCTGTAGGCCACCATGTTAGACTAACATACCCAAAAACAGCTCAATATCTGGAAGCGTGTACAAAAAAAGTCCGGAAAACTGTAATTTTGATGAACTTTTCAAAGTTCAAGGGCCGTAATTCAGGTAAAAGTCAGTGGAGCAAAAAAAAATGCAAACTTGATCTGTAGGCCACCATGTTAGACTCACATACCAAAAATCAGCTCAATATCTGGAAGCGTGTAGAAAAAAAGTCTGGAAAACTGTAATTTTGATGAATTTTTCAGAGTCCAAGGGCCGTAATTTCGGTAAAAATCAGTGGAGCGGGAAAAAATGCAAACTTGATCTGTAGGCCACCATGTTAGACTCACATACCAAAAATCAGCTCAATATCTGGAAGCGTGTAGAAAAAAAGTCTGGAAAACAAGTAGGACTGACTGACGGACGGACCAGTCAAAAACATTATACCCCAGCAACTTCGTTGCGTGGGGTATAATAATCAAAAGCTTCACTTTCATGTTTTCCAAACACCTGTCATCAATCAGTATTTCTAATAAGAATTATAGCTGCAAACTTGTTTACAGTACAAGTCAAAATAAGTTGAAGGATAACCAGTATAATCTATGTATCTTTCTCTTCCTACACTGATAAGACCAGATGCTGACATCATTTTCTGGAAAGCTCTCACTGGTAGCTTTCCAGAAAATGATGGCAGATTCTGATCTCATCAGTGCAGGAGCAGCAGTATACTTAGTTTATTGTGGTTATGCTACAACTTATTTTGACTTGTACAGTATACACAATATTTTTGTGTTTTTTTCCTGTTCTCAGTGGAGAAAACTGGAACCAACCCTTACCAGATTCTCAAATGAAAGTGTCAATGACACTGTAGCTTAAATTGTCTGTGTGTTGTGTTTGATGAAAAGGATAATGTTCAATGCTTATGAAAGGATTATGAAATAAGACAAGAATTGTGATAATTGGGAATATGTTAATTTCTGTTCCCTGTATGCTATGTTTTTAATAAAACAATATGAGGTGTAGGCTGCACTAAAGAATAGAGGGGTGGGTTAATGTGGCCTTCACAGTTAATGTATGTGGCCCTCACAGTTAACGTATGTCAACAAAAGTTACCAAGCTACAGTGAAATTATTCCAAAACAAGTCATCCTATCAAGTTACAACGAAATCCCTTCATAAATATGATCTGTAGACTGTGCTAAAGATTATCGGGCTTCAGGCCTGTGTAGCCATCACAGCTGACTGATTGCAACTAAAGGAGACGTCATCATCTCTACATTATACTGAGTCATTCTACCAAGTTACAATGAAATCCCTTCACAAATACAACCTGTAGTCTGTACTCAAGTTTTTCGGGTTTTGGGCTTGGGCAGCCATCATGGTTGAATGATCGTGACCAAAAGGGGCGATCTCATCTGGGCATTATCTGGAGTGATCCTACAAAGTTACAATAAAATCTCTTCATAAATATGACCTGTAGACTGTGCTAAAGGTTTTTGGGCTTCAGGCCCTTGTAGCCATCACAGCTGACCAATCACAACCAAAAGGGGATGTCATCATCTAGGCATTATATGGAGTCAACCTAACAAGTTACAATGAAATCCTTCCATAAATACGACCTATAGACCATACTAAAGGTTCTTGGTTTTTGGGCTCGGGCAGCCATCAAGGCTGAATGATCATGACCAAAATGGGACAATCTCATCTAGACATTATTTGGAGTCATCCTACCAAGCTACAATGAAATCCCTTCATAAATATGACCTGTAGACTGTGCTAAAGGTTTTTGGGCTTCAGGCCCTTGTAGCCATCACAGTTGACCAATCACGACCAAAAGGGGATGTCATCATCTAGGCATTATATGGAGTCAACCTAACAAGTTACAATGAAATCCTTCCATAAATACGACCTATAGACCATACTAAAGGTTCTTGGTTTTTGGGCTCGGGCAGCCATCAAGGCTGAATGATCGTGACCAAAATGGGACAATCTCATCTAGACATTATTTGGAGTCATCCTACCAAGCTACAATGAAATCCCTTCATAAATATGACCTGTAGACTGTGCTAAAGGTTTTTGGGCTTCGGGCCCCTGTAGCCGTCACAGTTGCCCAATCGTGTCCAAAAGGGGACATTCTCATCTAGACATTATATGAAGTCAACCTACCAAGTTACAATGAAATCCTTCATAAATATGACCTGTAGACTGTGCTAAAGGTTTTCGAGCTTCGGACCCCTGTAGCCATCACAGTTGCCCAATCATGTCCAAAAGGGGATATTCTCACCTGGACATTATATGAAGTCAACCAACCAAGTTACAATGAAATCCTTCATAAATATGACCTGTAGACTGTGCTAAAGGTTTTTGGGATTCCGGCTCGGGCAACCATCATGGTTGAATGATCACAACCAAAAGAGGACATTCTCATCTGGGCATCATCTGATCTTATGAAGTTACAATGAAATCCCTTCATAAATATGACCTGTAGACTGTGCTCAAGGTTTTCGGGCTTCGGACCCCTGTAGCTGTCACAGTTGACCAATCATGACCAAAAGGGGATGTCATCATCTAGGCATTATATGGAGTCAACCTAACAAGTTACAATGAAATCCTTCCATAAATACGACCTATACACTATGCTAAACGTTTTTGGGCTTGGGCAGCCAACGAGGCTGAACAACCATGAACAAAAGGGAACGTTCCCATCTAGACATTATTTGGAGTCATCCTACCAAGTTACAATGAAATCCCTTCAGAAATATGACCTGTAGACTGTGCTAAAGGTTTTCGGGCTTTGGGCCCCTGTAGCCATCACAGTTGCCCAATCATGTCCAAAAGGGGACATTCTCATCTAGACATTATATGAAGTCAACCTACCACGTTGCAATGAAATCCCTTCATAAATATGACCTGTAGACTGAGCTAAAGGTTTTCGGGCTTCGGGCTCGGGCAGCCATCATGGTTGAATGATTGCAACCAAAAGGGGACATTCTCATCTGGGCATCATCTGGAGTGATATTACAAAGTTACAATGAAATCCCTTCATAAATATGATCTGTAGACTGTGCTCAAGGTTTTTGGTCTTCAGGCCCCTGTACCCATCACAGTTGACCAATCACGACCAAAAGTGGATGTCATCATCTAGGCATTATATGGAGTCAACCTAACAAGTTACAATGACATCCTTTCATAAATACGACCTATAGACTATGCTAAAGGTTTTTGGGCTCCCGCGGCCATCAAGGCTGAATGATCGTGACCAAAAGGGGACGTTCTCATATAGACATTATTTTGAGTCATCATACCAAGCTACAATGAAATCCCTTCATAAATATGACCTGTAGACTGTGCTAAAGGTTTTGGGGCTTCAGGCCCCTGTAGCCATCACAGTTGCCCAATCATGTCCAAAAGGGGACGTTCTTATCTAGACATTATATGAAGTCAAACTACCAAGTTACACTGAAATCCCTTCATAAATATGACCTGTTGACTGTGCTAAAAGTTTTCGGGTTTTGGGCTCGGGCAGCCATCATGGTTGAATGATCGCAACCAAAAGGGCACATTCTCATCTGGGCATCATCTGGAGTGATCCTACGAAGTCACAATGAAATCCCTTCATAAATATGACCTGTAGACTGTGCTCAAGGTTTTTGGGCTTCGGGCACCTGTAGCCGTCACAGTTGACCAATCACGACCAAAAGGGGATGTCATCATCTAGGCATTATATGGAGTCAACCTAACAAGTTACAATGAAATCCTTCCATAAATACGACCTATAGACTATGCTAAATGTTTTTGGGCTCGGGCAGCCATCAAGGCTGAAGGGGGGGGGGGTGGCTCAGTAGGTAGAGGTGCAGGCTGCAAGCCGAGAGGTCCTCGGTTCGAATCCCACCTGCATTAATTGCGTTGTGTCCTTGGGCAAGACACTTCACCCCCACTGCCCACGGTGATGCTGTGTACTAAGGCGTACTGCACATCGATGGTGCACCTGTCTTCAACCAATGCTAACCCTGCTTGTGTGGATAGAGTATGTTGGGGAGCTGACAGTTGCTCGCCATTACTCGATGGTTCTCTCCGGGTACTCCGGCTTCCTCCACCCGTAAAACTGTCGTGGTCATGATTAGCCATTGTGCAGAAATATGTGACCTTAAAAACACCAATAAATAAATATCAAGGCTGAATGATCGCGACCAAAAGGGGACATTCTCATCTAGACATTATTTGGAGTCATCCTACCAAGCTACAATGAAATCCCTCCATATTAAATATGACCTGCAGACTGTGCTAAAAGTTTTTGGGTTTTGGGCTTGGGCAGCCATCACGGTTGACAGATCATGATCAAAAGGGGACATTCTCATCTAGGCATTATACAGAGGCATCCTACCAAGTTACAATAAAATCCCTTCATAAATACGACCTGTAGACTGTGCTAATAGTTTTCAGGTTTTGGGCTCGGGCAGTCATACCGGTTGACCGATCGTGACCAAAAGGGGACGTTCTGATCTAGACATGACCCCAAACCTGCATATGAAATTTCGGGATGATCAAGCAAGAACTACGGGGTGTAGCCTGTGCTAAAGGAAAATGTGACAGACTCACAGACTAACAGACTTCCGCACGCATGATGGCAATAGCTTATCTTGACTTTGTCAAGTCAGCTTTGATGAATCAGTCACAAATGACAATTTTTACTTCATTTCAGAAGTTACTTCCCTTGATGTCCAGGCAATCATTCTCTGCAGTTCATGAGTGGTTGGCAAGGCCAATATTGGAGCAGTATATTCATATCATGCTGGCTTTAAAAGTTTTGCCCCAAGTGCAGGAGTTCATGAACACAATGGAAACTTTTTACAAAATGAAAAACCACAATTTAAAGCACATCTTCTATTACAAGAATACTTTTCACTTCAGAAAGGTGAATTTTACGGATTTATTTCACCAGTCAACAAAAATTATAATAATTCTTGAACACCACCTGTCTGTAATCAAGTTTTACAAACAAGAGGCCCCAAGGGACCTTAATCATTCACCTGATAAAATTGTTTAAAGAAGGATTTAAAGTCACATACAGCATCTGCATGTTAATATACTTCTATTTTGGCTAGAGTATGTGGGGTGAATTGGGTTCTTTTTGTGTAAAATCATTCAAACACCTTCAAAACATATTTTGAAGCAAAGAGAAACAAGCCTGGATATAAGGGGTCGGACACGAACAAAGTCCGAATCAAGTTATGCATTTGTCAGATGGCCAGTTGCTTGCACTCATCACTCTGTCTGAGGCCAATTTTCAAAGTTAAGTAGGCAGTGACGTGTGGGAATGGTGGGTGAACTATCGCTCACCTCTATTTTTGTTCATTGATAGTACAAATCCATAACAGTTTATTTCCCATTATCATAATACACAACAATCAAAACAAAAACATAAAACAAGGATTTTGTAGATGGACACTTTCCCAGGGGATTACTCCTGCAAGGTATCAAACATGCAGTGCTTCCCCTTGATTTGAATTTCTGTGTTCACAATTGTCAAAAGCAAACCGAATGCAGTGTTTCAACTGAAGTACTGTCGTCATACTGACTTATCAATGATATGGTAGAAACCCTTTAAGGTATGTGTAAATTCTCATTAAACTGCTTTGAATAGACTGAAAATTACTGTTTGCAACTGATGCTAAAAAAATGTCTGGCAGGGTCTCTAAATGTCGGACAGGAGTCAGTTTGTGCCTGTCATTTTGTCTGGCACCCTCCAAAAAATTATATCCAGGCTTGAAGAGAAAATAAATCTCCAGTGCACTCCCTCTCACGCCTCTCCCACAGGGTGAATTTCATAAAATCAGCCAATACCTTCTAAATCCTTCTTCTCAACCAAACAAATTTTGTCCAATGGACCCTCTGATACCACCCAGGGGCCGCATTAGGCCTGGTAGGCCCCCATTTGAACAAATGTTAATCTTATACACTCACATTCACATCTAACTAAAATTTACCACCATCAGCTCTGGCAGAATCTGACTCATGGATGTGAAGAAGATTTTTTAAAGAATATACTTTATACTGCACTAAGTTAAAATTTTAGATTCCACAATGACGAAGGCACTTGATTTGAAGAAACTGGAATCTGAACCTCCTATGGTTGCTGGATATCAAATATCAAAAGATTCTAACTGGGGAATCTGAAGAAAATTTCTAAAGGAATTTCCCCATATTGCATTAAGTTAAAATTTAAGTTGCCAAAGGGACCCCACATATAAACCCAGGGACCTCATTTGAACAAGCTAGAATTTGACCCTATGAAGGATACTGAAAACCAAATTGCAAAAGATTCTGACTGGTGGATCTGAAGAAAGGATTTTCGTAAAAATTCCTCATATTGCACTAAGTTAAAATAAAGGCTCCCATGGGGAATCCAAATAAGACCATAGGGACTTGATCTGAAGAAACTTGAATCTAAAACTTTTAAGCATACAGCATATCGAATATCAAAAGATTCTGACTGGTAGATATGAAGATTTTTAAAGAATATTCCCCCTACTGCACTAATTGCACTAAGTTCAAGTTCCCATAGGGACCCCAAATATGAGCCCAGGGACTTGATTTGAACAAACTTGACTCTGACCCAGACTAAGGAGGCTCTATACCAATCATCAAAATAATCTGACTGGTGGATCTGAAGATTTTTTAATAAATTTTCCCCAAACTGCACTATGTTAAAATTTAGATCCCCATAGGGAGGCCAAATATGAACCCATGGGCTTGGTTTGAACAGACTTGAATCTCAACCCACTCAGGCTGTTACATACAAAATATCAAAAGATTCTGAATGATGGATCTAAAGAAGATTTTTAAAAACTATACCTCATGTTACACCAAGTTACAATTTTGGCTTCACAGTGAGCCCATATGACTTCGGAGACTTAACTTGAACAAACTTAAACTCCCCTTAAAAATGCAGTATATCAAATATCATTTTTTAGATTTTAACTGGTTGATCTCAAAAAGAAGATTTTTCAGTAAATTTCTTCATATTGCACTAAGTTAAAATTTGGGTACCGATAGGGAGCCCAACTATGGACCCTAGGTATTGATTGGAATAAACTTGAATCTCCAATAAGAATGCTGCATACCAAATGTCAAAAGGTTGTTACTGATGGGTCTGAAGAAGATTTTTAAAAAAATATTTCTCAAGTTACACCAAGTTAAAATTCGGGTTCCCACAGTGAGCCCAAATACGACTCCATGGACTTAATTTGAAGAAATTTCATGCTGATCCCCCTAAAGATGCAGTATATATTGCATCAAATTAGAATTTGGGTTCCCATAGTGAGCCCATATATGAACTCTGGGACTTGATTAGAACAAACTGGAATATCATGCCACTAAGGCTGTTACATACCAAATATCAAAAGATTCTAAATCATGGGATCTTAGGAAGACAATTTAAAAAAAATATTCCACATGTTACACTAAGTTAAAATTTGGGCTCCCACATTGAGCCCAAGTATGACTCCAGGGACTTGATTAGAACAAATTTAAAGCTGATCCCATTGAAGATGCAGTATATCAAATATCAAGAGATTTTGACTGGCAAATCTGAAGAAGATGTTTTTTAAATAAATCTGTTCATATTGCCCTAAGTTAAAATTCTGGTTCCAATAGGGAGCCCAAAATGAACCAGGGGACTTGGTTTGAACATACTTGAATTACACCCCACTAAGAATGCAGCATTAAAAGATTCTGATTAATGGATCTGAAGAAGATTTTTAAACAATATTCCTCAGGCTGCACTAAGTTAAAACTCTGAGTCCAAATATGACTCCAGGGACTTTGGACAAATTCATGCTGACCCCCCTAAAGATGCAGCATATCAAATATCAAGAGTTTTTGACTGATAGATCTGAAGTAGATGATAAATAAATTTCTTCATACTGCACCAAGTTAAAATTCGGGTTCCAAAGGGAGCCCAAATATGAACCCAGGGACTTGGCTTGAACATTCTTGAATCAAACCCCATGTAGGATGCTACATATCCAATATCAAAAGACTCTGACTGATGGATCTGAAGAAGAAAAGAATATTCCTCATAATACACCAATGTAAATTTTGGGCTCCTATAGGGATCCCAAATATAACTCTAGGGACTTCATTTGAACAAACTTCAAGCTGACTCCACTAAAGATGCAGTATACCAAATATCAAGAGATTCTGAAAGGTAGATCTGAAGAAGAAGATTTTTAAATACATTTCCTCATATTGCAAAAAGTTAAAATTTGGGTTCCCAGAGGCAGCCCAAATATTAACCCAGGGACTTGTATCAAACAAACCTGAATTTGACCCCTCTAAGGAAGTCGTATACCAAGTATCAAAAGATTCTGATTGGTTGCCTGGAGAAGATTTTTTAATTTAAAAAAAAAATTTTGTGGGGCACTAACAGAATTGTGCCCCTTTTGATAACCCCAGTGGACGTTTTAACTTCATTTGAACAAACTGGAATTAACATATGATAAGGAACATGCATATCAAATGTGGTTCAATTCAGCCCAGTGGTTTATGAGAAGTCAATAATGTAAAGTTCATGCCGTATGGACACACGAGCAACTGTCAGCTCCTCAACATTCTAACTCTGTTTAAGCTCCGCTCAAGCAGGGTTACAGTGATTGAAGACATGTGCACCATCGACATGCAGTATGCCTTAGTTTATAGAATAAAGTGACTTGCCCCAGGTCACAACGCAGAGCATCCCGCATGGGATCAAACTCGGGACCTCTAGCATAGAAGTCCAACAGTCTACCACTGAGCCACCACGCCCCCCCCCCCACCCCCCCCCCCCCCCCCCCCATATCAATAGGTAGACAGAGGTTGAAGCATTCGGTAAAAATTCAGATATTTGACTCGTTGAATGCTAAATTATTTTTAGTCATAAACAATTTAGTGATGAACCTATTATTGGCACCGGTGAATCATTGGCATCGTGCAGAAAAGGGCCTCCTTTGCCGATAGGGTGCGCCGATTGTTATAAGGTCAAAATAAACCGTCATTTTTTTTTAACTCACAGCCATATTATCAAAAAAACAGAGTTTACATGTGAAACTTCAGGGGAATGTGTCAATAATATTGATTCCAGATTTCTGTGCATTTTAATATTCTGTGAATAATTTAAGGCTTAGCCAGAATTTCAATTTGTCACACGGTCATGTATGATTCTTATTACATGGAAATACTGGCCCAGTTTCTTAAGTTGAAACATCGTTATTTAAAATTGAACTTTCCTACAATACTCCATTTTGAAAATCGCACAATTCTGTCCTACCATGGAGCACGATGCACACTGCCACATTGTTTGTGTAAACAATGGCGATTGGCCTGGAAGGGTGATGTGGAAAATTCTTATTAAAACAAATAGTGTCAGACTGTCAGTGCTGGTTTCATTTTTTAATTAATTACAAGTACTGTATTATGAAAAAAATCTGGAGGGAGACAAGTGAAGTAAATTATACAAGGTGACTTTTTTTAAAACAATACAACATGCACGTTCTATGGCTGGGTAGAATCACGTGATTTTCAAAATGGAAAGGTCTATTGTAAATGTACACATTGAATATTGGGCTTATGGCTGATATGGGAAGAAAGGAATAAGTCGGTTTTACCCGAGTCAGGACAGTGTCTGCCGGTCTGTGTACGTGTTACCTCAGGATCGCTATGAGTTTTAAATATAAGGGATTTAATCTTATTGGGGGAATATGTTGAATTCCACGCAGAGAGACACTCAATCTGACACAGGAGATTCCATTCTTCTCACTGAGGAATGGACTGCACAAAACAATCGGATAAATTGTCTGGGGGAGTTGATTTGGTGGCGAGTTGACCAGGAACCAAGAAACACAACCACACACTGAGATTCTAATTGCAACTTTGCAGGGTTTGATCAAGTTATTCACGCATTTTCACGGAACTTAAAACATTGGCGTCGGTATCGGCCAATTATTAGATTTTTAACATCAGTATCAACCAATGGTGCGTTTACCACAACGGTTCAGCAATAAAACAATTGTTCACATGCTTTTGCCTCAGTATAATTGATAGGAGAGTGCCCACAGGTGCTCTTCCATCAAGTGTTAGCAACAACGCCAAAATTGTAACGACTAAATAATTTCACCTCAAAGATAATATGAAGCAAATCCACAGAATATTAAGCTTTTAAGTTACAGAACCTGCACTTCAGAATAAAGCCCAGAAATGGGGCTTCCAACATTTGACCAATTAACAGACCCACGCCCTGTTACAACCGATAATGTTACAACGCCGCATAATGTTACACCAACGCATAATGTTACAAAAAATGTAGTAAACAACCGATAATGTTATAAACTCCGCATAATGTTATAACTTTTTTCAACCCGTTATGTTATAAAAATCGACGCATAATGTTATAACTTTTTTCAACCCGTTATGTTACAACAAATTAACCGATAATGTTATAACTTCTGTATACTAATTCCAGTTACAGCTATTGCAGATGGACTTTACCACTTACCATTTATTGCCGCATAAAGGTACGTAATATTTATACTCAAGGTTTCTGCTCTGGTTAAGGCGCGGAGACACCCCCTCCCTCCCCCTCCCCAACTCCCGGGATTTATCATAGAATGACCTAGTCACATTACATAGACGCGGATTATCCTGGTAACTCAATCATGTGACGTCATTACCATGATCATCCAGTGCCGAACATGGTGAAGGTGGGGGGCAGGCAGGGGGGGGGGGGGGGGAGGGGTACTATTTTATCCGGTTGGTACGTTACCAACATGCGTAATCTCCGCTTCCAGAAATGTAGTGTATTATAGTCTTCTGACGCCTTTCGGGATGGGCAAATGCCTCTGTTTCTGCTTGTTTTGGCCATCTAAAACTCATTTGTCGCATATTTCTTAGTCATAAGAATATCTTATTGTTCATTAATTTGACATTTTAACAACTAACAGTGAACAAAAATGAGGTGGAGTTAAAAGAGGTCAAAAAGTTTGATGGAGCGAGGTACATATGGTGGATGTGGCGGGTTGGTAGTGTCGCACGGAAGCCGAAGAATAAGATGCAAGACTGGGTAGGAAGAGGAATGGGGTTTAGGAGAATTGAAAGGGGTGGGCAGGGATTAGGCTGAGAAAGAGAGGAGGTCATGGATTAGTACATCGGGGTTATTGTGCAGAGAAGGCTCTCTGAGAATACTATAAGAGAGTAGTGCTAGACAGTATGATAATATAGATGGTGGAGATGTTGGAAGAAGTGGAAGTGATGAATTTGGGATTACAGGTTCTGGAAAAGGCGGAATCACTAGAACAGGCAGTATAGGGAGAAGGAGGAGATTGTGGAGGAGGAGTTGTGTTGGTGTTTTGGCGGTGTTGGTGATGGTGTTGAGTAGTTATGTATGTTGAAAATGAGCCATTTTGTAGGACCCCGGAAGTGACGTCATGTCACGTGACTGGGCGGTCATGTGGGTTGTCATGATAGTGCACGTGCGTGGCCATGTTGTGATGTCATTATCATGAAAAAAGGTGGTAGGAGTGCGTATGCGCAGCGCGTGTTGTTATAGGGACACGTGCTCCGTCTCACCCTTAACAACCCGACAATAGATATCGAATTAATCCAAACAACCCGACAATCTTCAGGAAACTGTCCAAAACATTCCCGAAAACACTCCTGAATCCTGCCAGTACTGATTTAGTAACTCGCCAGAAACTCGAGGGACCGGGACTTCAGGAGCTCCAAGGGCAAGGAGCAGTAGGGCTCCGGGGACAGGAACGGCGCCTCCCTTTCCAGTTTATCTCTCAGTTAAAAAAACACTATTGTAATAAACCAACCATAATTGTAATAAACCCATTTCTGTGATAAATTATGCGTCCATTATATGGTCGGACATTAGGTAACGATACTATCCTATATTTTAAGGATACTAAACACACGGAATCCCCCTTTTCGTCGTATGAAGCAATGAAAGCTATGAAAATGAGCACGATGCGCGCAAAATCATACGTCTCAAAATGAAAGCTATGAAAATGAGCGCAATGAGTATCTCTTCATACGTCTCATACCCTCATTAAGGATATTATCCTACCTTTATTTGGGAGTGTTTTCAGGAGTGTTTGGTCAGTTTTCTGAAGATTGTCGTGTTGTTTGGATTAATTCGATATCTATTGTCGGGTTGTTAGGGTTGAGACGGAGCACGTGTCCCCATAACAACACGCGCTGCGCATACGCACTCCTACCACCTATTACCATGATAATGACATCACAACCTGGCCACCCACATGCACTATCATGACAACCCAATATGACCGTCCAATCACGTGACATGACGTCACTTCCGGTGTCCTCCCCCGGGGTCCTACAAAATGGCTCATTTTCAACATACATAACTACTAAACACCATCACCAACATCGCCACAACACCAACATCAACACAACTCCTCCTCCATAATCTCCTCCTTCTCCCTATACTGCCTGTTCTAGTGATTCCGCCTTTTCCAGAACCTGTAATCCCAAATTCATCACTTCCACTTCTTCCAACATCTCCACCATCTATATTATCATACCGTCTAGCACTACTCTCTTACAGTATTCTCAGATAGCTTTCTCTGCACAATCACCCTGATGTACTAATTCATGACCTCTTCTCTTCCTCAGCCTAACCCCTGCCCACCCCTTTCAATCCTCCTAAACCCCATTCCTCTTCCTACCCAGTGTCGCATCTTATTCTTCGGCTTCCGTGCGACACTACCAACCTGCCACATCCATCGTATGTACGTCGCTCCATCCAACTTTTTTACCTCTTTTAACTTTTAACTCCACCTCATTTTTGTTCACTGTTAGTTGTTAAAATGTCAAATTAATGAACAATAAGATATTCTTATGACTAAGAAATATGCGACAAATGAGTTTAGATGCCCAAAACAAGCAGAAACAGAGGCATTTGCCCATCCCCAAAGGCGTCAGTGGACTATGGTACACTACATTTCTGGAAGCGGAGACTACGCATGTTGGTAAACGTTCCGACCTGATAAAATAGCACCCCTCCCCCACCACCCCCACCTTCACCATGCTGGGCACTGCACGATCATGGTAATGACGTCACACGATTGAGTTACCAGGATAATCCGCGTCCATGTAACATGACTAGGTCATTCTATGATAAATCCCCGGGAGTTGGGGGGGGGGGGGTGTGTCTCCTCGCCTTAAACAGAGCAGAAACCTTTAGTATAAATTTTACATACCTTTATGCGGCAATATATGGTAAGTGGTAAAGTCCGTCTGCAATAGATGTAACTGGAATTAGTATACAGGAGTTATAACATTATCGGTTAATTTGTTGTAACATAACGGGTTGAAAAAAGTTATAACATTATGCGTCGATTTTTATAACATAACGGGTTGAAAAAAGTTATAACATTATGCGGAGTTTATAACATTATCGGTTGTTTACTACATTTTTTGTAACATTATGCGTTGATGTAACATTATGCGGCATTGTAACATTATCGGTTGTAACACGCCCTTTGTAACAACCAGTGCACAGAAAAATGCTTGATTCACCGATCCTGAGGTGGGAATGATACTGCCTCTATGTAATGATAATACTGTACTTAATAATGCTTGATTGGAGATCAGTCTGGGCTTTTCCTGGTTGACTGGATGTTCTCAAGCTGGCGACATTGTTTAAATCTGTATGTTAGCAACATTTAAGTAGTATTCAAGGCAATGCACAGTTTTTAAATAATTTTTCTAGAATTAAAATGAAATCAAGTTCATTTCAAGAGAGGAGGTGAAATTCAAGTGATTTTAAGTTTGAAACAAATCCTGGATGATTGATCAATGGCCTTTAACCAATATGGGTTGAATGCCTCTAATATCAAAGAGGAAACACAAAATCTGCAGTCTCAGTGAAAGAAGGATGCTTGAAATCAACATTACAGTCCAAGCACCATTTAGGGAAAACAGACCACTCGGCATTGCATACCAGTACTTGTCCACCATAGTATCATGTTGATGCAGAAATGCATTCCACTACTCCTCTGGAAAAACCTCTACATCATGAGATAGGGCCTGATGAACGACTGGAGGTGATTGCGATGTAGAGGGGGCAGAATCAAAACATTCTGAGCTGACCGATTAAAACCCTTGGTCTTGAAGGTAATGCAATTACAATCACCCTCCAGTGTACTGTGCTGACTTGTTCTTTTTAAGTCAGCACTGAATTATTGGTGTCGGTGTAAAAGTAAGGCTATCTATTTCATTCTAGTCGACAATTATTTAGATAAGATGGTCTGGGAAAGGAATCGGAAGAGTTTTAAATGTGTTTCCTAGTATCTACAACATTAAAATTCTGGACCTAAAAATCTGACATTGTAAACCATTAGGTTAGGCTATATAACATGGTGGTAACCCATAGGAATAGGTGTTGTGATGCTTCTATGACTTCTCGTTTTTTACTGCCACAGTCATGCTGTTTTAAGTCTTAACATGATTTCCACCAAACTAAACCGCCACAACTAATGCACAATCTTGCCAAAGCAAAATCGTACATTAGCTACTAATACCATGCAGTTCAGAATATAAAGACAGATAGTCTGTTCTATTTTGAGCCAATGTGGCTCTCCACAAGGCTGTCAACTACATTTTTTATAAAGTTAAGTACAAGTCTCTGACTTAACTGGTAGAGTGCTAAATTATTTTTGAACATCAGAATGTGATCACGTGTCTTTGCCCTGTTACAATTTATGAGAGAGTGTAGAGAATAGGCACTCTCCCATAAATTATAACAAGGCATATCCTAACAGACTAAATAATTTTACTTCTAAGATAAAGAGAAGCACATCCACTGAATATGAGGCCTTTAAGTTGTGGTATCTGCATTTCAGAGTAAAGCCCAAATATGGGCTTCCAGCACTCTACCAGTTAAAGGTTGTGAAAACTGAAAATTTGGGTAGATCCAAAAATCGATCCATTCAAGAATGACTGCAAATATTGCCTTTCAACCTTCTTTGAACAAACTTCACTCTACATCTCAAGCGATGAATACCAAATAGCAAGTCATTATATTCATCGACTCAAGAGCAGATTTTGTTAAATTTGAAGGGTTTATGGGCCTATCCCATGGAGAGCAGCAAACTGATTTGAACAAAACATTGAAATGTCTCACCCCAACCATCACTCAACAATTTTTTTTGAAATCAGACTGGCAGTTATGTAGAGACTCCAACATTGCTTTTCACAGCTGATGGAGGGATAAATGAAGAGTGAGAACTATAGCTCAGCCCAACTTACAGTCAAGTGAGCTGAATGCCTAAAATATCATGAAATAGAATAACACATAAATCTGAAAGAAAAATTCTACAGGAAAGTCATATAAAAGGGTAATTTTCACATTCATGCTTTCTTATCAATCAAAACCCTTAAATATTTGAAAATCATTCAGATAATGCACAGTTCTAAGCATTAAATCATACGTTTTGTAAGTGTTATTTTAAATATAATGAATGTATACCCAAGAAAGTAAAATAAAGATGGTCCAAAGCATGAAGTTAAGTACATGTAAAACAATAAAGAGTGATAAATATAAAAACCGGACTCTACCTGTTTATTATTAAGTTTATCGGATATTGTCAAACTGTTTGCTGGAAATACTTGGAGTGAAAATGCAGGAGACAGGACATTAGTCTGAAAAAAGATACAAAATAAATATCAGAAATATAAAATTATTTCTGTTTATCAAACCTACAACTGACCCAGACATTGCTGACCTAGCTCATTCAAAGCATAAGCCAAACACTTAATTTTGAACAACAAAAAATTTAGCTAAATAACGAAAAATAAAGAGTCATGTATAGTCCTCCATACATGATGACTGCATATGTGCAGAGATCCAGGTAGTGCAATCCATTACTGCCATTTCAGCAATCTTTTGTAGTGCCTGCTAAATGTTTACAGTTGTATATGGGAGGAATGAGTAAAAAAAAACTTATGGAAGGGCATTTCCTGTCTGTGCCAGTGTAGGTATGATAAATATCAAAATTATTTTAAATTTCTGATATTTACCCGCCATTACCATAGACATTGCTGAATAAATAGCAGGAAGGAGGGAACATACAGGATTAAGGATAATAGTTAATGCAGACGGCATAATTAACTCCAAAGATTTTTAATCTCCAAAAGAGAATGAATTAACAAAATAGTCTACACCTAGCAATAACTGATCAGCTATTGTTAGATAAACGACTATGAATGGATAACAGAATTCTATTCTATCTCTCCCAACATGCCTATCCTAAAAGGCTATAATTAGATAAAGGTTATCAAAATAGGATTTCACCCAAATGCCAAACATGAGATGATTTTTATTAAGATTACTAATAAAGGTATAAAATATACAAGTACCAAAACATTAGCATTGATTGTGGTACAATAAACAAACAAGTGAGAAGCTCACAATTCTTCTCATTCAGAAAAAGTAAAGTGCAAAATAAGGAAACAAGCTCCCCCTCCACCCTGCCTCACCACCGCTGGCCTGTGTACCCCCAAATTGAGAGGTGGGGAGGGGGAGGGGGGGGGGGGGGGCATAGGTTTTTTTTTTTCAAGCATAAAACCACTCTAAATCCGGCCAAACCAATCTTGAAGAAAAAAAAATTTGGGGTCTGAATGACCGAGGGTGGGGGTGGGGGGGGGGGGGGGGGGGGGTGGGGGGGGGGGGGGGGGGTGGGGGGGGTGTCATAGGAGTCAAATCTTTCACATGTAATCACTCTGAATCTTTCAAAATGCATTTTGGAGCAAAGAAAAACAAGATGCCCCAAGGCACCTAAGAGCGCTCACCTGACACTGACAACTATCAACCGAGGGTCCTGATTTGAACAAACTTGCATCTGCCCCATTAAGAAAACCATATACCAAATATCAAAACATTCTGACCAGTGGATCTGAAAAAAATTTTTGGAAAAAATATTCCTCATATTGAACTATGTTATAATTCGGGCTCCCATAGGGAGACCAAATATGAACCCAGGGACTTGGCTTTAACAAATTTGAATCTCACCTCCCTAACGATACAGTATACCAAATATCAAAAGATTCTTACTGGTGGATGTGTAGAAGAAGATTTTTACAGAAAATTCCTCATATTGAATTAAGTTATAATTCGGACTCCCACAGGGAGCCCAAATATGAACATAGAGACCTGGCTTGAACAAACATGAATCTCAGCCCCCCCCCCCTCCCACCCCCCCCCCCCTCCCACCCCCCCCCCCCCCCCCCAAGGATGCTGCATACCAACTATCAAAAGATTCTTACTTGTGGATGTGAAGAAGAAAATTTTTTAAAAATGTTCCTCATATTGAACTGAGTTACAATTCGGTCTCCCACAGGGAGTCCAAATATGGACTCAGAGACTTGGCTTGAACAAACTTGAATCACACCACCCTAAGGATGCTGTATACCAAATATCAAAACATTCCGACTGCTGGATCTGAACAAGAAGATTTTTAAAGAATATTCCTCATATTGAACTAAGTTATAATTCGGGCTACCACAGTGAGCCCAAATATGAACCCAGAGTCTTAGCTTGAACAAACGTGAATCTCACTCCCATAAGGATGCTGCATACCAAATATCAAAAGATTCTGATTGGTGGAGTTGAAGAAGAAGATTTTTAAAGAATATTCCTCATACTACACTAATTTAAACATTTGGGTTCCCATAGAGAGCCCAAATATGGACTCAGGGATTTGATTTCAATAAACCTGTAAAACAATCTTCCAAAGATGTTATATGTGAAATTTGAAAGCTTTTGGGGCAGTGGTTTGGGAGAAGAGTAGTCTTAAATGTTTTTCCCATTACCTCCCCACAGTGTTAAAAAATGCTGACTCAGCACTTTTTCAAAATCTCGAAAAAGTACCCTATGATGAAAACGATAGCAATTTTTTTGGACCATTCCATTCTGTTGGCCCTAAGGAAGTTTCACACCAAATAAGAATTCTCAGTGCCGTGTAGTTTTGGAGATATGGTCGTTTGAATTTTTTCTATTTTTAGCTCCTGTGGTTCCCACGGGGCAATTGGAAAAAATTTGTTTGCATAAATAAGTACTTATGACCCATTAATACTTCATATCAAATTTGGTTCAAATGGGCCTCTCGGTTTGGAAAATAGATATTTTGGGAAGGGCAAAAATTCTTGTCCCTCCCGTAACGATGACAAATATTGCCCCTCGAACTTCTCTTGAACAAACTTGAGTCTACACCTCAAAAGGAAGCTGTATACCAAATATCAAGTCTCTGCTACAGCTGGTTCATGAGATTTTTTTTAAAAATTGAGGCATTTTGGCCCCACCCCCTCCTCAATATGAGCAGAAACCCAATTTGAAGAAAAACCCAAATGCCCCTATATAACCACTACTCATGTGAAATTTCATTAAAATGTGGCTAGTGGTTTGGGAGAAAAAGAGCCAAACACCACCTTCATGACAGACAACCGACAAAAAGTTATCAGAATAGCTCACCCAGACTTTCAATCAGGTGAGCTAACAAGAGGCCCCAGGGGGCCTGAGGGTGCTCACCTGACCTGGTAGTCTAAATATCAAACCAGGGACTTGAATAAGCTGCATACGCCCCTCCTAAAAAAAGCATATACCAACTAGATGAAGCGATTGTGCCCACACAATACACAGGATTTTCATTCTATTTTCAGTTCCTGCACTTTTATGTCCAAAATTGAGATAAACGCATAAAAAACAGATTTTTTTCCCAAACAAAATATTTTCAGACTAAAATTTTTTTTTTCTTCTTAAAACGTATAAAAAACCAAAAAACTAATTTCCGGATTTCCAGACTAATAACCCGGACCCCAAATTTTCAGTGTAAAAAAAAATAAATTTTTTTGTCTTAAAATTGACCGAAACGCATAAAAAACAAAAAAAAATTCCGGATTTTGGTCCAAAATTTTCTAAGTGCCACCCAGACCCCAAATTTTCAGTGTAAAAAAAAAAAAAAAATGTCTTAAAATTGACCGAAACGGATAAAAAAAACAAAAAAAAAATTTCTGGATTTTGGTCCAAAATTTCGAAGTCCGGAACGGGGCCCCAAATATTCAGCCTAAATATGAACCCTGGAGTTGGCTTGAACAAACTTGAATCTCACCCCTCCCCCCCCCTCCCCCCTAAGGATGCTGCATACCAAATATCAAAAGAATCTTATTGGGAGATCTGAAGAAGATTTTTAAAGAATATTCCTCATACTGCACTAATTTAAACATTTGGGCTCCCATAGAGAGCCCAAATATCGACCCAGGGAATTGATTTCAATAAACATGTGAAACAATCTTTCAAAGATGTTATATGTGAAATTTGAAAGCTTTTGGAGCAGTGATTTGGGAGAAAAGTAGTCTTACATGTTTTTCCCATTACCCACAGTGTTAAAAAATGCAAACTCAGCACTTTTTCAAAGTCCCAGAAAAGTACCCCATGATAAAACCGATAGCATTTTTTTTTTACCATTCATTCTGTTGATCCTAAGGAAGCTTCACACCAAATAAGAATTCTCAGTGCCGTGTAGTTTTGGAGATATGGGCATTTTAATTTTATTCTATTTTTAACTCCTGCGGTTCCCCTGGGGTGATGGGAAAAAAAATTTGGGCATAAATTAAGTACTTATGACCCAATAAGCGGTCATATCAAATTTGGTTCAAATCTGCCTCTCGGTTTGGAAAATAGAAATTTTGGGAGTGGCAAAAATTCTTGCCCCTCCCATAACGAAGGCAAATAATACCCGACAAACTTCTCTTGAACAAACTTGATTCTAAACCTCAAAAGGACTCTGTATACCACATATCAAGTCTCTGCTACTGGTGGTTCATTAGAAGAAGATTTTCAAAAAATTTGGCCATTTTTTCCCCACATCTCTGCTCAATATGAGCCGAAACCTAATTTGTATAAAAATCAAAATGCCCCTATATAACCACTACTTACATGAAATTTAATTAAAATGTGGCCAGTGGTTTAAAAGAAAGAGGCTCAAAAACCACCTTTACGCAGGACGACGGACGAAGAGTGATAAGAAAAGCTCACCCTGATTTTCAGTTAGCTGAGCTAAAAAATTGCCTAACTGCATCATTACCTGATAACATTGTTTTATTGTTTTGTCTGATAACCACAATATTGGCAGAAATAAGCAATTTCCAAGTTGAAAAGACCCATAACACGTGTAAAAATCATCGAACCAAACCCCAACTAGAACTATCATTGAAGGTGATTAATACCCCCGCTTTGGGTTTTAGAGGAATGCACTTCTGATCATGTAGGCGAAGGCCATAAGGAAATGTATACATAAAGATCATTTTTTGTTGTTGAAATTTGTATTTGCATGTGGCCTTCCACAGAACAGCACTGAATACTTAAAGAGCCCACACATATATGGTTTACATTTGGAAAAACACATTTACAATGTGCAACATGTATTCAAAATCAGTTCATTAATGTAGGAGGAGTTGCACACACAAGAATCCCATTTGAAAACCCATAATAAATCCAAGTTAAAGGGAGATAACCTGGTTAAAATTGTCGCAGATCAAAAATTTGGGAATATGCGTATGTTCACTTAGTTGTGATAATGTTTGAAAGGTTTCGTCAAAATTGATTGATAAATGTAGGAGGAGTTGCACGCACAAGAATTTCATGTAGAAACCCATAATAAATCTAAGTTAAAGGGAGATAACCTAGTTAAAATTGCCACAGCTCAAAAATTTTGGAATATGCACATGTTCACTTAGTAGTGATGATGTCTGTAAACTTTCGTCCAAATTGATTGATAAATGTAGGAGGAGTTGCGCACAGAAGAATTTCATGCAGAAACCCATATTAAATCAAAGTTCAAGAGAGATAACCTGGTTAAAATCGTCGCAGATCAAAAAGTTTGGAATATGCACATGTTCACTTAGTAGAGATGATGTTTGAAAGGTTTCATCAAAATCGGTTCATTAATGTAGGAGGAGATGCGCACACAAGAATTTGTTCGAACGGAAAGACATAATAAATCTAAGTCAAAGGGAGATAACCTGGTTAAAATTGTCGCAGATCAAAAATCTTGGAATATGCGCATGTTCACTTAGTAGTGATGATGTCTGAAAAGTTTTGTCCAAATTGATTGATAAATGTAGGAGGAGTTGCGCACACAAGAATTTCATATAGAAACCCATATTAAATCAAAGTTCAAGAGAGATAACCTGGTTAAAATTGTCGCAGATCAAAAAGTTTGGAATATGCACATGTTCACTTAGTAGAGATGAAGGTTTCATCAAAATCGGTTCATTAATGTAGGAGGAGTTGCGCTCACAAGAATTTGTCTGGACGGAAAGACGTACGGACAAGCGGACGGACATACGGACGGACGTACGGACGGACAGGGTGATTCCTATATAGTCCCTACTTCTTCGAAGCGGGGGTATAATTAGAACTTAATACTGAGGCACAAACCAAGTTTAGTCCTGATCTATAAATCCTAACTCAAGTTGTCATCCAGAAACCAAAATGTTGATGGAAATGTGCAATTTCTGAGATGAAAATGCCCATAAGTCTTGTAATGAAAGTGTCAATGACAGTGTAGCTGAACTTGACAAACCTGAACTTGGTAAGTTATAAGTGAAATGGCAAAATCGAAGATCATTGGTACCAATGTTATTTGGTGAAATTTAAACATAACAGCATTGTGTGTGCACAACATCAGAGTAATCCATGCATTTTTAAATGTAAACTTAAGACTGGCTAAAGGAAGAATGTAGATACACAAATGCAGTAAGTTCAGAGGTTATTGTAAATGGCAACTTTTTTCACAGAAATGAATGCTAATCAATAGCTCTTATCTAGAGGTCCCGCCGAATGAGCACACCAAGTTGAAAAACAATCCTAAGATAAATGTGCCCTGTAGACCATGTCAAAGAAGAATGTTGATGCACAAATGCAATAAATTCAAAGATTGCTGCTAACAGCAACAGTTTTTGATGGAAATGAAAATAAAATCAATAGCTTCTATCTTTGTCACCCTGAATAAGCATACAAAGTTTCAAAACAACCTGATAATGAATGTGCCCTCTGAGGCATGCCAAAGAAAGATGTTTTTGCACAAATGCGCTAAGTTTGAAGGTCACTGTTGTGGCAATGGTTTTTTTGTTTTCTTTTTTATGGAAATTCATAAACATACCCTGCAGAGACTGCAAAAGGGATAAGTTGCTGCACAAATGCAGTAAGTTCAAAGGCTGGTGATAACGACAATAATTTTTTATGGAAATGAAAAAAAATCGATAGCTCACATTTCGAGGTCACCCAGAACACACAAAGTTTCAAAGTTATCCAATCATAAATGTGCCCTGAAGGGTGTGTCAAAGGGAAATATTGAGGTCTGACTAAACTAAGTTCAAAGGTCAGCAGCAACATTTTTCGACAGAAATGGAAGAAAATCGAGAGCTCCCATACAGATGTCACCCCATATAAGCACACCAAGTTTCCAAGCAATCCAATCAAAAATGTGCCCTGCAGGGTGTGTCAGAGGGAAATACTGATACATAACTTCACTAAGTTTTTACTAAGCTCATCAAAGGTTGCTGCCAACGTTAACTATTTTCGACGGAAATGGACGAAAATCGATAGCTCCCATCTAGAGGTCACCCCAAACAAGCACACCAAGTTTCCAAGCGATTCAATCATAAATGTGCCCTGTTGGGTGTGTCAAAGGGAAATATTGATGCATAACTGCACTAAGTTCATCGAAGTTCATTGCCAACAGCAACATTTTTTGACGGACAAAGAAGAAAATCAATAGTTCCTATCTAGAGGTCACCCCAAACAAGCATACCAAGTTTCAAAGTGATCCGATCATACATGTGTCCTGCGGGGTGTGCCAACGGAAAATATTGATGCATAACTGCACTAAGTTCATCAAAGGTCATTGCCAATGGCAACATTTTTTGACAGACAAGGAAGAAAATAAATATAGCTCCTATCTGGAGGTCACCCCAAGCATGCATACGAGGTTTCAATGCAATCCGATCATAAATGTTCCCTGTAGGGTGTGCCAAAGGGAAATATTAAGGTCTAACTAAACTAAGTTCAAAGGCCGTTGCCAGCTGCAACATTTTTTGACGAAAATAGAAGAAAGTGAATAGCTCCCATCTATAGGTCACCCCAAACAGGCACACCAGGTTTCAAAGCGATCCAATCATAAAGGTGCACTGCAGGGAGTGCCAAAGGGAAATATTGATGCATAACTGTACTAGGTTCATCGAAGGCTATTGCCAGCAGCAACATTTTTGATGGAAATCGAAGAAAATCAATAGCACCCATCTAGAGGTAACCCAATACATGCAAAGCAAGTTTCAAACCTATCTGATCATAAAGGTGCCCTGTAGAGCATGCCAAAGGAATATATTGATGCCTGACTTAACTAATTTAAAAGGTCATTGAAGAAAATCGATAGCTCCCCTCTGGAGGTCACCCCAAACAAGCATACCAGGTTTCAATGCAATCCGATCAAAAATGTTCCCTGGCGGGTGTGCCAAAGGGAAATATTGAGGTCTGACTAAACTAAGTTCAAAGGTCGTTGCCAGCTGCAATATATTTTGATAGGAATAGAAGATGAAAGTGTCAATGACACTGTAGCTCAACTTGACAAACTTGAACTTGGTAAGTTATAAATGAAATGGCAAAATTGAAGATCATTGATACCAATGTTATTTGATGAAATTTCAACATAACAGCATTGTGTGTGCACAACGTCAGAGTAATCCATGCATTTTTAAATGTAAACTGTAAGACTGGCTAAAGGAAGAATGTTGATACACAAATGCAGTATGTCAGAGGTTATTGTAAATGGCAACTTTTTTCACAGAAATGAATGCTAATCAATAGCTCTTATCTAAAGGTCTTGCCAAATGAGCACACCAAGTTCAAAAACAATCCTATGATAAATGTGGCCTGTAGGCCATGTCAAAGAATGCTGAAGCACAAATGCAATAAATTCAAAGATTGTTGCTAACAGCAAAAGTTTCTGATGGAAATGAAAAGAAAATCAATAGCTCCTATGTTTGTCACCCTGCATAAGCATACAAAGTTTCAAAACAACCTGATAATGAATGTGCCCTCTGAGGCATGCCAAAGGAAGATGTTAATGCACAAATGCACTAACTAGAAGGTCATTGCTTGTGGCAAAGGTTTTTTTTTTGGGGGGGGGGGGGGGAGGGGCATGGAAATTCATAAAAATACCCTGCAGAGAGGGCAAAAGGGATAAGGTGATGCACAAATGCAGTAAGTTCAAAGGCCGGTGATAACAACAATAATTTCTTATGGAAATGAAAAAAAGCAATAGCTCACATCTAGAGATCACCCCGAACACACATACCAAGTTTCAAAGTGATCTGATCATAAATGTGCCCTGAAGGGGGTGTGTTAAAGGGAAATATTGAGGTCTGACTAAACTAAGTTCAAAGGTCAGCAGCATCATTTTTTGACAGAAATGGAAGAAAATCGACAACTCCCATATAGATGTCACCCCACACAAGCACACCAAGTTTGCAAGCGATCCAATCATAAATGTGCCCTGCAGGGTGTGTCAAAGGGAAATATAGTGATGCTTTACTGCACTACGTTTTTACTAAGTTCATCGAAGGTCATTGCCAGTGGCATCATTTTTTGACGGAAATCAAAGAAAATTGATAGCTCCCATCTAGAGGTAACACCAAACAAGCAAACAAAGTTTCAAACCAATCTGATTATAAGTGTGCCCTGTAGGGCATGCCAAAGGAATATATTGATGCCTGACTAAACTATATTTATTTATTTATTGGTGTTTTAAGGTCACATACTTATGCACAATGGCTAATCGTGACTGTGACAGTTTTACGGGTGGAGGAAGCCTGAGTACCCGGAGAGAGCCACCGAGCAACGACGAGCAGCTGTCAGCTCTCCAACATCGTAACTCTGAACTCTGCACCGCAGCACAGGCAGGGTTAGATTGGGTGAAGACATGTGCACCATCGACGTGCAGTACGCCTCAGTACACAGCGTCATCGTGCCCCCATGTAGGCAATCGGGGTGAAGTGTCTTGCCCAAGGACACAACGCAGTTGCCGCAGGTGGGATTCGAACCGAGGACCTCTCAGCTTGCAGCCTGCACCTCTACCAACTGAGCCATCGCACCCCCCGCCTGACTAAACTAAGTTCAAAGATCGTTGCCAGCGACATTTTTTGACGGACGGAATTGGAAGAATATTGATAGCTCCCATCTAGAGGTCACCCCAAACAAGCATGCCAGGTTTCAAAGCAATCTGATCATAAATGTGCCCTGTAGGGTGTGCCAAAGGGAAATATTGAGGTCTGACTAAACTAAGTTCGAAGAACGTTGGCCGTGGCGTATTTTTTTACGGAAATGGAAGAAAATCGACAGCTCCCATCTTGAGGTCACCAAAAACAAGCTTGCCAGGTTTCAAAGCAATCCGAACATAAATGTGCCCTGTAGGGTGTGCCAAACGGAAATATTGAGGTCTGACTAAACTAAGTTCAAAGAACGTTGGCCGTGGCGTATTTTTTGACGGAAATGGAAGAAAATCGATAGCTCCCATCTAGAGGTCACCCCAAACAAGCGATGCCAGGTTTCAAAGCAATCCAATCATAAATGTGCCCTGTAGGGTGTGCCAAAGGGAAATATTGAGGTCTGACTAAACTAAGTTCTAAGAACGTTGGCTGCGGCAACATTTTTTGACGGAAATGGAAGAAAATCGATAGCTCCCATCTAGAGGTCACCCCAAACAAGCATGCCACATTTCAAAGCAATCCAATCATAAATGTGGCCTGTAGGATGTGCCAAAGGGAAATATTGAGGTCTGACTAAACTAAGCTCTAAGAAAGTTGGCCGCGGCAACAGTTTTTGACGGAAATTGAAGAAAATCGATAGCTCCCATCTAGAGGTCACCCCAAACAAGCATACCAAGTTTCAAAGCAATCTATCATAAATAAGACCTGTGAGGTGTGCCAAAGGAAATTGTGGACGTACGTATGTACGTACGCCGACAGACGAGAAGTGATGGCAATAGCTCAGCTTGACTTTGTCAAGTTCAGCTAAAAATCGATAGCTCCCATCTAGAGGTCACCCCAAACAAGCACACCAAGTTTCAAAGCGATCCGGTCAAAAATGTGCACTGCAGGGTGTGCCAAAGAGAAATATTGATGCATAACTGCACTAAGCTCATTGATGGTCATTGCCAGTGGCAACATTTTTTGACAGAAATTGAAGAAAATCGATAGCTCCCATCTAGAGGTTACCCCAAACAAGCACACCTAGTTTCAAACTGATCTGATCATAAATGTGCCCTGCATGGCATGCCAAAGGAATATATTGATTCCTGACTAAACTAAGTTCAAAGGTCATTGACAGTGGCGAGATTTTTTGACGGAAATGGAAGAAAATCGATAGCTCCCATCTATAGGTCACCCCAAACAAGCACACCAGGTTCCAACGCAATCCAATCATAAATATGCCCTGTCGGGTGTGACAAAGTGAAGTATTGAGGTCTGACTTAACTAAGTTCTAAGAACGTTGCCAGCGGCAACATTTTTTGACGGATATGGAAGAAAATCGATAGCTCCCATCTAGAGGTCACCCCACACAAGCACGCCAGGTTTCAAAGCAATCCGATCATAAATGTGCCCTGTAGGGTGTGACAAAGTGAAATATTAAGGTCGGACTTAACTAAGTTCTAAGAACATTGCCAGTGGCAACATTTTTTGACAGGAATGGAAGAAAATCGATAGCTCCTATCTAGAGGTCACCACAAACAAGCATACCAAGTTTCAAAGTGATCCGGTCAAAAATGTGCACTGCAGGGAGTGCCAAAGGGAAATACTGAAGCATAACTGCACTAAGTTCATTGAAGGTCATTGCCAACAGCAACATTTTTTGACGGAAATCTAAGAAAATCGATAGCTCCCATCTAGAGGTAACCCCAAACAGGCATAGCAAGTTTCAAACCAATCTGATCATAAATGTGCCCTGTAGGGCATGCCAAAGGAATATATTGATGCCTGACTAAACTAAGTTCAAAGGTTGCTGCCAGCGGCAACATGTTTTGACGAAAATGGAAAAACATCGATAGAGGTCACCCCAAACAAGCATGCTGGGTTTCAAAGCAATCCGAATGTGCCCTGTAGGGTGTGCCAAAGGGAAATATTGAGGTCTTACTAAACTGCATTTTCAGTTTGCCATCACGATGGTCACAAATCAATTCACATTCTCTAATGACAAAAGTGGCACTACGGTTGCCACATGGGACCGGATCAAAAATCTGAAACCTTGATGCACATCTGGAGACCCTACATGAATATATGAACACACTTTCAACATTTCGAATGAAAACCCCTGAGGGCCTTTTGCTGGAAACCAATTCACTAAGGACAAAAGTTGCACTACGGTGCCACATGGGGCCAAATCAAAAATCCAAAACTTTTACGCATATATAGAGACCCTATCTGATCATATGAACACTCTTTCAACATTTCAAGTTAAAACCCCAAGGAGCCTTTCACCGGAAACCAATTCTCTGATGACAAAAGTGGTTCTACGGGCTCCACATGAAGGCCGAAACAAAAATCAAAAACCTTTATGTATATCTATAGACCCTGCCTGAACATAATGAACAACACACTTTCAATGTTTCAAGTTAAAACCCCTGGGAGCCTTTTGCTGGAAACCAATTCTCTGACAACGAAAGTGGCACTACGGGAGCCACATGGGCCAAATCAAAAATCCAAAACATTTATGCACATCTAGACAATCTTCCGGAACATATGAACACACTTTCAACCTTTCAAATTAAAACCACTAGAAGCCTTTCACTGGAATCCGATTCTTTAATGACAAAAGTGGTTCTACAAGTGCCACATGGGGCCAAATCAAAAATCTGAAACCTTTATGCACATCTAGATACCCTACCAGAACATATGAACACACTTTCAACATTTTGAATTAAAACCCCTAGGAGCCTTTTGTCAGAAACCGATTTTCTTAACGACAAGTGGCGATATGGGTGCCACATGAGGTGGAATCAAAAATACGAAGCCCTTATGCACATCTAGAGACCCTACCTGGACATATGAACACACTTTCAATGTTTGGAATTAAATCACCTAAGAATCTTTTGATGGAATCCTATTATGTAATGAGAAAAGTGGTGCTAGGGTTGCACAGGGGTCCAAATCAACAAGAGGCCCCAAGGGGCCTTAATTGCTCAAAGAAGTATTTTGGATCACATTCAGCTAATCATGGCTCATCAACACTTCAGAGGAATGAAGACATGAAATTATTATAGAGTCCTTTATTTTTTAACATAAATTTACTCTAATTCCTTCAAAATGTATTTTGTAGCAATCTTTTTCCTCTGCTGAACTGCCCCCGGGGGTGGGGAGTGGGGTTGGTGGTCATAGGGGTATTTTTTGGGGGGTGGGTGGGGGTTGCATAAAATCATTCTAAATCTTGCAATATATATATTTTGCAGCCAAACATTTTGTTACATCTAACTATCCCTCCTCCGCCCCCTGCCCCCCAACAAGTAAGGGAGGGGAGAACATAGGTTAAAAACATTTTCGCATAAAACCATTCTAAGTCATCTAGGAACTCGATTTTGAAAAGAATCAAAAAAAAAAAAATTCTGAATTCTGGTCTAAAAATATTCAAGTCGTAACCAGATCCAAAATTTTCAGGCTATAACATTTTTTTTTTTTTCGTCTGAAAATTGAACAAAACACATAAAAATTCCCCCCCAAAATTTCTGAATTTTGGTCCAAAATTTCGAAGTCTGAACTGGACCAAAAATTTTCAGACTAAAATTTTTTTTTTTTTTCGTCTCAAAATTTAACAAAACACATAAAAAATCTAAAAAAAATTAGATGCGAATTTTGGTAAAAAATTTCTAAGTCCGAACCAGACTCAAAATTTTCAACGATTTCAACAAACTTGAATCCGACCCCCCTAGAGATGATGTATCCCAAATGTTAAAGGATTCTGACTGGTGGATCTGAAGAAGGAGATTTTTAAAGAAATTTCCTCATATTGCACTAAGTTAAAATTCGGGCTTCCATAGGGAGTCCAAATATTAACCGAGGAACTCGATTTGAACAAACTTGAATCTGGCCCCCCTAGAGATGATGTATACCAAATATGAGAGGATTGTGACTGGTGAATCTGAAGAAGAAGATTTTTAAAGAAATTTCCTCATATTGCACTAAGTTAAAATTTGGGCTTCCATAGGGAGTCCAAATATTAACCGAGGAACTCGATTTGAACAAACTTGAATCTGGCCCCCCCTAGAGATGATATATACCAAATACGAGAGGATTGTGACTGGTGAATCTGAAGAAGAAGATTTTTAAAGAAATTTCCTCATATTGCACTAATTTAAAATTTGGGCTCCTATAGGGGGCCCAAATATTAACTGAGGAACTCGATTTGAACAAACTTGAATCTGGCCCCCCTAGATATGATGTATACCAAATATGAAAAGATTCTGACCACAGGATCTGAAGAAGATTTTTAAAGAAATTTCCTCATATTGCAGTTAATGTATGTCAACCAAAGTTACCAAGTTGCAGTGAAATTATTCCAAAACAAATCATCCTATCAAGTTACAATGAAATCCCTTCCTAAATATGGCCTGTAGGCTGTGCTAAAGGTTTTGGGGTTTTGGGCTCGACAGCCGTCATGGCTGAATGATCGTGACCAAAAGGGGACATTCTCATATAAACATTATCTGGAGTCACTCTACCAAGTTACAATGAAATCCCTTCATAAATACGACCTGTAGACTGTGCTAAAGTTTTTCGGGCTTCGGGATCGTGCAGTCATCACAGTTGACAGATCGCTACCAAATGGGGAAGTTCTCATCTAGACATCATACAGAGTCATCCTACCAAGTTACAATGAAATCACTCTGTATTAAATATGACCTGTAGACTGTGCTAAAGGTTTTTGGGTTTTGGGCTTGGGTAGCTGTCACAGTTGACAGATCATGACCAAAAGGAGATGTTCTCATCTAGATATTATACAGAGTCATCCTACCAAGTTACCATGAAATCCCTTCATAAATACGACCTGTAGACTGTGCTAAAGATTTTCGGGATTTGGTCTCGGGCAGCCATCACTGCTGACTGATCGTGACCAAAAGAGGACGTTCTCGTCTAGACATTGCCTCAAACCTGCAAATGAAATTTTGTGTTGATTGGACAAGAACTATAGGGTGTAGCCTGTGCTAAAGGAAAATGTGAACAGACTCACAGACTAACAGACTCACAGACTAACAGACTCACAGACTAACAGACTTCTATGCGTGATGGCAATACCTTATCTTGACTTTGTCAAGTTAAGCTAAAAATTACATATACTGGGAGCCTTTCATCGGAAAGTAGTATTTTAGCTCAGGGTTTAAGTCGGAAAGCAGTATTTTTGGTGACAAAAATACAAACTAAGCCTATTTTTGTTATCTCTATACCCAACTTACAAAGTATGGTAATTTTCAAAATTATAGCTCAAAATAACGGATGTACAGGTTTACAGACATTCGACAGAGATCATCACTGTATCCCACATTTTTCAAAATGCAGGGAAAAAAAAGGCACTCAGTTGACCAACAGCTCTTAGTTTATGACACTGGTGTTTGTCTCAAGAAAATTACAGCTTAGGTTATGCAGGAGACCTCAGAGGTTGTTCTGCTTATCAACAAATTCCAAGTCACAGAATGCTTACTAAAGATGATCCACCATGATAATCTGACGACTCTGCTAAAAGAGATCGAGATGAAAGGAAGCCTTTCTTAATGTCACTCAAATGGAGGTCCAAATGTGAGTAGAACTACCTTAATCAGGGGAAGATGTGTACAACTGATTTTGCAACATATCTCTTGTGGAGAATCCATGTGAAAGCCAGTGTAATGCTTGCAAAAGAACCTCCACAAAGTGAATTTGAGCGTAACTGTCCTCAATGGTGATGAGAAGAGTTAATGCTTATTGTAATTCACAGAATGACCCTCTCCACGATATTTATACCATGCCAAAATGTGTGGTGTCTGGAGTGAGACTGATGCTTGGTCCTCGTCTACATTGGCTATCATAAGGTGACTGTAGGAGTGA
This sequence comes from Pictodentalium vernedei, assembly GCA_031216915.1. Taxonomy (NCBI): domain Eukaryota; kingdom Metazoa; phylum Mollusca; class Scaphopoda; order Dentaliida; family Dentaliidae; genus Pictodentalium; species Pictodentalium vernedei. The sequence continues at coordinate 279,227,670 of CM062293.1, forward strand.
CGAAGATGAATATTGGTTCCCACTGTTACCTGGTAGGTGCGAAGATCCCTACAAATGAAGTGAGGTGCTTATGATTGTACTCCACTGAGAACAACTTGAATTTGAAGATAGTAACAGTACGGCCGGAATAACAGTCTCACTCACTATTTGAGTTTATTGAAGAAGTTGCTGCCAAACTTTTGTACAGTATGTGGAGAGTGTATTATCACTAAATCACCCGTGAGTGGAGATTCCACCCAAGCAATAATTGCAAATTTGTTGCAAAGCATAACAAGCACAAACAAAGTTCCAGCCAATGGACCTCCGGGTTAAACCCGGAGGTCCATTGGCTGAAACATTGTTTGCAATTTTTCTCCATATGTACAGAATTTGATAGTAATACTTTGGGTGATAACTCCACTCCATGAGTGATTTTGTTGCAATCCACTCTTCACATACTGTAGATGACCCATATCGTAGCCATAACGCTCCTGCCATAAGCTCTGGAAGATAATTATTCTCTTACTTCATAATGATGTTGTTGAGAGAATCCATGTTGAAACATTAGAATATTCTTACTGTACAAAACAACCATAAATCTATGGAAGGCATAGCAAACTCTTCCTTGGTCAAGGAATATTACTGTCTGTTTTGTGGAACCTGTTATCTGATGACTCTTCTTTCAAACATGTGAAGACTGTGTTGAAAGAACAATGCCTGAACTTGCATTTCGTAATTGAAAGTTTGGATGGTAAGACACAAAAGATGAATGATGGAGCATAATCAGAACTGCACTTTGACAATACCACAGGTGATTTTGTTGCAATCCACTCTTCACATACTGTAGATGACCCATATCGTAGCCATAATGCTCCTGCCATAAGCGCTGGAAGATAATTATTCTCTTACTTCATAATGATGTTGTTGAGAGAATCCATGTTGAAAGGAAGAGCCAACATTAGAATATTCTTACTGTACAAAACAACCACATAAATCTATGGAAGGCAGAGCAGACTCTTCCTTGGTCAAGGAATATTACTGTCTGTTTTGTGGAAGAGAATCACCCGTTATCTGATGACTCTTCTTTCAAATGTGTGAAGACTGTGTTGAAAGAACAATGCCTGAACTTGCATTTCGTAACTGAAAGTTTGGATGGTAAGACACAATAGATGAATGATGGAGCATAATCAGAACTGCACTTTGACAATAATGCTCAACAAAGTGCATAGCCTCTGTATTATGCAGAGTCTTCCAATGCTAAATGGACTGAGAGATTGCATCTGAGCTGTAGGAGCCCCGAGGAAGAAGTGTACAACCGACTAGGTGACTTCTCCCTCAAAGTATATGCATGTGAGTAGCTGTTGAAGAGCTTGTGTAAAGGCATTCCAAGATTCGGAGTACTGTCGAAGTTGGTCTTTCCGATGTTTTGAGGGTGACTGTGACAGAGAGAGATGATATGTCGACGTCTAGGCTCCACCAAGCCTGAGTAATCTAATGATTCTGTCCTATGATGCGAAGAATGCTTCTTCCAATGATGATGATGGCTGCATGAAGATCTATAACTTGTACAGTCAGAGTGTTGTCTCAGTGAATGTTGAGATGCGGCTACAGTGTCGGTGATGAATAATGGAAGTATTGTCTCCTGGTTCCACCAGATCTAGTATCACTGCTGCTGATTATTTTTAAGGTGCTTCAATCTGATTTTCCTGGGGACTCTCTTTGGGACAACACACCCTTCCATGAATCCACCAATGGGCTATTTGTCTCTCTTGCTTAGTGTATATTATCCAAGGATATGTGCCCTTGTGAGATGACATTTCAGCCACTGGATTGCCTTGTGACCAACTTTACAGCAGATTATTATAATGTTGCACTCCTGATGCCAGCTCACCCTCAGTCATTCAGGATGAATAAGTTCCCGACGTATGTGGTAAAACATGTGTAGCCATTGACATATGTATTGTAGAATCACCTGCTGATCTTTCTATAATAGAAGACAAGTGTGAGGTATAACAAGGAGATAACCTACATGTGGGCATGACAGGTTCAGAGACTGCAAGAGACAGTTGGACCTTTTGCAAATGATTTTTGTTCCACTTTGTACAAACAAAACAAATTTTATGTGGATTGCATCTGGTAAAAACAAAGGGTGATATATGATTATCATACCTTGACTGAAAATTAAAGCAAACGGATCATAATTTTTTCAAATTTTTTTTTTTTTCAATTGCACATAATTGGGTGACAAGAAAATGTACCGTAATTTGAGTGAAATAAAGATTTGTACACACTCAAATCAGGAAAAAACATTGTACTCTTATTCTCCTAAATGTACATGAATGCAAAATGTTCTGAAAACTCTGTTGGTTTGGGAATCAAATAAAACTAAGTGGCACTAAGTCTCAACAAATTAGGCTGTAAGCTAAGTTGCTAAAGGTCGACAAAATATTATAAACTGTATATAATACATGTATAAATTGAAAGCATAATAATTACATAAAATGTTTTAATAATGCATATAACTATGCCTGAGAGGACAAAGAGGCATTATAACAAACTCAGCACTCACGTGACCAAAGTTTATTAATGAAGGATTTAATTAGCATTTATGTCTAGTTAACACTATAGAGGAATGACGTTAGTATCCCCGCATTTTCAAAAATGCGGGGATATGGTCATGACCTCCGTCCGCCCGTCCGTCTGTCCGTACATCACACCACGAAAGGCTCCTAGGATATTCAATTCGAAATGTTTAAACTATGCTAAGGTGTTCAGGTAGCAACTCTAGATGAGCATGAAGGTTTCTGAATTTTGATTTGGCCCCAGGTGGTTCCAATAGAACCAATTTTATCGTTAGAAAATCAGTTTTCATCGAAAGGCTCTTAGGGTATTCAATTTGAAACGTTAAAACTATGCAAATGTGTTCAGGTAACATATCTAGATGTGCATGAAGGTTTCAGAATTTTCATTTGGCCCCAGGTGGTTCCAGTGGAACCACTTTTATCGTTGGAAAATCAGTTTTCTTCGAAAGGCTCCTAGGGTATTTAATTCGAAACGTTTAAACTATGCTAATGTGTTCAGGTAACATCTCTAGATGTGCATAAAGGTTTCAGAATTTTGATTTGGCCTCAGGTGGTTCCAGTGGAACCACTTTTATCGTTAGAAAATCAGTTTTCATCGAAAGGCTCCTAGGGTATTTAATTCGAAACATTTAAACTTTGCTAATGTGTTCAGGTAACATCTCCAGATGTGCATGAAGATTTCAGAATTTTGATTTGGACCCAGATGGATCCAGTGGAACCACTTTTATCGTTAGAAAATCAGTTTTCATCGAAAGGCTCCTAGGGTATTTAATTCGAAATGTTTAAACTATGCTAATGTGTTCAGGTAACATCTCTAGATGTGCATGAAGATTTCGGAATTTTGATTTGGCCCCAGGTGGTTCCAGTGAAACCACTTTTATCGTTAGAAAATCAGTTTTCATCGTCAAGCTCCGAGGGTATTTAATTCGAAACATTTAAACTCTGCTCAGGTGTTCAGGTAACATCTCTAGATGTGCATAAAGGTTTGGGAATTTTGATTTGGCCCCCCCAGGTAGTTCCAGTTAAACCACTTTTATCGTTGGAAAATCAGTTTTCTTCGAAAGGCTCCTAGGGTATTTAATTCGAAACGTTTAAACTATGCTAATGTGTTCAGGTAACATTTCTAGATGTGCATAAAGGTTTCGAAATTTTGATTTGGACTCGGGTGGTTCCATTGGAACCACTTTTATCGTTAGAAAATCAGTTTTCATTGAAAGGCTCCTAGGGTATTTAATTCGAAACGTTTAAACTATGCTAATGTGTTCAGGTAACATCTCTAGATGTGCATGAAGATTTCAGAATTTTGATTTGGCCCCAGATGGTTCCAGTGGAACCACTTTTATCGTTAGAAAATCAGTTTTCATTGAAAGGTTCCTAGGGTATTTAATTCAAAACGTTAAAACTATGCTAAGGTTTTCAGGTAACATCTCTAGATGTGCATGAAGGTTTCTGAATTTTGATTTGGCCCCAAGTGGTTCAATGGAACCACTTTTATAGTTAGAAAATCAGTTTTCATCGAAAGGCTTCTAGGGTATTTAATTCGAAACGTTTAAACTATGGTAAGGTGTTCGGGTAGCATCTCTAGATGTGCATGAAGGTTTCGGAATTTTGATTTGGCTCCAGGTGGTTCCAGTGGAACCACTTTTATCGTTAGAAAATCAGTTTTCATCAAAAGGCTCCTAGGGTATTTAATTCGAAATGTTTAAACTCTTCTAATGTGTTCAGGTAACATCACTAGATGTGCATGAAGATTTCTGAATTTTGATTTGGTCCCAGGTGGTTCTAGTGGAACCACTTTTATCGTTAGAAAATCAGTTTTCATCGAAAGGCTCCGAGGGTATTTAATGTGAAACATTTAAACTATGCTAAGGTGTTCAGGTAACATCTCTAGATGTGCATAAAGGTTTCGGAATTTTGATTTGGCCCCAAGTGGTTCCGGTGGAACCACTTTTATCGTTGGAAAATCAGATTTCATCGAAAACCTCTTAGGGTATTTAATTTGAAATGTTTAAACTATGCTAATGTGTTTAGGTAGCATCTTTAGATGTGCATGAATGTTTCCGAATTTTGATTTGGCCCCAGGTGGTTCCAATGGAACCACTTTTATCGTTAGAAAATCAGTTTTCATCGAAAGTCTCCTAGGGTATTTAATTCGAAACATTTAAACTATGCTAATGTGTTCAGGTAACATCTTTAGATATGCATAAAGGTTTCGGAATTTTGATTTGGTCCCAAGTGGTTGAGTTGGAACCACTTTTATTGTTGGAAAATCAGTTTTCATCGAAAAGCTCTTAGGGTATTTCATTTGAAATGTTTAAACTATGCTAATGTGTTCAGGTAGCATCTCTAGATGTGCATGAAGGTTTCCGAATTTGAATTTGGCTCCAGGTGGTTCCAGTGGAAACACTTTTATCGTTAGAAAATCAGTTTTCATCGAAAGGCTCCTAGGGTATTTAATTTGAAATGTTAAAACTATGCTAAGGTGTTCAGGTAACATCTCTAGATGTGCATAAAGGTTTCGGAATTTTGATTTGGCCCCAAGCGGTTCCTGTGGAACCACTTTTATCGCTGGAAAATCAGTTTTCATCGAAAGGCTCCTAGGGTATTTAATTCAAAATATTTAAACTATGCTAATGTGTTCAGGTAACATCTCTAGACGTGCATGAAGGTTTCAGAATTTTGATTTCGCTAGAAAATCAGTTTTTATCGTTGGAAAATCAGTTTTCTTCGGAAGGTTCTTAGGGTATTTATTTTGAAATGTTTAACCTATGCTAATGTGTTCAGGTAGCATCTCTAGATGTGCATGAAGGTTTCCGAATTTTGATTTGGCCCCAGATGGTTCCAGTGGAACCACTTTTATTGTTAGAAAATCAGTTTTCATCGAAAGGCTCCTAGGGTATTTAATTTGAAAGGTTTAAACTATGCTAATGTGTTCAGGTAACATCTCTAGATGTGCATGAAGGTTTCGGAATTTTGATTTGGCCCCAAGTGGTTCGGGTGGAACCACTTTTATCGTTGGAAAATCAGTTTTCATCGAAAGACTTTTAAGGTATTTAATTTGAAATGTTTAAACTATGCGAATGTGTTCAGGTAGCATCTTTAGATGTGCATGAATGTTTCCGAATTTTGATTTGGCCCCAGGTGGTTCCAGTGGAACCACTTTTATCGTTAGAAAATCAGCTTTCATCGAAAGGCTCCTGGGGTATTTAATTCAAAACATTTAAACTATGCTAATGTGTTCAGGTAGCATCTCTAGATGTGCATAAAGGTTTCCGAATTTTGATTTGGCCCCAGGTGGTTCCAGTGGAATCACTTTAATTGTTAGAAAATCAGTTTTCATCGAAAGGCTCCTTGGGTATTTAATTCGAAACGTTTAAACTATGCTAATGTGGTCAGGTAACATCTCTAGATGTTCGTGAAGGTTTCAGAATTTTGATTTGGCCCCAAGTGGTTCTGGAGGAACCACTTTTATCGTTGGAAAATCAGATTTCATCGAAAGGCTTTTAGGGTATTTAATTTGAAATGTTTAAACTATGCTAATGTGTTCAGGTAGCATCTTTAGATGTACATGAATGTTTCCGAATTATGATTTGGACCCAGGTGGTTCCAGTGGAACCACTTTTATCGTTAGAAAATCAGTTTTCATCGAAAGGCTCCTAGGGTATTTAATTCAAAACGTTTAAACTATGCTAATGTGTTCAGGCAGAGACCAGCCTAGGGGGAATTTTAGGGAGACTTCAAGTCTCCCTCCAGAACAAATAGGGAGACTGCAGTGTCATGTAGGGAGACTTCATAGGCAAGTGGGGAAAATTAAGAATATTCATGTACCACCCCCGCCGCCCCTTCATATTTTCAATTTGTGGTCCTCCATTAACGTCCAAATAATCTAGGTCCAGTTGTCTACGATGTGTCTGTGCCAGGTTAAAAAATCACAAAGTAATTATTGACTGAAAATCCCCCACTGCTACCCTCTCCTTCATGACCCCTCCCCTCTTCTTCGTGCCAATCCCCCAGCACCCTCTACTAAGCTAATAATTTCCTAAGTCTGAAAGTGTGAACAGGACCAGATGTAAGAAGGTTGCTTGGGAGGTACTTTGTTAGTTAATAAACAAAATAAATTCTGGGGTTGAGTATTTTGTAAAAGAAATGTCATTCCACATCATTTTTATGGCATTCCGGTGTCATTCCACGTCATTTTGTATCATTCCGGTGTTTAGGAGGACCCTTTTTTAAGATCGTCCACATGCACACTTGTTTCCTGTACAGAGCTTTTCTTGTCATCACTAAAGCTTTTTTTCATGTGTTTCAATTCCATTCGTGTTTTTCTGGGAATAGACAGCCCAACAGTTAACAGTCGTCAGAAAAACAAAATGAAATTTACTGTGTTATAAAATACGTCCGTTGTGTATACATTTTCGGCATCCTAAGCGACGTAACCTACTTTCAAACTGGGTTATTTTGTTGAGTCGCGTAAGTCACCTATTTTCGTTTCGACACTTGAAGCTCCTACTGAAACGCAACAAAATAGAAATAAAAAAATCCGCCAAAAGCGACAATGGACAATTGATTGTCATGTGATTTCAAATAAATGGACGTTTAGTTGATGAATTAAAATGCACATTTATCACACTCGAGCACATTCGATTTATGAAAATAAACGTTTTCATGTAAACCTCGCATCACTCAGTTCAGCCTTTCCTCATTTTGGCCAATATTTAGAGGGCGACTTGTAATCGCCCCGACTATTTTTCTAGGCGACTTTGGGCTTAGAAGGGCGACATAATCACCCTAGTCGCCCTCACGGCTGGTCCCTGTGTTCAGGTAACATCTCTAGATGTGCATGAGGTTTCGGAATTTTGATTTGGCCCCAAGTGGTTCCGGTGGAACCACTTTTATCGTTGGAAAATCAGTTTTCATTGAAAGTCTCTTTGGGTATTTAATTTGAAATGTTTAAACTATGCTAATCTGTTCAGGTAGTATCTTTAGATGTGCATGAATGTTTCCGAATTTTGATTTGGCCCCAGGTGGTTCCAGTGGAACCACTTTTATTGTTAGAAAATCAGATTTCATCGAAAGGCTCCTAGGGTATTTAATTCAAAATTTTTAAACTATGCTAATGTGATCAGGTAACATCTCTAGATGTGCATGAAGGTTTCAGAATTTTGATTTGGCTCCAGGTGGTTTCAGTGGAACCACTTTTAATGTTAGAAAATAAGTTTTCATCGAAAGGCTCTTAGGGTATTTAATTCGAAATGTTAAAACTATGCTAAGGTGTTCAGGTAACATCTCTAGATGTGAAAACTATGCTAAGGTGTTCAGTTAACATCTCTAGATGTGCATGAAGGTTTTGGAATTTTGATTTGGCTCCAGGTGGTTCCAGTGGAACCACTTTTATCGTTAGAAAATCAGTTTTCATCGAAAGGCTCCTAGGGTATTTAATTCGAAATGTTAAAACTATGCTAAGGTTTTCAGGTAACATCTCTAGATGTGCATAAAGGTTTCGGAATTTTGATTTGGCCCCAAGTGGTTCCGGTGGAACCACTTTTATCGTTGGAAAATCAGTTTTCATCGAAAAGCTCCTAGGATATTTAATTCGAAACATTTAAACTATGCTAATGTGTTCAGGTAACATCTCTAGATATGCATGAAGATTTCGGAATTTTGATTTGGCCCCAGATGGTTCCAGTGGAACCACTTTGATTGTTGGAAAATCAGTTTTCATCGAAACGCTCTTAGGGTATTTAATTCAAAACGTTTAAACTATGCTAATGTGTTCAGGTAACATCTCTAGATGTGCATGAAGGTTTCAGAATTTTGATTTGGCCCCAAGTGCTTCCGGTGGAACCACTTTTATCGTTGGAAAATCAGTTTTCATCAAAAGGCTCTTAGGGTATTTAATTTGAAATGTAAACGATGCTAATGTGTTCAGGTAGCATCTCTAGATGTGCATGAAGGTTTTAGAATTTTGATTTGGCTCCAGGTGGAACCACTTTTATTGTTAGAAAATCAGTTTTCATCGAAAGGCTCCCAGGGCGTTTAATTCAAAATGTTTAAACTATGCTAATGTGTTCAGGTAGCATCTCTAGATGTGCATGAAGGTTTCGGAATTTTGATTTGGCCCCAGGTGGTTCCAGTGGAACCTTTTTTATCGTTAGAAAATCAGTTTTCATCGAAAGGCTCCTAGGGTGTTTACTTCAAAATGTTTAAACTATGCTAATGTGTTCAGGTAACATCTCTAGATGTGCATGAAGGTTTCGAAATTTTGATATGGCCCCAAGTGGTTCTGGTGGAACCACTTTTATCGTTGGAAAATTAGTTTTCATCGAAGGGCTCCTAGGGTATTAAATTCGAAACATTTAAACTATGATAATGTGTTTCAGCGGAAATGCGGGGATACACCATTGTGTGCTTTGCACACAAATAACTCTATCTAGTTTAATTATTTATAACGCTGTTGTCCATGCCAGATGATGTTTTTCTAGTACTGGGATACTATCACAGAAATAATACCTAGTAATGCAAAACCGGGGAGTCCAAATATCAACCTTGGGACTTAACTTGAATAAACTTGAAAGATGTTGTATACCAAATATCAAAAGGTTTTGACTGGTGGTTTATGCAGAAGAAGAATTTGAGAATATTACTAATTTTGCAGAATGTTAAAATTTGCCCCCCCCCCCCCCTTCCCCCCTGGGAACACAAATATCAACCCTGGGACTTTACTTGAACAAACCGAATCTGAAACCTCGGAGGATGCTGTATATCAATAAAAAGAGTCTGATTCTATCTCAAGAAACAAATTTTTAAAGATTATTCCTCATAATGGACTACATGTAAGTAATAATTCAGGCTCCAATAGGGAACTCAAATATTAACCAAGGGACTTGGTTTGAACAAATTTAAATCTGAACTCCCTAAGAATGCGGTATACCAAATATAAAAAGATTCTTACTGCTGGATCTGAAGAAGAAGATTTTTAAAGATTATTTCTCATATTGCACTAAATTAAAATTCAGGCTCCCATAGAGAGCCCAATTATTAACCGATGGACTTTTGAATCCAACCCCTGTAAGAATTCTGCACACCATATATTAAAACATTCTAACTAGGTTGACTACAAAGTGCATACAAAGACATTGGTTTATAATATCGATAAGCTCAGTGTTTACAAAAGTTTATCTAGTGCACAAAATAAGGTATTGAATCATGAAACTCCACTGAAATACCTCCTTTAAGGCAGATACCTAATGATACTTACATGTATGTAATGATATAACGATTTACTTTATTTATTTATTGGTGTTTAAGGTCACATATTTATGCACAATGGCTAATCGCGACCGTGAGAGTTTTATGGGTGGAGGAAGCCGGAGTACCCGGAGAGAACCACAGAGCATCGACGAGCAACTGTCAGCTCCTCAACATTCTCTGTTCAAGCTCAGCTCAAGCAGGGTTACAGCGGTTGAAGACATGTGCACCAGTGACGTGCAGAACACCTTAGTACACGGCGTCATCATGCCCCCATGTAGGCATCCAGGATAAAGTGCCTTGCCCAAGGACACAACATGGGTCATCCCAGACGGGGATCAAACTTGGGACCTCTAGCATAGAAGTCTAACAGTCTACCACTAAGCCACCGTGCTCCCCATGATTTAATTAAAAGTCAATCAAGTCAATAAAAAAGTGTATTAACATAAGACAGCCTGCATATAGAAAGTATTAAACAGAATAACTGAATACTGCAATCTGTAAAATATCTAAATCGGTGAATTTAAATCTGTAATCTATCTAGAAAATATTTTTTATTTTTATTTGGGTTTGATGAGACTTTCGACAGCCAGGATCACTTAGGGTCAGACAGTTTTACATATGGAGAAAGCCACTGCACCCAGAGAGAACCAATGTGCAGTGGCACGCAGCTGGCAGAATCCCCTGCATGCTAACTCCATACATGAAAGGTCAGCATTGGCTGAAAGAAAGTGCACTATCAATGTACAGTAAGCCTTGGTGCACAGCTCCATCATGCCCTTGTGTGGGCAATCAGGATTGAGTGCCTTTTCAAAAGACACAATACAGTTACCTATGATCAGGATGGAATTGTGGACCTCTCGGTTTGAAATCTGATGCTCTAACCATTGGGCGACTGTGATCCTGTCTTGAAAATTAACCTTTAAGGCCCCTTACAGCCAAAAACTGCCCGTTTTATTGCATTGAAAACATTTCCTCAAGTGTATTTATCCTTAACAACTCATCTGGTAGGCTGCATTCATCTTGACATTGTTTTTACATCATTGCCTGTACAAACACTGTTAAGTCATATGCAGCTGTGTGCAAGTAGATACTGTCGCCATTATCATAAATTTAATCTGATGATTTAACTCCTAGCACTCTGGTAGTATTTCAGAATTTTCGTCTTGGACTCCATATTGCCCATGCTGCATGAAAAATTTAACAAATTATATCTTATTTGACAGAGCTCAATGAGCTCTGTCAAACAAGATATAATTTATTAAATTCTCAGTTGCATTGTGGGGAAAAATGTGCTATTAAAAACGTTTGTATTTTGACATCAGAGTGCAGAGAGTTAAGGGTTAATGAAAATATGCATAATCCCAATAATTACTAAACTGTCTCAACAGAACCAGGATAAACCGGATCATCTCTACTATAATTTGAATTATTTTGTTTGTCACGAGTGAAGTGCCCCATCTCCTCTGCCTCTACAGCCCCAATCAACTTCAAACTTGCCATGTGTTAGGGGTTCAACAATTCATCGAGTTTTCAATGCATCACGATTCATTCCCGCCGATTCAATTCACAATTCATCCATCTGAATGATTCGATGCATCATTTGCAGCCCTACTCATGTACTAATATCGAACACCATAACTAAAAGATTTTTAGATAGGTCTGAAGAAGTAACAGAACGTCTCCTCTTAAAGGCCATGGAATTTCGAACTCTGTGAAGCGCCTGGTGAATATTATGCAAACTCTATCTATCTCTCTCTCTCTCAATCTTTCTGTCTATCTGTCTGTCTGTTTGTCACTCAGCCTGTCTGTCCATGTCTCTCTCTCTCTCTAGAGAGAGAGAGAGGGAGTTGTGTTTATGTTGCAATATATCCTGGACATCATGGATTCTCCCGACTCAAATCTTCTGTGGTTTTATTTGCATTGCGATGCGCATCGCATCGTGAGGAAAAAATGGTAATTCGCATCACATCGTGAGCGTCCACATTGTTGCAGCCCTGGCATGTGTACGTTTTTCAGGCCTTTGTGTGAGTAAATTTTATGAGAGCAAAAAACTGCACTTGTCAATTGAGCCAGGAGTGTAAACGCATTTGCAAAATAAGGCTCATGTAAAGGGTTATACAAAACATTCAAACTAGTTGAAGAAACTCCTTCAGACTCTGGTGAATTTACCTAAAATTAGTTTTTGTTAACCCTTTACGAAACATGAAAAGCAGACGACACTTGCAAACAAAATTCTTGAATAACTAATTTTTTTTCATTTTTTGTCTCAAAAACATAGGTTATGACCCCTCCTTGGAACGAGCTCAATGAGCTCGTTCCGAGGGGTCATAACCTATGTTTTTGAGACAAAACATGAAAAAATAATGAAAATTAATTGGCGATTTTTTAGAATAGCGCTGGCCAGTTTTGGCCGTCACATTGGGCAAAGGGTTAACCAAATAAACAAGAAATCTGTGGATCTTAGAGCTGTGATGTCAACAGTGGGTTTTCAATCATAGGCAAAACATATTGTTGCGGGTCTGAAATTTAGCACCCGTCTTTCAAGATTTGCGAGTGTTTGCGGGTGCAGGAGCAATCGTTCTCGTCTCACAAGAAGGCCTGGGTTTATTTATTGGATAGAACTAAATTCACATGGTTAGTGACAATATTTTGCATTATTCACCCAAAATTGGCAATTATGTCATGGTATTTACTATAGGTAGAACAGTTTATGAATTTAGAGCGGTCTATGGTATAAGGGAGGTAACTCAGAATTGAATTGTCCAATTATATGCACAATCGGATTTAAAAATTTGGGATTCCACAGGCAGCCCAAATATGATCTAGGCACTTGATTTGAACGAACCAGAATCTGAACCTTCTAAGGTTGCTGCATATCAAATATCAAATCATTATGACTGGTGGATATGAAGGAGAAGATTTTTAAAGGAATTTCCCCATATTGCACTAAGCTGAAATTAGGACTCTCATGGGGATTCCAAATATGACATAGGGACTTGATTTTAACAAGATCGTCTAACGACATCCATATCCCCTGCCGACTTTTATGTTATGATAGGCATAAATAAGCATATGAGGTGATCAAGACATATAATAATTCTGGTAAAAAAATGTGGATTAATCACATTATCAACCTGGACTGGACATGTCTTCATACCCAATAATGTCACTCAATAAACATCATTTATTTCTTTTATCGCAACTGAAGATATCCTCCAAAAACTGGAAATTTTACAGAAACTCAGAAGATTTCCAAGTACAAAAAGGGCAATAAATCTGGTAAAAAGATGCGGACAATCTCATTATCAACCTGGACATGTATTCATACCCAATAATGTCACTCACCAAATATCATTTAATTTCTTTCATCGCAACTGAAGATATCTTCCAAAAACCTGTAATCTGGGTAAATTCAAAGTCGACAAGGGCTATAACTCTGGAAAAATTATTTGAATCAAAACTTCCTTTCCAATATGCACATGTAAACATCATACTCATACTGCACATCAAGTTTCGTATAACTCCAATCAAAAATGCAGGAGAAATTAAGTGCACAAGCATAAATTGTGACAGAAATTTTGCTGTTGTCAAGGGCAGTAACCACGCAAAATGTGCTGCATCGAAAATTCCTACCCACATGCACATCTACAATTGATAATGATACTTCAGACCAACTTTCGTAAAAGTCCAGTAAAAAATGTAGGAGGAGTAAAGTGGACAAGCTTTTGTGAACATTTTGGTATTTCCAAGGGATGTAACCATGCAAAATTCGTAGCATCGAAAATTCCTGACCACATGCACATCTACACTTGATACTGATACTTCAGACAAATTTCATAAAAATCCAATGAAAACTGTAGGAGGAGTAATGCAGACAAAGTTTGTGACCAACAGACAAACATAATTTCAATATCCCATCCCCCCCCCCCCTTCCGACTACGTCGATTAATACAGTTAATCCTCTAATTGAAACTGAAATTGAACAAAAGAAACTAGACATAGTTTTAGATTAAAGTGTTAATCCCCTAACTGAAACTCAAATTGGACAAAAGAAACTAAACATAGTTATTCGAGAATTTATTTTGCAAGTGTTGTCTGCTAGCCAAGTTGGGTAAGGGGTTAATTAATGATATAAATTTATAACAATCTCACCTTTAGATGAGTTAAAAATTTTGATGTACATTTGGATGCTTCAGAAATAACTGATGTGCAGTGTTTGAATTTTGCTTTTATAGTTCCTGTGGCATTATCTGGTATGTCAAAATGCAAAGTTATACCAGACATGTTTATAATGAAACACAAAGTGACAATGAGAATAATGATGAATGAAAAGTTTCAGCGCGACAAGGGCGCACAGGGACAATGTGAGATTAAAAAATTTATAACTTTGTTTGCTTATGAATACGTGAGAGCCAATAATCTTATTTGGTTTGAGTGTGCACACTGGCAGTAGGGTACTAGTCCTGTTAGAAGCAGACCTGGTCTTTTGAGGAGAGTTATAGCTCCCGCCCTCCATGGTTCCTGCAAAATCAATTTAAAGAGAGCCATAATTGCTCTCCTTAAGAGATGCAATAGCTCTCCTGAAACCTTCAATTCCCTTATTAATAATGGGCTCAAGTACAGAATAGCTCCCTTTGCACAGATTTAGGGGAGCCGTTGTAGCTCCCCTAGATTTTTCAAAAGTCCAGGCCTGTAGATGAGAGACATAAATATTGAAATATACTCCAAATGTGCTTGTGGATTTTTGAACTCTGAATGTAAGTTTTGAAAATATTTTTTGATCAATGTAATTGAAAGTAACTGAAAAGTAATTGCAATTACAGGAGAATTTTCAATGTAATAAATTACATTACAATTACATGTAATTGAAAAATTCCTCAATGACCAATTACAACCAATTACTTTAAAAAAAAGTAATTAATTACAGGTAATTACAATTACCAATTACAATTACCCCAGCCCAGCAAAAGATTCGGATTGGTAGTTCTGCAGAAGATATTTTAATTTTAAGGAAAAACATTTCTAGGGGTTAACAGAATTAAGCCACTTGTGGTGCCTCCCTGTGGACATGGCAATCTTATTTGAACAAACTTGAATTGACATATAATAAAGAACATGCACATCAAGTTTGGTTCAATTTGGCCCATTGGTTTATAAGGAGAAGTTGATAATGTAAAGTTCACGCCGGATGGGCAATGGATGGACAATGGACAGAAAGTGATCACTAACACTCCCCATGAGCTTCACTAATGCAAAATGAAAGTGTCAATGACACTGTAGCTTAACTTGTGTGTTGTGTTTGATGAAATGGATAATGTTCAATGTTTATGAAAGGATTATGAAATAAGACAAGAATTGTGATAATTGGGAATATGTTCATTTCTGTTCCCTGTATGCTATGTTTTTGATAAAAATAATATGAGGTGTACACTGTACTAAAGAGCTGAGGAGTGGGTTAATATGACCTCGCAGTTAATGTATGTGGCCCTCACAGTTAACGTATATCAACAAAAGTTACCACGTTACAGTGAAATTATTCCAAAACGAGTCATCCTATCAAGTTACATTGAAATCCCTTCATAAATATGGCCTGTAGACTGTGCTAAAGGTTTTCGGGCTTCGGGCCCCTGTAGCCATCAGTTTCCCAATTGCGTCCAAAGGGGACGTTCTCATCTAGACATTATATGAAGTCAACCTACCAAGTTACAATGAAATCCCTTCATAAATATGACCTGTAGACTGTGCTAAAGTTTTTGGGGCTTCAGGCTCGGGCAGCCATCATGGCTGAATGATCGCATCGAATGGGGACATTCTCATCTGGGCATCATCTGGAGTGATCCTACGAAGTTACAATGAAATCCCTTCATAAATATGACCTGTAGACTGAGCTCAAGGTTTTCGGGCCCCTGAAGCTGTCACAGTTGACCAATCACAACCAAAAGGGGATGTCATCATCTAGGCATTATAATGGAGTCAAACTAACAGGTTACAATGAAATCCTTCCATAAATATGACCTATAGACTATGCTAATGGTTTTGGGGTTTTGGGCTCGGGCAGCCATCAAGGCTGAATGATCGCGACCAAAAGGGGACATTCTCATATAGACATTATTTGGAGTCATCCTACCAAGGTACAATGAAATCCCTTCATAAATATCACCGGTAGACTGTGCTAAAGGTTTTCGGGCTTCAAGTCCCTGTAGCCATCACAGTTGAGTAATGGTGCCCAAAAGGGGCTGTTCTGATCTAGACATTATATGAAGTCAATCTACCAAGTTATAATGAAATCCCTTCATAAATATGAACTGAAGACTGTGCTAAAGGTTTTCGGGCTTTGGGCTCAGGCAGCCATCATGGTTGAAAGATCGCAACCAAAAAGGGGACATTCTCATCTGGGCATCATCTGGAGTGATCCTACGAAGTTACAATGAAATCCCTTCATAAATATGACCTGTAGACTGTGCTCAAGATGTTCTGGCCTCGGGCACCTGTAGCCATCACAGTTGACAAATCACGACCAAAAGGGGATGTCATCATCTAGGCATTATATGGAGTCAACCTAACAAGTTACAATGAAATCCTTCAATAAATACAACCTACAGGCTATGCTAAAGGTTTTTGGGCTCAGGTAGCCATCAAGGCTGAATGATCGCAACCAAAAGGGGACGTTGTCATCTAGACATTATTTGGAGACATCCTACCAAGCTACAATGAAATCCCTTCATAATTATGACCTGTAGACTGTTCTAAAGGTTTTCGGACTTCGGGCCCCTGTAGCCATCACAGTTGCCCAATCGTGTCCAAAATGGGACGTTCTCATCTAGACATTATATGAAGTCAATCTACCAAGTTACAATGAAACCCCTTCATAAATATGACCTGTAGACTGTGCTAAAGGTTTTTGGGCTTCGGGTTCGGGCAGCCATCATGGTTGAATGGTCGCAACCAAAAGGCAACATTCTCATCTGGGCATCATCTGGAGTGATCCTACGAAGTTACAATGAAATCCCTTTATAAATATGACCTGTAGACTGTGCTCAAGGTTTTCGAGCTTCGGCCACCTGTAGCCATCACAGTTGACCAATCACGACCAAAAGGGGATGTCATCATCTAGGCATTATATGGAGTCAACCTAACAGGTTACAATGAAATCCTTCCATAAATATGACCTTTTGCCTATGCTAAAGGTTTTTGGGCTTGGGCACCCATCAAGGCTGAATGATCACAATCAAAATGGGACGTTCTCATCTAGACATTATTTGGGGTCATCCTACCAAGTTACAATGAAATCCCTTCACAAATATGACCTGTAGACTGTGCTAAAGGTTTTCAGGCTTCGGGCCCCTGCAGCCGTCACAGTTGCTCAATCAGGACCAAAAGGGGACTTTCTCATCTAGACATTATATGAAGTCAACCCACCAAGTTACAATGAAATCCCTTCAAAAATATGTCTTGTAGACTGTGCTAAAGGTATTCAGGCTTCGGGCTCAGGCAGCCAAAATGGTTGAATGATCACAACCAAAAGGAGACATTCTCATCTGGGCATCATCTGGAGTGATCCTACGAAGTTACAATGAAATCCCTTCATAAATATGACCTGTAGACTGTGCTCAAGATTTTTGGACTTCGGGCACCTGTAGCCATCACAGTTGACAAATCACGACCAAAAGGGGATGTCATCATCTAGGCATTATATGAAGTCAACCTAACAAGTTACGATGAAATCCTTCCATAAATACGACCTATAGACTATGCTAAAGGTCTTTGGGCTCGAGCAGCCATAAAGGCTTAATGATCGCGACCAAAAGGGGATGTTCTCATCTAGACATTTTTTGGAGTCATCCTACCAAGCTACAATGAAATCCCATCATAATTATGACCTGTAGACTGTTCTAAAGGTTTTTGGGCTTCGGGCTCCTGTAGCCATAACAGTTGCCCAATCGTGTCGAAAAGGGGATGTTCTCATCTAGACATTATATGAAGTCAACCTACCAAGTTACAATTAAATCCCTTCAGAAATATGACCTGTAGACTGTGCTAAAAGTTTTCGTGCTTCGGGCTTGGGCAGCCATCATGGTTGAATGATCACAACCAAAGGGGACAATCTCATCTGGGCATCATCTGGAGTGATCCTACGAAGTTACACTGAAATCCCTTTATAAATATGACCTGTAGACTGTGCTCAAGGTTTTCGGGCTTCGGGCACCTGTAGCCATCACAGTTGACCAATCATGATCAAAAGGGGATGTCATCATCTAGGCATTATATGGAGTCAACCTAAGAGGTTACAATGAAATCCTTCCATAAATATGACCTTTTGCCTATGCTAAAGGTTTTTGGACTTGGGCACCCATCAAGGTTGAATGATCGCGATCAAAATGGGACGTTCTCATCTGGACATTATTTGGAGTCATCCTACCAAATTACAATGAAATCCCTTCATAAATATGACCTGTAGACTGTGCTAAAGGTTTTCAGGCTTCGGGACCCTGTAGCCGTCACAGTTGCCCAATCAGGACCAAAAGGGGACTTTCTCATCTAGACATTATATGAAGTCAACCTACCAAGTTACAATGAAATTCCTCAATAAATATGACCTGTAGACTGTGCTAAAGGTTTTCGGGTTTTGGGCTCGGGCAGTCATCACGGTTGGCAGATCACGCTCAAATGGGGAAATTCTCATCTAGACATCATAAGGAGTCATCCTACCAAGTTACAATGAAATCCCTCTATATTAAACATGACCTGCAGACTGTGCTAAAAGTTTTTGGGTTTCAGACTTGGGCAGCCATCACAGTTGACAGATCATGCCCAAAAGGGGACGTTCTCATCTAGGCATTATTCAGAGGCATCCTACTAAGTTACAATGAAATCCCTTCATAAATACGACCTGTAGACTGTGCTAATGGTTTTCGGGTTTTAGGCTCGGGCAGCCATACCGGTTGACCAATCGTGACCAAAAGGGGACGTTCTCATCTAGACATGACCCCAAACCTGCATATAAAATTTTGTGATGATCAGACAAGAACTGCGGGGTGTAGCCCGTGCTAAAGGAAAATGTGAACAGACTAACAGACTCACAGAATTACAGACTAACAAACTTCCGCACGCGTGATGGCAATAGCTTATCTTGACTATGTCAAGTTAAGCTAATGAATAGTTATTCATCACAGAAAGATCCAAATGAGGGCAACACAGGATTCTATAACTTTTCTAAGTAAATATTTTAGAAAACACTGTCCTGATAAATTTCGTTTGGTTTGCCATCCTTCCCAGAATCCTTGTAGATCTTCAAATGAATGATTTCTGATTGACCCAGTTTGAATCCATCAAAACTTGAAATTTTGTAAGAGTAAGTAAACTGACAACTGTTACCCTTTACCTAATACGAAAGGCAGACAACACTTGTGAACAAAATTCTTGAATAAATAAATGTTTTTATTTTTTGCATCAAAACATAGCTTATGACCCCTCATTGGAGCAAGCTTGTTGTGCTCGTTCCAACAAAGGGTCATAAGCTATGTTTTGGAGATAAAAAATGAAATGAAAGTGTCAATGACACTGTAGCTCAACTTGTTTAAGACATGTACATGTATAGTATGTGACACAGCAAAGACAAACATCTAGGTAATGACCTGATAACAAAGGTACATGTAAAGTATTGTAACGGTCTGTACATAAATGCTGACCGTAGCTTGTAACAAATGTGTAGGTAAAGTATTGTAAAGGTGGGCGACAGTTAGATGCTAAACTAGAAAAGAGATCTTTGAGTCCCAGAGTGGGTCTGACTGAACCCGAAAATATTTGTTCTCATAGCAGTGATAACAAAGGCACCCAAAAACACTCGTTCCTGTCACAAGGTGATAACAAAGGTACCCCAAGAAGTTTCGTGAAGATCAGTTCATAAATACAGACTCTATCCTCAGCCGTATTGACATGTGCACTTAGTGTGTATAAGTAGCACTGAACAAATCAAAGTTCATCTAATTTGCATAATTTCTGCACGAGAAAAAAACCTGTATTATATGTGATGTATTCCATGTTACTAAATATACAAAAATTTATTCAAATCAGAACTTTCATACAAAAGTTCTGTACAAAAAACTGATTGCACTAATTTTGATACGAAAATGTTGCCATCTTGAATTTTGGACCGCACCCAAAAACACTTGTTCTCGTCCCACAGTGGTAACAAAGGTACCCAAGAAGTTTCATAAAGATCGGTTCATAAATACGGCCTTTAGCCTGAGCCGTATAGAAGTGGTGTACAAAAAACTGATTGGACCTAATTTCGGTACAAAATGGCCACTGGCAGCCATCTTGAATTTTGGACCGCACCCAGAAACACTCGTTCTCATCCCAAGGTGAAGTGATAACAAAGGTACCCAAGAAGTTTCGTGAAGATCGGTTCATAAATACAGACTCTAGCCCAAGCCATATTGACATGTACACTTACTGTGTATAAGTAGCGCTGAATAAACCTAAGTTCATCGAACTGGCATAATTTTTGCACGAGAATTTATTCAAATCAGAACTTTCATACAAAAGTTCTGTACAAAAAACTGATTGCACCAATTTTGGTACAAAAAGGCCGCCGGCAGCAATCTTGAGTTTTGGACACCAGCGAACATTTTGAATTTCAGACCGGACGCCAAAACACTTGTTCTCGTCTCACGGTGATAACAAAGGTACCCAAGAAGTTTCATAAAGATCGGTTCATAAATACAGCCTCTGCCCGAGCTGTGTGTACGGCGTGATGGACAGACAGACGACGGACGAGGGGCCATGGCAATACTTCAAATTTGGCTTTGCCAATGTTGAGCTAAAAATAACTAGATGGGGTATCAGTACCCCGTGGCTCACCAACAGGTGGCCAATGTAAAGGGGTGGCGTGGCTGGAGTAAAAAAAAAAGTTCAAAACTTACACACAAAAGTCCAAAATTAAAGAAAATAAGTAGCTAAAGGGTTAAATAATATAATAATAACCCCTAAGAAGCATGCTAACATAAAATAGGAACCATGGCAATATGCTACAAGGTAAGTCTCCACTTTGAAAAAAAGAAAGACAAACCTCAAAACCTGCACATAAAAGTAAAAAAAGTATCACATTTGTTTCAAAGGGTTAAAATTTAGAAAAATACCCTGAAAATATTACAATAACCAGCGTGGCAATATGCCAGTGAGATAAAACTCCACTTAAAAAAAATATCAAAACCTGCACACAAAAGTCCAAAATTAAAGTAAATAAGCAGCTAAAGGGTTAAATAATATAAAAAATAGCCCAAGAAGTATCCTAACATAAAATAGGAACCATGGCAATATGCTACAAGGTAAGTCACCACTTGGAAGAAAAGAAAGACAAACCTCAAAACCTGCACATAAAAGTAAAAAAAAAAGTATCACATTTGTTTCAAGGGGTTAAAATTGAGAAAAATACCCTGTCACAGTAACCACAATGGCAATATGCCAGTAAGGTGAAAGTCTACTTGAAAAATATCCACTTGGAAGAAAAGAAAGACAAACCTCAAAACCTGCACATAAAAGTATCACATTAGTTTCAAAGGGTTAAAATTTAGAAAAATACCCTGAAAATGTTACAGTAACCACCATGGCAATATGCCAGTGAGGTAAAACTCCACTTAAAAAAAAATATCAAAACCTGCACACAAAAGTCCAAAATTAAAGTAAATAAGCAGCTAAAGGGTTAGAAAATATAATAATAGCCCCAAGAAGCATCCTAACATAAAATAGGAACCATGGCAATATGCTACAAGGTAAGTCGCCACTTGGAAGAGAAGAAAGACAAACCTCAAAACCTGCACATAAAAGTAAAAAAAACATCAAAACCTGCACACAAACGTCAAAATAAGTCCAAAATTTGATTCAACGGGTTAAAATTAAGACGAAATACCCTGGAAAAGAGTTAAATGTTAACGTGAACCCCCACAGCAATATGCAAAGAAGAAAAAATTTTTTTTAAAAGCACAAAAATCCAAACCTGTAAACAAAAAAAGACCAAAATTGAAGTAATTAAGCAGGAGAAGGGTTAAAGAATACAACGTAGCCCTAAGATGCATGTTTACATACAATAGAAAGCATGGACATATGCTACAAGGCAAATCTACACTTGGAAGAAAGGAAAAAAAAAAACATGAAAACCTGCACGCAAACGTCAAAATAAGTCTAAAAATCTATTCAAAGGGTTACATTTTTTTTAAAAATGCACTGGAAAGATATCAATGTTATAATAACCACCACTGCAATATGCAGTGAGGTCAACCTCAGTTGAAATTTTTTTTTTTTTATCACAACCTGTACATAAAAGTAAGAAGCTGTAAGCCTAAGTCCAAAAGCTGTACATAAAAGTCCAAAAATGAAGTAATTCAGCAGGAAAAGGGTTAAATAATACAAACATAGCCCTAAGATGCATGTTTACATACAATAGAAAGCATGGACATATGCTGCAAGGTAAATCTCCACTTGGAAGAAAGGAAAAAAAAAACATCAAAACCTGCACGCAAACATCAAAATAAGTCTAAAATTTGATTCAAAGGGTTAAAATTAAGACAAAATACCCTGGAAAAGAGTTAAATGTTATAGTGAACCACCATAGCAATACGCAGAAACTCTACACTTGGAAGAAAGGAAAAAAAAAAATCCATGAAAACCTGCAAACGTCAAAATAAGTCTAAAAATCTATTCAAAGGGTTAAAAAATTT
Source organism: Pictodentalium vernedei (assembly GCA_031216915.1). NCBI lineage: Eukaryota > Metazoa > Mollusca > Scaphopoda > Dentaliida > Dentaliidae > Pictodentalium > Pictodentalium vernedei. Next base: position 279,250,201 of record CM062293.1, read on the forward strand.
TTAAAAATGCACTGGAAAGATATCAATGTTATAATAACCACCACTGCAATATGCAGTGAGGTCAACCTCACTTGAAATTGTTTTTTTTTTTATCACAACCTGTACATAAAAGTAAGAAGCTGTAAGCCTAAGTCCAAAAGCTGTACATAAAAGTCCAAAATTGAAGTAATTCAGCAGGAAAAGGGTTAAATAATACAAACATAGCCCTAAGATGCATGTTTGCATACAATAGAAAACATGGACATATGCTGCAAAGTAAATCTCCACTTGGAAGAAAGGAAAAAAAACCCCATCAAAACCTGCACGCAAACATCAAAATAAGTCTAAAATTTGATTCAAAGGGTTAAAATTAAGACAAAATACCCTGGAAAAGAGTTAAATGTTATAGTGAACCACCATAGCAATATGCAGAAACTAAAAAAAATTTTAAAAAGCCAAAAAATCAAAACCTGTACACAAAAGTTCAAAATATTTCAGAGCGGACGCCGACGCCGACATGAGGGCTATGCCATAGGCTCACACAACTAACGTTGGTGAGCCAATAAAAACTGAATGGCAATTTTAGTGAATACCACTGGCTGGTTTTGGCCATTACATTTGGTAAAGGGTTAGCACAGAGGCCAAACAAAAGAATGATTAATGGCAGGAATGGATGGCACTTCCTGGGTCTCTGTGCATGCACAGACATCATGTATGGAGGACAACACAGGACTTTTTTTTTTGTTATTTGGCTTCATTTTTTTTGTTTTTCTGGTGGAGTGGGGAGGGGTGGTGGGTGGGGGTTGAAGAGGTGACAATTGAATGTTTGGACTGATTCTTCAAATCAGCTAGCTAAGCAATGTCTGAAGCAGTTTTAATGGTGGATGAATATATATGTCAGATATCATATGAACTAATGTACTGGTATGAACATAAAATCATGAAAGTTAAAAAATTTATAGTAATTTATAAATTTTTTATACTTACCAATGATCCAGACTTAGCTGGTGCTAACTCTTGAATTCTAGGGCCAAACACAAATTTTGCCCCCCCCCCCCCCTCCCCAATCCCCAAAATTGGCATCAAAATCCAAAAAATAGATGTCCTATGTGGTCCTCCATACTTTTATCCACTGCGCATGCGCAGTGTCAAGGAAGTCCGAAATTGGTGCCAAATCCTCATTCTTACAACCAGTGCCTGGTAAGTGTTATGTAATCAGCGGGAAGGTATGAGTTCCCAACTCATGGGAGGACCATCCCCGTCTGGGTCATTGGTAAGTATACAAGCCAAGACCAATACCGGGTCTGGACCTGCGTCGCTGCATGCAATTGATCTGAAAATTAGATACACGATACAACTCATCATTATGAAGCAGCAGACCAAATATAAAATCATTCCCTTTCATAGAAGCCAAGAAAACTTTGACGGAAGAAGTGTTTCGGATGGACGGACAGACGGACGGATGCCCCAACATTTTGGGATTATGGGCTACCAAAAAACATTTTGTATGCCCAAAACCTTATTTTACCCAGAACCCCACCCCCTCCATCCTAGAACTTATATTTAACCCTAATCCCACCCCTCCACCCAAAAACCACACCCTAACCCTACCCCACCCTGACCCTAAACCATAAAAGCCCACCCCAGACCCTAACCCCCACCCACCCCCGGGACCTAACCCCCCAACCTTAAGCCCTACTCTGGGGCTACCCCTAACCCTAACCCCACCTCTGACCCAACCCCACCCTAGCCAAACCAATAGGATTAGGAGCTATTTTTGGGTTTAGGGGCTACTAAAACTAAAACCCCACCCGACCCCAACCCTAACCCCCCTGGGACCTAACCCTCCCAACATTAAGCCCTACTCTGGGGCTACCCCTAACCCCACCCCACTCCTAACCCTAACACTATCTTAATTTGGAGGTAGCCCCTAATAATAATATCCCCTAAACCCCCAATGTTGGCCCGGATGGATGGACGGATGGACGGACAGACAGACAGAGTCGAGCAGTTACTAGACCTGCTCTGCCACTGGCGACGCAGGTAAAAAAATAAAAAATTACTATAAATTTTTTAACTTTTTTATACTGTACCAATGACCCAGACTTAACTGAATAGAAAAAAGGCTGGAGGGCCTAGGACATAAAGGATAATCCAATAGACTCAATTACATGTAAACAGAATTATCCCCTCAAGGAGAAGAGGAGAACAGGCTTTACATGTATCTTTCTTGTTTATACCAAAAAAGAAAGACACAATACCATTCTGTAATTGAGCAAAATAACATCAATGATCTCTATTAACATCCAGTATAACCCATTATACTAATTTATTTAAGGAAAGCCAATAACTAAAGATAGTCCAGAGAATGAGACTCTTTATACTCATTTAAAAGTGTCCGAGGATTGTATATTAACGCTCGTATGACACATGACATATACAAAAGCTTCACACCGAGCTACACTTTAAAAATATTACATAAATGAGATAGACATTAGCTTTATACTTTAAAACCATCCTGGCACCGACTCGGAATTACTGACGCCAGAGGAGGTATTCCCTTGCTTTTCACTATAAAGCAGGTGATATAAGGGAACACCATCCCCCCCCCCCCCCCCCCCTTCCCCTTGCTCTGGGTCAAATACCCCAGAACGAAGAGGGCAGCAGGACAGAGAAACTGCCGGAACAGAAAGCCTGCATAACTATAGTTGCAACTGTTTAATGGACGACATTCTGAGCAACAGATAACGGACCTAAACAATGCAGGTCGCCAGAAATGGACTCAACATTTCTAAGATAAAAATTTGTGAACGTGGAAGGCTGAGACCAATATGCAGCCTTCATCAAATCAGTAATAGCAACACTATTAGCATAAGCCCAAGATGTAGACAGCGCTCTTACTTCATGCGCCGAAATCTTAAGCACAGACTGCTGAGATGAAGATAATTTATCATAACCAGTACGGATAGTTAATTTAATCCACCTTGCAATAGAATGGACCGTAATGTCCTTTCTATTGGGCAGCAAAGGCAGAAAGAAACACTTACGTCCCTTTCTGATAAACTCAGATCTACGTTTGTAAATATGCATAGCTCTAACTGTACAAAGCAAAGGTCTATGACCATCTGAAGACGGAAGAGCCTTAATAACAATAGGTTCAGGGTACTTATTAGGAGCCTGATTCTTAGCCAAAAATCCAACATTAGTAGTCAATGTAATAGTATTACCAACACTACGATAGTGAGAATCATCAACAGATAGTGCATGAAGCTCACTAACTCTTCTAGCAGAAGAGAAGGCTAAGAGAAAAGCTGTCTTATAAGAAAAGTATTTGAAATCCACTGTATCAAGAGGTTCAAATGGCGCTTCTTTTAGCTTCAGAAGAACCCAAGCTAAATTCCACTTAGGAATTAACCTATGGGTTCTAGGTCTATTTATCGAAAAGTTTTTCACTAGCTTAGATAAAGAGACATTAGATCCAATCTGCAAGCTATCATGATGAGCATAGGTATCCGATACCATAGACCTATAACCCTTAATAGTTACTAGCTTCAGTTTGATCTCGTCAAACAAGTAGACCAGAAAATTAGCAATGTCTGGAATGGAGGGATCATAAAAATCAAGAGAATGATCCGATTATATGCTCCTACTGTCGAATTGTCGGACAGAATTTGAACATGCGAATTCTGAATAATGTTCATCCACTGACGTAGCGCAAGCCAAACTGACATCATCTCTTTGATGTTTATGTGCTTGTTTAGGAACTGCGAATCCCAAAGACCCTGGCACCTCGAATCTGTTTGGGCTCAAAGTTGCACCCCAACCTGTTTGACTCGCATCCGTCATTATCGTAAAAATCGGATCCGGCAGTTGCAGTGGTACTCCCTGAGTTAACCACTGAATATCTGCCCAAGTCTGAATCTCTTATTTCACTTGATTCGACAAGACGATGTTCGTTTCGAGCGAATGAGTCTTCACACTCCAGTTCTGAGTAAAAAATATCTGGAGTGGACGAGTGCGTAGCCACCCCATCGGAATAAGATCCGCAGCGGCTCTGCACAAACCTGTCAGTCTCATGAATTCTCTCGCTGTTAATACATCTGAGTGAAGACAAAAGCGAGCGTAACAAGTGACTAATTTCGCTCTGGTTAACGGCAGACGAACGTGATTGTTGTGTGTCTCGAAGCTCATTCCCAGGTGGATGAATGACTTCGACGGCACTAGATCCGACTTCTTTTCATTTACTATGAAACCGAGACATCGGAGCAATTGAAGCAGACTCTGAACATCGTTCTGAAGCGTTAACTTGTTGCCGTACCTCTGAAGAATGTCGTCCAAGTAGGCTGATGTTACCACAGATGAATGAGCTCGGAAATGAGTCATTACTCGAGTGAAGGCCCAGGGCGCTAGATTCAGACCAAAGCACATTGCTCGGAACTGATAAACGACTCCTAGGACATCGAAGTGAAGATACTTTCTGAACGGCGGATATACCATGACGTGAAAGTACGCATCCTTGAGATCTATGCTCACACCATAATCGTTCACTCGAATGCTCGCTCTGACCGATCAGATGGTCTCCATATAAAATTTTGGAGCCATGATCAGCTTGTTTATCCAGCTCAGATCTATAACTGGACGAAACGAGCCGTCTGATTTTGGAACCAGGAATAGGTGACAGTAGAAACCTGGAGATTCCTGGTTTTCTACGACCTCTATAGCATTCTTGTCCAGAAGAGATTGAACTTCTGATAGAAGCGAACCTCTCTTCTGAATGTTTGATGGAAGCTGAGTCCAACATGGACTTCGAGTTAACGGAAGTTTTTCCTTGAAGGACATTTTTAGACCTTCGGAAATAACCCCTTGTACCCATGGGTCATCCGTAATTGACAACCAATTGGTTAAGAATCTCGACAGCCTTCCGCCCACTGGAATGTAATAGAGGTTTAGACCATCACCTCCTGGCCCTGCGAGGCTTGCGGGAGGAGAAACCCTGTCCTCCACAACCTGCACCTCGCCCAGTCGACCTAGGGGCATCTGACCGGTTATCTCGGCCAGCATTATGACCTACCTGAGTCGCTACTCTGACAGTCTCTTGAGTAAGACGTAAGGCTTTCTTAGATCCGCAAAAGGAACTTCCCTTGGACGTATTCGCCCCCGAAGTGCCTGCCTTACTCCTCTCTTCTGAGTCCAACTTTTTCGAAGCAGATTTGAAAAGCAGAGAATCCGAAGCTTTGTTAGTAATCTGATCATAGATTATAGAAAGCTTTCCGTCGAAGTGAAGCTTTCCGGAGACCGGAGCGACTAGAAGAGAGTTTTTCACCTTACTATCCACTCTTGTGGATGCAGCCAAGGCAGCATCACGTCTGACTAACTCCAGATTTGCCACTGAAAGGGCGGAGTTATACGTAGAATATGCTATGGCACTTGAAAGAACTCTTAAGGAAGTTTGAACATCCTGGAATTCTTTCCCTTCGAGACGAAATGATAACGGTCTGGTAAGGTGATCTGCGTAAGATAGTGCATCTAAACTGATTCTGTTAGACGAGATTGTCGTCTCCAGCGTACTGGAGTGAATCGACACGGACGCCGGCAATGACAACTCCAAGTCTTCTGCCTGGTCGTCCAAACGCAGAGGAACTCTCGGCACGCCATGTCCTACCATTTCAAATTTATTTCTATTATTGATGAAAGGCAGCTATATAGCGTGAGGCGATAAGAAACCGGATTTGCCAGTCTTAGAGGCTAGCTTGAATATAGCGTCATTCAGAAGTTCAAATGTCCGCGTGACTGGGTCGGAAACTCAGGCGCAATGTCCCTATTCCGGCCGAAAAAGTCTGTGTCCAGTGACGCTATCAGTCTCTTATCAGATAATGCAGCATTTTGGTCCGGAGGAACAACTTCTGGAAGATGTTGCCGGATGAAATCTACGGCCACCTTATGTTGGTCGGAAAGGGAAAATTCCAGCTCCGCCGATTCCCTTTCACCATCCGACTGGACCACATGAGATTCTCAGTCATCCCTTTCTGACTCTGCAGGGGAGCGAACCGACCCAGCTTCCTCAGACAGTTCCTGTTCTGAAAAAGTTTCTGATGGCTGCTGGGATGCTGCAATGAGTTGAGCTATCTGTGATAGCAAGTCCGTCACGGAGGCCTGTGGAGCTGTGGTCTTAGGTGATTTAGCCGCTGGAAGCTCCTGGGACGTTAATTCTTACATACTTCTTTTATGCAAACGTCCCGACTGGTAAGGCCTCGTGTCCTTGTCTACCGAATGGCGTGACTTGATCTACGTGGAATCCCTGGTCGGCGAAGCAGGCTGGATATCTGCGGTCACGTAGCCAAGTTGCGGTCATGTGTGCTGCCATGAGGATGAGGAAGCCAATAGACTAGCCGCGCCGGACTGTCTATATGACGGAGCGTCCCTAGCAGGAGGAGTGGACGTATGCTCCGACTGACAAACGTTACGTACAACATCTGGGCCCAGATGTTGTTGTAAGAGAGAGGGGCCTCTCTCGCTCGCGGTCCGGGCTGACCTGGATGAGCTTGGTACCAGACTGTCCGGCTTTCTTCGATCCATCGTCGCCGGGTGTGCATGATCCGTGTTTATAGTGCTCGCAACACCCGATCTCCTTTCCTGGACCGCAATGGACGAACCCGGCATCACAACCATTTCGTCAATGATTGCTTCACCGGGCGAGCTAGCGGGCGACAATGCCGTCGATCCTACTAGGGACCTCTTAGGCATTTGCCGAATTTCAATGAGCACTTTAGCCGCTAGCTCTTCATTTCACTGCGACGACGGAGGCACACTTCTTGAAGACATCACGGAAACGTCACCCTGTTCTTGTTCCTCTGAAAAACTAGAGTGACCACTTGGCGAGAGGACCGGCACGGACCTCTCACCACTAACAATATACTGAGACACACGTCTCCAACATTTGTCATCCCAATTGGCACACACAGAGCGAGAATTAGTGCGAGTACACTGACTACAAGAAATACAATGAGCATAAGAATCGGAGGAAGACTTCCTCGAATTACAATTTGAACAAAATTCTTTCAATTTGAAAAAATTTTAACAGTCATCGTACTCGCACTAGCCCTTGAAAACAAGATACATGATAATAAAATAATCCATTTCGAAAAATAATTCAAAAGAAAAAAATTTTTGGAAAAAATTTCAAGATGAGCCTAGGTTCCCAATGGGAACGATGAGCCCAAATGGATCCCAAAAAAGCCTAAGTATAGACAAAAATTTTAAAAAGAAAAAAATTTTTGGAAAAAATTTCAAGATGAGCCTAGGTTCGCAATGGGAACGATGAGCCCAAATGGATCCCAAAAAAGCCTAAGTGTAGACAAAAATTTTAAAACATGTCTAAAAATTAATGCTACACTTACGGACAATATTAATGTATCTGGCTATGAGCAGAACTAAAGGAAGACAAGGAATCACTGTCAGAAGTAACCGTTGTCAACGTAAACAAAAGTGAATAAAAACTGGAAACAAGACTCCAGGCACTGAAAATATGGCCCAAAATCAGTAACCAATTTTAACACTATCCGATGTAAAACACAGGCTTCCTGAGAAGAAACTGCAGTACATCGGATGGTAGATGCATGACCGAAATGCCTAACCACCCTAGGGTGAGGACGTAACCATGGGGTAAAACAGAATAAACATTCTGTTACCAAGCCAAAACTCCCAAGAAACTGAACAATGGAAATTTCATAGCAAGAATGAAAATATCAGGCCCATGCCCCGAAATTAGGGAACATGAAATAATTTTGCATAAAAATTATAAGTTACAGCCCTGAACACATCCTTCCACTGTTCCTTCCTCTCATCCTTTTATTTCATCCTTAGATCCAAGAAATTTCTCGCATGATTATGAGTCTGGCATCATTTTAACTGAGATTATAAGCACAGATTATCAGTGAGATGTTACTGATTGAAGGGCCAAACAAAGAATGAGATTTGGCTCCAATTTCGGACTTCCTTGACACTGCGCATGCGCAGTGGATAAAAGTATGGAGGACCACATGGTAGATGCATGACGAAAATGCCTAAACACCCCAAGGGTGAGGACGTAACCATGGGGATAACAGAATAAACATTCTGTAACTATGCTAAAACTCCCAAGAAATTTATGCCAAAAGCATGGGAGATTAGCAAGAGGAGTTTCAAGGAACGGGAGAGAGGAAACACTTAACAAACAGTGGAGATTTCATAATAAGAATGAAAACATCAGGCCCATGCCCTGAAATTAGGGAACATGAAATAATTTTACATAAAAATCATAAGTTACAGCCCTGAACACATCCTTCCTCTGTTCCTTCCTCTCATCCTCTTATTTCAGCCTTGGATCCACCATTTCCATCATGATTTTGTGTCTGGCATCATTTTAACTGAGATTATAAGCACAGATTATCAGTGAGATGTTACTGATTGAAGGGCCAAACAAAGAATGAGATTTGGCTCCAATTTCGGACTTCCTTGACACTGCGCATGCGCAGTGGATAAAAGTATGGAGGACCACATAGGACATCTATTTTTTGGATTTTGATGCAAATTTTGGGGATTGTGTGGGGAGGGGGGGAGGGGGAGTGGGGGGGGGGGGGGGGGGGGCAAACTTTGTGTTTGTCCCTAGAATTTAAGAGTTAGCACCAGCTAAGTCTGGGTCATTGGTACAGTATAAAAATATCTTACTTAACAAATCACTGTGAAGAGTTATGAGATACATGAATCAGCCTTCCCTAATTTGTTTGCTGCAGATACTACATTTAACCCTTTACCTAACTACAACATGAATAGCAGACAGCAGTTTCACAATAAATTCTTGAATAATGAATCTTGAATTCTTCATCATCAAAAATTGAAGGATTTTGTTAAATTATACCATTATGCATGTACAGTACAGTGATCACAAAAGAAGGACTTGCATTTTGAAAGAATGTTGGGGCCTACCATTGAGTACCCAAGAATGGACTCTCAGGGCCTACTTTTATGTCGACAGGACCTATTTTCAATAAACTTAATGGTACAATGTTATTTTCTTGGGCCCAGTGATAGGCACCAGAAGAATATCTTCGGTGGCCCATCAGCACAGGCCCTAACAAAATTCAAAGTCTCCAAAAGAGGACTCAGTCATGATCCAGTTAAAATTCTCTGTCAACTTCTCTCCCTACATACAAATTTGAATCTTGTCTGCAAAAATTAAATGTGACAACCAGCTGCGACAATGCTGAATATTAGCTGCTCTTTCTGCTTGCTTTCCTTCCCTCATGGTCGATTTTGCAGAGCAATCTCATCCCACTGATATGGGCATATCATAATCGGATCATGGCCTCATCAAGAAAAAGACTAATTTTGTGATCACAGCACTGTAAATGTATACAGTAATTTATAAAAAGAAATAAGAGCTCATTTCTTGGGAGGTAACTTCACCTCAAAATATTGTTATGCCTAGGGATGGGAGATACAGCTTGTTTCATGATATCTGTATCTTGATATGAGATTCACAATATAAATACTAATCAAAACATGGTTCCTATCCCAGATCACCATGTTTGATTTTTTTGAATTTCACAAAAAAAAAAAAAATAATTTTGAACGTTTTAGTTGAAGTAAAATGAACGGTAGCATGTATTAGTGTCACATATTCACTCAAGCATTACAAACAGAAAAGTGCATTTCATTATCCACATTCTAACTGTTGGATCCAAAAAAGATTTTTAAAGAAATTCAGACTACCATGGGGAGCCCAAATATTAACCCAGGGACTCGATTTGAACAAACTTGAATCTGACTCCCACCCCCCTAGAGATGCTGTATACCAAATATGAAAGGATTCTGACTTGTGAAGCTGAAGAAGATTTTTTAAGAAAATACCTCATATTGTACTACGTTAAAATTTGGGGTCCCATACAGAGTCCAAATATTAACCCAGGCACTCGATTTGAACAAACATGAATCTCACCTCCCTAGAGATGAAGTATACCAAATATGAAAGCATTCTGATCTGTGGATCTGAAGATGATTTTATAGAAATTTCCTCAAATTGCACCAAGATTTGAACAAACTTGAATCTCACCTCCCTAGAGATGTTGTACATGTATACAAAATATGAAAGCATTCTGATTGGTGGATCTGAAGAAGATAATTTTTAAAGAAATTTCGTCATATTGCACTAAGTTAAAATTGGGCTACTATAGGGAACCCACATATTAATCCAGGGACCCAATTTGAATAAACTTGAATCTGACCCACCGAGAGATGTGGTATACCAAATATGAAGGGATTCTAACTGGTGAATCTGAAGAAGAAGATTTTTAAAAGAAATTCCCTCATATTGTCCTAAGTTAAAAGTCAGGCTCCCATGCAGAGCACAAATATTAACCCACGCACTAGATTTGAACAAACTTGAATCTTACCTTCCTGGAGATGTTGTATACCAAATATAAAAGCATTCTGATTGGTGGATCTAAAGAAGATTTTTAACCCTGGGACCAGATTTGAACAAACTTGAATCTGACCCACCTAGAGATGTTGTATACCAAATATGAAGGGATTCTAACTGGTGAAGTCAAAGAAGAAGATTTTTAAAGAAATTCCCTCATATTGCACTAACTTAAAACTCGGGCTCCCATAGGGAGCCCAAATATTAACCCAGACTTTCGATTTGAACAAACTTGAATCTCAATCACCTAGAGATGTTGTATAGCAAATATGAAAGCATACTGACTGGTGGATCTGAAGAAGAAGATTTGAGTTAAAATTTGGGATACCATAGGGAGCTCAAATATTAACTCGGGGACCCGATTTGAATAAACTGGAATCTGACCTCTCTAGAGATTCTGTATACCAAATATGAAAGGATTCTGACAGGTGAATCTGAAGAAATTTCCGCATATTTCACCAAGTTAAAATCGAACTCCCATAGGGAGCCCAAATATTAACTTAGGCACTCAATTTGAACAGATTTGAATCTGACCCCCCTAAAGATGTTGTATACCAAATATGAAAGCATTCTGACAGGTGGATCTGATGAAGAAGATTTTTAAAAATTATCTCCCATATAGCACTAAGTTAAAATTTTGGCTTCCATAGGAAGCCCAAATGTTAACCGAGGAACTTAATTTGAACAATCTTGAATCTGACCCTCATAACAATGATGTATGCCATACATTAAAAGGTTCTGACTAGCGGTTCTGAAGAAGTTTTTTAAAAGATTATGCCCCATATTGAGCACAAATATAAACCAAAGGGCTTCATTTTAACAAACTTGTATCTGATCATTTCCTCACCCCCCCCCCCCCCCAACCCCCTGCCCCCCACAGCTGCCATGTACCAAATATTAAAAGATTCTGATCATTGGTTCTGGAGAAAATTTATTTTTTTATAATTTTTGCAAATATGCTGACTCAGCATTTCCCTCCCGCACACCCACCCGACAGAACACCCCGACACAACCGATGGCAATTTTTTTACCATTCAACTGTACTGGTACTAAGGATGCTTCATACCGAATAACAGTTCTCTATTCCGTGTGGTTTGGGAAATATAGGCATTTGAAAATATTTCTATTTTTAGTTCCAGGAGTTTCCACAGGGACATGCAAAAAAAAAATTTTGCATGGTGAAGTACTTATGACCCAATATTACCATATACCAAATTTGGTTCAAATCAGACCATCGGTTCAGAAAATAGAAATTTTGGGTGAGGCCAAAAATCTTGCCCCTCCCATTACAAAGACAAATATTGCTCCACAAACTTGGTTTGAACAATTTGATTCTACGCCTCAAAAGGAAGCTCCATACCAAATATCGAGTCATAGTACCCACTGGTTCATGAGAAGATTTTTTTTTAATTTTGGAGCATTTTCCCCCACCCTCTCCCTATGGGGCTGGGCATGTTGATTCAAACAAAAACACAATGCCATTTCGGGACCATCACTCACACACATTATCAACTGACCCAGTGATTTTGGAGAAGTTCAAAACATAGTGTTGAGGGACGACGGACGGAGAGCGATTAGATAAGCTCAGCTTGACTACGTCAAGGTGAGCTAAAAATATGGGCGGAGACTCCTCACTAGAACGAGCTAGTTCCATTAAGGGCCCATTAGCTGTTTTGGGGACCAAAAAAAGAATTTACGCTCTATTATAGAAATATTTATCTGCAGACGACAGCTGTCTTCCATTTATGTAAGGCAAGATTCAAAATGAAAGTGTCAATGACTACAGCTGTGCGGTATTGAAATTTCAGGTTTGGTATCGGTATTTTGGGGGTAAATACCTCTTGCACAGCTTGCCTGCCGAACTATGCAGTGATGGAAATGCGTGTTGGGGAGGGGGGCAAATTTTTCCAGATAAATTTTACCCCTCCCCTCACACAAACTCACACAGGCAGCTTTGATGGATAAAATAATTACGCATCAACGTTTTTAACACAACATTCCTTGACTAATAATGTTAACCCTGTTTAACCCTTTACCTAACAGGAAAAGCAGACGACACTTGCAAAAATAATTCTTCGAGCTCGTTCCAACAAGGGGTCATACTCTCGGGACCCGAATAAAAGTGCAGACCCAAATAATAGTGCAGAGGGGAAATTTCACCGAAAATTAATAAAAGTGCAGGCCTGAATAACAGTGCGGGGGAAACATTCGCCGAAAATTATTAAAAGTGCAGATTTAAATAATAGTGCATGGGGGAATTTCAGATAAAAAAAAAGTCCATAAGGCCGGTGAAAAATAATTAATTTGTTCAGGTAACCCGACCGACCCTATTTTTGCCGCCGACCCTAAATATTTTTTACCTTGCACTGAAAACAAATTTTAAGAAAAAGAAAAAATAATGAAATCGCTATCGACTAACGAAATAATAGCACCAACTTTGCGTGGTACAACTGTCCCTGGAACGTTTCTCATGTTAAAGGGCGCGTGCACGTCGACCGATGACGCTCATAGCAACAAGTTTCAGAACGCGTGTTTATATCAAAATGTCGGCTACAAGCGTTGTCGCAATTCACACAGAAAAGTGCGAACACAGGGGGAAACAGCAATTTTTAAGAACAGTTTCCAACTCTGAGTATATGTAGTCTGTTTTGTGTTTTGCGTCAATTGGGAGGGATAATTGTCTGGAGTTTCTAAGCATTCATCCTTTCCAATCGACACAAAACTGGGTGTATAAATGGCGTTACCCGATGAAACGACTCACAACTCGGCGAAAAGAGTCCAATGTGAACATAAACTATATCCTCACATAGCATTCTACTTAATTCCACATTGGACCGATGTCGGTATGACAGGATTTCTGTTGCACCGACATCGGCCCGATATAGAATCAACTAGCACGCTGGCAGGGTCGTTTGTCAAACCATGCAGCTTTTTACAGTACGCAAGTGACCTCCCTCTTCCCCTGACTCGCAATATAGCCCATTTTCCTCAAGAACTGCAATATAGCTTGACCGACATGTTTGTTCGGCTATGAAAGGGCGTGGAATTTTATTTTCACACCTAAATTCTCTCCATCTTCCACACCTAAAACATGACCGCAAAGTGTGATCACGTTCTTGACCTGACAAAGAAACAATGGAACAATCGTACGTAGCCGCGATCTTCGAATTCTGGAGTCTCGTTACGGGTTTCAATTAAAGAAATGAAAACGCATAGAAAAATGGTTTATAGTTTTTTTTACTGATGCAAATCGTATAAAATAACCAAACAAATAGGACATGAGGGATATATAGGGATATACAGGTTGATTTCTGAGACACTTGAAAGGCATTCATTGTAAAAAATAATTGTGAAAAAAAAAAAAAATCCCGACCGACCGACCCTATTTTTTTTCAGCATGTTACCTGAACAAATTAATTATTTTTCCCCGGCCTAAGTATTATATACTGCTCACGAGCAGTAAATCATTTATTCTCAGTTCATCAAGTTCATGTAGCACCATTCTCTTTCTACACGTACTGAACCAGATTATATATTACCACTACTACTGGTAGTACCGGTTGACCTTGTATCGGTTGATATTCAACTGAAAGGGTTTTCAGGTATTGTATACCATTTTTTAACTTGCAACAAAATTCACAGGGACAAGTTTATAGCATATACTAGTAATGACGAATGTGGCCACCCACAAAAAAAAATGAATTCTACAAAAAAACTATTTTACTAAAAAATAAATAAATATGCAGACCCAAATAAGCATCGTGCAGGGGGGAATTTTCCGGCTGAAACAATAAACGTGCATGCACGTTTATTTGGATCCAAAGAGTAACCTATGTTTTTGAGACAAAAAATGAAAAAAATAATGAAAATTAATAGGCGATTTTTGAGAATAGCGCTGGCCAGTTTTGGCCGTTACGTTAGGTAAAGGGTTAACACACGTTGGTCGAAGATGACATTGGCCACCCACAAAACTTGAAAATACATTTTTTTACCTGTTTCTTAAAAAAACAAAGCTAGCACGAGGAGGAAGAGTTGTGGTGTCTATCTAAAAGAAATGGCAGTTTGCTACCCATGCTTCCCTCTCTGTAGGGATATGGATGCACAGTCCTGGAAATGAGACGGGTGCGAGTGCATTTGCTCCTGTCAACACCCGTGTTTTCTATTTTACAGGAGCTAAAAAATGGGTCTGTAAAATTTCTCTCCCCACCCACAAAAATATATAAATTGCTATAAATTTTTTTCATTTTCGCGGGAATACTGTCACCAAACACTAGAAACCTTAACCCAGTGAACTCTAGTGGTATCTTCAATGCAGTTCAATGGCAACAATTAGAAGAGTCCATATTCATTATTTGGGGTAGACTAATCAATATTTTTATTGTGCAGCCTCGAGGCTACATGTTGAAAATATTGATTGGTCTACCCCACACATTTACTGAACAGCCATCCTATTTAATGACATTATGGCATATCATGTTCCTGGCCAGAAAAGCGGTCAATTGGGTTTAAGGGGTTAAATGTATAAGGAATTGCTGAATTATGACAGTAACTTGCCACTGGCTGCAGAATGCTGCTTTTTCAAAACAACACACATTTATATGCCCTTACAGAATATTAGTGTTCACTTGCTGAAAAATATTGTGAAGCACTAATATACTGTAAGGGCATATAAATGTGTGTTGTTTTGAGAAAGCAGCATTCTGCGGCCAGTGGCAACACGTCGTCTTGAGATAATCTACCCACATACCAAATATCAAAACCCTATCTATTAAGGGAAAAAAGTTACAGCCCGGACACGAACTTGTCAGAAAAGAACCCCGATTTCGGAATAATTTGACCTTGAAGTCAAAGTTCAAGGTCAAAGCATGGCAACCGTGGTACGCGACACATTGTCTTGAGATAATCTACCCACATACCAAATATCAAAACCTTATCTATTAAGGGAAAAAGTTACAGCCCGGAAACGAACTTGTCAGAAAAGAACCCCAAAAACGGAATAATTTGACCTTGAGGGCAAAGCATGGCAACCTTGGTACGCGTCACATCGTCTTGAGATAATATACCCACATGTCGAATATTAAAAGCTTATCTGTTAAGAGAGAAAGATTACAGCCCGGACGGATGCACAGACAGAGTGATCACTATAGGGCATCCGCCTCACAGCGGGGCCCTAATAAATAAAGATAGTCCAGAGAATGAGACTCTTTTTTATACTCATTTAAAAGTGTCCAAGGATTGTATATTAATGCTTATATGGCATGTGACATTGACATATACAAATGCTTCACACCGAGCTACACTTTAAAAATATTACATAAATGAGATAGACATCAGCTTTACACTTGAAAACCATCCCAGCACCAACTCGGAATTACTGACTCAGGAGGGGGGTATTCCCTTGCTTTTCACTATAAAGCCGGTGATTTAAGGGAACACACACCCCCCCCCCCCCCCTTCCCCTTGCTCTGGGTCAATCACCTCAGAACGAAGAGGGCAGCAGGACAGAGTCACTGCTGGAACAGAAAACCTGCATAACTATAGTTGCAACTGTTTAGTGGACGACATTCTGAGCATCAGATAACGGACCCAAACATCTAAGGTCGCCAGAAATAGACTCAATATTTCTAAGGTAAAAATTTGTGAACGTAGAAGGCTAAGACGAGTATGCAGCCTTCATCAGGTCCGTAATAGCAATACTATTAGCATAAGCCCAAGAAGTAGACATCGCTCTAACTTCGTGCGCTGAAATCTTACGCACAGACTGCTGAGTTGAAGATATTCTTTCATAAGCAGTACGAATAGACAACTGAATCCACCTAGAAATAGAATGGACCATGATGTCCTTTCTATTTGGAAGCAGAGACAGAAAGAAACGTTTTCATCCCTTTCTGATCAACTCAGATCTACGTTCGTAAATACGCATAGCTCTAACAGGACACAGCAAAGGCCTATGGCCATCTGAGGACGGAAAAGCCCTAATAATAATTGGCTCCGTGTACTTATTAGGAGCCTGATTCTTAGCCAAAAACTCACATTAGTAGTCAAAGTAATAGTATTACCAACACTACGATAGTGAGAATCATCAACAGATAGAGCATGAAGCTCACAACTCTTCTTGCAGAAGTGAAGGCTAGAGAAAAGCTGTCTTATAAGATAAGGATTTGAAGTCTATCGTGTCAAGGGGTTCAAATGGCGCCTCTTTTAACTTCAGAAGAACCTAAGCTAAATTCCACTTAGGAATTAACCTAATGGTTCTAGGTCTATTTATCGAAATGTTTTTAACTAACTTTGATAGAGACATTTGTAAGCTATCATGATGAGCATAAGTATCCGATAGCATAGACCTACAACCCTTAATAGTTACTGGCTGCAGTTTGATCTTGTCAAACAAGTAGACCAAAAAATTAGCAATGTCTGGAATGGAGGGATCATAAATATCAATTGAATGATCCCTACACCAACGAGAGAAAACCTTCCACTTTGCTGCATAATTTAGTGAAGAGGAGGTCCCCCTACAGTTAGAAATTGCATCCACTGCTCGTCTTGTAAATTACTTGCCGTGCAAGAAGGACCGCACAACGGAAATACGTGAAGGTTGAGACCTTGCGGGTTGTGATGCAGTATCGCGATTTCTCCTGCGAAAGAAGGTCCTCCCATGGAGGAAGCTTCCGAGGAATGTCCCATAACAAACACCTGAGTAGATTTATCCATGGTCTCTGGGGCGACAGAGATGCTATCAACAGAATCTTGCAGTCAGATTGCTTGATTTTTAACAATATCTGTTGAATCAACAGAGCTGGAGGATACACTATTCCTATCATTCCGTCCCAAGAGATCGAGAGAGCGTCTACTGCGAACGCTTGAGGATCTGGGCATGGCAACACATATGTCTGCAACTGATTGTTGAGATGCGTCGCAAACAAGTCTATCATTGGATGATCTCATTGGTAGCAGATCTGATTGAATACTCGCTTGTTGAGAGTCCATTCTGACGGCAACATGCCGAGAAAGAGAGTCCGCTACAACGTTCAGACGACCCGGAATATGATGGAACGACAGAAGAACATGATGCTCTAGGACAAACAGAAGGATTCTTTCCATTAAGTTGAATAACAGAATGGAATGAGAGCCTCCCTCGTTCCAAATGTACGCTACTACTGTCGAATTGTCAGACAGTATTTGAACATGTGAATTCTGAATTATGTTCATCCAATGCCGCAGCGCAAGCCAAAGTGACATCATCTCTTTGATGTTTATGTGCTTGTTCAGAAACTACGGATTCCAAAGACCCTGGCACCTCAAATCTGTTGGGCTCAATGTCGCGCCCCAACCTGTTTGACTCGCATCCATCATAATAGTAATAAAAATCGGATCCGGCAGTTGCAGTGGAACTCCCTGAGTCAACCACTGAATATCTGCCCAAGTCTGAATCTCTTGTTTTACTTGGTTCGACAAGACGATGTTCGTTTCGAGCGAATGATCTTCACGCTCCAATTCTGAGTGAAAAATATCTGGAGTGGAGAGTGCGTAAGTGCCCCATCGGAATAAGGTCTGCGACGGCTCCGCACAAACCTATCAGTCCCATAAATTCTTTCGCTGTTACTACATCTGAGTGAGAGACAAAAGCGAGCATAACAACTGACTAATTTCGCTCTGGGTAATGGAAGATGAACCAGATTGTTGTGTGTCTCGAAGCTCATTCCTAAGTGAATGAGCAACCTGGACGGAACTAGATCCGACTTCTTTTCGTTTACTATGAAACCGAGACATCGGGGCAATTGAAGTAGACTCTGAACATCATTCCAAAGAGTTAATCTGTCGCCGTACCTCTGAAGAATGTCGTCCAAGTAGGCCGACGTTACCGCAGACAAATGAGCTCGGAAATGAGTCATTACCGAGTTCATTATTCGAGTGAAGGCCCAGGGCGCTAGATTCAGTCCGAAGCACATTGCTCGGAACTGATAAAAGTCTCCTAGGACAGCGAAGCGAAGGTACTTTCTGAACGTCGGATGTACCATAACCTGAAAGTACGCATCCTTGAGATCTATGCTCACAACATAATCGTTCACTCGAATGTTTGCTCTTACCGATCGAATGGTCTCCATATAAAATTTCGGAGCCACGATCAGCTTGTTTATCCAGCTTAGATCTATAACTGGACAGAACGAGCCGGCTGGTTTTGGTACCAGGAACAGGTGACTGTAAAAACCGGGAGATTCCAGGTTTTCTACGACCTCTGTTGCGTTCCTCTCCATAAGAGATTGCACCTCTGATAGAAGCGAATCTCTCTTCTGAAGGTTGGACGGAAGCTGAGTCCATTGTGGACTTCGTGTTAACAGAGGTTTTTCTCTGAAGGACAGTTTTAGACCTTCCGAAATAACCTCCTGTACCCATCAGTCGTCCGTAATTGACAACCAATTGGTTAAGAATCGTGAAAGCCTTCCGCCCACTGAAGCGCAATAGAGGTTCTGACCTTCACCTCCTGGACCTGCGAGGCTTGCGAGAGGAGAAACTACGTCCTCCCCGACCCGCACCTCGACCAGTCGACCAAGGGGCATCTGACCGGTTGTCTCGGCCAGGATTACGTCCCCTACCTGAGTCACTACTCTGACAGTCTCTGGAGTAAGAATAAGAGGATTTTTTAGATCCTCTATAGGAGCTTCCCTTGGACGTACTCGTCCTAGAAGTTCCTGACTTACTCCTCTCTGCTGAGACCGGTTTCTTAGAAATGGATTTAAAGAGCTGAGAATCTGAAGCTTTCTTGGTAATCTGATCATAGATTAATGAAAGCTTACCATCAAAGAGAAGTTCTCCTGAAACCGGAGCGACTCGAAGAGAGTTTTTCACCTTAGAATCCACCCTAGTCGATGAAGCCAGGGCGGCATCACGTCTGACTAACTCCAAATGTGCCACTGAAAGGGCGGAGTTATACGTGGAAAATGTGATTGCCCTAGAAAGAACTCTCAAGGAAGTTTGAACATCCTGGAATTCTTTACCATCGAGATGTTGCGCTAACGCTCTGGTAAGGTGATCTGCGTATGATAAAGCGTCTAAACTGGCTCTGTTAGACGAGATTGTCGTCTCCAACGTACTGCAGAGAATTTACATAGACGCCGGCAAAGACAACTCCAAGTCTTCGGCCTGGTCGTCTAAACGCAGAGGAACTCTCGGAACGCCCTTTCCTGCCGTTTCAAATTTATTCCTACTGTTGATGAACAGCAGATGTAGAGCATGTTGCGATAAGAAACTGGTTCTGCCTGTCTTAGAGGCTAACCTAAAACTTAAAAAATTTATAGTAATTTATATATTTTTTATACTTACCAATGACCCAGACATAGCTGGTGCTAACTCTTAAAAATATAGGGCCAAACACAAATTTTGCCCCCCAATCCCCAAAATTTGCATCTAAAACCAAAGAAAAAATGTCCTGAATGGCCCTCCATACTTCACCTCTACTGTGCATGCGCAGTGTCAAGGACGTCCCGAAATTGGCGCCATTAATCATTCTTACCAACAGTGCCTGGTAAGCGCTATGTCCTCAGCGGGGAGGTATGAGTTCCCAACTCCTGGGAGGGCCATCCCCGTCTAGGTCATTGGTAAGTATAAAAAATATATAAATTACTATAAATTTTTTAAGATTTTTATACTGTACCAATGACCCAGATATAGCTGAATAGTAAAAAGACGGGAGGGCCCAGGACATAGCGGAAAATCCAATAAGCTCAACTATATAAATAGAGTCATCTCCTGTAGGAGAAAAGGAGAAATAGGCTTCACGTGTATCTTTCTTATTTATGACAAATTAGAAAGACACAATACCTTTTATAATTGAGCATGATAACATCCATGTTCTCTATTAATATCCAGTATAATTCGTATACTAATTATATTTAAAGTAAGCCCATAAATAAAGTTAGTCCAAAGAATTGAGACTCTTTATACTCTTTTAAAAGTGTCCGAGGATAGTATAATAACATCCGTTTGACACATGACATATACAATTGCTATACTTTAAAACTATGACATGAATGAATTTAAAAACCTAACTTTCACTTAAGAAACCATCCCAGTAACAGCTCAGAAATACTAACTCCGGAGGAGGTATCCCCTTGTTTTCATAATAAAAACAGGTGACCCAAGGGAACACCCTCCCCCCCCCCCCCCTTTTCTTGCCCTGGGTCAAATAGCCCAGAGCGAAGAGGGCAGCAGGACGGAGTCACTGCCGGAACATAAAGCCTACATAGCTATAGTTGCAATTGTTAAGTGATCGACTTTCTGAGCAGCTGATAATGGACCTAAACAATGCAGGTCTCCAGAAATGGATAGAATATTTCTGAGATAAAAATTCATGAATGTGGATGGTTGAGACCAATATGCAGCCTATTTAATCTATAATAGCAAAACTATACGTCAGCCCAAGATGTAGAAGAGCTCTTACTTCATGAGCCGAAATCTTAAGCACAGACTGCTGAGTTAAGGATAGATTATCCTAAGCAGTACCGATAGTTAACTGAATGCATTAAGTAATAGAATGGACCATAATGACCCTTCTATTAGGCATCAGAGCCAGAAGAAGCTTTACGTCCTACTGATAAACTGAGATCTGTTAATAAATACATAAAGGTCTATCCGGACAGAGTAAAGGCCTATGCCCGCTCGAAGACGGAAGGACCTTAAAAACAATAGGTTCCGGATATCATTAGGAGCCTGATTCTTAACCAAAAATACAACCTTAGTAGTAAAGGTAATAGAGTTCCCGATACTACGAAAGTGAGAATCGTCCACCGATAGTGCATGAAGCTCACTGACTCTTCAGCAGAAGAGAAGGCTAAGAGAATCGCTGCCTTAAAAGACCAGAATTTGAAACTGCTGTCTCAAGGATTCAAATGGTTGCTTTAGTTAATAAAACCCCAAGCTAAATTCTGAATAGGAATTAATCTAACGATTCTAGGTCTCTTATCGAAAAGTTTCAAACTAACTTAGATAAAGAGACATTAGGCTCCATTGTAAACTAACATGGTGTGCATAGGTATCAGATAACATAGACCTATAACCTATAAAAGTAACTGGCTGCAGTTGATCTCGTCAAACAAGTATACTAGAAAGTTTGCAATGTCTGGTATGGAGGAATCAAAAATATCAACATAAAGATCCCTACACCAACGACGGAAGACCCTCCACTTTAGCCGCATAGTATAGCGAAGAGGAGGTCCTTCTACAGTTAGGAATCGCGTCCACTGCTGGTCCTATACAGTGCTTGCTATGCAAGAAGGACCGCACAACAGAATACGTGAAGGTTGAGACCTTGCGGGTTGTGATAGAGTTGACACGATTTCCCCAGCGAAAAAAGATCCTCTCGTGGAGGAAGTTTCCGCGGTAAGTCCCACAGTAGACATCTAAGTAAATTTATCCACCGTCTCTGTGGGACAGAGATGCTACCAACAGAATTGTATTGTGAATGAATAATTCTATCAATACTTGCTGAATCAACAGCGATGGAGGATACGCATATCCTATCATAGCATCCTACTAGATCGATAGAGCGTTAACTACATATGCTCAGGGATCCGGACACGGTGACACATACGTCTACAATTGATTGGAGAGTTGTGTCGCAAATAAATTATCACTGGGCGCTCCCATTGATAGCAAATCTGATTGAATACTTGTTTGTTGATAGTCCATTCCGACGGCAACAAACGACCCTTACGTGAAAGGGAGTCTGCTAATACGATTCGACAACCGAGAATATGACAAACCGAAACAGAACTTGGTGTTCTATAACAAACAGAAGGATTCTTTCCGTTAAAATTAATAACGGAACGAAATGAGTGCCTCCCTGGTTCCGGATATACGCAACTACTGTCGTATTATCGGACAGGATTGAACATGCGTTTCTGAATAAAATTCATCCAATGACGTAGTGCAAGCCAACATAATATTCTTCCTTGGAAGTAAGAAGCTTGCCTAAAAACTGCAGAACCCAAATACCCCGGCACTTCGAATCCATTGGGATCAAAATTGTGTCCCAACCGGTTTGACTGACATCCGTCATAAACGTCAACATCGTGGTTGGAATTGACATAGACGGCGAAAAAGATAATTAGCAGTCTTCAGTCTCGCCGTCTTAGACGCAAAGGAACTCTCGGTAAGCCCAGTTCTGCCAATAAACAATTATTTCCTAGAATTCACGAAAGGCAGAATAGAGCATTGCGGACAAGAAACTATACTAGCATGTTGATAGCAAGCTTATATATATATAGCGTCGTTCAATAATTCAAATGTTCTAAAGACATTATTGGACTGCGTCGGCAACTCAGGGTCAATGTCCCTGAACCGATCCAAAAATCCGTGTCCAATGACGGTGAAGTCTCTTATCCAGCATCGCAGCAATGTAGTCCGACGGAACAACCTCTGGAAGATAATGCCGGAAGAAATGTATGGCAGCTTCTGTTGTTCCGAAAGGGAAAGCTCGAAATCATCCGAATCCCTTTCGCCATCCTGTCGGACCCTATGAGATATTCGGTCGTCCGTACCTGATGCAACAGCGGAGCGTACCGACCCAGCGCTGTCGGATTATTCCTGATCCGACCGAGAATCTGTCATTTGCTGGGATGCTACGATAAGCTGTGCTATTTTGGATAGCACGTCCGTCACTGAGGCCTGTGGAAAAGCGGTCTTACGATGCATTGCCGCTGGAAGCTCCGCGTTCGTTACCCCGTGCATACTTCTATTATGCGAGCGACCGTAGTGTGCAGGCGTGTCCCTTGGCTATCGGATGGCGTGACCTGTTCGCCATGGAATCACTGAATACCGAAGCTGGCCGGATATTCAAGGTCACGTAGCCAATGTGCGGTCGTGTGCGCTGCTGTGAGGATGAGGAAGCATTATCGACAGTCACTCGGACTGTCTATATAACGGAGCGTCCGGAGTGGCGGACATACGCTCCGAAGGTGAAATGTCTGTACCACAACATCCGGTCCCATATGTTGTTGCACGAGAGAGGGACCTCTCTCGCTCGCCGCCCGGACGGACCGGACGAGCTAGGAACCGGACTAACAGGCTTCCTCCAATCTCTCCTCTAATCCGTCGTCACTGGGTGTGTACTAAAGTCTATTATAGTGCTCGCATCACCCAAATCTCCATCCTAGACCGCAACGGACGAACCCGACTGCCGAACCATTCGATGAATGGACGCTACACCGGGTGAGCTAGCGAATGTCAACTCCGTCGATCCTACTAGGGACCTCTTATGAGATTGACGTAATCCATGAGCACTAATTGCCGCTAGCTCTTCATTAACTATGACGACAGAGGCACACTTTTGAAAAACATCTCAGTAATTTTGCGAACAAGAAACCAGATATGCTTGTACATAGCAAGCATATAAAAAATGCCGCTCAGGATCACCGATCCAATGTCGAGTTGTGACAACAGTTCCTCGCACCAAGGCCAACACACCTATGAAGTTTCATGACTCTAGGTTGAACCACTATCAAGTTCTCATCCGGAAACCAATTGTTGCGATATACTATGTTCAAGGTCACTGTGACCTTGACCTTTGACCTGGTGAGTCCAACATCAATAGGGTTCTTCCTCGCACCAAGGCCAACACGCCTGTAAAGTTTCATGACTCTAGGTTGAACCATTATCAAGTTATCATCCGGAAACCAATTGTTGCGATATACTATGTTCAAGGTCACTGTGACCTTGACCTTTGACCTGGTGAGTCCAAGATCAATAGGGTTCTTCCTTGTACCAAGGCCAACACACCTATGAAGTTTCATGACTCTAGGTTGAACCACTATCAAGTTATCATCCGGAAACCAATTGTTGCGATATACTATGTTAAAGGTCACTGTGACCTTGACCTTTGATCTGGTGAGTCCAAGATCAATAGAGTTCTTCCTCGCACCAAGGCCAACCCACCTATGAAGTTTCATGAATGTAGGTTGAACTACTATCAAGTTATCATCCGGAAAGGAATTGTTGCGATTTACTATGTTCAAGGTCATGTTGACCTTGACCTTTGACGTAGCAAGTCCAAAATCAATAGGGTTCTTCCCCTCAGCAAGGCCAATCTACCTATGAAGTTTCATGAATGTGAGTTGAACCATTATCAAGTTATCATCTGGAAACCAATTGTTTAAGATTTACTATGTTCAAGGTCACTGTGACCTTGATCTTCGACGTAGCATGTCCAAAATCAATAGGGTTCTTCCTCCCCCCAAGACCAACCTACGTATGAAGTTTAATGAATGTGAGTTGAACCACTATCAAGTTATCATCCGGAAACCAATTGTTTACGCCCGCCCCCCGCCCGCCCGCCATTCACCAAACTACAAGTCGAGTTTGACTTCGTCACAACTCGACTAAAAATATATATAGCGTCGTTCAATAAATCGAACGTATCTGAGGCATTATTGGACTGTGTCGGAACTGAGGGACGAAGTCCCTGAACCGAACCAAAAATTTCTAAGTCCACCGACGCTATCAGTTTCTTATCCGGTATCGCAGCATTCTGGTCCGACGAAGTACCTCTAGAAGAAGAAGTCGGATGACATATACAGCAGCTTATGTTGTTCCGAAAGGGAAAGCTCGAAAACCTCTGAATCCCTTTCGGCAACCCGTTGGACCGTATGAAATTTTCGGACATCCGCACCTGATGCTTCTGCGGAGCGTCCCGACCCAGCGTCGTCGGATATTATATTATGCGACAGAGATTCTGTCGTTGCTGGGATGCTGCGATAAGTTGTGCTATTTGGGATAGCACGTCCATCACCGAGGCCTGTGCAGAAGCGGTCTTACGATGCTTTGCCGCTGGAAGCTCCGTGTACGTTGACTCCCGCATACTTTCTTATGCGAACGTCCAGAGTCTGCAGGCCTCGTGTCCCTGGCTATCGGATGGCGTGACCTGGTCGCCGAGGATTCTCTGATTGGCGAAGTTGACTGGATATCGGAGGTCACGTAGCCAAGGTGCAGTCATGTGCGCTGCCATGAGAATGAGGAAGCCTTATTGACAGTCTCTCCGGACTGTCTATATAACGGAGCGTCCCGAGCAGCGGACGTATGCTCCGAATGCGATACATTTTGTACCACAACATCTGGGGCCAGATGTTGAAGTACGAGAGAGGGGCCTCTCTCGCTCGCAGCCCGGATGGGCCTGGACGAGCTATGAACCGGACTAAAAGGCTTCCTCCGTTCTCCCCTCTAATCCGCCATCACTGGGTGTGCACATGGATGTTTATAGTGCTCGCATCACCCAAAACTCCTTTGTAGACCGCAACCCGACTGCCGAACCATTCGATGAATGGACGCTACACCGGGCGAGCTAGCGGACGTCAAAGGCCGTCGAACCTACTAGGGTCCTCTTAGGCAATTGACGTATTACCTGAGCACTTTTCCGCTAGCTCTACATAAATTGTGACGACAGAGGCACACTTTTTGGAAGACATCACGGATACATCACCCTGATCATGATTGTCTGAAATAGAGATTGATAAAGTAGAGTGACCCTGCGGGGAAAGGACCGGAATGGCCAATTCCCCACTAACATACCGTGACACACGCTTCCCATGTTGTCATCGTAATCAACACATACAGAACAGGAGTTAGTGCGAGTACACTGACTACATTATACAATGATTATGAAAGTCAGAGGAAGATTTCCTCTTATTACAATTGAATAATATCCTTTCAATGTGAAAAGAAAACAAAGTCCTAGTACTCGCACCAACCCCTGACAATCAAAATACATAATAACAAGATCCATTAACATAGAAAAAATAATTGAATCAAAAACTTTTGAAAAAATATTTTTTCAGAACAGCCCAAGTTTCTGAAAAGTAACGTTGAGCCCCAATGGATCCCAAGTCTAAGTGTGGACAAAAATTCTAAAAATATTTTAAACAATTTATGCAACACTTACGAACAATAATAATGTGTCTAGTCATGATTAAATTAATATCAAGATATTATTTTCAAGAAATCCCCCCTCACACAGAGGGCTGTTGGAAATGTAAACAATAAGTGTAAAAACACTAGATCCAGACTCCAGGCACCCTGGCCCGAAATCAGTTACCAATAATACACTATCTGATGCAAAACAGAGACTTCCAGGGAAGAAACTGCAGAACATCAGATGGTAGATGCAGAACACTACGCCTAACCACCCATAGGTGAAGACGTAAACATGGGGAAAAGAACAGAATACATTCTGTTATCCAGCTAAAACTCCCAAGAAATTTTAGTAATAATATTACAGAAAATATGCCAAAAGCATGGGAGAATAGCAAGAGGGGACTTAAAGGAAAGGGAGAGAGGAAAACACTGAATAAGCAGTGTAATCTTGATAACAAGAATGACCACAACAGGCAGTTGCCTCGAAAATAGGTAACTTGACATAATTTGATCAAAAAATTTTAAGTTACAGCCCTGATTATTTTCTGTCACTCATTTTTCCTCTCCTCCTTCTATATCCTCCTTAGAATCACCATTTCACTAATATTTATGTGTCTGGCATCATTTAAACTGAGATTTACAAGCACAAAGATCAGTCAGATGTTAACTGATGAAGGGCCAAACTAAGAATGATTAATGGCGCCAATTTCGGGACGTCCTTGACACTGCGCATGCGCAGTAGAGGTGAAGTATGGAGGGCCATTCAGGACATGTTTTCTTTGGTTTTAGATGCAAATTTTTGGGGATTGGGGGGCAAAATTTGTGTTTGGCCCTATATTTTTAAGAGTTAGCACCAGCTATGTCTGGGTCATTGGTACAGTATAAAAATATAGCGTCATTCAGCAATTCAAAAGTCCATGAGACATTGCTGGACTGGACCAGAAACTCAGGAACAACATCCTTAGTCCGGCCAAAAAAGTCTGTATCCAGTGATGCTATCAGTCTCTTATTTGGTATCGCAGCTCTCTGGTCCGATGGAACAACCTCTGGAAGGTGTTGACGGACAAAATCTACCGCCACTTCATGTGGTTCCAGAAGGGAAAAATCCAGTTCCGCAGATTCCTTTTCACCATCCGACTGGACCATATGCGAATCTCAGTTGTCCCTGTCTGACACTGCAGAGGAACGTACCGACCCAGCTTCCTCGGACAGTTCCTGATATGAAACTATTTCCGAAGGTTGCCGGAATGCTGCGATGAGTTACGCTATCTGTGATAGCAAGTCCGTCAAGGAGGCCTGTGGAGCTGCGCACTTACGTTGTTTAGTCGCTGGAAGCTCCTGCGACGGTACCTCTTGCATAATCCTTTTATACGTACGTCCCGACTGGTGAGGCCTCGTGTCCTTGGCTACCGGATGGAGTGACCTAGACGACATGGAATCCTTTGTTGGTGAAGCAGACTGGATATCTGAGGTCACGAAGCCAAGGTGCGGTCGTGTGTGCTGGCGTGTGGAAGAGGAAGCCAATAGACTAGCCAACCCTGGCTGTCTATGCGACGGAGCATCACGAGCAGGAGTGGACGTATGCTCTGGCTGACGAGCATTATGCACGACAACATCTGGCCCCAGATGTTGTTGTAAGAGAGCGGGGCCTCTCTCGCTCGCGGTCCGGGTAGACCTGAAAGAGCTAGCTACCGGACTGACTGGCTTCCTCTGATCCATCCTCCGATCCGTCGTCGCAGGGTGTGCGTGATCCGAGATTATAGTGCTTGCGGCACCCATTCTCCTCTCCTGGACCGCAACGGATGTACCCGGCATCACATCACCCACATTACGAGTGATAGATCCGCCAGTCGAGCTAGCTGGCGACAAGGTTGTTAATCCCATTAAGGATCTAGGCACTTGTCTGATTTCCTTGAGCACTTTTGCCGCTAGCTCTTCATTGGTTTGCGGCGACGGCAGCACACTTCCAGAAGGCATCACCCTGTTCTTGTTCCTCTGAAAAAGAGACTCAAAAACTAGAGTGACCCTGTGGTGAGAGGACCGGCATTGACCTCTCACCACTAACAATATACCGTGACACACGTCTTCAATGTTTGTCATCACAACTGGCACAAACTGAACAAGAATCAGTGCAAGTACAGTGACTACAGCAAATACAATGAACATGAGAATCGGAGGAAGACTTCCTTGATTTACAATTTGAACAATATTCTTTCATAATTAAAAAATATTATACAGCCGTAGTACTCACACTAACCCTCGAAAATACAAAGATACATAATAATAATACAATCCATAACAAAAATTTCGAAAAATAATTCAAAAGAAAATTTTCGAAAAAATTTTGACATGAGCCCAAGTTCCCAAAGGGAATGATGAGCCCAAATGGATCCCCAAAAAAGCCTAAGTGTGGACAAAAATTTTAAAACATTTCTACAAATTAATGTTACACTTACGGACAATATTAATGTATCTTGACTATATAATAAACCTTATAGAAGACAAGAAATCACTAACGGAAAGTAACCATTGTCAACGTAAACAAAAGTGAATAAAAACCGGAAACAAGACTCCAGGCACTGAAAAACATGGCCCGAAATCAGTAACCAATTTAAAACACTATCCGATGTAAAACAGAATCTTCCACAAAGAAGCTGTAATACATCAGATGGTAGATGCATGACGAAAATGCCTAAACACCCCAAGGGTGAGGACGTAACCATGGGGATAACAGAATAAACATTCTGTAACTATGCTAAAACTCCCAAGAAATTTATACCAAAAGCATGGGAGATTAGCAAGCGGAGTTTCAAGGAACGGGAGAGAGGAAACACTTAACAAACAGTGGAGATTTCATAATAAGAATGAAAACATCAGGCCCATGCCCTGAAATTAGGGAACATGAAATAATTTTACATAAAAATCATAAGTTACAGCCCTGAACACATCCTTCCACTGTTCCTTCCTCTCATCCTCTTATTTCATCCTTGGATCCACCATTTCCATCATGATTTTGTGTCTGGCATCATTTTAACTGAGATTATAAGCACAGATATCAGTGAGATGTTACTGATTGAAGGGCCAAACAAAGAATGAGGATTTGGCGCCAATTTCAGTACTTCCTTGACACTGCGCATGCGCAGTGGACAAAAGTATGGAGGACCATATAGGACATTGAATTTTTTTATTTGGATGCAAATTTTGGGGGTTGGGGGGGGGGGGGGGCAAAATTTGTATTTGGCCCTGAATAATTTCAGCAGTTAGCACCAGCGAAGTCTGGGTCATTGGTACAGTATAAAAATATTTATATACTAACATTTTATGGGTGCAATTTACTCCTGTCTCTGAATTCACGGGAGCTTAAAACTGCACCCGTCAATTTTGTTCATTTCCAGCACTGGGATGCATGAGGACTTGAGGGTTCTGAGGAAAGGGAGTATGGGGGTCTTTTTGTTGATCTGATTTACAAAATTCCCGGTGAATAATTAATTTCTTGTACAGCTTTCTCCCAAATGCAATTTTTTTTTTTTACAGAACACTATCTCTTGAAATTGAAACTTTATTTATAAATAGCCGAGCATTCCAAATTCATAATTCGCTTGCAACACTTTCGATACACTGTCAGTTTGGTATTCTGTGGAGAGCGTTCTTTGTTTCCAACCACGCTTGCCTCTCCCATAGTTCTTCCTTAAGTATGGCTGCGATTCATAGTAGGCTAAAAATTCTCGAAATGAAAACGTCATTACTTGTCATCTGAATGTTTAGAATTCTTGAATCAACCTGCATGATCTTCTCATTGATCTTCAAAAACACAAACAATGCGATACGCGTTTTTAAATACTTCTTGTATTGTCACAAAATGAATTGATAAAAGGGGGAAAATAGATGAATGAACATCATCTCGTCCTCTTGAGTATCTGCATTCTAATATTTAATTGCCACCTTACGTCAGTAGGAGGTGTGACTTAATTACTGCTGATTGCCTGTTACAAGTACTGAATATCAATCAGCCGTCGCGTGTTACTATCCTGCAGAAATTGTGATACACTACCGTGCATCAGATATGATTCTCTGGTGATCTGCTGCGCTAACCTAACGCAAATTAGTGCAGAATACGGGACAGAACTTCTAGTTTTAACTGTAATATGCGAAAGAGAATCGAATCTTGAAGCATTGCAGCGCCCTCTATAAACTTTAGTATTTCTATTTCTGGTATTGGGCATAATGAACATTCACTTCGTTTGTATTTTTTGTTGTTGTTTTTGTTTTTTTCCCATTTATTGAAGTACTCAAGTTCAATGGACGAATGGATGGGGGAGGGTTGAAAAATACAAAAATATTCAAGATCAACATCGTCTTACCTACCACCCCCCCCCCCCCCACCACATTTATAACGTTATGTTTTACATATCTCTTGTGTTGGTGTTTAGTAGTAGTTATACTTACAATGCCCCATCCAGTCGCAGAGTCCTCTTTCACACCCATGCCGCCATTACAGGAAACCCAACGAAATATATATTTAAAAACACCCCGACTTAACTGAACACGTTAGACAGGTACTCCTTGAAACCTTGAAATATTAGAGCTGTGTACAATTGTTTGGGAATAGTGGTTCTCTCTGGATTGCCAGTTCACAATAGAAATAAACCTTCCAAGAGACAATGAGTCGGACAGTTAGTTATCTTTCTGAAAACACCAGATTTGTGATTTGTGATCTTCACTCTTGTTACTGTATTTAACATGCTGCAAACGATTACCCCCCCCCCCCCCCCCCCCCCATCCAATGTAAAGGGTAGTGCTCCACACTAAAAGCTCTGAGAGATGTCATCATGGTTCTGCTGAACCCCATATCTCTTTCCACATTTTCATGTAGGGCTATTTCCAAGCCGGAGAAGTTGAAGTTGGCACAATTCTGCCAGGAGCCGTTTTTTGTTCCCTCCTCAAAAACGATTAGAAACAAGACAGATACAGATTATACTTTCCCAATGAAGGTTCCTCGAATACCCCAAGAATGAACACCATGGATAAAACCTCACCTGATTGTTTTCTTTTATTTCTCCTCACAGACATTATTCGTTTCTCAAATCATTAGGGGCCATGATGCACAGGGATGATAATGGTTCAGATGGCGTTGAAAATGTTGAATATTACTGCTGCAAATGCGAAGGAGCAAAATCCTCAATTCTTCCAAAGAAAGAAGAAACAGACTACGCTTTTAGTGCGTTTTGAGATACTTGAGTAAAATACAACCTTCAATAAAGAAGACTATTTTCGGGATGGGAGGGGGGCATCATGCATATACGTTGGAGCACTGTCGAGTGTGGTGGACATGGTTTATTTTGTCCAGGGATCCTTCGTTTGCAAATACAGGATACCTGTCTCGTTTCGAGGGCCGATATGAGAGTATCATGGGGTCTGCGGAATTTGACCGAGGCCTATATGTTATACATGAAGAACAGTTGGTGATTTACGATACACGAATACAAATTTCTGCAAATACAGCGACACCCTCTCTCTCTTCTGTGAGCTTGTGGACCCTTTCTGATCCTGCAGTCCCATATTTTGTCATGCCCACCCACCCACATTGAGGGCCTACACCACTGATCACCCTGGCCCACAGGATGAGAGTCATGCCTGGACTCGTGAATGGTGTGCACCAAGAATGATCCCCTAACTTCGTACAACATTTGTAGTTAAGGGGATCACTCATGCTGGTGTCTAATGCATGCTTGTGTTTGGTTGCCTCAATTCAAGTAACATTACTTCGTCTCCTCCATTTGACAGTAACATCTGTTTTTAATTTTCTGGTTAAGTTTTTGTTGTCAGTGTAACATTGTAATTATTATAGAATACTTTTGTGAAATTCTAGAAATACATAACCATCAGACAATGTGTAGCAGTCGAGAACGGATCACTTGGATCCTGTGGGTGTTGTGTCTGACACCCTTTCAGGTCCAAATATGTTTAGTGGTCAATTTCTGATCCAGAAACCATGAATTCTAGTCTACATGCCTCCCCCACCCGCATCTGTCATTAAACAACAACATCACAAAAATCTACTTGCTTGTGTCGTCAGTACACATAAAATCTAAATCAGGTTCCGCATGTAAATGGGTTTGAGTAAATTAACAAGTCTGATAGTTACATATCGCTGTCTAATGGTTTTGAGCGGATAGTTCGTCTTCATCGATCCGTACAATATTCCGAAACAATTTTATGTTCACGCTTTAAGAGTGTAATAAATCGATAAAAAATGAACAAATAAATAATAAAGTCAGGCCCACTAAAATGTAAATGGCATTTTTTAGACCCTTTCAAAGAGATTAATGTAAAACTTTGCAAATGGAGAAGTGATCCGGGCGATTTTAGCATATTAATTAACCACAGCACCGACAAGGTGTCTGTAGATTGGTCCAGTAATTCCCTGAAGTCACCCAGACCAAACAATATGCCAACCTCGTGACTCATGTACTTTGCGGGTTGAGAACATTAAAATAGACACTTACACTGCTAATTTAGTGTAAGCACACGTCATGATGAGCTGTGATAAAAATAATAAAAGCATGTTGTCGAAACTCAGTTGCCAAATATTTTTCACATAGTTTCTCAAAAATGTTTGGGACTAACCTGCCCCTCCACTTTCCGCCCTCTGAACATGACAGAAGTGACTAACAAAAAACGAAATGCCATCGCGGACAAAACATTCAGGGTCGACATTTCTTGGGGATAAGGTGATGAGACTCAACAGCTGAAAAGCTGAGCTTCTGGTACCGGAAGATTCCTTTTCGAAGGAAAGTGACAATAAATCATGTTTTGTTCATTGGTTTTAATTTAATAGGATAAAAACAAGTGTGCAGTCTGAAAGATAAGTCTTTTCCCGACAAAACGGTGCATAGAAGTCAATGGATCAACATAAGTAGAATGTATTTTGAACCATTTGAAAAATCGAGGTAGGAATTCTGTGTCCTCCCTTTTGTTATTATATTATGTACTAGTATATGGGTGGTATCCAGTTATGCTCATTTTATATTATTTTATTCCTGAATCGTTGTTTGTAACGAGCCACTGTGGGGAACGGGCCAAGTCGCCACCGGGACAACTCGCCACCAAGCACCCAGGACAAGTCGCCACTGGGCCAACTCGCCACCAGAAGGTAAGAGTATGACATGCAGTGATCAAGGTGATAATTACTTGCACCACACCAAAGCAGAGAATACCCCTAATCTATGATCGTCATCGCCCGGCAGGTCTGGGTCATCCAATGACATCTCCATCGCTTCTGAGACATTATCAGGCATTGTGAAATGAGATGAGATGATACTGATGAATGAATGAAAAGTTTCTGAAAGCTGATGGCGCACAGGGACAATGTGGGATTGAAATCCCTTGTGACCCTAATAACTTTATTTGCTTTATAGCTTTATTTGCTTATAAATCCACGAGAGTCGGGAGCGAGAGCCAATAATCTTATTAAGTTTGAGTATGCGACTGGCAGTAGGATAGTGGGTTGAGATTCCCGATGATACTGATGACGGTAACCCGGCGATATATAGTGTCCATGGGCGGCATAACAAAGAATGAAGCAATCAAAGTAGCAAAGTATAAAATTAAACACCGGACACATTCTCACTGAAAAGACATCAGTCAGTAAAAACAATGCCTTGTTTCATGTATTGTGTTTAGTGTTACAAAAACAACGGAGTGCTTTGACTACCTTGTTTCGTGTTCTTATTGTTCATACAGGAGACAGTATACAGTACAAACAAATACACTTCAAAGACATTCACTCTAAAATTCTAGTAACAACAAATGGAAAAATATAATTTTTGTCTGTTATCAGGTAGTGATGAGACGTATAGAGTTTTTCTTTTCATGCAAAGCTATTTGAAATCGTATTTGAGGATTTTGAATGGATTCTTCATTCTGTAAATGTCTTTTTCGGATTGCAGTCATTTGTCTGGTAACGAACCAGTTTGCATTAATCGAGTGCAAACGTTTTCAAATTAACAGATCCAACAAAATTTTGATTCAAATTCTAATAATTGATGTCTTGGAAGACTAGATACACAATGGCAGGCTTATGAATAGTTTCCAAATATTAACGCTGTGCTTGTTTGTCAATGTGGTGATTTGACCAGTTACAGACTTTTTTATGAGTAGCGAACCAGCGTATATTTCATGTAGGAAATACCCCAAAACATTGAAATTGCACATAAACCTGACAACAAATCTTATTTATGTTGTGTACATGCCTCATAGAAACAAAAAGGTAAGAAGAAATAAGTTGTTTATCTTTTTATTGACGGGTTTCAGTAGTACGAAAGTAGGATATTTCATTTTCTGCTCCACATGTCTGGCACATACAGAACCAACTCTGCTGTAGTTAAACATGGCTATTGCTATGCCAAATATTGAATGGAGGAAGTTTTAACTGACAGTTAGATATTACTGAAATGACTGCAAACTTGTATTATAATGGTAAAATTCCCCTGAACCTGTTACAGAGCCTCCACATGACTTGATAGACCTCTGTCAAATTGAATCCCCAAACCCATACCCACTGTTCACCATGTAGTAGCAATCCATTGTTATTTCAATATGTTGATTGTTGAAAAATTGTGACTGTATTGTATCAATCATGTACCATAATAGTTATTTTTTATTTAATAAATGATACTTGTTGCTAGGAATGAAAAATAAGAAGAAAACTGAATTGAAAAATAAATATGCTGAACCAGTGTGAATGTGTTGTTCTTCATTGAAGACTGAATCTTCCCAGACCAAATCCTCCTGGAATCGAATCTTCCCGAGGTCGAATCTTCCTGTTCCCAGGATAGTACCCCAGGGCCCGGAACTTTGGGAGGCCCAGGTTTGGCCTGTGAGTTCAGAACCTTGGACTCTTGGGTCAGGACTGAGTCTGTCCCCTACGTTCTGGACCCTGGGGTTACCATTGGGAGGCCCTCGCCCAGGACCCTAGACTGTTGGATCAGACCTGAGCCCCCCCCCCCCCCCCCCCCCCTCACGAGCAATTGCTATCTAAAATGGATGGGGGATGTTTCAGCCGACAGTCAGATATCACTGAAATAACTGCAAGCTTGTAGATCATTATACATATATTAGTCAATATTCAATTACCAGGGACCGGGATAGGGTCAGGGGTGGTGCTGGAAGGGGTATGAGGTCAGGGCTGCAATCCCAGCTACATCCCAATCAGGGAGGGTTAGCCATCCTCATCAGGGAAACTGCCCCCTTCATTGTGTGCTTGTTGGGGAATGCCCTGGTCCCTACGTATAGGGGCACAAGCTCCCATGTCAAGGGAAATTCTGACGTCACCACCGAATAGGGTGGGGCAGGATAATGACACCAGGGCCTTGAACTCTTGGGTCAAGCCTGGCACCTCCCCCCCCCCACACCCCAACATTTTACTGACATGATTGCAAACTCGTGTTACACATATAATAGCCACCATTCACTACCAGGGCCAGGGATAATGCTAGGAGTTGTGCGAGGGTTCCCCCAAAGTCGGGGAAACTGCCTCCTTTATTGTATGCTTGTTGGGAAATACCCTAGCCCCTGTGTCAGGGAGCACAAGCCCCCATGCCGAGAAAATAGTGACATCATCACTGAATAAGGTGGGGCTGAATGGTGAACCCAAGGCCTGGAACTTTGGGAGGCCCAGGACCGTGGACTCTTGGGTCAAATCTGAATCCCCCACACACCCAAAAAAAGAGTTGCGAGTCGCCGAACTGAACTGTTAAGAAGAGGACTGTTCCTTGAATAGTGATGAAGTTATGACGTTAGGAATTGTACAGTCAAAAGGTATGCATTACTCTTGGTCACTGGATACCCACTTAGTTTTTTCAGTTTAAATACCCACTTGTGAACTTGCAAAGTTGAGACTTGCTGCAAAAATTGTCATTTTGACAGACCAAAATTAAATAAATTTTTATACTAAATCTGCCAGAAGGCTCCATTTAATAGCAAATTTCAAACTTTTCTTGAGGGGGAAAACAAAAGTTAAAACCCCATTCCAGCATTTTGAAGGTGATCCCTTTTGAGAGGGTACGTTATAATAATGGTTTATTTGCTCAATTTGGTGTTTTACTGTGTAAAAACATCGGTTGTATGTACAATTTTCTTCATATCATACTCAGAAATTCTCACTGTTGTTAATCGTGGGATACATGGAGAGCTGCACAGAGCGAAGACTGCCCTAGGAAGGGGGGATTTGTAGATTGGACATAACAGCCCTGAGATAGCCGAAGACGCAAAGCGATAAGTGGGGGGCATCCCCCCCCCCCCAAAAAAAAAACATTTTTTAAAATTAGTGCTAGGAGAAGCATTCTCCTGCATTTTCTTGACAATATCTACTCAATTATTTCCTTACAATCTGGGCAATTTATTACCAGCAACTGTATTTGTGTGTATGGAGGATTTTTTTGGCTCCAAAGACAATCGTGACCACCACGATTCAGGAAAGTCTGGTGGAAAACCAACAAACTTGAACAAGTGTTTTTTTAATATGAATGGAACCTCATCAGTAATGCAACTGCATATTCTTGCCACCTCCACAAGCATCGGAGGCCCTATCAAAAGCCTTCCCACGACTTTCAGCTAACGTATCCATAGGTCTACTTACACTTTTAAATTTTAAAACATCAAAAATGCCTGGGCCCCATCCCGAGGCAGATGCCCGTGCCCCTCCCTAAACCCCCACCCCATCGGCATTAGTGGATGTTGTAGTATATCGAGTCGGGTGATAAACACTGGATGCAGATTGTGAAGGATTAAACAGCTTTATTTCTGTAGTTTTTAGTGCACACAAATAAACAATTGTTCGGTGTTTTCTTCACGCCAATGCGCAGCTTGCCTTGCGCATGTCGCTTAGCACAAAAACAAAAACATCCTGCAGAGGAAGGGGAACAACTCTAAAACTCAAGTAAATGTTAGTACATAACACACCCTCTCATTTAAGCTGGGCATAGATTAAATAAACAAACAATAATGTGTGGTCAACACAATTAGCATGACTCGATGTAACGATCAGGAGGCTTTATTGAGCGCTGAGATCTTCTCAGAGTGTGCTCTTGAAGTTTCTGTGGGCTGGGGTAGGTGTCAGGTGGGGAGGCTTCGAACGTGCAGTCAGTGGGTTGATCTGAAAGAAATGTGCCATTGGTCTTTTGATTTTCCATTTCTGAAGTGACTGTGTCAGACAACTGTTGATCACCACTCTTCGTTCCCAGAGGGTGGTAACCAAAGGTTGTAGGCCAGGACTTTGTGCCTGTGAGTTTGTGGTCAAACTGTACAGTTTGTTGATTGGGGATGGAGGACTTCAAATCATCAATATGTTGTTTGAAAATGCGACCATCCTGGAGTATCACTTCATATGATAATGGTCCTGTTCTACTCAAGATGGTAGCTGGTACCCACCTAGGTTTGCTCAGATGATTATATGCACAAATATTATCACCTGTTCTGAATTCTTTGTACCCTGAATTTTGGTCGTGTGTTGCTTTCATTGTCAATTGTCTATTTATGACCCTTTCAGACAGGTCGGGTGTGATCAAAGCAAGGTGATTTTTCAGTTTCCTTCCCATCAGCAGTTCCGATGGGGATGCACCTGTCACTGAGTGAGGGGTACATCTGTATCGGAAAAGAAAACGGGCAACTCTCATGTTCACGCTGCCAGTGGATGACTTGAGCATGGCAGTTTTAAATGTTTGAACTGCCCGTTCTGCCAGGCCATTTGAAGATGGATGGAACAGTGCTGAGTGAATCAACTTAATGCCATTTTTTGAAAGAAAAGTTGTGAAATCTTGGCTTGTGAAGTTGGCAGCATTGTCTGTTACTATACTAGTAGTGTCAGGTAGGCCATGTGTTGCGAAAATACGTCGCAAATGTTCAATAGTTGTTTCTGAGGTGGAAGTGTTGCCTACACCTATTTCCAACCATTTGTAGTGTGAGTCTACTACAACTAGAAACATTTTGCCAAGGAATGGGCCTGCGTAATCCATGTGGAGGCGGGACCAAGGTTTGTTGGGAAATTCTCAAGGGAGGAGGGGTGCTTTGGTGGGCTTATTTATGTTGGTTTGACATGTCAAACATGTTTTTGACTGTTTTTCAATATTATCGTCCAGCTTGGGCCACCAAAGGTAGCTGCGTGCCATGGCTTTTATGGCACATATTCCTGGATGATTTTCGTGTAGAAGATGGAGTAGCTGGTTGCGTCCGCACTGAGGTACAACCACCCTACATCCCCACAGAATGCACCCATCCTCAATACTAAGTTCATTTTTACGGGAGAAATGGGGTTGTACATCTGGGTCAACTTTGGGTGGCCAACCTTGTAAAACAAAGTTGTACACTTTCGATAGATGTTTGTCCTGTCTGGTCCATATTTTCAACTGCTTGACACTAATGGGTGTGTTGCTGATTGTTTCTAGTAACTGAATCATGTCCGTGGGTTTCTCTGTGACATTGGGAGTGTTACCCAAAGAAAGTCTGCTCAAAGCATCAGCGTTGGGGTTGTCTGTGCCTGAGCAAAAGGAGAAAGTGCAGTCATATGAGGAAAGGATGATTGCCCACCTTTGGACACGAGGAGAGGCTTTCTCGGGGATGCATTTATGTTCGTGAAAGAGTGTTAGTAAAGGTCTATGATCCGAGTGGATTTTGAAGTGTGTGGCGAAGAGATATTGATGAAATTTCTTTACACCAAAGATCACGGCCAAAGCCTCCTTGTCCAGCTGGGAGTAGTTTCTCTCAGCTGGGGAAAGAGTTCTGGAAGCGTAAGCGATCGGTTTCTCACTGCCATCATGTAGTTCATGTGACAAAATCGCTGCAACGCCATATGAGGAGACCTCACAAGATAAAACCAATTTCTTTTTGGGGTTGAAGTGTGAGAGGAGACTGTCTGATTTCAGGAGGTTTTTAACAGAAATGAAAGCCTGCCTTTCTGTGGTTGCCCACTGCCAATGCTGTTGTTTTCTGAGCAAAATGTGAAGTGGTGCTAAAGTGTGAGACAGGTTGGGTAAAAATTTCCTATAGTAGGAGACTAAACCTAAGAATGATTTAAGTTCAGAGACATTGTGGGGCTCAGGTGCTTCTGATATTGCCTTGACCTTTTCTTCTAGAGGTTGTACACCTTCAGCTGAAATCTTGAAACCAGGATATTTAACTTCATGTAGATATAGGGAGCATTTATTTCTGTTCAAGTGTAGACCAGCATTTGAGAGCCTCGTTAAAACCTCACGCAAATTTTTGTCGTGATCAGTGTTGGATTCTCCAGAGATCAATACATCATCCTGGAAAACTGCCACTCCTGACAGGTTTCCCAAGACTGATTCTATTGCTCTCTGAAAAATTGGTGCTGCTGATTTGATTCCATAAGGGATCCTTGTGTACTGGAATAAACCACGATGTGTATTAATCGTTGTGAAAGGTCTCGAATTTTTCTCAAGCATTACTTGTGAATAAGCATTTGTTAAATCAAGTTTACTGAAAACTTTAGAATTTACTACCAAAGCTAGAAGGTCTTCGATGCGGGGCAAAGAATGTCTATCAAGTTCAGAGGCACCATTGATTGTGACTTTATAATTACCACATAAGCGTATGCTACCATTTGGCTTAACTAAGGGAACTACAGGAGCTGCCCAGTCACTGAACTGTACTTGTTCAATTGTGCCTTCATGAAGCAATCGGTCAATTTCCTCATCTACGCGTTCAAGTAGGGCGTAAAGAATGGGTCTTGGTTTGAAATACTTGGGCTTAGAATCAGGTCTAACATAAACTTTGGCTTCAAAAGTTTTAAATGTGCCCTGGCCTTCATCAAACAGAGAAGAAAATTCGTTCAAGATGCTAGGGTCTCTTTCAGAGCGAACAGCATTGACTTTGGTGCAAAACACTTGAGGCCAGTTTAGTGGTACTCTCTCTAGCCAGTTTAGGCCAAGTATGCATTTTCCATAATTTCTGACGGTTTTGGGTTTGTGTGCTTTGTTACCATGCCTACTATTTGATCAAATGTTTTGTTCTCAGGTTTGTCTGACGTGATCAAGGACCTGATCAGTGTATACATTTTGGGGCCTACTTGGCTTAACAATATAGCATGTTTTTTGTTCTCGGCTGTGATATCATTTGCCTCGAAATAAAATTTTAGCCTTTCAACATAAAGAATCCAATTATCCGTTTCGTCATTGAATGTGGTGGCTTGTTCAAACGTTGCCATTGTTTTTGAGGTTGCATCCCATCCCCGTCGCCAAATATGTAGTATATCGAGTCGGGTGATAAAAACTGGATGCAGATTGTGAAGGATTAAACAGCTTTATTTCTGTACTTTTCAGTGCACCCAAATAAACAATTGTTTGTTGTTTTCTTCACGCCAATGTGCAGCTTGCCTTGTGCATGTTGCTTAGCACAAAAACAAAAACATCCTGCAGAGGAAGGGGAACAACTCTAAAACTCAAGTAAATGTTAGTACATAACAGATGCAATGCCACAAAATACCCGTTGGTAGGGGGGGGGAGGGGGGAGGGGGGGGGGGGGGGGTGGGCTGCATAGTGAGACACCCTAGTAGTAGTGAGTAGTGTATGTTCCCCTACAGGTGCATTGAGGTCTAATTTACTACGACTCTTATCCTCATTTCAGAAAAAAGGGGTGCCGAAGGCCATATGCTTTTCAAAAAAGGGGTGCCGAAATTGGGGTGCCGGGGATATTGCCATTGATATAGGTTTTTATTATACAGAAGGGAGATAACTCTGTACGATTAAGTACAGGTTATGGGAAATCACGCAATCTAATTGGTTAATTATAATTTATATAAATGATCTAGATAAATGAAACAACAAGAGTACTCGGAATAAGGTAGGAACTACTGGTATTACGTACCACCTTACCAGTAACAGGATGATACAAAGCATTTGGTAGGTTAATACTCTCAACGGTTAGGATGGGACCTATAGGGGAATATACCAACCATACTCTGCTGCCGTTCTGTATTACCAGGCATTGACCCCCACCCAGAATACCGCTCAATAATATGAAGCGCCTGGTGGATCAGTAGTACCAAGGGCCAGCAAGAGGCCTACAGGGATATGTACAGCCTATACTATACTACCGTTTTAAACTACCAAGCATTACCCCCACCCCCACAGAATCACTAGGTCTACCATAACGTACTACATATACCAGCCATATAATAAAACAAAGCAATCGGTTGGTTAATAGTACCAAGCACTAACAGGAGCCTACAGGTGTATATACCACCATACTATAGTACCGTTCTAAACTACCAGGCAGTACCCCTACCCACAATACCCCTATGCCTAGCATTGCATACTACCTATACCAGTCATAGGATAACATAATGCATCAGGTGGATTAATAGTACTAAGGGCCAGCAAGAGACCTATAGGGATATGTACAGCCTATATAGTATCCTCAGATAAGTATCCTATAAAGGTATCCTCAATAGGTATCCTCAAATAATACAATACCAGGCCATGGGTATCCTCAAATACCCGTATGTGTCTATGTGATAGGGCATATTGTGTCACATTGTGACTTTTAACATAAGCACATATGACAAAAAGGGATTCTCCAGTAGGTATCCTCGATAGGTATCCTCAAATAATACTATACCAGGTCATAGGTATCCTCAAATACCCGTATGTGTCTATGTGATAGGGCATATTGTGTCACATTGTGACTTTTCACATAAGCACATATGACAAAAAGGGATTCTCCAGTAGGTATCCTCGATAGGTATCCTCAAATAATACAATACCAGGCCATAGGTATCCTCAAATACCCGTATGTGCCTATGTGATAGGGCATTTTGTGTCACATTGTGCCTTGTCACATAAGCACATATCGGCACATAAAGCATGTGCCTATGTCATAGGGCATATTGTGTCACATTGTGCCTTTTCACATAAGCACATATGACAAAAAAGGGATTCCATAGCCACAGGTGTTTTCAAAAAAGGGGTGCCATTGGATATAGTATTTTGTTATACACAAGGGAGATAACCCTGCATACAAATTATGGGAAATCAAGCAATCTGATTGGTTAGTTATATAAATGAAACAACAAGAGTACTTGGAATAGGGTCAGAACTAACAAGAATAGACCAGAATTGCTAAATATAGCAATAATAACTGTTCCAACTAATAGGCTCTTCTACACTACTGGAGTATACTCTAGAAAAAAGGAACATGGCCAGATAAACGATAACTATTGCATATATAGAAAGAAGCAGAGACTTCTGAAAGAATTCGAAATAATACAAGTTGTCGGGTTGTTTGTGGTAATTATCCAAGGAAATCGTTCCAGAAAACGAACATACCCTCTGAACAAACCCTGTCCTATTGCAGAAAAATTGGGTAACATAGCAATCACGTGCTACCATAGAAACCAAGATGGCGGCCTCCAGTATACAAAATGGACGATGGAAACACGTATCACCCTAACAAAACGCGCTGCGCATGCGCACTAACACCACGTATCACTATGGGGATGGCGTCACAAGATGGCCGCTCACATGGGTTACCATGACAACACAACATTGCGGCACTGGGTCTCGTGAC
The DNA here is from genome assembly GCA_031216915.1 of Pictodentalium vernedei. NCBI lineage: Eukaryota > Metazoa > Mollusca > Scaphopoda > Dentaliida > Dentaliidae > Pictodentalium > Pictodentalium vernedei. The sequence continues at coordinate 279,293,117 of CM062293.1, forward strand.
ATGACGTCACTTCCGGGGTCATCCACCGGGGTCATCCAACCTGCACCTGTAGGGGAACATACACTACTACTCACCCTTAACATATGTATCCCGGTTGTTGATGCAACCCTGCAAAGGAGGAGGGGGGGGGAGTTACACTAGATCCTAAATATTACTAGTTACAAGTAGATACTAGATCCCCTCCCTTTGTTCAGCCTGTTGGTTTTTAACTAAAATAGAGGTACACTTTTTTTTCTTCTCTTCTTTTTTGTTACTCACTTTTGATTTTTGAAGAAGAAATCCAACAATTGAGTTATTCAACACAAAACTGTCCACATAATGACGCAAAGGCAAAAACAGCCAATTTTAAAACATATTGACAACTATTGTTCGATCAGGTAACGAAAAACTAGGCGACAACTTTGTGCAACTCATCGTTTGGCACAATTGACGAATTGCGTAATTTACCTGGTTCGGTACCGGTCAACTTGCCTACCTTTTCAAACACACTATATCTGATGTAAAAATACTACTGCCAATTTCAACAGCTCTTGCACTTGTAGGCATGTGTTATGGCAAAACACACGTACATTGCATTTTACTGAATCTTATGCAAGGACACCGACACACATCGGCAAATAATTTTTCCAATGTTTTGTTTGCAACGAAATTAGGGCACAGAAATGACGGCAGTTAGAATCTCTAAAAAAAAATGCCAAACATTAAATTTGAAATTGAGTAATGTTATAACCTATATTTATTTAAACATGGATAATGTATTAATAAATAACAGCTGTTATTTTTCTTTATAACGTTTTCGTTTTTAATACTCTAAATTGTTTTGTGACTGAGGTGATTGCAGGACGACTCGGCCCATGACAAAGTCGGCCCATAACAAAGTCGGACCATTACCAAGTCGGCCCATTACCAAGTTGGCCCATAGAATTTTTTTTATTCCATCGGAAATATTTTTGATATGAAAAAGGAACAATAAAAGTTATTTTTGTAGTTCCATTGAATTAACAGCCTCAGTTGTACTGTGAGTTGTTTATAGAAGTGAGTTGTTTTGATGGAGGGAAATAAAAATGAACATATGTCGATGTTTTTTTTCTTTTTCTTATGTTATTGTTATATTCATCATTGCTATTGATTTGTTTGATCAACGAAAAAAAAAAAATCTTTTCAAAGTGTTTTGATTATCTAATTATTTTTGTGATTAAATAACAACTATCTGACAAGAAGTCATATGGAAAACCGTTTAATGTTGCCGCGTAAATGTCTGTTATATAATGAGCGCGGCCCGGAATATAGACACATCAGATCTTTATTAGCTTTGCCATTCCTGCCAGCTTCTGACATAGAGCCAGCATTCAAAGCCCTGGAACAAAGAGTAAATTCACCAGAACTGAAATGGTTACTCAGATACATCGAGTCGTCATGGATAACCAACCCAATTTGGCCTCCAGCAGCATGGTCAATATATGAGAAAGACATCCGTACTAATAACGATGTTGAAGGTAAATATATTATTAATTTATGAATATTATTTTCTATTTCTTTTTTTTCATTTAAAAGAAAATTGACGATCCGAATATTGATATATGAATTTATACACATTCATTTTGAATCAGAATAACTTGTTAAATTTATTTTTTCAGGCTGGCACACTCAAATCAACGGCAATGCTGGCAGGTCTAATCTCTCATTTTACATCTTGGTTCCACTTCTACGAAGAGAAGCAGACCTAGTACATATCGCCTTCAGACTTGTCACCGAAGAACAGATTCTGAGATGTCAAAGAGCTCTAGACAAAGATATTAAAGGGAAATTACACAAGTACTGGACGGACTACGCAGCTGGAGAAACAACTGCTTCTCAGATCCTGGAGGAATGTGGAAAAATTTATGGGCCATCTAACGACTAAATGAAATTCAAATATATAATTACATTTTTATCCATGAATATTGTATATTGTATATATTTTTCTTCACTGTACAGCTGTATATGTTTTTGTAAAATCCCTTCATTTTTGAGATGTTCCGAATAAATTTTTTGAACTTTCAGTCGAGTTTGAGTTTTGTTTTCTTATCTCATCTACCCCTCCCGTCTTACCAATTTTCCCATCAACATTCCCTTAAGTTACGTATTCCCACAGTCCGTAGTCCAAGTTGGTAATGGGCCGACTTTGTTATGGACCGAGTTGCCGTAGTCCGAGTTGGTAATGGACCGACTTTGTTATGGGCCGAGTTGTCCTGATACCACTAAGTCTAAGGTTTGCAGAACCGAGCAAAAACCGTTACTGGACAAACGACTGTATTTATAATAAAAAAAAAACGTGAGTACTAAACCTATAATAGTGGTCACCAAAGTGGGCCAAGTCGCCACTAGAAATCGGGCCAACTCCCCACTGGTGGCGAGTTGGCCCGGTGGCGGCTGGACCCGTACACGCCCCTGTGCACGTCGTCGAATACCCGTGTCCGTGAGCCGACACTGCCCGCCAGACAGAATAGAAAGTTCTACAAAAGAAAATCGGCTGGTCACCTCTTTTGTTTGAGTCAACCTTGTCCTGGTTTTGTTGAACATTGCCAATTTTTGTGACCTATGAGGTCCGCTGTCGCAGTCCTTCGACCCTGAAAAAGCCAGGAGAGCGACAGTAATATTGCCTCCACTGACTGTGAGTGTGACACCGTTTCCAGTTTCACTTCAAGTGGGAGAGTTGATTTGAAAATCAATTGAATGTATCACATTGTATCTTTTCGGCGACTACTAAATTTTCACCAAGTTCTTGCTTCGAGATTGAATAGCAGGCACAATCATCGATCAGACTTTTCGTAAACAATTGTTGCCGAGTGTTTTGAATTTTGTTTATCTTTTGACATCCATGTTGAATCATAGGAAGCTAAAAATGCTTGACATGCGCATTGACATTGTAAATTACTTCCCTTGATTTCCGGTCAAACATTCCACAGACTCAACTCTGCTCTGTGGAGAAACCCAAGACAAACTCGTACCAGCCAAGTCACACCCAAAAACGGACGACTCGTACCCATGTTCGGCTATACAACTCGTACCCGGTACACAAAATTAGACAACTCGTGCCCATGTTCAATGCGATATGATGTACGCTTAAATTATTCTCTAAAACGTGATGGAAATCAGTGTATTGTGTGTTTCTTTATCTTTGTAGACTTCATATTTGAGAGGGAGCCCGGTGGCTCATTGGTTACGGCATTGAACTTCAAACTGAGAGGTCCACGGTTCGATCCCCACTAGGCGTAACAGCATTGTGTCCTTGTCTTCAACCAATGCTAACCCTGGTTGTGTGGAGTTAGTACGTTGAGGAGTCTGACAGTTGTTCGCCGTTGTTCTCTGGTTCTCTCCGGGTACTCTGGCTTCCTCCACCAATAAAACTGTCCAACACGAGGTTTCTTGACTGTCTAAAGTGCCATTAAACACCAGTAAATAAATACATATGCGAGAGAAATATAGGACTGTTGAATAGCAATCGCGTACACCCCAAATCAATTTGTCTCTGTTTTTTTTCAGAACGCTTCACCTGAATTTAACAGCCGTAGCCAACGTTTAGTGGTTAGGCCGGGTGACCCTACGGGCGAAACAATGACCAGTGAGCTGAAAGTTCGCAGCCATTCCTTGGGCTGCTTACCGGGAATTGTGAATATTCCTTGGGAAAATACGTATACTACGAAAACTAAAAGGCGCTGCATTAGTTACGCTTTTAAATTATTTATGTATTCATTTATTATTAACCTCACTACTCAAGAGTATGCATGCACTCTCGTGAGCGGGATCAAATTGACGTTTATGATGTGGGAAGGGAGTGTTTATCTCCTATGTTTTAAACTGTGTGTGTGTGGGGGGGGGGGGTGGTACACTTCTTATACACTCCATTTATAAGTATTACCCATTACGGACAAGTGCTGAGTTAATAATTATTAATTATTTTATATTTTGTAGATCTTTACCCCATTAAAATGGGAAAGATACGAGGCGATAAACAGTAAACGGTAAACAGTGATCACATTAAAAAGAAGTGTCACCAAGAGTACATAATGTTTGACTCCAATGAGCTAGAAAGATGAACATATTCGCTAACATTTCTCTTTCAATACAACTGGTGCATTTAAATGGTATTTATGTGTACACATTAACCATACTGCTTGAAAATTAAGTTTATTCCAATCAGATTTCTTGGTCATATCTGGTGTTCCTTGGATTGAGTCGTTTTCAACATAATGGTACTTGTACTGAGCTATACGCTGTCGTATAAAACATTATTAACCGAAATGACCTACAATACGTTCTAGACAAAACTGTTCATCTCACCAGCATGGACGATTTTGTTTACATCAGCTTCATTAACACATTTTCCAAAACTTTCAAACTTGATTTCTTTTTGGCACAATATACCGAGTTTTCCGGCCTCAGCCCATCATACACCACAGAAGAAAGAATTGTTTATGTTGTTTTTTTCGATGTTGGACCTGACAACGACAAGAATGAGTGTCTTGAAAAAAATGTTTTCAATGACTTTATTAAATATTTAAATCGTTAAAACAAAACTATAACTTTTGACTATTGGAAAGAGAAGGGGTGAAAAGAGATGGTAAACACAAAAACGTAAAATTGGTTTCGCTGGTATGGGAGAGTCAAAATTTTAATTCTAAAAAGGACGTTAACAGTTTCAAATTACTAGAAAACGGTGTCAGAAGTTTCATAGATGTGTAACTGGTATAAACGGACTACAGAAATTACAAAGGTAGATTTTTTAATGACATATGACCAAAATAGCCAAAACTTTTAAATGATGTAAAAACATCAAAATATCGATAATTCGAAAACTACTATCTTCTATTTTTTTAGCTGCTCTACAACATACTAAAATTTCAAAAAATTCTGACGCATTTTAATTTTTGACCATGTGAACTCCTATGACGTGACCCTAGAGTTCGGCCACAATGGCTGGGAACTTTGTAGCACGGCAGGACATTTTTAGATAAGGTTTTTTTGTGGACATTATATTATCATATAAAGGTGCGGAAAAATCGAAAAAAGGCATCGATGGCATGGTAAATTTGAAATGAAAATATAAAATCGCAGAATTACAAATAAACAGAAAAGTGTGTGTGAAGTTTTATAGCTGTGTCATTTATAAATACGGCGCTGCTTGAATCACAAGGTTGCGTTTTTAATAAAATATGCCAAAAATAGGCCGAAATTTGAAGAGACGTGAAAACGTCAAAATGTCTCCAAATAGAAAAAAGCTATCTTTCATTTTTTATTAATCTACAACATACTAAAAAAAAATTAAAAATCCGACGCCGGCATTTTAATTTTTGACCCTAGGACCCCATATGACGTCACTTCATAGTTTTAAGCCATAACAGTTGAGAATTTTGTAGAACAAGACATTTTTAGATATGATTTTTGAGGAGATTAATTTCCCAAAATTTCGAAAGACTAAGCCTCAAAATGAAGTTGAAAGTAAAAAGTATAGAAAAAAGTAAAATCGGCATCGATGTCATCGGGTGAGTAAATTTGAAATGAAAATATAAAATCGCACTGTTTCAAATAACCAGAAAATAGTGTGTGACGTTTCAAAACTGTCGTTTATAATTCTGGAGTTGCGTGAATCACAAAATAGCATTTTTAATGAAATATGTGAAAAATAGGCCAAATGTTGAAATGACGAGGAAATGTCAGAATCTCGAAAAATCGAAAAACAAAAACAGCTACCTTTCATTTTGTTTAAGCGCTCTTATTTTACAAGATACTAATTATTTTTTTTTTTAAATCCGACTCATTCAGCTGACTCATTATAATTTTGTACCCCTGACCCCACCCCTCATTATTAACCGTGCTACAAAATTGCATAACGGTTAGAATTCTGTAGCACGGCTGGAAAGTTTTAGATATGTTCAGTTTTGTGAACATTACATTTCCAAAATCTCGAAAGGTTGAGCTCCAAGTGAGGTGTAATCCAATTTTTTTTTAGAAAAGAAAAATGGATATCCCTAGCATCGAGTGCGTCAATTTGAAATGAAAATATGAAATTGCATAATTTCAAATAACCAGAAAACATTGTGTGAAGTTTCATAATTGTGTCATTTATAAATACGGAGCCGCGTGAAGAACAAGGTAGCGTTTTTAATGAAATTTGTAAAAAAGCCAAATTTTGAAGTGACGTAGAAACATCAGAATGGCAAAAAATCAAAACGCAAAAACAGATATCACTCATTTTGTTTTAGCTCTACAACATAGGCCTACTAAGATTTCAAAGAAAACAAAAATCCGATGCATTTTAACTTTTGACCTATGATCACCCGTGACGTCACCTCAAAGTTCGGCTCTAACGGTTGTGAATTTTGGAGCACGACAGAACATTTTTAGATATGTTTTTTTCAGATTATATTCCCAAACTATCGAAGGACTGAACCTCCAAATCAGATTGAAAGTAAAAGGTATAGGAAAAGCGTAAAATCGGCATCGCTGGCATCGGGTACGTAAATTTGAAATGAAAATATAAAACGCACAATTTCAAATAACCGGAAACGCAGTGTGTAGTTTCATAGTTGAGTCATGCATAAATACGGACATACGTGAATGACAAGGTAGCGTTCTTAAAGACAAACGGTAAGTAAAAAATAGGCTAGTCTTTGAAGTGAAGTAAAAACGTCAAAATGGCGGCAAATTGACAAACAAACAAAACAAACAAACAACAACAAAAACACCCCCCCCCCCCCAAAAAAAAAAAACAAAAACAAAATAACACTTATCTTTTATTCTTTTGTGCTGAACAACATATTAAAATTTCCAACACATCTGACACACCTTAATTTTTTCCTCTGAAACTCTATGTCACTTCAGGGTTCGGCCCACAATAGTGGGAATTTTGTAGGGCAGTAGGACATTTTTAGATTAGTTTTTTTTATAGAGAATATTTTCCCCAAATTCTGAAAAGCTGAGGTTGAAAGTAAAAGGCCAAGAAAAACACGTAAAACTGATATCGCTGGCAACGGGTTTAAAATATTAGTTCCAAAAATAGATATGTGCAATTTCAAATGGCCGGAAACGGTGTGTGAAGTTTCATCACCGTGTAATTTATTTACACGGAGATAATGGTCCCATAAAAGTAGCGTTTTAAAATAAAATAGCCTAAACTTTGAAGGAGGTAAAACGTCAAATATGGCGACAAATCGAAAAACACACTAAAATGTCACGAAAATCAAACATCATTTCATTTTTTGTGACGATGGAGTGAATTACGTCAACCGAAAATTCGGCTGTAAGTTTTGGTAATTTGTCAAGTCGGTATCACAGTTTTAGATATGATTTTTTGGAGGAGATGATATATACAAAATATGAAAGAGGGAGGCTTGATGCAGGAGGTGGTATTAAAAGAGAGGATAAAAAAACGTTAAAAGTGCCGGTCTTTTGATAAAGGCCGGAAGTCAGAAAACTAACTTCTAACTGTATAACAAGAAGCCACCCTTAACAAATGCACAAGATTTGGTCACTGCAGCTTAAGATTGTGACTGTAGTGAGCTGAACAAAAAAGGCTAGCGACGGCAATAAGTCAATTCAGCTTCGTTAAATAACTTAAGGCCACACAAAATAAATTGATTGAGAATTTTTCTTAGAGTGAGCAAATATGGAGAGGATTTCGGCTGTCTTTTTGCACACATATATAGAAAGTGCATGATATTTATACAAATAAATTCATTTTTAATTTTAAAAATAATACATTCATCTAAAAACAAACTGTAGGTACTGTAATTCAAAGGCTTCATATTCTTTCGATACTCTTCATTTAATCTTTGAAGTAAAGGTATTTAATATATGGAGATTTGCCTCGTTGCAATTTATGGGAAAGTGCCTATAAGTACTCTCCCACAAATTATAACAAGGCAAACATACAAGGCAACTAAATAAATATGAATCAATCAAAAAATGTAAAAAGTTTCGGGTGTCCCTGAGTTTGTACTAATATTGAAAGACAATGAAGGGCAATAAAAATGTTCAATGTGGGGGTTCAGATTCAATGAGGAATTGCATGGGAATCAAAACACCCTTTTAGCCCAAATCGTGCGAGTGGGGCTAATAAGCACAACTTGCATGTCATAAATCAGTATTTGGTTTTAACTATCTTCCAGGCTGTCATATGGCACATTGACACAGGGTTTTGAATTTTGCTTAGGGTGGAGTTGATTCAGAATTATAATTTTCGCTGACGCAATTGTGTATTTGTAATTAGAGAGTAGAAAATGACCTTTTCAACTACTAAATTAAAAACAGCATTACATTCCCAAAGCCACCAGTCCAGTGAGCCTCTTTAAGCATCACATTTCAGGTTTTTCAAGGGCAGCATACTGTAACCCTTATAATAAAAAAAGTATTACAGTTTACCGTGGTATTGAGACAATGCCATGGATTGCTATGGCGAATGTTACAGTGTGAAAATAATAATATCGGCAAGAGAAAGAAATTTGAAATCAGCAACAATAACTCGAATTTAACTATTCTGAAATTTAATTTAAAAAAAATAATATAAAAAAATGATACCAAAATCTTTTACACTATTTGGTTTACAGAAAATATAAAAAAAACAGTGATACTTATATATCAATTACTGAATAAGACCAAAAATAAAGTTCAACAGAAGGCAGTAATCCGGTGGTGAAGAAACCTTCCAGCTGGTATTATAACGTCCAAGAATCTGTCTGCAGAAACAGTATCCAATAGATTTGTAGTGAAATATTCAGCAGTCTCCAATAAAATGCTCGGCAAAATTCAAATGGAGTTTATATCCAATAAGTATTGGTGCTACAGCTAGTTTTAAAATAATCCAGTAGAATCCTGGCTTTTCAGAAAAATATATTCTGTTTCACAGCTTGTATAAATTCTCTTTTATAAGAAGAATAAATTCTCTTCAAAATTCTCTTTTGGAATCACTTTTCCAAATCACAAAGAAGCACAGATTCTGCAATCTCAAACATATCTCAGTGAAGATATAATAAATAGACTACTTTTATAATAATGCATTGTACCTGCAACAATAATAATCTCCAATGTAAACAACTGCTCTGTTATAAATATATAATGTCAATCTGAAATGAGTTTCTGAATTCTGGTGACAAAGGTTTAAATAGTTTATCAGTCCGAAACTTCCAGAAGGGGGAAATTTCTCCAATATTCTATTTTCCATCAATTTTTGATTGGTTGACTAAAATCACCTCATTAAGCTTCTGGACGAGTCTGTCTTAATTCATGTAAACAAGGATGACCTAGTTAAACAATCAAACAATCAACAGCTATATGTACAATGATCTAAAAATAGATTCTGTGTAACAAGATGTAAACATTTTGATAGGTACATTCAAAGGTCACTCAGTGCAAATGAGTGCTCACACAATCTGCTTATTAACAAAGGACATACCAATATCAATTCTGATATAATGTGGGGCTATAACGCACACCCGCATTGAGAGAGAAAAGGTACTGAAAACTTTTTTTTTATAATTTTAGCAGACTTTGACTGGTTTACAATACACACCCATGAGAATCTTCACAAAATTTTTAATAAACATATATAAACACTTAAGAAAATGGGGACCGATCAGATCATTTTAAATTAGGATATTCTGGAAAGAGCATCAGCTACAACATTATCTCTTCATTATCTATCGAAATATGCATAAAATAATAATAAATAAATACAGTTTAGAGCCATGAATCCACTAAATTGCGCTCTCAGGCTTTACAGTGCTCTTCTGCTATATTGTACATGCATTATAAAGTTAATACAAAGTTAATGAACACCGAAAGCGCGGGCGAAAAGGTGGGTTTTCAGTGCCCTTTTGAAGCTTTCTAGCGTCTGAGGTGCCTTTAAGTGATCGGGCAGCCTATTCCAAATAGTGGAGCTTGCCACAGAAAACGCCCGATCGCCCGCCATTACAAGGACGCCTGATTTGGATATCAGGGAGTTCGAAGCTGTTGAACGGAGGAGTCGAGATGGTGCATATCGTTGCACCAAACTGCCCAGATAATCAGGAGCTAGACCATTCAGGGCTTTGAATGTCAGTTGGAGCATCTTATACTCGATCCTCTCTCCAACTGGCAACCAGTGTAGATGAGAGAGGAGGGGAGTGATGTGACACGATTTCCGTTGCCTGTGATAATTCTTGCTGCACAGTTATGAACAAGTTGCAGCTTCTTAACGTTTGATAGTTTACAGCTAAATAGCAGAGAGTTACAATAGTCTAATCTACTTGTTACAAACGCATACACCAATTGTTTTGTAGTCCCCTTCATCGACCACGGAACGGACCCTGCTGATATTCCACAGATGGTAGTGTGAACTGCGGCATACCTGTGTGATATGATTGTCACCAGCTAGATTCCCATCCATAAAATACCCCAGGTTCCGCACAACAGCCGAGGGGGAGATTACGTTGCCATTGAAATTTGATTTGATATTTGACACTTTTGAGAGTTGATTCGGCAGTCGGATATAAATTACTTCAGTTTTTTCGGCGTTCAATTTTAGATAGTTTGTCGTCATCCATGTTTTAACGCCAGATACGTAGTTTTCCAAAGAGGTGATGGCCTGCCTTTCATTAATGGGACTGGAATGTACATAAAGTTGCGTATCATCAGCGTAAAAGTGAAAATTTAGGGATTAAATTACAAGAAGGCCGAGTTCGTCAGGTAACAGAACTTTGAACGAGTTGAATTCAGCCACTGTCCCTGCAGGGTTAACGTGTGATGTAATTGATGCTTGTGTGTCAGCAAATGCAAGAGAAGACCGTATCGTCTCAATTTTGTTAACGAAGACTGAATTTCCCAAAAAGTGTCCGCCAGTTCTTTTGCGGATGAATGTTCCAGGAGGAGACTCTCTTTACGACTGTGGAGAAGTTTGTCCATGACTTCTGACAAAACATGTGTTTTTTTCATGTTGTCATTCACGCTGTCAGAGAAAGATCGTCTCTTGGCATCATGACTGAGAACATTTACTCGGTTTCGTTGGTGGACATAAAGCTCTAGATGAATTTCGAGCTTGGATTTACGCCACTGTTTCTCGAGCGATCGGCGGAGTTTTTTGGCGGACCTGATCTCGTCAGTGTACCATGGAGATGTTTCTCCTACCTTGATCGATCTACTTTTGACAGGAGCAAATTCATCAATCAATTCATTGCACATAACATTAAATTTGTCAACAATCAAATCGACGTTTCTTTTTCAACTGTACAGCAATTCTTTTGATGTTTAAGAATACCTTGAGAATCTGCCTAATGCCTAAAATGTATCCTTGAAGGGCTAAGCTCCACCGCAATAATCTTTGATTCTTGTTTTTCATTTTATTGATAAAAGTTAAGGGATTATGATCGGTGTAAACTGTAATTGGGAATTGAGTGGTTCCTAGATATACATCGCAATGGGTTAATGCCGAAATTAGAGCCAAAGTTTCTTTTTCTACTGTACAGTAATTCTTTCGATGTTTAAGAATACCTTGGGAATCTGCCTAGGCATTATACCCAGCGGCTCCATTATCACTTGCATCTATAAATAATTTGAAGGGCTTTTCATAATTGGGACTGGCCAGGATAGGTAATAATTTTTTTATTCTGTCAAAGGATTTCTGGCCCTCCTCAGTCTAAACAAACTTAACCCTTTTGCTCAATAAACTGGACAAAGGGGAGACAACATCTGAGAAATTTAAACAAACTTTGCTCTAATATCCAGTCATGCCTAAGAATCTCATGAGTTCTTTTTAGAGCATGGTATTGGAAAATTTACAATGGCATCAACCTTTGCCTCAATTTGGCCTCACTTGCCTCTGACCCACAACATGGCCTAAATAATTTACAGTTGCTTTGCCAAATTTTGATTTTACCAAGTTAATAGTTAGGTTGGCTTGGGACACTTTATCAAACAATTCTTGAATGTGCTTTAGATTAGAGCCCAATTTGTATCTGTGTGTATAATAACATCATCAATGTAAGCTTCACTGTGATCTAGGCCTGCAATCAAGGTGTTAACCATGCGCTTGAACGTTGCCGGAGAATTTTTCATGCCGAAAGGGGTAACAAAAGTAGATATTTCTTTTGCTCTTTGTTTTCAAAAGATCATGCCAATAACCCTTTAACAAGTCATATTTTGTCACAAATTTAGCATGACCTAGTTTATCAATACAGTCATCACTTCTTGGAATTGGATAATTGTCCGTTTTGGTGAAGCTGTTCACTTTCGGTGATCCGTACAAAATCGGTAACTCCCATCAGACTTTGGGACAAATATACAGGGTGAACTCCAGTTGCTATGGCTAGATTCAATGATATCATTGTAAGCATACTGCATTTCCTTTCGCATGCTGTCAGTTTTGAAAGGGTTCAATCTATGGGGATGCTGTTTAATGGGTGTTGCTCCTCCCACATCAATATCATAAAAAATAACAGATATCCTACTGGGCACATCGGGAAATAAGTGTTGATATTTGAAAATTAAATTAACTAAATTCTTTCTTTGGTCAGGCAGTAAATAATCCATTTTATTACTTTGATTTTTCAGAACATATGAGTTCTGTAATTTCAGAGGTATATTTTCTCCATTTTCATGAATATCCTCCTCGGGAGTTTGCACCTCATCCCTGCAGGTAACTGTTGAGACAGGTAAAGGGTTTGGTTCCCTCTCATAATATGTTTTTAACTTATTTATGTGGCACAGCTGAGTATTTTTAAGTCCACCAGGAGTCTCAACAACATAATCAGTATCACTGATCTTATGTTTAACAATATAAGGGCCTGGGTATCTTGCTTGTAAAGCATTGCCCTTTACAGGGAATAAGACAAGCACCTTGTCCCCAGGTTTTAAAGTGCGAAATGTCACCTTCTTATTATACCAGGTCTTGATGTGATTCTGGGCTTTCTGTAAATGTTTGTTTGTCATTTCTCTGGCCCTGTGTAATTTGTCCTTAAAAGTGGACACATAGTCCAAGAGAGAAATTTCAGAAGGCTCTTCCTCGAGCCATTTATCCTTCAAAGCAGTGAGTGGGCCCCTCACTAAGTGTGAGAACACTAATTCAAAAGGACTGAACCCCAGAGATTCCTGCACAGTCTCGCGGACAGCAAATAAGAGGAGATGTATTCCTTCATCCCAATCCTTCTCGTTATCCACCCCATAGGCCTTTATCATGTCTTCAGTGTTTGATTGATGCGTTCTAGAGCTCCTTGACTTTTGGGATGGTAGGCACTTGATGTGTGCTGCTTAATTTTGAGCTCAGGCATCACCTGCTGGAAAATGTTTGACATAAAATTAGATCCTTGGTCCGATTGCGCTGACGTGGGTAGACCGAAAGTCGTGAATTTTTTTTTATCAAGGCCTTAACTATAGTCTTAGTTTTAATATTCTTAGAGGAATAGCCTCAGGAAATCGCGTAGAAGCACACTTGACGGCAAGCAGATATTCATTTCCAGATCTTGATCTAAGCAATGGGCCAACACAATCAATAATAATTCTACTAAATGGCTTCTCAAAAGCAGGTATTGGTTGAAGGGGGGAGGGGGGGGGGGGGTGATCTTCTGGTTGGGTTTCCCTACAATTTTACAGGTGTGGCAGGTTTTACAAAATTCAACATCCTGTCGACGCTTGGGCCAGTAAAAATACTGTTGAACAGGAGAGCAGGTTTTTCTAACTCCCAAATGACCAACTATTGGATTTTCCTGCGCCAGGCTTATTATTTGATTCCGGTATTTAGTAGGGACAACTATTTGATAAATAACCTCCCAATCACTATTGGGTGGTACTTCTGGTGATCGCCATTTCCTCATGAGCACACCAGACTTTTTTAAATAACAGATGGCGGAGTTTTGGGCTTCATCCTTTGTTAGAGCCTTTTCACGTGGCTCGGCAAGGTCAGGATTACTTTCCTGTTATTGAATTAAAGAAGTCCGGGAAATGACATTTAAAGAGCCCCCCCCCCCCCCCCCACCCCCACCCCTATCACTTTCAGGTGTAGTGGCCTCTTTACAATATTTGGTGGAGTCATCACATTGATTCAAAAATGTCTGACACAAATCAATGACTTCAGAATCAATAATCCTGTGACTGTCAGTATCCTCAGCTTTACTGTTCACATCAACACAATTGAGGTTGTTATCAACCTCAGCTTTCTTTGCCATGGACCGAGTCACAGCACATGCTGGAAAGGCAAAAGGAAAACATTCCTCCAATTTACTAATACTTTCATCTGTGCTCGGCTTTTCCACCACTTGCGGTTCTACATTAACTTTCTCACCGGCTAAGTCATTTCCCAATAATAAAGAAATACCTTTTACAGGTAGAGTAGGTCTGATTCCTACCGTGACAGCTCCACTTACTAATCTACTTCTTACATTTATTTTATGAAGTGGGACATTTAAAGAGCTTGACCCAATACCGGAAACCAGAAATCGTACTCCTGTAGCTGTTTCTTCAGAAAATGGCCAAATGCCTTCTAACATAAAAGACTGAGTAGTCGCTGTGTCTCTCAGAGTATTTTTATTGGTAAGGAACAGTGCTTATCCCCCTCGACGGAAACAAAGCCTTCGGAAATAATTTGCTTATAATTTTCTAAAGCATCTTGCTTTGTTACATAATTTTCATGACATGGAGCACATGCTAGGTCATTCTGAGAAGTAGAGGACTCGTTTTTCCTTTTTAACAGCCAGCAGTCAGATAGTAAATGCTTCTTACAATAATTACAAGTTTTAGTTGAACTGTTGGGTCGTAATGGTGTAGGGCTGACATTAGAGGACTTACTCTCTCTAGATTTCTTATTAAATTTGGGCGATGAAAAGTTTGGAGGATGAGAAGGGTGACTTTTATCTGAGGTTGGTCCAGGTCCACTTTGGAAAGAATTATCGTAGGGCCAAACATTTGAGGAGTTATGACGACTCATTTTATGAGTTAAGGCATAGTCATCTTCTAGTACTGCTGCTCTGTTTAAAGTGTCAACTTTTTGTTCATCCAGGTGGGCCTTTTTATCCGAATGAACCTTTCCTTTAAGCTCTTCAATCAGCATCATTTCTTTTAATTTCAAGAAATCATTCCCGTTTTTTTTTGGAATGGTACCACCAGTCAAATACATTTTGCATCTCTCTGGCAAATTCCACATAAGTTTGATTTTCGGTTTTAGAATAATTTCTGAATTTCTGCCTTTCGGCCTCTTTCATATGCTTTAAGTATAGCCCCTTTAACAGTGTCATAATTATTGATTTGCTCAGAAGAAATAGCAGAAAAGATTTCTTGGGCCTTTCCTTTCAAAACACCTTGCATTAGCAAAGTCCAGACATCCCTTGGCCATTCTAAACTTGCTGCCACTTTTTCGAAATGTGAAAAATATTTATCAGCTTCCTTTTCTTGAAAGAGGGAACTAGCCTAACATGCTTTGTTGCATCAAATCTACTTGGCGAAATTATATTTTGGCATTGACGCTGAGATTCCAATTCTTTATTTCCTTTTGAGCCTGAATCTCTAGTTCTCTTAAATGCATTTCTTGTTGGGCCTCTAATTCTTTTTCGCGAGCTTCAATTTCTTTCAATTTACTTTAATTTTCTCTTTCTTCTTATTCTTTTTGAGCCTGAATTTCAATTTCCCTCATTTTTGTTGCTTTTCTAATCTTTTTAATTCCAGTTCTAACTTTTCGTGAGTTCAAGGGCATCAGGAGGTTGGGGGGGGTCTCGAACTGAGGCAAAAGCCCTTCCTTCATTAATGATTAAGAATGAGCTGTTTAAGCTTATGCTTGTTCCGACCAGAAGTGGCAGGTAATTTTAGATACTGGGCAAGTTTACCATGATGAGAAGATTTGCTCGTTCTCAGATTTCACAAGTATAGTAATACTGAAATTTTCTAAGAAAATTTAAATGTTTTGACAGTGAGCTAAAATAATAATTTCAATATGCAAATAAAGCTTTCTCGTTATCTTATATTCAATCTCAGCAACGAACCCCCAATTTCTGTTACGGTGTGAAAAATAATAATATTGGTAATAGAAAGAAATCTGAGAATCAGCAACAATAACTCGAATTTAACTATTCCGAAATTTAATTTTAAAAAATAATATTAAAAAAATGATACCAAAATCTTTTACACTATTTGGTTTACAGAAAATAAAAAAACGGTGATACTTATCAATTGCTGAATAAATCCAAAATAAAGTTCAACAGAATCCAGTAATTCAGTGGTGAAGAAACTTTCCAGCTGATATTATAATGTCCAAGAATGTGTCTGCAGAAACAGTATGCAGTAGATTTATAATGAAATGTTCAGCAGTCTCCATTAAAATCCAATAAAATGCTCAGAAAAATTCAAATGAAGTTAATATCCAATAGGTATTGGCGCCACAGGTAGTTTTAAAATAATCCAGAATAATCCTGGTTTTTCACAAAAATATATTCTGTTTCACAGCTTGTATAAATTCTCGTTTACAAGAAGAATGAATTCTCTTCAAAATTCTCTTTTGGAATCAGTTTTCCAAATCACAAAGAAGCACAGAATCTCAAATCTAAAAAATATATGAGTGAAGATTTAATAAACTGCTTCTATAATAATGCACTGTCCTGCAACAATAATAATCTCCAATGTAAAGAACTGCTCTGTTATGAATAGAATGTCTATCTGAAATGAGCTTCTGAATTCTGTTGACAAAGGTTTAAATAGTTTATCAGTCAGAAATTTCTCCAATATTCTAGTTTCCATCAATTTTTGATTGGTTGATTAAAATCACCTCATTAAGCTTCTAGATGAGTCTGTCTTAATTCATGTAATCAAGAATGACCTACTTAAACAGTGAAACAACCAACAGCTATATGTACAATGATCTAAACATAGATTCTGTGTAACAAGATGTAAACATGTTGATAGATACATTCAAAGGTCACTCAGTGCAAATGAGTGCCCACACAGTCTGCTTATTAACAAATGACATATCTATATCAATTGATATAATATGGGCCTATAACACGAACCATGGAGCGTTTTAATAAGGAAAAAATCTTTATTGTAGGAAAAGGCGTGACGTACGTACATTTTCATTGTTTAAATTCACAATCTTCTTTTGTAACCTCTACTCATATAGTATGCTATTTTAAAAAAGAGCTTTGGCGCCTGTCAGCTAAAATTCCAAGCTCTCACAGTTCAGTTAAACGGGTTTTTTTTTAAGTGTGACAACCCGGTCTATTCCGTTCATTTATTGAAGTTTTGAGCATCCAAGTCAACGAAATGGGTCGTGGTTCACAATGCTCACGTGACATCCGGTTAAAATGCGCTTACATCAGAAGAAATTCAATTCACTTCACACTGTGTCATTAGCATCAGGTATGGGAAAAAGTATCTTTATAAAGATTTTGTATTCATATAATAAATAATTAAATTATTCCACATGTATATGAATTACCAACCCTCACTACACCATCGGTTCAGAAATAATGAACAATCTGCAGACGGTTTGCTCGAAAAGTTTGTGGGCGGTTTGGGTAGATCCTCTTTTACCGGACTTCTGATGGAAGTCAGGCTTTTGTTGGAGTCCTAGATGGAAAGTGACGCATTTTCTTGAACTTGAAGGCTTTTTGACATGTTCTCAAAAGATTGTATGGAGAACGGTCGACATTTCTATGACGTTAATGATACCTTATCAGACACGAGACGCAATAGAGGCGTTGGCTGCTATAGTTAGGCCTACCAACTATGTAATCTGTTAAGTTGTTCAGGTACTTGCATTTATATTAACCTTTCGCTGTGGTGGATGTGTCGAGCTAACCGCAGCAGTTTGATCCTTACTTGTTCCAAAACATTCCACCCAATTCTCAACACTACACATAAGATATTAACCATGTGCAGCGTTTATAGTGGATAGCATATGTATGCGTTCTTATCGTGTTCTTGCTAATGATAATCAAAGCAGTGAATGAACCGTCGCATCTCCCCAAACGTTTCTGCTAATTGTTCACAATGTTCATACTTCTATCATTGGGCTCGCAAATGTAAATCACATTTTGGTGACTAATCTCGTAGAGGGTTATTGTAAAACTTCGTGAGTGCTATAAGCCCACTCTCGTTTCTTTTGAAAGCCGTTGATCCCACGATTAACCCTTTACCCAACGTAGCGGATAAAACCGTCCAGCGTTATTCACAAGGCCGCGTTATTCACAAAATTCACCATTCAATTTTCATTACTTTTTCATTTTTTTTCTGTCACAAAAACACAGCTTATGACCACTCATTGGGACGAGCTCATCGAAAATGAAAAAAATAGTTATTCAAGAATTTTTTCGTGTTAGGTGAAGGGTTAAAAACTATTCATATTCCGTGGATGTACTTCGTATTCATTTAGAAGCAACTCTATTTCTTCACATGGATATGTGTTATTACAATTTACTGGAGACTGCCTGCTGACACTCTCCAATAAATCTAAATAATAAAACAAATGTCAGCCAATAAACTCTTAATAGCAGAATTATTCTAACACGTTGTCTACTAATAGAAATATCTTTATGTAACCAGGGAAGGAGGAAGCTAAATGAAGGGATGTGAGTGGGGTAGGGATCAGCTGCAGTGGACTTATTATGGTTTTATCTTGTGAAACACTTGGAAAATGGATCCAAAGAAATGCTATTTCCTCGATTCCCAGGATCTTGCTGAGTGCGACGTTGGGGATGCGGGAGAGGGGGGGGGGGGGGGAGGGTGAGGGCACCGATTAATAATATGCTATGGGCCTACCTGCCAGCATCATTTCGTGTCACGCTACACATGATCTTATATTATCAAATGTGGGAACGCAGTAGCCAAGTAGCTAGAGCATTGGACTTTAAACTGACAGATCGCGGCTCGATCTTGACCAGCGCTAGCTGCGTTGTTTCCTTGGGCAAAACACTTGAATTCCGACTGCATACGTGGGAGCACGGTGGCGCCATGTACTAAAGCGTACTGCATGTAGATGGTGCACTTGTCATCAACCGCTGCTAACTCTACTTGTGCAGAATTAGTTGGAGAGTCTGCCAGGAATTCGCCGCTGCTCGGTGGTCTCTCCAGGTACTTCGGATTTCCCCACCCGAAAAGCTGCCAGACACGATTTGATCCTGACTGTTGAAAGTGTGTTAAGTGTCGTTAACACTAATAAACATAAACATAGCAAATGCACAAATACACGTCACAAATACTAGCCACTCCTTTTCGGTGTGTGTGTGTAATGGCCAGCCTTCGAGTTGGAAGATAGTTGAAGTAGAAAAAATAGACCGAACCGACTGAACGTGAAGTTCATTGGCAAAATGCGACTAAATTTGATTAAATTCGTAGATTATATATCACTGTAATGCCTGTATAGACACACATGTGCATGTTCTCAAAGTTTTTAGCCCATTGTGTAGCAAACGCGGGAAAGAGTGATTGTGTGGGGGTGGGATCGGGGGATGCACGCGTCCTGTGTGTCCTCTCTATCCTGGATTCCACCGCCTTTGCATGTAACTTACGAGTGTCAGTAGTATGTGATGTGGTTTTCACCCCTATTCTGCCGGATCTCATTGCCGGATCTCATGTGACGTCATAGTCACGTAACCCAGTGGCGCCATGATTGGTTGTCATGGTAACCCGCGTGAGCGGCCATGTTGTGACGTCATCTCCATGGTGATACGTGGTGTTAGTGCGCATGCGCAGCGCGTGTTGTTAGGGTGATACGTGTTTCCGTTGTCCATTTTGTATACTGGAGGCCGCCATATTGGTTTCTATGGTAGCACGTGATTGCTATGTTACCTAAGACCTACAATAGGACGGGGTATGTTTTGGGGGTATGTTCGATTGAATCGGAGTATTTTCTGGCACGACTTCCCTGGATAATTACCACAAACAACCCGACAACTTGTATTATTTCGAATTCTTCCAGAATTCTCTGCTTCTATCTATATATGCAATAGTTATCGTTTATCTGGCCATGTTCCTTTATTCTAGAATATACTCCAGTAGGGTAGAAGAGCCTATTAACTGGAACAGTTTACCTTATTATTGCTATATTTAGCAATTTCTGGTCTATTCTTGTTAGTTCTGACCCTATTCCAAGTACTCTTGTTGTTTCATTTATATAACTAACCAATCAGATTGCTTGATTTCCCATAATCTGTATGCAGGGTTATCTCCCTTGTGTATAACAAAAGCCTATATCCAATGGCACCCCAATTTTAGCACCCCTTTTTTGAAAACACCTGTGGCTATGGAATCCCTTTTTGCCATATGTGCTTATGTGAAAAGGCACAATGTGACACAATATGCCCTATCACATAGGCACATGCTTTATGTGCCGATATGTGCTTATGTGAAAAGGCACAATGTGACACAATATGCCCTATCACATAGGCACATACGGGTATTTGAGGATACCTATGGCCTGGTATTGTATTATTTGAGGATACCTATCGAGGATACCTACTGGAGAATCCCTTTTTGTCATATGTGCTTATGTGAAAAGGCACAATGTGACACAGTATGCCCTATCACATAGGCACATACGGTATTTTGAGGATACCTATGGCCTGGTATTGTATTATTTGAGGATACCTATCGAGGATACCTACTGGAGAATCCCTTTTTGTCTTATGTGCTTATGTGAAAAGTCACAATGTGACACAATATGCCCTATCACATAGACACATACGGGTGTTTGAGGATACCTATGGCCTGGTATTGTATTATTTGAGGATACCTATCGAGGATACCTACTGGGGAATCCCTTTTTGTCATATGTGCTTATGTGAAAAATCACAGTGTGACACAATATGCCCTATCACATAGACACATACGGGTATTTGAGGATACCTATGGCCTGGTATTGTATTATTTGAGGATACCTATTGAGGATACCTATCGAGGGTACCTTTTGGAGAATCCCTTTTTTGTCGCATTAGGCTATGTAAAAACCCTCAACGGGTCTAATGTAGTCTTACCAACCGCTTCCATCTTGTCGCCAAAGCTCCAAGGCCATTACAGGGCTATGGTCTATCTGTCCTATCATTAGCTTGTACAACAGTGTTGTTCCATTGCGGCCTTGTACCAGTACTATTGGCTTCTGTTATTCTGCCCCATATCTCATCCATTACTTCCTAGCCATAGCTATCTCAGTCTGGACTGTAACATTGATCAAGGTTGAATCAGATTTCCCCTGTATACATATAAGGCATTCCGTTATTGAGATTCCTAGCCGAGTCCGTAAAATTTGGATTCCGTGTTTTAACATCGTCCACTCGAGGGTATGGAAAGGGATTGATAACAACCAATTCAACAATGACTACAAGACTCTGAACAGATACGACCAGTCACTACAAAACAACGAAGTAAACGTAACAAAGTGAAAGAATGTCAAACTAGTCGGATTGATCGAACTAGTTGGACAGACTGAACAGATCTGAATTATGAACAGATACAAGACGCCTGTTCGAATGAAGTCGTAGTGAACAAAGATCCAATACAATTAAGATGGATGGGAACAGAACAAAGTGAACAAAGATCCAATGAAGTTATCGAAGTGAATTGACCATAACAAAGTTTTCAACTGAATGAACCATAACCCTTAAATATAACCCAATGTTAACCCCATTAAATTGAACAAACCTGAATGAACTTTTTATATCTAATATATAATTACCCCCCTTGAACTGAATGAACTTTATGTAATTAAAACCCCTTTGAACTGAATGAACGAACTATAACCTAAATGAAGGTATTAACACCCTTGAACTGAATGAAGTATAACCCCTAACTATATCCCAATGTTAACACATCTGAACTGAACAAAGTTTAACTTAATAAATTTTAAACTTAATGAAAATATAACGAAGGTGATCTGAATTTTAACTCGAGAATACAACCCATTAAACTGAATTCTTCCAATAGGGAAGGGGAATACCCTCGAGGGGACGATGTTAAAACACGGAATCCAAATTTTACGGACTCGGCTAGGAATCTCAATAACGGAATGCCTTATATGTATATAGGGGAAATCTGATTCAACCTTTATCAATGTTATAGTCCAGACTGAGATAGGTATGGCTAGGAAGTAATGGATGAGATATGGGGCAGAGTAACAGAAGCCAATAGTACTGGTACAAGGCCGCAATGGAACAAGACTGTTGTAGAAGCTAATGATAGGACAGGTAGACCATAGCCCTGTAATGGCCTTGGAGCTTTGGCGACAAGATGGAAGCGGTTGGTAAGACTACATTAGACCCGTTGAGGATTTTTACATAGCCTAATGCGACAAAAAAGGGATTCTCCAAAAGGTATCCTCGACAGGTAACCTCAATAGGTATCCTCAAATAATACAATACCAGGCCATAGGTATCCTCAGATACCCGTATGTGTCTATATGATAGGGCATATTGTGTCACATTGTGACTTTTCACATAAGCACATATGACAAAAAGGGATTCTCCAGTAGGTATCCTCGATAGGTATCCTCAAATAATACAATACCAGGCCATAGGTATCCTCAAATACCCGTATGTGTCTATGTGATAGGGCATATTGTGTCACATTGTGACTTTTCACATAAGCACATATGACAAAAAGGGATTCTCCAGTAGGTATCCTCAATAGGTATCCTCAAATAATACAATACCAGGCCATAGGTATCCTCAAATACCCGTATGTGCCTATGTGATAGGGCATACTGTGTCACATTGTGCCTTTTCACATAAGCACATATGACAAAAAGGGATTCTCCAGTAGGTATCCTCGATAGGTATCCTCAAATAATGCAATACCAGGCCATAGGTATCCTCAAATACCCGTATGTGCCTATGTGATAGGGCATATTGTGTCACATTGTGCCTTTTCACATAAGCATATATCGGCACATAAAGCATGTGCCTATGTGATAGGGCATATTGTGTCACATTGTGCCTTTTCGCATAAGCACATATGACAAAAAGGGATTCCATAGCCACAGGTGTTTTCAAAAAAGGGGTGCTAAAATTGGGGTGCCATTGGATATAGGCTTTTGTTATACACAAGGGAGATAACCCTGTATACAGATTATGGGAAATCAAGCAATCTGATTGGTCAGTTATATAAATGAAACAACAAGAGTACTTGGAATAGGGTCAGAACTAACAAGAATAGACCAGAAATTGCTAAATATAGCAATAATAAGGTAAACTGTTCCAGTTAATAGGCTCTTCTACACTACTGGAGTATACTCTAGAATAAAGGAACATGGCTAGATAAACGATAACTATTGCATATATAGATAGAAGCAGAGAATTCTAGAAGAATTCGAAATAATACAAGTTGTCGGGTTGTTTGTGGTAATTATCTAGGGAAGTCGTTCCAGAAAATACTCCGATTCAATCGAACATACCCCCAAAACATATCCCTTCCTATTGTAGGTCTTAGGTAACATAGCAATCACGTGCTACCATAGAAACCAAGATGGCGGCCTCCAGTATACAAAATGGACTACGGAAACACGTATCACCCTAACAACACGCGCTGCGCATGCGCACTAATACCACGTATCACTATGGAGATGACGTCACAACATGGCCGCCCACGCGGGTTACCATGACAACCAAACATGGCGCCACGGGTCACGTGACTATGACGTCACATGAGATCCGGCAATGAGATCCGGCAGAATAGGGGTGAAAACCACATCACATACTACTAGCGTCTCTTCGGGCAAAACCGAATAACACCACACCCGATTTCGCGCCAGGCTCAACTCTTTCAACCCTGACACCATGAATGTACCGTCTGGTACATTACTGTTCACAGCGAAATGGACGAGGCTGTCTTGTATTTGTGGGGAGGTTCAGTAATAATTTAATCATTCAACCTACAGCAATGGAAGATTACATTACACTGATGCCCTTGTCCATTAAGGTATTCATCCATGACTTATATCGTCATAAAAATCGGCTTTCGATAGAGTTATCTTCCTTGAAATTGTTTGGCGCGCGAGGAAAATCAAATTAAGAATCAAGTAATTGTTGGGAAAACACCTATGACATCAGTAGAAATTAAAGCCAAGTTGAATAAACGAAAACAACAGACAGCTTTTCGAGCTGTCTTTTGTTTTCGTTTATTCAAAGTAACAAAAAGAAACTTGGCTTTCTATGGCAAACTTATTAGAAGCAACTAGTTCACAAATAACCCACCATTAACAATATGTATCAGTATTACACCCACCAACACCAAAGTGTCCACTTTGGTTCTTTATTTAACGAATGTGTTTTTACAATAATTACCAGGTTTTTATTCTTGCCAGGAAAAATATTAGCATCACTCTCACCTCCTGGAGTTTTATATTAACCCTTTACCCAACGTAACGGCCAAAAAAGGCCAGCGCTATTCTCAAAAATCGCCAATTAATTTTCATTATTTTTTTCATTTTTTGTCTCAAAAACATAGATTATGACCCCTCATTGGAACGAGCTCGTCGAGCTCGTTCCAATGATGGGTCATAAGCTATGTTTTTGAGACAAAAAATGAAAAAAAAAAAAATTATTCAAGAATTTTGTTTGCAAGTGTCGTCTGCTTTTCATGTTAGGTAAAGGGTTAATGGAAAGGACAGTGTGTCACGATGCACACACTACTGATATGATGAACAGAAAAAAGTACAAAAAAATCAAAAGATGATGAAAACGCTGTTTTCTTATTTTTAAATGGTTCTCAACAGAGAATAATAGTGAAACGTTTAAAATGATAGTGAAAAATTATAAAAAGCCAGCTTTAGTATTTTAAAACTACTCTACAGATAATGCCTTAAGTTTGTGAAATAATGCGTATATCGATGATACAAACTGCTTACATTTCAAATTTTCTATTTTTACGTGTAATTTCTATACCCTTAGTTTTTCATTTACTCACAGCTTTAGGGATTTAAAGGGAGCTAACTTTCCTGCAAATCTCTTCCAACGACGAAAATTGTCAGCAATGTGTATTGTCTCTATTTACGGATTTTCAATGTTTGCCGTATGCCCAAAATGTGCATACCAGATTAAAAGGGTTAAAGAATAACACAACAGACACTCGTTGTCATGTACCCTCAAAGCTTACCTCAATATCAATACATTTCTATTTTCAAACATTCCCATGAAATAATTATGTTTCAAATAATCCATGAAAAGTTCTGAAAAACATTCACTCATTACAAGAACGAACTCAGCATTACAGAAAAGTCGAGATCGTTAAATATCAGGCGCTTCGACACAAAAGTATCACTAAATGAAACACCGGATGTGGCTGAAATCTGTTCTAATATGATTTGAAATTGGTCTCAAGTGTGCGATCTTGACGTCCATTTCAGTGTATCAAGCACGTTCAATAGAGAATGCTTTAGGTAAGGCATGTCAGTAACAACGTATCAGTAAGTAACACAATTCCGACCCACTCATGTATTAAAATGCATCATTTGTTTACATTGGGTATTGGGGTTGTTTACCCATTCTACTGCCAACTCAACCAGACCCTTGAATATAGTACTTGAACTTTCTCTCCAAACAGATGGTAAGTAATTTCCGTTCCAACATTCAGTACCGTGCATGATTTTATAAACTGTCATTTACTGAATATAATTTTTACCAGCCTAATTATATCAAGGCAGCAATCTAAGTGTGTAGGCCTTCGGTAATATAATACACATTAATTACCGAATAAACATTGATCATTTTGAATATACAAGGCATGAATGCTTAGTATAATGACCTAGATATAATGTACACAGGTCTTTTCTTTTTGACTATTCAGTCAGAAGTTATGATGCCGATGAGATAAAGACATTTCAGGAATATTTAACACTCTACTACCAGCTGTAGGGATATATAAATCACCGATCTATTAACATCACTTTGGTCTCACGTTCTTTCTTTTTTGTTTTTATTATTTTTAAATTTTGAAAAAAAACATCAAGAATAATAATTATAACATTTACGAAAACGTATACATAGAGTGTACACAGAGGCCGAGGAAGCTCGATAAACGTGGATGAGCACAACTATTCAAGACTACCATAGTTCGGCCCAATGGGAGAAAAGGTACAATCGTACATCGGTAAATGTACCATGACAACTATAGGCTCTCGTTCAGATGTGCATGCCGTGACGTGGTCACTGTCCTGTCCATTTCTTTTACTTCAATCATCTTCCAACCCGAAGGCCTGCCTTCGAGTTGGAAGATGAATGAAGTAGAAGAAACGGACCGAAGCGGCCCAAGGTGGAATTCTTTTGCCAAATGTTGCTTGGATTTGCAAATAATATATTACAGCAATACCTGTATATTGACAAGGTTGCGTGCGCCCATTTTAAAGCATTGTGTAAACGCGCAACATGTCTGTGGAAAAAAGTGCAGAGGCACGTGTCCCCTGTGCCCCCCCCCCCCCTCCCGGTTCCGCCGCCTCTGAGTGTACAGTTTAACAGGTTCCGAAAATATACACTCTTTTTTATATTAGGCAGTGAATTAAATGATTAAAGAAGGATACACCGCCTCTGATACTCTTTAAACGGGAATTGCGTTATCTTCCAGGCTGTTTTTAGTACTCAAATCCTAGAAGCGTATTTTCACATTGAGGAAAGATATACATATTTTCGTTAGTTTTCCATACATATATAAATGCAATCTTTCTCACTGTCCAAATTCCAGGCGAGAATCTAGGTCCATTTTAAAGATATTGCTGTTTTCCGGAGACTCCTTTACTCCTTTTGTGACTGGCAGTTCATCATATTATTTCTCAAATGATGTTTCATTTCAATATATATCAACAACAACAAAGCAAAAACGTTCATGAAAAGCATATTCAAATAGGAGTTGGAAGATTTCCAAACTGTTTTAAATATTTGTACCGCATTAATTTAGAAACAGTCAAAATGTATCGCGGGAGTCAAGCCTGTAATATTTTGCTCATCTTGTTACGGACAAAATATAATCTAATTTTTCACAGTTTTTTTTTTATTTTAGTTCTACCTTTCTGTTGGTATGTATGCCAGGTCTCACTACAAGAAAGGTGTTACTATAGAGAACATCCGTGTCCCAACATTCTATGAAAACATGGCAGAAGAAGAAGAATAATCATGTCAAAATCGTAAGTTTATAAGTGAGATTGCGCAGAATGTAACAATGGGAATCTGCTGTGGAAAACAATGACTTGAGATCAGTGATCTACTGGAATAATGTAGTTTTAGAATTTTTACGCGATGCTGACATGCCAGACAAAGAGGAAAATTGATGCCGTCTTTCGAGCTGCAGGTGAAGACTGGATTACATGTTTGTGTAGATGTGCTACCAACATCGT
Source organism: Pictodentalium vernedei (assembly GCA_031216915.1). Classification (NCBI taxonomy): domain Eukaryota; kingdom Metazoa; phylum Mollusca; class Scaphopoda; order Dentaliida; family Dentaliidae; genus Pictodentalium; species Pictodentalium vernedei. The sequence goes on from CM062293.1 coordinate 279,320,421, forward strand.
CGAAGATAGGATACCACTAAATTCGACGGGATTTGATGATCTGCAAGAACATGAGCGCGTATTGAAGCTGCTTACCTACAAGGATGTATTACTAGATATAAAAAGAAGTTTGTTACGAAAGGGGTTGCGTTCTCTCGTCACTCATCACCCCTGTCCCAGTCAAAGTTCTAAGATGCGCTGGTGTACATTAAGAAATTGTGCAAGGTTCAAAAACACAAGAAAATTCAAGAGACTGCCAAATGTCTTCTCGAAGAAGGAAGAGGAGAATGACTTTGAAGAATCTCAGAAATACGCCTCGGAAAAGCAAAAGGTTCTGTTCGATGACCTTAAAGCTAAATGCTCATTCAAACTGGAAGGTGATGAAGAAGATCAGGAGTCAAGAAGAAGTACACAGGAGGAAAAAAGTATAAAAGGACCACTGGGATGAAAATAAATTCATTTGTGTTGTGAACTCCGAAGTGTAAAGATATCCGTGCCAACAACAGCGCTCAGATTAAAAGATAAGCTCCCATCAAGAGCAAACCGAAGATTGAAGTTCAGCAAGCCAGATGCCATAATAAGAATGAAGTTTCCACTCAAACTACGGAGCAGCCCGAAGACAAGAGAACGAAAGAGAATCTAACGACAGATCCCACCAGGAATGAGCTGAAGAAGACCAATATTGAAGAGAATGAAGACTCAAGGATGGACCAAGATCAAGCCAAGAACGAAGTTCCAGTTGGGGCCAGCACGAAGTCTGTGATCAGATGGTTATCCTATAATGCAGGAGAGAGAGAGAGAGAGAGAGAGAGAGAGAGAGAGAGAGAGAGAGAGAGAGAGAGAGAGAGAGAGAGAGAGAGAGAGAGAGAGCCATTTAATGATGTATTCGACGAAGAAGATTTGACTATAAAACGAACAAAGTGACTGTATACTGTGAACAATGTATTACGGAACGAATAAAAATCAATGGAATGTTATATATTCTGATGTTGGATTTGTTTTATCAACTACCCAGCAGAAGTGCTCGGATGTATAAGTTAGCCTCCATCAGGTATCCCCCTATAGTCTCCATCAGTCCCATCAAGTCCCCAAAATCCCCACTAGTTCCCAAATTACCACTGTTGTCAGTTTCTAAATACCAAGATAGTCGTAAGCACGACAAGAGCCATTGGTACAGACTGGGATCTGTATTAGCGCTTGGTATGCCACTTACGGAATCCAACTTATGCAACTCCATTTTTCGGAGATGAGTCGAAGTGTCACTCGTTTGAGCAATTGGTCGATAGCTCATTTGCTCGATAAGATTCTAGTTCGATAAGATTCGAGTTGTCCGAGCGAAGCCTGTCCAAGTTACTACTCGATTGATCTTTGACTTCTTCTTTGAAACCTTGTATTAGATAATTATGTGACAGTGAGTAGGGGGTTCCATAAATGGAGTGATTTGATTGATTAATTAGTTGCAGGAAAATGATCTGATTGGATGATCAAGGTAAACGAAACATGACTCATAGTGTAAGGAAGAAGAACAAGAGTACCCATAATAGGAATAGAACTAGCCAGAAAATACCAGAAAAGCTAAGAATAGTAATAATAAGTTAATAAGTTAAAACTATTCGAACTGATAGATTCTTCTACTCAACTGGAGTATAGTCCGGAACAAACGAACAGGGTCGGTTAGACAGAAAGATTAACATAGATATACAGACAGAAGTAGAAAATTCCGAAGGAACTGGAACTAGTAAAAAAGTTGTCGAGTCAATTTGGGTTATTAGATGCACTCCTATTCAATCGAACAGAACCCCCGAACCCATCCCTATTACAGAGTTTGGGGTCACACAGCAAAAAACGGGCCACCATAGAAACAAGATGGCGGTCTCCTGTTTACAAACTGGACGAGAAAAACATGCATCAACACGCGCTACGCACCCGCACTAACACCACGTATCACTATGATAATGACGTTAAAACATGGCCGTTCACGCGAGCTACCACGGCAATGCAACACAGCTATGTTACATGACATTACGTCATTACCGAGGTCACCCTGATAGGGGTCGAGTCATCCCTGACATACTTCTGTAGTTTAGTAATTGTAACTTGGCTAGATGGGACGCTATGGATAGGTAGTATATCGGTCTGCCCCAATTTTGAACTTTCATGGAAATTGAAACAATCCAATGTGTAAATGATAAATTTCTGGCAATTGTGTTTCGAAACATAGGAACACATTGGAGTAAATTATATTTGTCGGTAGACCGCATCCAGATTTTATGAACTTTGGTCTTGGGTGTTAATATCAACAGTAATGCTCCTAAAATGTTTATATCGTTACAGTAAGGACATCACGAGTACACGGGTAGCTCAAATATCTCCACGGTTTTTTGTTGTTTTTGTTATTGTTATTTTAATTTCACGTTTTAGGTTTTTATACCTGCATGTTTTGTATTCATTCCAGGAAGGGGAGTTCTTTGAGAAATGTCAATAAACGTTATTTTTATCAATCTTTTGCTTTTTCGTTTTTTCCAACCGAAATATGAGCCAATTTTGATATTGACTCATACATCTCCCCAGAATGTCTCGGTCATTATGAACCCGACATTTTAAAGTTGTCCTGATTCAAAATCAATGTCAGTACACACACATACACTCATTTGAAAATCTGACAGGTAGATATGATAAAAGTATGCACGTATATGTGGAAAACATGTGCTGTTCAAATAATATATACAATACGCTTATAATTGAGCGTAACACAGTCGAATATGTTGTATTGATCTAATGAGTCCCTTATGTTCACATTATCAGTCCATTCATATAAATCCTATTGATCTGTATGGTATTAGTTAAACGTATGTCAGTCGCACAAAACACATGTTGTTCACCAACATAAACTTTTGACAAACATTAACTGGTAAGCTGCAAGATTAATTCTCCAAGTCTGAATTTGTTCGCCTCCAATTTTTGGTTGCATTTTATTTGAGAGTGTCTGTACTTTTAAGGTACTTTCCAATAAATTGTAAAGGAATATTCGATTTGAGCATCATGCGCTTCTACCAAAAGACAAAGTACATGTGCACAAAAAACTAGGTGGGACCGTTATTTCGGTGTCAGCTTTTTCAATAAGGCATAAGTAAGTGACTTCGTGCCTTATACTGTGAAGTATTAGCGTTACAAATTACGGTAAAGACATAAACAACTCGATGATGGAACTGCTGCCTAAAATGGTTTAGTGAATATTTCGTATTGTTTGCAACGACTACCTCTTGGCATAGAAGCAGAATCTAGGTAGTGTTTTTTCATGCAGGTCCCTTCTACTAGAAAACTATGTTCAGATCCCTCCAACAAGAAGACTGCTTAATAGTCCCGAAGACATAGCGAAGCAGAAACCGGGGGGGGGGGGGGGGGGGGGGGGGCACTTGCTCCCAACTTTTTCAAGAATGAGGAGAGAGAGGGAGAGACTACCTACCAATATAATAACGACCGCAGTGATTCGAGGATGGGTGTGTGTGGCGGTGGGGAAGGGGAGGGGGCAGCACATATACATTCAACTGAAGCTCGTATTTTACATTTGGATTCCAGTCGTTGGAATTTTATTGAAAAATACCAGGAAGGGGTGCACAAATTCTTTCTCTTAAGATTCAACCGAAGATTCCCTAGCATGATTTGTCTCTTCTAGGGCCTTTACAGTCGAAAAAAGGGCACCGTTCTTGCTCCATTTTTAACAATGGGGGACATCGCGTGCGCATCATGGCGTCACAATGTTATTAGCTACGTCAATCGTTTCGTGGGAAACTTTCAAGAAAAATCCCACCTTTTCCGCCAGTCTCCTATCATATATCCATACTATACTATAAAAGCCAAACAAAGCCAAAAACATACATAATAATACAAAGCTTACTATATACGCAGTACGCATACCACTTGCCGCATCTAGCTGGACGGAGCGTAAAACACATCTCATGTCAGCTCCACCAAAGATTTGGTTTCTATGGGAATTTAACACTGGCGGCTCCACCAAAGCTCCGGGTATCCTTATGAGGGTCGATTAATACGTGCTTTTCTACTATCGTGCCCACAAGTTCGAAATGCTTTCAACGTCCATGTGAAGAATAGAACAAATTATTTATTTAACTTGCTGTCGCTGGCATACTGGGAAGGTTCAACAAATATTAATACAATCACATGAGGGGATGGGGCAGGTGTAAAACATTTGCAGGAAGGTATGCCGAAAATTTGCATGCGGTCCATTTTCGGGACCCACTACCCCATTTCTGCTAAATAAATTTGATACCACCCCCTCTAAAAATTCTATTCAGAGGAAATACACCCCCCCCCCCCCCCCCACAAAAAAAGCTTATGAATAATGAGTATTTCTGCAGTCCTTTCTATAATCTATATGGATTATAACAAAGATAGGATTTGTTCCACGTTTTAGCCATTATCTGTAGGCCTACATTAAATCTTCAATTTTCTACTTTTCCTATATGGATTATAAACAATTGTGTCCACATTTCACCACTCCTGACATTAGTGAAAAAGCTGAAATATCACACTGGATCTTCTATAATTAACCATAATTGGTTTTCTTCTTACTTGCATCTATAACATGGCTAGTCTCTTTCGGCACAAAATTGTCTGCAGTGTAATTTGACAAAAATAATGTAAACAAAAGATGCCTGATGCAGCAGAGTTATTGTGGTGGATAAAGTATATCACCATCCAAATGACCAACTTATTAAGTTCTTTGTCAATATTGTGAGCAATTGATAATCATTTGGGAGGGAAAGTCGTATTAAACAAATTCAGTATTATGTTTAAAATAACTGCTATTAGTCCGGCACAGGCTGGGTCTAACCTGGAAATTTTGGTGTGGACGTAATGTTTTTGACGTTTCAATGGTAACTTTTTGTGCTCAATTCGAATCCATTTGATGCCGGTCTGTAAACTTTGGGGAATTTGAGTTATTTGCATTTTTTCAAAATGGCCGAAAAAATGGAGGCTAAATTTTTCGAAAACTAAGAATGACCAATTTTGTAAAATTTTATCTCCCTTTGCAAAGGATATCACCGTGGCAAGTTCATATTTACCTGCCCACCTCATGTTAAACAAAACTATCGGGTTATTCAACCAATGTTATGTATAAAGAATAAAAAGCGTTGTATAACCACCAAGAGTACCAATCACAACTATCGTGTTCATTGGGTCATCTTAGAACGCCCTTGTTATGTCAGTGATTGGTATTCTTTCAATCCACTCTTCCAAATGGTTTTTACCATCCACAGAGTCAGAAAGTAATTACAATGGCTGCCAACAAACGTTCAATCAAAGTTGAAGAGACATCACTTGTTGGACACTTCTCTATTATCTTCAAGAATCATTTCCCCAGTCCTCTCAGGCTGGCCAAACTTTGCCAATGAAGGATATACTGAAATACGAGCTTGCACCTTTCCCTTTATCTAAGTTCCTCGAATCGGCTGACTTTCGTACTGCTAAATCCAAGTCTGATCTGAAGAATAAGCTTGCATGTGTAGTAGTGACCTTACGAAGGTTACCTGTACCGCAGTGTATTGTGATCGACGGCTGTGCGATCATGTGGGTACTGCTCTGGCCCACATACGGTACTGTCGCAGACTTTGTGTCAACATTCTCTAATTTTATCATGACACACCTCATGAAGCCGAATGTATATCTTGTATTTGACAGGTATTTTGACTTTAGCATCAAGTCGTCTGCCTGCACATAACGTGGCAAAAGTCCAGAAAGCACAAGCTGGCACCTAACATCCCACTGCCACCAAAGCAAGAGGCAAGTGGTTCTGTCGAATTCCACAAACAAAAAGCAACTCATAAGTCTCATATATTCACACATCACCAAATGTGTCTCGAGTGGTTGTCACTCGAATACACTAGTCATAACAGGTGAATCTTGCACCCCATCACTCATTAGGTCAGGCGACGTACAAGAATTTGGTGAGCTATACACCAAGCACGAAGAGGCTGATGCTATCATTTGCCAACAAGTCAATTACAACCAGAGATCATGCAGAGACATTTACCGCAGTAATGTCATACCAGTTGACATGGACGTGTTTGTCCACCTAACTTTCTTCTTTTAATTTTTTTAAATGAACTTATTTTATAAATATGCACTTTCTATATTTCTGTGTGTAAAAAGACAGCCGAAATCCTCTGCATATTTGCTCACTTTTTGCAAAAGAAAAATAAAAATTAAAAATTAAACACTCCCTCCCTCCCTCCCTCACTGATTTTGGGAAAAAAATGCCTGAGAATCAATCAATTAATTTATTTTACGTGGCCTTATTGGTGCTCTGTAGACAAGCCTAACAGATGCTATAAGAGACCACACTCAGATGATGTTTTATTCTGTGTTTCACTGACGTGGTTAGTCGCTGTGGTAAACTAAGTTGAATTGAGTATTCAATCTCTGTCTTTACAAGCAATGTAGAGGAAATCTATGTGTCCTATACAAATTAATTGATTTTTAACTCTTCTATCTTGCAGGTTAATTTGAGAGAAAATATTCAAACTTGACTCGAGCTGCCTTGGCAGATCTCTTTTTTGAAGAGGTTCAGGCGATGAATTCAACAAACAACCAGAAGCAGTTTGTGGAACTTATTGACTCAACATTTCAAAGAACCTTGTCACAACAATACACCACCCTTGGATATTCTAATTTCTTCAAACCAATGGTGGATACCTTTTATATAAATGAGATGTGAATGTGGTAGTAAAAGTGGTAGCTCAGACACTGAGAGTCAAATACAAATTTGCTATATGGTGTGGCCTCTGTTGTTATTTGTATCAATTATAAGTCAGAAATGGCTTTCATTTTTTTTTTGGTTGTTACAGATTGTTATTTTTATTTGTTTAAAGCCTGGGAAGGCTTCTGAAAATAAATTAACTTGAATTCAATCTAATCCACCCCGTGTTTTCTACAACCAAACCGCCTTATAGGTCCACTTTGAGCAGATCCCAATTTTATCCTCTTGGGACAGAAGATTCCGTTATGAGCTATCAGAGGAGCTAATAGAGTTATCCACAGCCTAGGGAGCGCGGTGGCTCAGTGGTAGACTGTTGGACTTCTGTGCTAGAGGTCCCGAGTTCGATCCCCGTCCGGTACAACCCGCGTTGTGTCCTTGGGCAAGGCACTTTATCCCCGTTGCCTACATGGGGGCACGATGGCGCCGTGTATTAAGGCGTACTGCACGTCGATGGTGCACATATCTTCAACCGCTGTAACCCTGTTTGAACGGAGCTTGAACAGAGTTAGAATGTTGAGGGGCTGACAGTTGCTCGTCGATGCTAGGTGGTTCTCTCCGGGTATCCCTCACCCGTAAAACTGTCATGGTTACGATTAGCCATTGTGCATAAGTATGTGACCTTAAAACACCAATGAATAAACAAATAAATAAATGTTCACCGCCTAATTGTTTTCTATACTGACTTAAAATGTGTTCTAAACAACGAAATATGCCAAATTCAGTCTTTAATATGCAAATATGCATTTTGGGCGTAAGTAAAAAAATTACAAGAGGGTGTAAAAAATTGTATTTGGCCTTCGTTGACACCGGCCCACCCCGGCATACCTTCCAGCATTTTTTTTTATCCCCCCCCACTGCCCCCCCCCCCCCCCCGTCCCCCGACAATGAGATAACTTTTTGCAGTTAAGTGAAAGAACAATAAGTCTCCCCCATGAAAAGGCGATCCTCAACTGGTCGAATGCTGAATTATTTTTTATTGTCAAAATTGGTTCACATGTTGCTTGTTACAATTGTAACATGGAAAATCCCTTACGACGGAATAATTTTACTACAGTCCCAATATGGGCTCCCAGCACTATACCAGTTGAAGAGGGATTTTCCCATGAAAAATCATACTTCGTCATGGACGAGGCAATTTTTCTAAAGTAGGAATGAAAGAGTTAAATGGGTCTAATTCGTTTCGTTTCGGAAAAAAGTTTCTTCCACCGAAAAAGAGAATTCATCTATTAGTATTTAACGTGTTTACACATTAACCCTTCACCCAAGGTAACGGCGTAATCGATCGGAGCTAATCACAAAAATAGTCATTAAAATTTTGATTTTTTTTTTAATTTCTTACAATCATTGCTTATAACCCTTTTTGCAACGAGCTCGTTCCATCGAGGGGCCATAAGGTATGTTACAATGAGAATTTTTAGTTATGCCAGAATTCTTTTTTCTTTTGCATGTGTCGTCTGATATTCGGGTTGGTGAAAGTGTGGAGTAGCAACCATTGTTATCGTACAATGTACACTGATAGTACCGGTGGCTGGATGACGGTCATTTTTACCTCAATTATAACAGCAATTTGTTTACAATGTGTAGGCTGTGGTCGCTAGTGCCACATGAACTGCTGTCTCATTGTCCGTGTTCATGTGCCAGTGGGGATCATTTAGTGTCCGCGATACAGTTTACCCACAAGGTCGAAAATATCTTGACTTATAGTACAAAAACCTCCGTAGAATGTAATTGCAAAATAAACAGTTCTGATTTCCTAAATAACTTGAATTTTTCAGTTCTTTCCTTCAAAACATATCTTGTAACTCCCTATTTGGAACGGGCTCATCCAATGAATAGTTAGCGATCAAACGCTTCAATTTGAAGAAGAAAACTACCGAAATTTTTCTGAACACCACTTTTGTATTGTGCTGCGTCGTTACTTGATTAGTCAAATGAAAAGTTTCATTTGGTCAGTTATTTATTTATTTATTTATTGGAGCTTAACACTTTCGACAGCCAGGCTCACCTTGTGTCGGACAGTTTTACGGGTGGAGGAAGCCAGAGTATCCTGAGAGAACCACCGAGCAACGGCGAGCAACTGTCAGGCTCCCCAACATTCCAACTCCACACAAGCAGGGTGAGCATTGGTTGAAGACAAGTGCACCATCGACGTGCAGTACGCCTTAGTTCACAACGCCACAGTGTCCCACGCGGACAAAATGGAGATGAAGTGTCTTGCCCAAGGACACAACGCGGTTGCCGCCGATGGGATCCGAACCGAGGACTCCTCGGCTTGCAGCCTGCACCTCTACCTACTAAGCCACCGCCCCCCCCCCCCCCCCCCCCCTGGTCAGACAACAATGGAAAAAATCTCCATGTTGAAGTGCTCCTCTTTGAAATGCTCACCAACCTCTGCCGCTCAAAAGTACTTCTACCATCCATATGCTCAGGGGGTCGCGAAGATGATCGATTGGGGAGGGGTTTGATTTGTCGCCACTGTGATGCTTTAGTCCCGACTGACTAATATTCCAACCACATCATCAAGGCATGCCTTCGTCGAACTTATGTCCCTCTTTGAGCACATTCCATCGAGAGTCATAAGCTACGTTTTTGAGACAAAACCAGACCCTTTTCAGTTTTTTAAGAAATTTATGAAAATGTCACCTGTTATTCATGTTATTTTAGGTAGTGAAGGGCCAAATGCGCAGTGTGTGCAGTAAATAAGATTGAGGCAAAGGATGGAAATTTTCAATTCTTCAGGAATTTTTTGGCAAGTGTCGTCTACTATTTGTTAGTTAAAGAGTTCAGCAGTATTTGGCACAAGCGGCGGTGTTGACAATTGTGAGTAACAATGGTTTGAAACATGTCTATATTTGCAGGGGCGGACTGGGCCAAGAAAAGTTACCGGGAAAATGCACCAAGGGGGGCTCTGGACCTGGAGATAATTTTGATTTTCAAACTGAAAAAAAACCCGCTGCTTCCTTGAATCTGAGCTAATCATTGCAGTCCACACAGAGGACATTTCAAAGGCATATTTATGTCATCTTCGTCACTCATTCGGAAAAATGGTTGCCCTGGGGTTGGGTGGGGGGGGGGGGGGAGCATCGAGCCGATCATAGTTCAACCCAATGGGAGAAAATGTTGATTTTGAAAACTGTCAGAACGCTGTTTCCTTGCATCTGAGTGATCAAATGCAGGCTACACTTCTGGTATATCGAAATGTCTCTATGTGGACAGTCCAATGACAGTCCACATAGAGAGCATTTAAGTATACCTCCAGCAATCGGGTCCATTTCGGCAGTTGGTTATTTTCACAAAATTCCATGCATCAACACGTGTTGGGCTGTATCATCTTTTAGGCCCTAGGGGGACCCCCAATAGGGGGCTCTCCGGGAATTTTCCCGGTGGACCATATGGCCAGTCCGCCTTTGTATATAAAACACGAGACCAAAGCTTGTGTGACATCTTCACTATCCAAGAGATATTATAGATGAAATAACGAGTTTCGGTTATCACCAAATTCAAACTGGGGGCTGGCAAAGTCCAAGAACTGGGTGGGCCGAACATTGTTTGATTTATCCGAGAACACTCATCCTCTCCTCAAATCGAGATTTCTCGGCATTTTAGCAGATACTCTGTCCGATGATT